>OX459016.1:17144308-18344308 GCA_949774965.1 Diarsia brunnea
CTGAGATATCTCCCCCCGAAGTGGCTGTAACGCTGTTTCGTGACACGCCCGTAACGCTTTTTCGTGACATAAAAATCCAAATACCCCCCTCTATAAAGAAGTTTCACTTCAAAAGTTGGAAGTTGGACCTCCAATATCTTCGTAACTAGAAGTTTCCCAGATACATAATGTTATTGGGTATTTCAGCCAGGAATTTTTCACTAGCAGCCACGGAGTCTGGGTTTGTTGCACGGTTGACCGCAATAGGCTTGCCCCCTATTACATGGGACTGATCTGGCGAAACGTGGGTGCACTTTTACCTGTGGATTACAGGCCTGATAAGTTTATAAATAATAAAGTAGTTGTCTCACCTCGCACAGTATGATCCCGAAGGAGAAGACGTCGACCTTCTCGTCGTACACGTTACCGTTCATCATCTCCGGCGCCATCCAGTACGGGTTGCCCACCACCTGGTACACAATGTGAACAGCATTAAAGACTCCAGCGTTTATAGTGCCGACTAAAGTCTATTTCTGAACTTGGGTCTACTGTCGTTGTCAGGGACATCGCCCACCGAATCAATCTTAGGATTTCTTGGACCAATTGGCGGGCCTTCGAACCTCGCAACGTACATATACGCACGTTGCCTCCTACATCAGCCATCCTTGCTTTAATCAATGTTAAAGATGTGTAGAATGCCATTCTGTATTGAAAAGTGGGCGTTTATAAAAGTTGGCAACGTAGCAATTTCAAATAGGTGTTTGCCGTTTTCACGAATTAATAAACATGACTAACAAAATGATAAATTATCGCTCTGTGTTATACAGTCACAAGTTGAAAACTAAAATAAATAAAGACTTACGGTGTATCGCTTCCGTCGCAGCGTGGCGTGCGGACTGCGTCGCTCCAGCGTACTGCTAGCGGTGCGCTGCACGATGCGTGCCAGACCGAAATCTGCCACTATCACCGTCTTGTCCTGTACGCATACAATTTATTATATTGTTTTAACTCGGAAAAAAAGAGGAGGATGCATCATCTGCACGATAACTATGTGTATATTTAGGTAAAGGTATTTGTCTGTGGGTCTTTGTTACCTGAAAATAAATGTATTCTATTCTACTCTATTGCACAGGTATATGCTGGAAACTTTACCGGGAAATAGTATCGAGTGTTTGACAGTTGTCAAAATCATTGTGGTGTACCTCTCTGACGAGACAGTTGTGCGAGTTGAGGTCCCTGTGGATGACGTTCATGCGGTGCAGGTAGCCCACGCCGCACGAGACGTCTCGCGCCAGCCGCGCTCGGTCGCGCCAGCTCAGCGGGACGGACGAGTCCTGGGGAAAGAAGCATGAAAATCAGTGTGATGATCCAACTGACAACTATGTCCTTTTAACCGGTAGTGGCGGCTAATCCTAGCGCCTTTAATCTTATACAGGGTAAGGGACAGCCCTCCGGAAACACTTTTTGCCAAGGTTCATCGAACTCGTCGTCGCTCTTGCTGTTCACTACGTCTTTTGTCACGTGTGTCTCTTGCCTTTTGTCACGTCAACGATACACATTTAAAATACTTTTACGTGAAATATGACGACGTCGCATTTTCTTAGTTTTAAATATGAATTACTCGTATATATCAATTAAACGCAGATACATTCGAAACTATGATAATAACCACGAATTATTATGTGGTTCAAAAATAAGTTAAGACTAGAACTTTTTGTATTATAGGGTAGTTGACTACAAAAATCGAATTAGTCCGTCAGATAGATTTCCAAAAAATATTGGACACGTATTTATTTCTTTTTTCACGTAACAATAAATGAAGACGATACAGTGCTTCGAAAATACGCGCGACGTCATAGTTTCGTACATTTTTTACCAGAAAGTGACGTCACCAGCCCCTACACACAATCTTTGACACGTTTTATTTTCGTAAATTTTTATTCATCATCATCATCATTCTCCTGCCCTTATCCCAATTTATTTGGGGTCGGCGTAATTTTTTATTATTTTGATAAATTAAAAAACACGTATCTAATGTTTTTCGATAATCTAAAAAACGGACTAAACAGAATCACATTTTTTTTAGTCAGTCAACTACCCTATTGTAATTATAGAATACAGCCCTAGAGTTATGAGATAGGAAAAAAACACGTTGTATACAACAGCTGTCGCTACGTACCTGCAACAGTTGATAGAGCGTCCCTCCTGCGACGTACTCGGTAACTAAATGCAGGCGCTTGTCTTTGTACAGCACGCCCACGAAGCGCAGTACGTTGGGGTGCTTCAGTGAACGAAGTACGGCCACCTGGGACACAAATAATTATTTAATTAATTAAAATTACGTAAATAACACCTTAATAGCTATTACGTCGATGCGATGGTACTACCACAGAGATACAGATACCTTTTTTGTTTGAAGGTGGGAAATCGTCAAATGACTCCTCCCGCTGTGGGCGGAGCGGAAGGGAGTATCAGACTTCTACTGACTAAAAACGACCTATGTTGTCCGGGGCCGTGGTATCTCTTTCAAACAACCCGCAGCCCCGACAGGAGATACCTCAAACTTACTTCGGAAACACATTTTGAAAAATATTCAATATTCTTATTTCGCTCAAAAAGAATACAAATATTTACTTCTATGAGGAAAAACACATTAATTTAGATTCAATAAGCGACGGTTTCACTTGGTAATAAACTTGTAGGAACATGGCCCTTATCAGCGGTATTAATTGGATCCATGATCTCAATTACTAAGTTGTACATTGTAGGTAGGCGTGGATTGTCGGGCAAAGAAAATAGGGACACTAGTTCACTAGCACAAAATCACTTTTATTCCTTTTAAAATATTCAACAAGTAATAACCGATAAAATAAAATAACAAAATAGATATAGCACAAGTAAGACACTCCACCGAGCGCGTAGCACGCCTGTGCGATCTCGACCGAATCTCAAACCATACTGCCTGTAAGTCGTCGCCCCACCGCCCGCTAGCGCTCGGTGTTGTGTCAGAGTGTCGTGTGATCGGATGTGACGTAGCTGACATAGATAAGTCATGTTCACGACACTCTTAAACTAACAGCGACATCTATTAAATCTAACTAAAACTAATTTTAATATTAAAGCGCCGTCACGGCCAGACTGACATTCGCACGTCCTCGTGCGTCTCCATTCTCTTAAGTCACCGGTTGCCCATCGTTCTTTATAGAGAATAAAACTGGTAGATACATTACTCTGTACGCTCGTCCTATCCTGACATGATGACATTTAGGGACGCACACACGTAAGCGATTACGTTTGACCTCCTGCAAACTAATACTGGCTGAGGCGTCCCTTCGGCCAGCCATCATCTCCTATGATGACGTGGCCCGGACAACCTAGCCCTCGACTAGTCATAATCTCATATGACGACACCTAACTCAGAGAGCGACAGCGTCCCTTCGACCAGTCATCATCTCATATGACAACATGGACCGGACAACTGGCTCTTTTCCTGTCATCTCGTATGACTACACGTAACTCAAAGAGCGACAGCGTCCCTTCGACCAGTCATCATCTCATATGACAACATGGACCGGACAACTGGCTCTTTTCCTGTCATCTCGTATGACTACACGTAACTCAAAGAGCGACAGCGTCCCTTCGACCAGTCATCATCTCATATGACAACATGGACCGGACAACTGGCTCTTTTCCTGTCATCTCATATGACTACACCTCAATTGATCTCACAGCCTCTCAGACTAGACGATCAGTGCAATAATATGATCCGGAACATCGGCCTATCTAAGCCAGTCCCTTAGATCACACTACTACACACACCCTACTATATGATCCGGAACATCGGCCTGCATAAGCCAGTTCCTTAGATCATACAACTACACACACCCTACTATATGACCCGGAACATCGGCCTGAATAAGCCAGTTCCTTAGATCACGCTAAACACACCCTAGGACGTCGACTCACATGAGCCAGCCCCTAAAATTTCCCTCACTCAGGTTAATCTCGCAGAATGTAGCAATGTTACCTTTAATTAAGTTTCTTCACTCTCGGAGGCCGCGAGGGTTCCAGAGCTAGCGGTCAACGTACGTGAACCACACATCGACAAGGTATCACTAAGCTGTCATCACCAGATGATACCCACTCCACTCCCCGATCGTAGACCGCCGTCTCGGCCTCCTTCTCATTATTATTAAGTAACGCGGTAGCTATCGCTACCAGACCGTCTTGACCCCCGGGTACTAAACGCAGATTTTCTTGTGCATATTTTTACGTTCGATTAGGCCCATCAATATTTTTTAAGTCATACCAATCAATTTCTACAACCTTGGTAATTAAGAATGGACCTTTGAATTTTCTGTGAAACTTTATCTGATTGCGCTCGTTATTTTTTATAAAAACATACTCGCCTACAGAGAATGGCTTCAACATTGATGAGGCTAAGTATCTGCGAGTCACACTTGACTACATTATTATCTCAGTTACCCGTGAGATATACAAGTTCGTTACATTTTAATTTAATTTTTTTTTTTTTTAATTGGGACAAGCCCAAGACCTATCATAGCTACACGCCTCTAATCCGCGAAAGGCTAAGCTGTGGTACACCACTACTTTCACTGGGTAGGTACAAGCCCGCCACACCACTCTTAAACCACTGCAACTCCTGCAAGCCAGAATCAACAGCGGCGACCACAAGAAAAGCGCCGAGACAATGAAGCCCGACGAAGTCCCAAAGAAACGATCCAACTGTGTTGGATCCCGCAACGAAACCAATCAGAAGAGAATAGCTGGGGAGCAGGAGAAACAACTTCCTCCCCCCTACATATCAGCAGAAGACAGAACAGAACAAGGCTAACAGGCACACAGGGACGTGTACAACCGGGACAAGCCCAGCACCACGGGGATTACTGTCATCAATACCACTGCGTCCCAAGTTGTGAGCCGTTATACCTGACTCCAACAATAGGCACGACAAAAATGCTTGAACGCACGGAAACCCGTTTTAGTTTCTACAAGGATCGCACAGCAAACAACTCAGGATGTAACCCGTACATCATCGAACACAACATTACATTCACTCCGCCAAAGACCACACTCGCATAAAATATGATGTGCCTGATCCTGATTGTTCATTTTCGCAGCCAGATGCAGAACATTGACAAAAAGGTGAGGCAACAAGCCTGAAGGAAAACAATTTACTACCAATTTGCCCGCGAGAAATTGGGCAACACAGCGATCTAACGCCAGCCACGTCCTGGCCAGCCGCCCACGAACAGAGGGAAAGAACTGGTGGAGGCGCCGGCCCTTGACAGAACTATCTCACCCACACTGCCACTCAGACAAAAGCTCCTCCCAGACGCCAGTCTGTGGTCCCAGTAATCCAGCCATTTCAGAACGGTCACGCTGCATCAACAAGTCTGCGGCCGCGGCCCCTCGCGCGCAGCAGCACATTGAACCACGGTGCCGCACCTCAAGATCGACCGGAAGCACCCCTGCCAGTACCGGCAAGGCTTCAGTACCAACCGTCCTACACGCTTCACACAAGAAAATCAAGGCAAACCGCTGGCTTTGAAGTAATTTACGTCGTACCGCTCCTATGGTGGCCCTATCGGCCCACACTGGTGCCCCGTAGCACACACATCCCAAGCAAGCAGCCCCATAGATATTTCCTAGAGTTAAAAATGACAAACCCCACGCAGACCTGGACACTCTCGTTAAGGCATAAAAGCCCCCTTTAGCTTTTTCAGCGACGGCCTCCATGTGTTCTATGAATGAAAAACTCCTCCCCAAGACAAACCCAAGGCAGCACTCGGACCGCTTCCCTTTAACGGGAACGCTATTAAACCCAATACTAGGCCATGATTTAAGATTACCTTTGAAAAGAAGTTGACAAGTTTCGTGCGGTGAAGGTCAGACGGTTACGATCACCCCACCGGGATATTCAATTTAGGCAAGTGTCAGCCAAACTTTCGAGTCCAGCCCGAGCACTTGACTGCACGAGCTGCAGGCCGTCGTCCGCGCAACCGGTTTACGTACAGCCGCATGGAAGTGGAATCACGAGGAAGTCACGAAAGCCTACGCTCCATACATACGGACCCACAACCGAACCCTGAGGACATCCCATGGTAAGGGACCCCGACATAGAATGATGTCAGAGTTCGTTATTGTACCTGGTAGCCGACTAGCCAAGTTGGAAGTCACCAATAAACAGGCGGAACCACTACCAAAAAGAAAAGGAACGAACTCACCCGGTTGTAGTAATGGTGCCGGTTGCCAGCCCTCACTCACACAGGTAGACCTCCCTGTCAGCCGGTTTCTCGTTGCCTTCTTTGTGGCCGGACACGCTGGTGCAACGTGCTTTTGTTGACCACAAAGGTAACAAGTGACAGGGCGCGGATGCACTTGCATCTCCATAGGCTGCTCAGCTGTCTTCGTAGTTGCCTTAGCAACAGGCTCTTTGCGGCGTTTGCGAGAGTCCATGGCTCGATGAACTGATATACCACAATAATAACAGTTTGAGTAAGACGTGGTTCATTGTAGCGACTTCTTTACACTTCACCTCACCTCACTTTACTTCCCTTCACTTCTCTTACTTCCCTTCACTGCATTTCACTGTATTTCACAACATATAACCACATACCACTACATTTCACTACACGTCACTGACAAAATACCTTGGAGAACCCGTAGCAACTGAGATCTGGTAGATACGTTACAAGAATGCAGCTCTCGTCGTATCATACCATCCTTTTGGCATAGCACCGAAGTTACAAACTCCGTGATTACGTCTTCTGACATTTCCGTGCAAGGGATACGCTCTATCTTCCTCCAGACACGTGTTGCAGCTTCACTCTTTCGTACCGAGTTGGAATCCTAATATCTCGTCGAAGTAGTCCTGCGGTAACATAGGTTTTTCAAATTGTGCAAAAAGCAATTATTCCTTTATTTGCCTGAAGGGTAACTGTGAAGTTTGTAATTCGATGCCCGTTATCTCAGAGCATGTGCAAGCACTCGCAAAAGTTCTGCACCATTTAGGTTCCTGCTATTTACTACTATTTCCGTTATCCTGCACCAACCTTTTATGACCGCATCAGTAGCATCAGGATCAAACCGTATCAATCGCGCAGTTGCGTTGAAATTTGACATTTGCAGTTGAGCGGTTGCCAGGAGTCGTGATAACAAAGTCTCCTAACTCGCAATAGGTAAGGCGTTGGCGGGGTACTACACCGTGTCCGTTATTTTCTTCAGGTCTTTGCCCTTCGAATCCCACTTCTGATGTAGGAACATGGCCCTTATCAGCGGTATTAATTGGATCCATGATCTCAATTACTAAGTTGTACATTGTAGGTAGGCGTGGATTGTCGGGCGAAGAAAATAGGGACACTAGTTCACTAGCACAAAATCACTTTTATTCCTTTTAAAATATTCAACAAGTAATAACCGATAAAATAAAATAACAAAATAGATATAGCACAAGTAAGACACTCCACCGAGCGCGTAGCACGCCTGTGCGATCTCGACCGAATCTCAAACCATACTGCCTGTAAGTCGTCGCCCCACCGCCCGCTAGCGCTCGGTGTTGTGTCAGAGTGTCGTGTGATCGGATGTGACGTAGCTGACATAGATAAGTCATGTTCACGACACTCTTAAACTAACAGCGACATCTATTAAATCTAACTAAAACTAATTTTAATATTAAAGCGCCGTCAAACTAAAACTAATTTATAAAAACTAACAATTTATAAATTATTGGCGCTTTAATGTAGTAGTATACAGGGTGTAAATCAACCCATCACACAGTCGTCAACCAAGCATTCTGTGCATCAATCTAAGTAAAAATACGCAAAAAAAATTGCTGGGAAATGACTTTTTTTTTGAGGTCAAAAATCACATTTTACAGTAAAAGTCAAAGTAGCACTCTTAAAACATTGTGCTAGTGGATGCTCTGAATAATAAACAGGTCATGGAGGTAATTTAAGTAAAGTTAAAACCTGAAAAACTAGTATTTACAAAAACAGCTGTGAAAAATTTGGAACTTTGACCCCCAATATCTCCGTAACTAGGAGGTTCCCAGGTATGGTCTAGAACAAAAAAATGATTGCAGTGGTGGGGAGAACAATAGTGCTCTTAGTTTGCGTTAAGGGTACTTTTACACCCTATATGGGCTACAATAACATGCGTGTAGCATTAGGTACACCACTACCTAACCCTCCTGGGCCGACGCCTGACGGGGCTGCGGGTTGTTCGAAAGAGATATCGCAGCCTAGGACACAAAGGGCTAAAAAGGAACATGGGTGGTTTTTAGTCAGTAGAAGCGGAAGGGAGTTTTAGAACACTCCCTTCCGCTCCGCCCAGAGCGGGAGGAGTCATTTGATGATTTCCAGCCTCCGAAAAAAGGCTATAGTACATTAGTGGTCAGTTGCTTGCTTACCTCTTTCAAGAAGTTTCTCTGCGCGTCTTCATCAACTCGGTACAGCTGTTTGAGCACCATAACTTCGTTGGTATCCCGGTGAGTCACCTTGTATACCTCGCCGAAAAACCCAGAGCCCAATAGTTCACCCTGTTCAATACAAATAAAGTCATTATTTGCCCTCAAATTACTATGGTTCATTGTCACAAGACCTGAGAAATAAATGTCAAAAATGGTGACATTCTTAATGCCTTTACAATAGTATACAATATTATGTATAAGCTTACCCAATCAGACCGTGATTATATTTAAACAAAAGTGAAGAAAGTGTGTGTATGTGTGGGGGTGTTAGTATGGGGTAGGAGTGTGTGTGATGGATGGACGTGGAGGTGTGTGAATGTGGGGTGTGTATTGTGTGGATGTTTGAATGTGGGGTGTGCATTGTGTGGGTGTATGAATGTGGGGTGTGTATTGTGTGGGTGTGTGAATGTGGGGTGTGTATTGTGTGGGTGTTTGAATATGTGCATGTTTGGGGGTGCGGGTTTGTGGGTATTGGCATGAGTGAGTTAGTGAAGTGTGAAGAGAAATTAAGTTAAAAAAAAACGTAGATCACTTATTTTTGACTATGCGAAAGTGCCTGTGTTCGGTACATGATTTCCAACCGAACAGCTCAGCACTTTTGCCTGCTTGCATTTCCATGGAGTGTACAATATAACTTTGAACTATTTTATTGCGTATTATTAAACCAGTGTCCGTAAACCAAGAACCAAACCATTACCATTCCGATATAAAGTCAACTAAATCAACCAACCCAAGAAATTAGTGCTAAACCAAGCAGGCACTACTTTCTACAGCCTGTCACGGGTCTATCACTACATAGTATAAAACAAAGTCGCTTTCTCTGTCCCTATATCCCTATGTATGCTTAAATCTTTAAAACTACGCAACGGATTTTGATGCGGTTTTTTTTAATAGATAGAGTGATTCAAGAGGAAGGTTTTAGTATATAATTTGACCGAAATCCACGCGGGTCAAGCCGCGGGCATCAGCTAGTTTCAAATAAATGCTTTGAGTTTGAGTCTAGGGGAATGATAAAGGTGTAATAGTTACCTGTAATAGATCGCAGGCTCTAAATACTTTCTGCCCGGGTGCAGGTTCGGCTCGGAAGGAGCGCGCGCGACTCAGGTCACACAGCACACCGCTTGGCTCTTCGCCGTCCACGCTAAATAAAACACTATAATTGTACATACGTTACATAACATCACGCCTGTAAGTCCTGACGGGTTAGGCAGAGGTATACCTAATAGAATATCAACATTTCGCCAGTTATGTTTAAGTCCCATGTATTAGGGGGGCGATCCTATTACCATCAACCGGGCACAAATCCAGACACCGTGGCTGCTATTGAGAAATTCCTGATGGAAAAATCTAATAACAATTTGCCCGACCCGGGAATCGAACCGAGGAAGTCATGCTCAGTAGTCGCGTTTGCGGCCATTCGACTAAGGAGGCAATAACCCTTCGGGGATTACAGGCGTGATGTTATGTATATTTTTGTGTTATTCATTATTAGTTACAAGAGTTTCTAAAGTACCTAAGCGAAATACTCTATAGGGGAGTAAAATTCTCACAAGGAAAAATATAAAAAAAACCACCGAATCTCAAATACTTACGCATCAAGCAACTTAGACATACTGCTACTCTTCTCCTTGTCTCCTAACAACGGCGACGAGGGCGTCTGTCTTCTCTTATTCAACCACTTCCCTGCGTCCTCCCCTCCCTTCCTCTTAAACAACCTCTCCTTCTTCCCCTCGGCGTCTCTTCTCTCTTTCTCGCACGAATGTCTCTGTTTGTCGTCTTTGGTGTTAAGTTTTCTTTCGACCGGAGGCCGGTCGTGTTTTGTTTTGTCTTCTTCTGTTTGTGTCTGTGTTTGTGTGTGTGAGTGTGTTGTGTTTGTTTGTGTGCGTTTTGTGTTTGGGTCGGGTGTGTGTTCGATGGTTAGCTAAAATTGGGATAAAGGTAAATGATGTTTATTTTGCAAATAGTTTTTTACAATCACTCTTACAAGTCACTTTTTTTAAACTAGATGGGGTCGGTGTTTCGTACCTGACTACTCTGAGAAGAAACATCCGAAACAAACTCAGAGGTCATAGTCTCTCCCGTCGGGGCTGCGGGGCCGCGGTATCTCTTGCGAACAATCGCAAGAGATACCGCGGCCTCGACATGAAGGGCTAAGAAGGAACATGGGTGGTTTTTAGTCAGTAGAAGTCTGACACTCCCTTTCGCTCTGCCCAAGAGCGGGAGGGGTTATTTGATCATTTTCCACCCATCATAAAAAAAAGGTCAGTCTCTTTTGTGTGTTTGTATAATTATGATTTTCTTGTCTTTTTATTAATCTCTTGTTTAATATTCACGGGGTTTAAATATATCAGAGTGAATTTGGTCTGCAAAATGCCTCGTCTACAAGGAAGTGTTTTTGCAGAATTGTCTCTATTTGATAGACCAAAATCTAAATATTTTATTTCACATATGTGTGCACAGTTCGGGTTGGTAGTTTCCCTGTAAAGTAGCTCGTCACAATTCAATAACACAGCGTCAACGTCACATCCTATGGAGAAGAACCGGCAAGAAACTCCATGATTACTGTTTTAAAATGATTTAACATAATAAAACTGTGATTGTTACCTGTATGACCGCATCTGGCCTCCCCAGCGCCCTCTCGATCTCATCTAGCGGCCTGTTCCTCACCGGAGTACCGTTGATCTCCAGGATCCTGTCCCCGATGTGGAGAGTTAGCACACCGCATGACGAGTCGATCCTGAAGGGTTAAAACGTTGTGTAAGAAATATCAACCTAATAGAGACTAAGCGAGAAATCATATTTGCATGCACACGGATTTGAGTTTTAGAGTATCGCTATCTCAGTCTGGAACGTAAAGGCGTCATTTGAAGGAGCGAGAGGTCCGCATTAATTGGCATAGGAGAACTTTAACGTGCGATGAGACCTTTCAGCTCCCACTTTAGTGAGTTGGAAATCCAAGTGAAAAAAAAAATCAAGAAAATGCTGATCTGTGCATGTAAATGTTTTTTTTTACCGTAATAAGTTCGTCACAGTAGTTGCCACATGCAATAATTTTCTCGTAGTAAGTATTCAAAATGCTGGTTAACAAAGTATTTTTCTAGTTGCTATGTGAAACCACTGCAGGCTTAAAACATAATTCGTTGCAAAATATAATAAGTATATTGAAATACTTTTCCTTGACACCACAGACTAATTAACTGATCGAGGATAATTATTATTGATTTTAGGTCATTATTTAAGTCACGCATGGACAGCAAAAAACCAGTATGAGACATTCTCAGGGTATAAGCAATATGCCAGCAATCCGTTAAGTGGATATAAGGGAGTTCAAAGAGATGTCAGCAACATGGAAGGGGCCCGCAAGGGCCGACGCCCGTCGGGGCTGCGGGTTGTTCACAAGAGATACCGCGGCCTCGACATGAAGGGCTAAGAAGGAACATGAGTGGTTTTAAGTCAGTAGAAGTCTGACACTCCCTTTCGCTCTTCCCAAGAGCGGGAGGGGTTATTTGTTGATTTTCCACCCACAATAAAAAAAAGGGAGGTGATTTGCATCCAATGTAACACCTATGCAAATGTCAAATATTTCCAAGAAATTTTGTCATTTATACACGTTCGGATTTCTAACGTAAAAGCGTGCATGTATCGTTACCATGGCAACACGCACGTAGCGAACGGCAAGCGCGACGAGTTCGATGAACTCTTTAGTTAGACAGAAAGTGAACAGCTCATCTCAGACGTCCGTCGCTCGTTAGAGTAATTTAAATTTTTGATTTTAAGAGATTCCGGTGGAAAATGATTCAGAATAAGGATCTGAATGCATCCTGCCAGGTTGCGGAAGACTGTCGCTTACACTCTATATTAATCACGGGTAAAACATGGATGAAGCTGGCTCAGGAGCGTGGTAGGTACATGCAAAGACAGGCCTGTATACCCAGCTGTGGGTAAACTCAGGCTCCGGATAATGATGATGATAGATAGAAACTCGGCCTATCCGGTAATGTGTCACACGAGAAACATTTATGTAGTAATCTACATAGAAACGTACTACAAAACACACAATAAAATAAGCATATAATCTGCATGCAAACATCTTATATGCTACAACTTGACAAATAACATGCAAAAACCAGTCAAATAAATATTTATATTAAACCATTATCATTTTGCCGGGTGTTTCCAATGCAAAAATAGAACAATAACAACACAATTCACATTCAAACAATACAATTCAACATTTAAAACCTCAATATTACCTTAAATTAATTGTCACCATGCCAAAACCACATTAAAATCACTTAAAAACTATTAAAAACAGTAAAATATTGCACTAGCACGCAATTGTACAGACGAACACAGGGAAATCATTATAAATAATAAATGCAGCTATCGACCAATCGGTGGGAAATTAAATGATGTGTACTTACACGTCACTTTGGATATTGGTCAAAATATTAACGTAAATAATAGTGACAAAATAAACCCTATTTTCTGTTAAATAAAGTACAATTTTGTATTAAACTCAATAACTGTGTTAGTGTGTGCATTATACAGGGATATTTTACAAGTTGACAACGTTGCTGATTTTAAGGGGACAGAAAATTAATAATTTATTAACGTTAATAATTGTTAACGCAAATACTGAATATTGGGTGGAAGGATCATTGATGGACAAACGAAAACCATGTATTCTCTCTCATAATCTGCCTAGCCTTTTCCCAACTTTATTGGGGTCGGCCTCCAGTCTTACTGGATGCAGCTGAATACCAGTACTTTACATGGAGCGACTGGTTATCTGATCTCCAATAACCGGTTAGCACTGGGTAATAGGTACCCCCTTGGTTAGAGTGGAATACGGTACCCCTTGGTAAGACTGGATTCTCTCTCACATCCACATTTTTCATTGGTAATTTTAAAAAATCTGGGGTTTCCTACAAAGGCGGCACGGGTGGCGCAGCGGCTGAGCGATTGACTATTGCGCTACGTGTCTCGGGTTCGAATCCCGAAAAAAACAAATATTTGTATGACCTACAGATAGTTGTTCCGGGTCTGGCTGTTTGTGTATATTTCTTACAGCAAATCTAATATTCGATTGCGAGATTTGCAGAAGAGAATATACCTATGCGCTTTCAAAATACATTTTAGTACTATAAATTAATTAATTTAATAATCTGAACCACATAAACACAATATAATATACGGATGTTAGAGAGCTAGCAGGAAGTAAGCCACAATCGGCTTCTCCGAATCCTTACTAATATTATAAATGCGAAAGTAACTCTGTCTGTCTTTCGCGCTTTCACGCCAAAACTGCTGAACTGATTTAAATGAAATTTGGTACATAGATAGTCTAGAGCCTGAGAAAGGACATAAGCTAAAATGCATATGCGACAAAAGGTTTGTAAGGGGTTGAAAGGGCCCCGTCGGGGCTGCGGGTTGTTCGAAAGAGATACCGCGGCCCCGGGCACAAAGGGATGTCTAATAGTTATTATAGTAATTCATGAAAAAAGGCAGAAAACCAAATATACTTTCAGAACTTAGTCACTTTCCATTAATTAGTTCAACGAGGCTGTTTTATCGTCAAACGCGTATTTATAAACATTAATGAGTACTTCGTAATCACTGTGAGTGACTCATCGCCGCACACTCTTGCTCATAATTAAACATAAAGATCCGTACAGACGAAGCTGCGGGAAATAACTTCCATTCGTCAAATTCTGTCGTTGTTCTTGTAAACTAAGATTTAAAATATCCTCACTATACGGGCTAGTTTTGTATGCTTATTGCCCGATACATTCTACTTAGCGAACTACCAATAGGTACCGTTTCTTTGAGAACACAACTATATAGGGTGTAAAAGTAGCCGTAATGAAAACGAAGGGCACTTGTTCTCCCGTCGGGGCTGCGGGTAATTCGAAAGAGATACCGCGGCCTCGGCACAAGGGCTAAGAAGGAACATGGGTGGTTTTTAGTCAGTAGAAGTCTGACACTCCCTTCCGCTCTGCCCAAGAGCGGGAGGGGTTATTTGATGATTTCCCACCCCCCAACAAAGGGCACTTGTTCTCCCCACCATTGCGATATTTTTTTTTGTTCTAGACCATACCTGGGAACCTCCTAGTTACGGAGATATTGGGGCAAAATTTTCACAGCTGTTTTTGTAAATACTAGTTTTTCAGGGTATAACTTTACTTAAATTACCTCCATGATCCGTTTACTATTCAAAGCATCCACTAGCACAATGTTTTAACAGTGCTACATTGAGTTTTACCGTAAAATGTGATTTTTGACCCCAAAAAAAAAGTCATTTCCCAGCAAAAATTTTTGCGTAGGGGTACTTAGTTTGATGTACAGAATGCTTGGTTGACGGCTGTGTGAAGGGTTAATTTACACCCTGTATACCAGATACCTAGACGTATGAAAACCAAGCTTTTGTACACGACAAATAGTGTAGATAGGCCTTTATATAATATAAAACATTTCTGTGGCGAGATAGCCTTGGAAATAAGGAAATTATTGTCAATAAATTGGTGAATGTTCAAGTCTGATTGGCATAGTGGTCACTGAGCTACAAAATACAATCAATAAGTCAATGAACTTATTACTGCACTTCACACTGCACAAGCACATGTGTGAGTAGGTATACAAATACAAATCAAAGGAAGATAATTATTATTCTAATATAAGCAGGCACAAGATTCTTCGTTTACTACAGGACACAACCATGTGAAGATAGGTCTATCAAATCTAAGCTTATTCATTCAAGTCAAGCCTTCAATATAGTTTAAGCTGAAGCTTGCACGTGACACGTATGCATGTATGCCGTCGCCGACAGCTTGCTGCCGCATGATGACTTGTCTATTGCTATGCTCTGTGTACGCTACAAGCTGTTACACACACAACAAGCTGTTGTACCTATGGCACGTGAGCTGTATGCACACGGACAGTACAGCGCGTAGGATGGCCGGCGCCGCATGATGACTTGTCTATTGCTATGCTCTGTGTACGCTACAAGCTGTCTACAACACAAGCTGTTACACACACAACAAGCTGTTGTACCTATGGCACGTGAGCTGTATGCACACGGACAGTACAGCGCGTAGGATGGCCCGCGCCGCCGCCGACAGCTTGCCGCCGCATCGCCCGCTAGCACTGTTAGTATGTTCCATGTTAGTGTCTTAAAGTTCCCGTGATAGAGGGATATATTAGATTTGCTAGTGAACCTCTGCAGATGTGATGGGTAACGGTGGTGAAGCGTCAATGCTTTTATCAATATTAAAAAATTAATAATTATATTTTTGGATTCCCCATAGAATATAATAGGTTATTATTTCAAATTAAATATTTTAGTTTCTCAATTGATGAATCCCCGCAGCAATATTTGTTGCCGCAGCCATGCCCATTTATAGAAACTTTATTGAGTGTTCTCTCAACTTGCGGATAGATGGCATTAGTAGCAAAGAGACTTCGTCCCGCCGCCATCGCAACACAGTGTGTGTGCGCGTCGCTCCGCCTTTTAAAAATTCCATTTTGGTGAAACCTTGAAGATATTCGTAAAATAAATGCCCTGTGCTTCATTGAGAACTTATAGTGCAGTGTTGATTTTTGGAGTACGAACCATTCTACCGGTGGATTGAACAAGATTTAGCTCGCCAGCCGGGAGCCCATACCTAGAAGCGATCACGCGCATGGACGAGTCATCTTCCCACATCCCTGGGTCTGAGTAGGATTCTCTGGATTGCCGAGGTACGTGGGCAAGTTTTGCTGCTATTAATTATTGGATATTGGTTTCTCGAGGATTCATCAATACGGAAATTGGTTTTATTTTGAAGTCCGCCATTACATAGGTTCATAATTCAAATTATGGTTTGTTCCTAAAAACAACCGTCAAAAAAGGTGCAGGCTATTTACACGCCTCATCAAACGGTTTCGCCGGGTTTTAATGTCGCTTAAGCACGAGTGTAGAGACCGAAATTATTTTTTTCTTGGGTTTGTTGCAATTTGCAGGCCGCTTCCGGGTTGAAATTTATGAAAATGTTGACTATTTCTCGAAAAAGTCATTAAATATGGGTGTATTAAGGGGTACACCTCTGCCTAACCCTTCGGGGATTACAGGCGTGATGTTATCCTACATATCACGTCTACAGAGTATCGCTAGCTTATTTAATTTGACGTCGTATTTACACAGATTTCTTGTAATGACCAAAAAGAATGAAATAATTTGGTTAGATATAATAATAGCAAAGTGTTTTCTGTAACAAAGCATTCATAAATAGCACCCAACATTAAATTTATAAATATTTACAGTTTACAGTCAGCATTAATTAACTTATATTAACCCCAACATTATTACATATAGGCCTTAAACTATTAGGTACACCTCTGCTTAATCCTTTGGGGATTACAGGCGTGATGTTATGTAGTGACAGTGAAGTGAACTTACTCTTTGACAGTGATGGTGTGCGGCTGCGGCTGCGTGACGCGCACGCTAGAGGGCGCCACCTCCACCACACGGATGGAGTGCGACACTGCCCGCACCGTGCTGCCGTAACAACTGCCGCTGTAGGGAAACAATTACTTTAGAGAGGAAGAAAAAGAAAGGCAAGAAAGAAAGAAACAGATTTTTTTCTCATGTAGTTTTTTACAAACTCTTTTATACATATGTCAGTTTTGTTTAAATACTAGATGAGGCCGGTGTTTCGTACTTGACTAGTCTGAGAAGAAACAGGCGAAATAAACTCAGAGGTACCTACTAGTATATAGGGTGTAAAAGTACCCTTAACGCAAACGAACGGCACTTGTTCTCCCCGCCACTACGATCATTTTTTTTGTTTTAGACCATACCTGGGAACCCCTTGTTACGAAGATATTGGGGGTCAAAGTTCCAAATTTTTCACAGCTGTTTTTGTAAATACCTACTAGTTTTTCAGGTTTTAACTTGACTTAAATTACCTCCATGACCCGTTTACTATTCAAAGCATTTACAAGCACAATATTTTAACAGTGCTACAATGAGTTTTACCGTAAAATGTGATTTTTGACCCAAAAAAAAAGTCGTTTCCCAGCAAACATTTTTGCGTAGGGGTACTTAGTTTGATGTACAGAATGCTTGGTTGACGGCTGTGTGATGGGTTGATTTACACCCTATATTTTAAGGTCCAGACCTAATCTTGGTATACTCACATGAGGACTATGCAGATAAGTGTCTGAAATGGGGTGTTGAAGGAAGAACCACACAGATATTAGTCTCATACAGGATAAAACTTAATGATAAAAAAAACAATAATCCAAAAAAGTAAACACAAAAAAAGCTTTAAAAAAACATTAAACTAAAATTGGTCCTATATGAGACCAAAAGGCCCTGGCCGAAGTGAGGTCTGGCTCCTTATTCACAAACGTATCGATTCGAAAAGTCATTGTCTATCTCGCTCGCTTTAGTAATACCAAAAAAAGAAAGACATAATAATGTCTTGTCGAATCGATTTGTGGGCTGAACTTCTGAAGGCCTACGTAAAAACTTACCAGTACAAGTTGGAGCGCTCGAGCAGCGCGTAGGGCTCCCCGTCCTCTATGTGCTGAGCGCACGCCACGCACGCGAAGCACTCCGGGTGGAACCGGTGCTCCCCGGCCGCCATCACAGGGCCGGTTATCACCTGGTCACAATATCGGTCATTGTAATAGGTGTAAAAACATAACACTAGTTTATTGGTCTGTCCGGTGGAAAGACCCTTCATGAATCTGAAAGCCACTTGTTCTACCCGTCATTGCGATGATTTTTTTCGTGCCGGAGTATACCTGGGAACCTTCTAGTCACGGAGATATCCGCTCTAGTATCAACATCTACACAAGTTTAAAAAAAATACGAGCTTTAATGTTATTCATTTTGACATCTCCATGACTCTTGTACTATTCAATGCCTCTATCAGCACAATGTTTTGAGTGCATTACATTGTAGTACCCTAAACTGCAATTTTCACCCCAAAAAACTATAACTCCTAAAAGCCAGAATCAACAGTGGCGACCACCAGAAAAGCGCGCGAGACAATGAAGCTCGACGAAGTCCCAGAGAAACGATTTAACTGTCTTGGATCCCGCAACGAAACTAATCAGAAAAGAATAGCGGAGGAGTAGGAAAAACATAATTTCTACTTCCCTTCATAATTATCAGCAGGAGACAGAACAGGACAAGCCAATGGGCACAAAGGGACGTATACAACTGGGATAAGCCCAGTTGCCTAGCACCACGGATAATTATTATCATAGATATAACTTAGGACCCAAGTTGTGAGCGTGTTGTGAGATATTTGATTCCAATAATAGCAACGTAGAACCTGGGACCTTAAGACCTTGTAAGTATATTACCTGTGCACATTGCTGGCAGCTCTCGCCGTACCGCGCCCAGTAGTCGTTCTGACAGAACAGCAGACCCGCCTTCTCGAAGTACCACGTCGACAGCTGCGCGTCGCATACTGAGCACCTGAGCAGCGGAGACATAGGGTGATCACTTGATCAATGGTTGACGAGGCATAAGTATAGCGCTTTTTTTTATTAATGGAATAGGAAATCATCAAATGACTCTTCCCGCTCTGGGTGGAGCAGAAGGGAGTGTCAGACTCTTACTGAAAACCCATCCGTGTTCCGTCTTATACCCTTTGCGTTCCAGGGCCGCGGTAACTCTTTCCAACAAATTCCGCAACCCTGGATATGTACTGCACTGGATATGTAAGCACTGCAAGGGATTTGCGTAGCAGTTTATTAGCTGGTCCTGAATTCGAGAACCAAGGCATGCCATTACTCCCGTCGGGGCTACGGGTTGTTCGAAAGACATACCGCGGCTTCGGCGCAAGGGCTAAGAAGGAACATGGGTGGTTTTTAGTCAGTATAAGTCTGACATTCCCTTCCACTCGCTCTGCCCAAGAGAGGGAGGGGTTATTTGATGATTCCCCCCCCCCCCAAAAAAAGACATGCCATTACTTTTTATGCTTTTAAGAGCCTGCCTCATTGGTCTAGTGGTTGCAAGCGCGACTGCTGAACATGAAATTCTGGATTCTATTCCCAGGTTGGGGGAAGTACAATTGGGTTTTTCCAACGGTAATTTCTCAGTAGCAGCCACTTGATTTATTTGTGACCGATTGGTGACTATAGGCCCGCTCCCTAATACATGGGATTTAAAAATGGCTGATGAATATGGGATACCTACAATATTGGGTGTATGCCTAACCGTTTCGGGATTACAAGCGTGGTATTATGAAACGCTTAACTGTTAACTTAATGGATAAGGTATTATCCATTCTCACTGCAACGGAACGAGTTAAAAGTTGTACCAGTAAGAAAAAAGTTGAAAGGTAATCGACTGTCTCGGTATGAGCATTATGAGGAGAGACGAATCACATGTGACTAAAAGAGATACAAATGTAGAAAGAGAAAGGAGTAAATGCTCCAATTCCCTTAAAAATATCTCTAAGAGAAACTCGGGCACCCAGCTGATAAATTGCACGAACCGCTCGCTTCTGCAGAACAAATATATTTTGAATATCAGCAGCTTTGCTCCACAGCAGAATACCGTAGGAAATAACGCTGTAAAAATAACTAAAGTAGACTAACCGTGCTGTATCAAAGTCAGTGTATTGTCTTACTTTTCTGACGGCGTATGCGGCCAAACTTAGCCTTCCCGCTAGGCTTGATATGTGTAAACCCCATTGTAATTTTGAATTCATTCGTCACAAGATCCATCTATCGTTTCCATGGTCTTTCTTTCCCTATCCATAAACAGTTATATTTGAAAAAAAACGTATTGCGCCGACCCCGAGTAACATGGGTCAACGATAGGAAGATGATGATGATTTTGTGGTTTAAAATGATTGAAGTAGCCATTTCCTATACAGAACCAATACATAGTTTTTCTACGACTGTCTGGCGAAACAAATAACTAAAGACCTTTTATCTGAAAACTTGGCACCTTATTTCTCGTCCAAGGCAAGAAAGCATGACCTTTGTTGAACTAGAAAAGGCAAAAAATATTTGGCAATCGGCCGAGACAAAAAAAAATCGAATATCTCGGAAAACTTATTTGTTGACCTCGTTTTCAAGTTCATGAAGCAAGGAGGTTGCCAAAAAATACTTAAGGATTGAGTTGTTTGTCTCGCGCTAGTTTACGTCGGGTGAGTAACCTCATAACTAGGGATCAGAATTCCGGATGAATATTTATTTACCTAAAGCACTTTTTTTTTTCCGGCAAAGGGTATGCGGGTTGTTCGCAAGAGATACCGCGGCCTCGACATAAAGGGCTAAGAAGGAACATGGGTGGTTTTTAGTCAGTAGAAGTCTGACACTCCCTTTCGCTCTGCCCAAGAGCGAGAGGGGATATTTGATGATTTTCAACCCACCCAAAAAAAAAAAAGGTACAAAAATGTGGAAGCAGCTTCTTATATCCAGGACCTCGTGCTTAGCAGTTGCAGCAGCAGAAAGAGAATTCGTCTATGCAATAAAACCGATTCTGCGAGAAAAAGTACGCCCAATATTGGCTATATTATACCCCTCCCTTCTTTAATGGTATTCCTATTGATTTCCCTTCTGCCATTCATCATCATCATCCACAGCCTGAATTCACCAATTGCTGGGTTTAGGCCTCTCTTTTCTTGTCCGTGGTCCTGTGCCAGCCTCATCCAGGCTTTTACTTTCTGCCATTGATCAGGAGCAAAACCCAGACTCCAGCTACTACTGTGAATAGGGTAGTTAACAAAAAAAAATCCAATTAGTCCACCAGATAGATTTCAAAAAAATATTGGACACGTATTTTTTCTTTTTTCACGTAAACAAACAATGAAGACGATACCGTGCTTTGAAAACTCGTGTGACGTCATATTCTAAGACATTAGTATGTCCATTTTTACCGATGAGTGACGTCATAACCCCCCACTCAAATCTTTGACGCGTTTTATCCTCGTCAATTTTTATTGATTTCATAAAACAAAAAATACGTATCCAATATTTTTCGATAATCTAACGGACGGACTAATTAGAATCATATTTTTTTTGGTCAGTAAACATCCCTATTGTACACCGAAAATGCCACCCAATCTTCAGTTTTGGAAATGGAACGCAATTCTACAAGTCAACGCTTAGAAATGTTCCATCATCATGCTCATCGTACACCTACCCTTATCCCAATGCATAAGGGATCGGCGCAGCATGTCTTCTTCTTCCATACTTCTCTATTAATCGTCATCGAATCAGACACTACCTTTCTTGCTCTATCATACTTTACACAGTCCATCCATCGTTTAATACTCCTCCGCTATTCCTTTCTGATTCATTTCGTTGCGGGATCCAAGACAGTTAAATCGTTTCTCTGGGAATTCATCGAGCTTCATTGTCTCGGCGCTTTTTTTGTGGTCGCCACTGTTGATTCTGGTTAACAGGAGTTACAGTGGTTTGGGAATAGTGTGGCGGGCTTGTCCCATTTAAAGTCCATCCATCGTTTCTTTGCTCTTCCTCGACTGTAACACCCCACACTTATACTCAAAACATTCCCCACGACATTTTCCTATTTCCTCCACATCACATGCCCAAAAGCTTATCCGTTATAATCATACAAATAAAAATAACGCCTGGATATTGTCAACGATATCTACGAGCATGTACCTAACCATTCGATAGCTAGTCTATTAGGCATCGGGTTTATGGGAAGCCATAATGATGCGACCCCATAACTTTCTGGAGCGTGACGTGATCCTGATGACGTAATCACGTAACTTTGTCCGCGAGGCATACAACACGTAGGGCAGTTAATAAAGACTTAATGGTCCCCTATAATCTTTAGAAGGGGAACCCCCTTAACAAAGTATTGCATGTTATTATGCTATACGATACCCAAGTTATGAAATTACTCATGTGAGTGGTTTCTTAGAATTAGTGAATGTTTGTTTGTGGCATAGCTTTAGAATTACTGTTGGATTATGCTTATTTTTAAACGGTGACAGACGATTCGATCAGGGGCCGTATTTTTGAATCACTCGAAGTGAATCTTAAATTCATGCACGAAAGCAAAACGTATACGAATTGAATTTCGATTGCTCCAAATTTTACGTATTTTTGAAGTAATAGAAATAAGTGTTGCCCTAAAACTCGAATCTTATAACATTTTTCATTTCACGCAGAAAAATAAAAACCGGAAAGCCATAACCCGTTGATTTTAAAAACCGGTAATGAGTTACGGTGGAACGGAACGTAAATTAAAAAGTTATAATGTCATTGTCTGACGTCTGTCATTGGGATTTCGATATTTTTTTCTCTAGTATTTACATATTTTTTTCTGTCGCTGATGTAATTCATCAGGATATACTCCTCGAGGCTAACCATCGCGAAAGGCGAAAGAAAACACTGATTTATAGGTTAGATAAAGTCAACGTAACGTATCTGTCAACAAATCTTCACTTGTCAGTGTCATTCTCATTTCTACTGGTAGAATATCGGAAACGAGTGGGTCGGACCACTCGTTGCAAAATTCACGGGTATGAATATTCAAAAATAGCGATTTTAGGGATTCTCATACGAATTCTGCGATTTCGTACACGATTTGGATTTCTATTGATTCAAAAATACGGCCCCTGGGGCCGTATTTTTGAATCACTCGAAGTGAATCTTAAATTCGTGCACGAAAGCAAAACGTATACGAAATGAATTTCGATTGCTCCAAATTTTACGTATTTTTGAAGTAATAGAAATGAGTGTTGCCCTAAAACTCGAATCTTATAACATTTTTCATTTAACGCAGAAAAATAAAAACCGGAAAGCCATAACCCGTTGATTTTAAAAACCGGTAATGAGTTACGGTGGAACGGAACGTAAATTAAAAAGTTATAATGTCATTGTCTGACGTCTGTCATTGGGATTTCGATATTTTTTTCTCTAGTATTTACATATTTTTTTCTGTTGCTGATGTAATTCATCAGGATATACTCCTCGAGGCTAACCATCGCGAAAGGCGAAAGAAAACACTGATTTATAGGTTAGATAAAGTCAACGTAACGTATCTGTCAACAAATCTTCACTTGTCAGTGTCATTCTCATTTCTACTGGTAGAATATCGGAAACGAGTGGGTCGGACCACTCGTTGCAAAATTCACGGGTATGAATATTCAAAAATAGCGATTTTAGGGATTCTCATACGAATTCTGCGATTTCGTACACGATTTGGAATTCTATTGATTCAAAAATACGGCCCCTGGCCTGTGATTAAGATGGGTACAAAACGATTGAGATAGATGTGTAGAGTGACAAGAATGGATAAAGTAAGGAATAAGTACCTAGGTATATTAGAAGAAGTTTGAAAGTGGTGCCTGTTGCAGAAAAAATAAAAGGAAGCGTTTGTTGGTATAGTCTTGTAATGAAGAGAGATGAACCAAGTGTGACTAAACGAGTGATGGACATGAATGTTGATGGATGGAGAGAGAGAGAAAAGCCAATGACAAGATGGATGAATAAGGACAAGAGAATGATGAAAGGCCTGCTCTTGATTTTGATGACGATTTAAATTATCGTGGGACTAAGGATAAAGTTGAGCGTAAAAACGAGACGGAATTACTCGCGTTTGAACTTACAAAATCGATGGATATTTCACTCTATTCGGACAAAAGCCTGTGCTATTTCACGACACTGTTGTTTTAAAAATAATGTTGTTTGATAAATAAATAACCTACGATTCCTTTTTCCTGTTATTTTAATTAAGTAGGTACTAATATTAGCTGTTCATCATTATAACGTGTTCTATATTTCCAAAAATTACAATTGCAAAAGAGCAAGCAGAGGTGTACCTAATAGTACATCCACATTTCGCCTGTTATGCTTGAGTCCCATGTAAAAGGGGGCGAGCCTATGGCCATCCAGGCTCACAACAACGCAACGTTGCATCGTTGCAACATTTTAAATAAAAAATAAATTAAAAAAATTAAACTAGACTCTGTGGCTGCTACAGAGAAAATTATGATGGAAAACACATTGTATCACCCGGGAATAGAACCCACAACCTCAAGCACAGTGCTTAGTTGTTCACCACTTGCGACCGTTACACCACCGACGCAGTAAAATAATAATAATTATAAAATAATAATATCTTACCGAAAGCAGTCTTTATGCCAATCCTGGTTAAGTGCGGAAACATAGTCGTCATCACCAATGTCATTTAAGCACCCCGCACAGCTGAGGGACTCTGGAAGTCATCATCATCATCAGGTGAAGGTTCAAAGGATTGTTAGAAAATAAAAGTGGGATTGGTGTAGAATTACAATTTGACACCTTCATTTTACAAATAGTCCGTCACTAAATAAAAAAATAATAAATAAATAAATAAAATAAAATCTTATTATTTCAGACATTTTGGTCCCTAATATTTGTTAGTAGCGACTTAAAACCTATGTTACATTTAAAAAAATTTGATATTACATTCAAAAATAAAAACTTTACATTAAAAAAATTTAAAAAATATTGTAAAACTTTACTTTAAAATAAATAGGTTCATTTAAAAATTAAAACTTTACATTTAAATAACTATGACTGGCTATGAAGTATTTGAAACACAGCAAGATTTATTAAATTGCAAAATACAGGTATTCTGCTGCATTGAGTGCTGCACTCAATCACTCACTCAATCAAGTCTACAGACTGGGCTCTCAGTCATTAAAATTATGCTGCTAAATATTCAAATAGAATGAAATGGAAATAGGCAATGATTATTTTAATAGTCGAACTTACACTCCACACTAGTCAACTTCCGGTAAATATTATCTGAATATTCAATCTCTACTCATAACTGTAGAAAAAAGTCTTCTTCCCATATAGGGATGTATGGGAAAAAGACCTTTTTTGATGTAAGAGCATCAATCACTATGTGTCCTTACAAGTGGTTTGGTAGAGAATTCACAATTTTGTGAATTTTGAGAATTTTATGTAGTTTTCCTCACATTGTTTTCCTTCACCATTGTCAGTGACGCCCAAGATAAACTTGGTTTGAATAGTAGTGTGTTATGTTTTTGTCACAAAATAATTATAATATTTATGATTAAAAAAACTGTTCAGATACCTAGTTTTAAGTTATTTAAAAAATATTCTACAGTACAATTTCTATTTAATTTCCTTGATTCTAGACTCAAGATTTTTTAAATTTCAAAAAGCATAGGCTCACTTGGAACCAATTAGACTGTGTTGAAAGTATAAAATACCACCTCAATTGATAGTTTATATCAATTGAGGTGGTATTTTTATGCTATCATAATATAAAAAGAAAACTTATAAGATGATCGGAACCATAACCATAACTAGATAAGATCAATGTATTTTAAACCTTATGGATATTACACTTTAAAGGCCTCGCCACGGCTTCGTTGATGCAAATAACCAGTTTAATAGTCACTTTAATTGTTATTTGTGGTTTACTGAATAAATTAAATTGGCTACCTGAGTCAAAGATTATAATCTAATGGGATCTTAGTAAACCTTTATTTTTTCGTAAATGGTTGGAGTTGAATGTCAAATACCTTTCTAATATTATATTGGTTTTAACGAGGCAAAATATAAACTATGATAAATCCTTCAACTTAGAACCTACGTCGCGGAAGTAAACATAACTATTAAATACTAGCTGCCACTTCTATAAATTGGTTTTAAGGCCTAATTGTAAACTTCTTCAATATCAATTCAATCAGCATGAAGACTTAACTCTAACTTAGAGTTAAGTTACAAAGGCGAGGCGCAGGACAAACAAAAGATAATTCATGATAACTTACAAGAATCGCCCACACATTCTCATGACAGGTTCTGCACCCAAAACATGACTAAATAATAACTTTAAACACTCGAATATGGGTCATAACAGGCACCACAACTTACCTTTAGTATTCGGTCCCTCCATTTCATTTCAAAAACAAATGTTTATTTATAAATTGTATGCTAAATCACAAAAGTTACATGCTTGAGATTCCACTACTTGAGAATGACGTAAAAACATAAGATGACACAACGGGTAGATGTTGCTAGCTTTCAAAACAGATCTGGGCAAGAAAGAAATAAAACTGTTTTGTAGGAATCTTGATCAATTTATTGCAGTATTTATGGCGGCAAGAAATATGCTGGAAAATTTTACAATTATTATAAAAGCAAATGCTTTGCAGTGGAACTATTGCTTAATTTATATTTCAGTCAGTAAATGAGTCCACAATTTGAAACCAGTAAAATGTGGTAACACAACCAATATTTCGATTAGTTACATTATTATTTAGATAGCAGTTAACAAAGGCCAAACATTTAAAAAGTAAATAAACAAAAACTAAAATTATCTTTCATATTTTTATTTCATTCACTTAAATTTATTAATGATGATGATGCTTGCTAATCTCTTTTTCCTTTTCGACTTCCTTCTTGACCTTGTATTTGTTGAACCTGACCTTGACTTTGACTTTCACTTCGAGGCGTTTCAGAAGTTGCGATATTTCGTCGTCATTAGAATCTGAACTGTCGTCTTCGTCTTCCGGTGATTCGGGCTCAACTTCTTCAGACTCCGGTGGAACAGTTTCGTCTTCTTCACTATCGTCAGGTACCGTAGGCGGCGGTAACGTAGGCGGGTCCGTAGGTGGTTCCGTAGGCGGTTCTGTAGGCGGTTCCGTAGGCGGTTCCGTAGCCGGTTCCGTAGTCGGTACTGTAGCCGGGACTGTAGACTCATGTTCTTCACTGTCATCATCTTCTTGTAGATTTTCGAAGTCAATACCGGTTACTTCTTCAAACCATGAAAGGTAAGGTCCCGGACGGATGAAACCTGGCAAAATTAAATGAATTTTCATACAGATCAAAGAAGTTATCTTATATCAATCAGTTAGTTTTTTGTGGTGGCTAAGTAAAAATAAGTCAAGCATAAAATAAATACAAATATTACCAGCAGGCAACCCAGAGTGGCAGCCCCAATCTCCTCCAGCAACGAAGGAGGTTACTCCGACTAGGATGGGAACACCGTCGGACCCAACATGCACCAGTGGGCCTCCGCTGTCGCCCTGATAACAAGAAAAAAGTTGAGAAACAAAATGAAAGAAGAGAATGTCGCAGAGTTGATTAGGAAATTACTTTTATCTCCGTTTTCAGGAAAACCGTAAAGTAATAATTATTACTTTACGGTTTTCCTGAAAACGGAGAATCCAACTGAGTTCTTTCATTTACGTTAACGTAAATGAAAGAACTCAGTTGGATTCTCATGCAACCGTCGGCGTCGGCTTAGTGGTGAGATTTAAAATCCCAACAGTGCAATAGGGTAGTTGACCGACTAAAGAAAATATGATTATGTTTAGTCCATCTGTCTAGAATTCTAGATTATCGAAAAATATTGGATACGTGTTTTTTGTTTTAATATCAAACTAATAAAAATTACGAAAATAAAACGAGGCAAAGATCGTGAGTGGGATCTGGAGACATAACTTTCTAGTACAAAATATACCAAACTGTGACGGACTAATTAGTTTTTTTTTGTCAACTACCCTATTATTGTAGAGAAAAGATTTTCATTGAGGTGTTGCTTATTGTCGCAACCGGCTTGCGTGTATGACGTATGAACGTGAACGGAACTGAGTATGTACCTACCTAAAAATCGTAGCCGGTGGTGTTCTATGATTTCTGCCAATTTATGTGATATGTTTGTGTTATGTGTATCATGTAATATTTACGCCAAAATTATGTCAATCTCCCAAACCCACCCAGCGACACTTCCTAATGTTTTAGCTGGGGAGTAAAAGTGGCCGAAAAGCTCACCGAAGCCAGCTACTTAAGATACCATAGCTCGCCATGTAGAATATAATAGTGTAAGTAAAGCTTACCTGACAAGTAGACTGTGAGGTGACATTGTAGAACCGTGCGCAGATGGAGGTGTCAATGATGATGCCGCTCACGAATGTGCCAGCGCATGACAAGTTGGAGATCGCGCGGAGGTACACCCATCTCAGCACCTCGGTTACGGAACCTGGAGAAATATTAATAAGCTTTAGTTTCAAGTTTTCAACTATAGGTTTTCGATATTGAAAATCCCGTTATAGCCCTCAAATGGAGTTAGACAGGACACCTAGCAAGGCGCAGTGATGAAAGGCTGTCACCGAATGGCGTCCAAGGACTGGTAAAAGAAATGTAGGTTGGCGAGATAGGTAGACAACAAATGAACATAGTTGCCATCGGGGTACAAAACCTGGATGAGGATGGCACAGAACTGTGCAGTTTGTCACAAGAAAGGAGAAGCCTATAGGTACCCAGCAGGGGGTGAATTCACAACAAGCGCAATCAACCTCAAATTATCACAGCTGGGACAGGGCAGGGACAGCTTCTCTACATGATAGAAGCAAGGAAAACATGTTCAGGTGGAGATTCATAGATGACTCTGCCCTGAAGTGTAAATGAGGTCTTGCCCCACTTACACTTCAGGGCAGCTTCTTGGGCACTTGATATCGCATCCTGCCAGTACTGTTACTTGCACATCATAGGAGCTACTGAAAGTGCAAAACTCGTTGCCAAATTATAGGCAGACTCAATCTGAGTTGTCATTCACACACACGCTAAGAAGAAGAAGAGGATGATGTTTTCGAATGCTTGGTCTTGCTCATGTCGGTTTTCTCATGATGTTTTCCTTCACAGTAAACTTCAGCTAACAGCGATAAGCACCTGTCACACCTTAGTAATACTCACGCACTTTGCTCTGGTGGAATTTCTATTCGCGTTGTGAGGATTGAGAAGACCGTATCTAATGGTTTTATTAAGATTGAGAAAACTTGCATAACTTTCAGGTAACTTGCTTGCTATTGTATTAGTCAAAATAGGTGTTATTATTGTAGGTACCTATTTGTACAACTTACGCCACTGTTTTTGTCTCTCTAGATTAGGTTCTTTGTTTTCGTACTATCATAATGAGATCTCAATTTTATTTAATAGCAATCTTGATCAGTTCTTCCTACCGTTTGTCAAGTGATTAATAAATCGTGCCAGGTTTAAGATTATTATCTTTGCATGGCAGTCATATTGATGTTTTTCCCCACTATGCTGACGTGTTTTATTTGTAATTACAAGAAAACAAGGTACCTTACACAGTCCCACTAACTCTTTCCTATTGCCTAATCAGCATTTTACGCTCCCAAAGTTAAAATACAAGACAGGCGTTATCTATGAAAGGGCGTGACCCAGTAGGTGTCGGTAGATGTCACAAGCCTTCGGTATTTGTGGTTCAAGAACAGCCGGATTCCTCACGATTTTCTTCTTTAGAATTTTGATAGTAAAGGTAATGAAATAACAATATAACTCAGGGTTGTAAGTGGGGCGTTACCACTGGGGCTTACAGCTCTCCAATAGCACATAACTTGAGGTAAACTTTTTTGGTGATAATTGAGATACTGACCCAAAGTCCATGTCCTGCCGTGACCGCTGGCGTAGAACACCTCGCCATCGTAGTTCCGGTACGCATCAGCGCGCGACTGTACGCGGATCGCCTTCAGCAACCCTGGGAGAATATGACACATTCGATTAAAGGCACAGCTAGAAAACTCTTTGTAATTGTAACATAGGAAGTCTGCCTGTGTCACAAGCAGGAAGGATGGGTTGAAAAACATAACCCTTTCCTAGTAGTCGGGTAAAAAGCAACAATTTCATGAATATTGATTTTGATTTTGATTGATTTTGATTTAGCCGTGACGATGATTCTATTATTCAAATTAGAATTGCAACCAGAACACAGCCACATCGACAGTGTTTTTAATATGAAGATATTACCAACACTGTCGATGTGGCTGTGTGCAATTTGCAATATCAAAGAAATATGACCATCAGTCAGCGCTCCCATTTCCACTTAATGATTACAATATGTGGTGCTTCTAAATCGTTAAAATATATAAATGGCTGATGAAGTAAAGCTCATAAGACCAATGAAACCGGATGTTCGTATTGGATTGTTCAATATGCCCAATACCACGAGAACCATAAGAAAGGAAAGGCTCTAGTTTAGTACGTGGTTCTAAGCTAAAATTATGACGATCAAAGAATAATACTCACTGCTGTAAACGAAGGGGCGTGGCACTTTCACGACAGATATGTCGTGTGGTTGCACTACGGCTGGCAGATTGTCGTTGTATTGAGGATGGTTGTAGTACTCCGTGGTCTCATAGATATACTCGGGGTCAGTGAGAGACACCACGCCTCCGCGGACGACTACGGTCACGCGTCTGAAGAAAAAAATATTTGTGTTAGAAATAACAACACAAAATTATGATGAGTAAATGTGTCGACTAATCATGACTCATCCATGGCAATTGGCAGTCACGTTACTGGAACCAGTGAGGTTCGGGGTGAAACGGCACTTAGTCACCGCACGTTAATACTTACATAGCACCTCAGAAGATCTATTCTTCAACGATAATCTCATAATTTTTAACCTCACCATTGTACAAAGCACGGCTACTAAAACTTCCTGCCTTGTATGTAATGCTAAAAGCACAACATTCGACATCAATCAGTTCTTACCCAGCAGTACAATGCGCTGCAGTGATGACCCACTCCCTAGACACGATGGATCCTCCACAGCCACTCACCCCACCGATGGGGCTCACCATACGAAGAGCTGCATGGTGAGGGTGCTGGCCTGGCTGTGCCTCCCAGCCCGACACTATACGTGACCCTAAAGGAGACGAATCTAGCGCCTCGGACTCTGGAGAAGAAAGGCACTGTGATATTAATTTGTTTATTGATGAGGGAACTACAGCAATTGATCATGTGAATACTGAAGCTGTGAGTGACTATAGACAGCATGGAATAATATTTTTCTTTTATTCAAAGTTAAAATTGGTACCTATACAATACAAAATAAATATTTAAATAAGCGTAGGTATAACAAAGTTACCTGTACTAGGATATATCCCTACCGCCACTGACATAGGTTTTTAAAAATGGTACTAACCGCGTTGGATTACATTTTCGATGAAGTCTGGTTCCACGTTTTTGTAACGCCCGGATACCTGCAAAGTATGAAGTCTAAGTTAGATAAAGTTCTTAAATTGTCTTGGGATGCTCCTATTCTAGGAGTTAATTATACTGATGAGTAGATGAATCTTATATCAATGCCACGTAGACTATATCGATGGTGGAGTAGTATGGAGTTATGGACCCTTATATTCCAATAACAAAATTCTCCTAATAATTTTGACGAAAATGTTTACCTGAAGAACAGTCACCAGTAACAATAGCAAGCCCGACTTCATTAACATCTTAGATACTACTGATGATTGCCGAAAACGCGGCTACCATATTAACTTCCACTAGGATTAGGAGCTCCAATCACGGTAATGATTGAGATAAGTATCAATTAATTAGTACGATAAGATATGAATTAATTTATTAGACTTTTGTTAACATTTACCGACTACGCGAAATGTTGATAGTCATGGATATCTTATCAATTTAATTGTAACCAATTTAGGAATAAAGACACCAGCAATTCTGCAGGAAACAATAATTAATTTATGGAGGAAGAAATTAAGTAAATCTATATCAAAAAGGAAGTCAACTCTACTTAACTATTCTAGAGACCGAAAGTCTACACAAATTAAACGTAAATCTATTTTATAGAATACAGCCAAGCTTACAGCAATGTAAATCATATAACGGTCGTGGATTAAACAAAGCATTATGTTTATTTAATGTTTTAATCCTTACCACAATGTATATTAAATTACTGGAGAATTAGGAGGAATCAGTCCCAAGTCCCAAATAAATTGAAATCAGTTCAAAGCTGTTTTGTTACGAGGTGTCTCTCAGGGAGCATTCGTAGATCCCTTACCTTCTGAATATCATCTTGAATCTATAAATTATTTGTATGACGAGATCAGTGCTTGTTGAGGTTTTCGAGGTTTCCCGATAGTATACCTATTAATGCATAGTTTGTCTACTATCTTATGATGATACACACATAACATATAACTTCAAACAATAATAAAATTACTATAATTTTTACTTACTTATATGAAAAAAATGTTTGTAGGTAACAATATGACGGCACGGTTGGCGCAGTGGCTAAGCGATTGGACTGCTGCGCTGCGTGTCGCGGGTTCGATCCCCGCACGGAACAAATTTTTGTATGGCCTGCAGATAGTTGTTTCGGGTCTGGGTATTTGTGTATGTGACTTTACATGTTTGTGAACGCACCCACGATACAGGAGAAATTCCTAGTGTGGGGCAACGTTTTTAAAAAAAAAAAAAAAAAGAAAAAGAAAGAAAAAGAATATGTCGTATAGATGGGAAACTGGATAAACATCAGCCACCAGAACAAACCGGATTTAGTCCCAGTTTTTCATCAACCGACCACCTGCAGACCTTTTTTTTTTGGGGGCGGAAATAACCCCTCCCGCTCTTGGGCAGAGCGGAAGGGAGTGTCAGACTTCGACTGACTAAAAACCACCCATATTCCTTCTTAGCCCTTTATGTCGAGGCCGTGATATCTCGTGCGAACAACCTGCAGACCTTAAACCAAGTTTTGGAAAAATATATCGAATTCAATAAACCACTACTATACTTGGCTTTTGTAGATTATGCGAAGGCTTCGATAGCATCAAGCACTCCGAAATATTCAAAGCTTTAACAAATCAGGAACTGAACCAACAATACACATAGACCTTTTAAAAACCATCTACTATAAAAGCACAGCAAACATAAAATTGAATACCGTAGGACCTTCGTTCAGTATACAGAAGGGTGTTAAACAGGGTGACCCGCTCTCTCCGAAGTTATTCACAAGAACTCCTTGAGGAGATATTTAAAACGTTAGCAGCCTCATGGACAACCAAAGGCATAAAACAGGGCAGTAAGACGTTGACGAACCTCCGATTTGCCGACGACATAGTCCTTTTTGCCCCCATACCCCTGGAACTACAGACCATGCTCCAAGAACTGAGCACGGCTAGCTTTAAGGTGGGACTTACCATGAATCGGTCTAAAACCCAACTTATGACCAACAGCACTAAGCGTAGGGTCGAGATAGATGGGCAAGAAATACATTATGTCGATGAGTATATCTACTTGGGCCAGTTAGTATCTTTCGAAAACAAGCCTGGAAAAGCTACTGGTCCATGAAGACGCTAATGAAGGGCGATCTGAAGAGCAAACTTATCGATATATATACAGTGCATTCTGCCCATCCTAACCAACGGTGCTCAGACATGATCACTCACCGAAACTCAGAAGTTCCGCCTTGGAGTACGCCAAAGGGCAACGGAGAGCAGCATTTTGGGTGTCAAAAGGCAAGACAGAATTCGAAACACCACGCTGTGCTCCAAAACGGGCATAGTGGACGTTGGTAAGAAGGCTGCTAGGTTAAAGTGGGATTGGGCGGGTCACGTCAGCCGCATGCACGATGACCGTTGGGCAAAAGCTTCCACACGATGGTTTCCAGAAGACGGACGACCTAGAAAAAGGTAGCGTGAACATTTAGACGCGTACCATGAGGGCTGATTCGAGGCGGCACAGGAAAAGAACTCTTGGAAGGAATTGGGGGAGGCCTTTGCCCAGCTTTGGGACAGTGCAGGCTAAAGAAAAAGGTAATATGTACGATTTCGAGTTCGCTATCTGCCGGGAATGTCCGGATAGGAATTCAGTAGTTTTAGTGTTATCTAAATAATCAGTTTATACGATCTCTAATATATTTATTACCGTATTTTCCGACTGTACTGTGATAATTGTGATGTCGTCACCGCTCCGATTAGTTGAGTGAAAATTCACGGATGTAAATAAATATAGGGAAAACTAATGGTCGATAACAGTTTTACGTAGCGTGGGTAAGTTGATTAGTACTTAATCTATGATTTCAACGAGTTTTTATCAATTATTGGCGCAATTCGGCTATGATCATGGAATTCATAGAGATTATAATCATATGGGACTCGACTTTGTAATTACTATTTTCTACGTGACAAATGTGTAGTACTTACCGTGTTACTAATCCGTGATTTTCTTCCATTATGTTGGATGACTAGTTGTTATATTATGAATTGATTTAACGCGGCGCGTGGTTTTTTTGCGGGGTAACTGCAGGACTGCAGCCTGCAGGCCACCCACCTAGCACTGTCCGACCACTGTTGATTAAGATGGCTTTCAGGAGTTGCAGTGGTTGGGAAAGTGTGGTGGGCTATAACACATCTGCAACGATTTTTCATGCTCAAAACGAGGTTATCAATTTCGCCTTGTGGTAAAAGGTCCTAAGTTTGACGAAAGTACCTACAAAAAGATGAACTGTCCGCAGATTTTCGGGAAAATTTCGTAAAGCTCTATATAGCCACCCGTGTGCTCAGCAGGATTTAAATCAGAGCTATATACTTGTATATAGCCCTGATTTAAGCCGGTAAATAATGTTGCTGTAGCCACTGACTACCACTGGAGTTACCTATATTTAAGCAGGCATTATTTAATAATGTATCAGCATATTCTTGAAGCATTTGCAATCGGAGTCTTGGGCAGCAGGTACTGTATGATTAACTATGTCCCTACAATACATAGAAGAGATTTTCCTTGTAGGTACCATAATAACACCGGTTTTTCCCAAATGGTGAAATTATTCTGCCTCGTTGGTCTAGTGGTCGCAAGCGCGACTGCTTGAGCACGAGGTCCTGGGTGCGATTCTCAGGTCGGACAAAGTGTTATTCAGTTTTTCCATCAGGAATTTCTCAGTAGCAGTCACGGATTCTGTATTTTGTGCCGGCTGATGGCAATAGGCCCCTAAGGGCCTTAAACATAACTGGTGAAATGAGGGTGTTCTATTAGGTAGGGACACCTCTGCCTAACCCTTCGGGCATTACAGGCTCATGCCTGTAATGCCCGAAGGGTTAGGCAGAGGTTATGTTATGTTTCCTTAGAATATTCGCCAGCTGTTAGAACAAGTCTGTATATACCTGTATCTAATTGGTGCCATCAGTATTTGTTTTTTACTGCCAACTTCCTCAAAGTATTTAAACTTATTGTGAAAACCAGAAGCCCCAACAAAAACAACTAGTATCTTCGATCTACACTGATAAGGGTCAATTAGAAGTTGTGATTAAAATCGGAACAATTATTTTTAATTAATGGGAGCACTTACCGATTATATTTGAAGCGCCGCGGTTTGGCCGCGGTCTAACGTCACGTGCGTATACGGCGTTAGGTTAGGTTAGATCCGCGGGAGGCGCTCCGGGCGTCGGGGGCCACGCGATGGCTTCCGGCCACCGTAGACGCGGGCCTGTGGACGGTGAGTGATGGGTAAGCTCGCCGTCCGTCCGTCTTATGACGACGACAGGCCGTGTCGACGGCGCGTTCGTGTTCCACGCGCGCCTCAAAGAGATGTCAGCAACATGGAAGGGGCCCGCAAGGGCCGACGCCTGTCGAGGCTGCGGGTTGTCCGCAAGGGATACCGCGGCCTCGACATGAAGGGCGAAGAAGGAACATGGGTGGTTTTTAGTCAGTAGAAGTCTGACACTCCCTTTCGCTCTGCCCAAGAGCGGGAGGGGTTATTTGATGATTTCCCACCCCCCAAAAAAAAAAAAAAAAAAGGTTAGGTTAGATCCAATCCGCCAATATGTCTCGGGAACAAAATAATGTGCAACATTTTAACCGCCTTCAAAATAAGAAGGCGGTTTGTATTTTGTTTTTTTTTAACCATTGAAGTACCTACCTAGGATTGGTACTCGAAAGACGTTGGGTTGTGACTTCGGTCCTCTAACGGTCAACATTTCTTTTGTTTTAACACCGACACAAGACCAGCGTGAGATTGTATTCTGACCCTAATGTTCTCATCACAATACACGTTACAGTATGACCATTTTAAGTGTGCATTTCATGGTGGCGCCACTGGTCAAGAAAAAATCCATCGCTACGTCAAACTTAGTACATTTATTTTAGTTCAGTGTTTTCCCGTCTGCACAGATAAGTTGGTCGGAGTGGACCTATTTTCCAAGTTACCGTCACCATGTTGTCGTCAGCTCTATGAAGCACAATAATGTAGGTACTGTTTATATCAGTGACCAAATACCACCGTCATAGTGAGTCATAATACTAACGTGACGAAATTACTGTGACCGCGAGCTACTACGTGACTCTTTACATGTATGTATAAGCGTAAGTTTCATAACGCTACTTGACTCCGAAGAGTAGGTGCCTACTACATAGTCAATTATATGTAGCTGCTGTAGAGGCATTGAGAATATTCAGTAAATGATATACAGTATTGATGCTTGAGCTCGAGTCAGCCGTCACACAAATGACATAATATACTTTTTACCATAAGTTCTCTGTACTCAACAGCAGACAATACAAGAAGGAAGGGATAGGGACACACACAGACACGTAATCAGTTCATCATTCCGAGCGCCCTCCACAGAAATTATTCGTGGGCTATGAATTTGTGCGACCATGGGTCCATCCTGTAATAAATAAAGGAAAAAGGATTCGAAATAAAACATTACGTCAATATCGGATACATTTAATATAAAACAGTCATTGCAACAAGTTATCATTATCACATATACCGTCACGTTGACTAGCTGTAAACTGGGCGGCGACAAACGTCATCACTGTGACGTCATTAACTAACCTAACAAGAAGCAAAAATGGCGCAAGGACCGTTACCGTTCACACAGACCGGCTCGGAGAGCATCGGCCGCGTTATTTCGCGTTAGGTTTGCTCTCAAAAATTTTCAATAATAAAATAAGTGACATGTAAAAATAAACCTCATTACAATTACTAAAAACTTAGTTTTAAACGTGATAAAAAATCTGCTCTCCTCTCCGAGCCGGTTTGTATGAACAGACCCTATGGCGCTTACGCCTTTTTGTAACAGATAGCTTTGGCTACACCATTAGTCTTCGCAAGCTAGAAAAACTTCAGGTCTAGTTTTATTATTAAATTAGAGTAGTATATTCTCTTTAAAGGTGTATGTACGACATTCGAAATTATTATGAGGGTGAGATTTGTCTCATCTAAAATATCATTATTTTTAGCCGACTACGGCAAAATTAAAAGGGTTTTTGTGTTTTGGTCAAACGCAAACTTTATTTAAAAAACACGATAGTTTGTTATAGTAAAGCGGCCGTAACTACTCATAATTTACTATTAATTATAATTCTTCTACAATTTGTTTATTACTATTACACATTTAAGTGGTTATGACTACAACATTGTTATTAATGACTATTTTCTCTAAAACCTTTAGTACCTTGTTATTTATAACTTATTACAAAACTCCGTCACGCGCCCAGCTTGCCAGCCTAAACAATAAACTACATAATTAGATTTTTAACACTGGTAACACTAGTTTCGTACATATTGTACACACAACACCTCACGCATTGCTAGAAACAAAATAATTTCAAGTCACCATATTAGTGTTTTTTACATTAGGTTTAGCTGCAATGTAGTCATAATTATAAAAAAGCAATGTTTAATTGACGACCTATTGCATTAAGCCTTTCCTATTTAAGAAAAAGGCTAAAAGTAATGCATCAGGTCGTCAGGACAATATAATCCTACGAAATAATCAATAAATTATATTTCAATGCAGCAAAAACATACAATCAGTTAAGGACGTATTTGCAAAAATGATAGGCATAGAATTGAACTACTACATAGACACGAGTCACACACACAAGCGTTGGCTTGTTAGCTGCGGGAATAAATAGTCAAGTGAACTAATTTTGATATGTTGAAAATTTTTGTTTTTTTTATGTAATACCGAGTAATACGTACTTGTTAGCTAAGATGAAACCTCACCTGCGAACTTGATGGAGTGACCTGAAGGTCTACATCGGTGACTGCTACTGGAACTCCTCGATGGATCGAACAAGATGTGCCGAGTTTGGGCTGGTTTTGTTAGTTATGATGAGATCTTACCTCCGGACTTGATGGAGTGACCTGAAGGTCTACTTCAATGACTGCCATTGGAACTCCTCGACAGATCGAACTTGATGAGTCAAGTTTGGGCTCGTTTTGTTAGTTATGATGAGATCTTACCTCCGGACTTGAAGAAGTGACCTGAAGGTCTACTTCGGTGACTGCTACTGGAAGTCCTCAATGGATCGAACTAGATGTGCCGAGTTTGGGCTCGTTTTGTTAGTTATGATGTGACCTTAACTCCGGACTTGATGAATTGACCTGAAGGTCTACTTCGGTGACTGCTACTGTAACTCCTCGATGGATCAAACTAGATGTGCCGAGTTTGGGCTCATTTTGTTAGTTATGATGAGATCTTACCTCCGGACTTGAAGAAGTGACCTGAAGGTCTACTTCGGTGACTGCTACTGGAACTCCTCGACGGATCGAACTTGATATGTCGAGTTTGGGCTCGTTTTGTTAGTAATGATGAGATCTTACCTCCGGACTTGATGGAGTGACCTGAAGGTCTACTTCAATGACTGCCATTGGAACTCCTCGACAGATCGAACTTGATGAGTCGAGTTCGGGCTCGTTTTGTTAGTTATGATGAGATCTTACCTCCGGACTTGAAGAAGTGACCTGAAGGTCTACTTCAATGACTGCTACTGGAACTCCTCGACGGATCGAACTAGATGTACCGAGTTTGGGCTCATTTTGTTAGTTATGATGAGATCTTACCTCCGGACTTGATGGAGTGACCTGAAGGTCTACTTCGGTGACTGCTATTGGAACTCCTCGACGGATCGAACTTGATATGTCGAGTTTGGGCTCGTTTTGTTAGTTATGATGAGATCTTACCTTCGGACTTGAAGAAGTGACCTGAAGATCTACTTCGGTGACTGCTACTGGAAGTCCTCAATGGATCGAACTAGATGTGCCGAGTTTGGGCTCGTTTTGTTAGTTATGATGTGACCTTAACTCCGAACTTGATGAATTGACCTGAAGGTCTACTTCGGTGACTGCTACTGTAACTCCTCGATGGATCAAACTAGATGTGCCGAGTTTGGGCTCATTTTGTTAGTTATGATGAGATCTTACCTCCGGACTTGATGGAGTGACCTGAAGCTCTACTTCGGTGACTGCTACTGGAACTCCTCGATGCATCGAACTAGATGTGCCGAGTTTGGGCTCGTTTTGTTAGTTATGATATATAACTAACTCCGATAGTTCGATCCATCGAGGAGTTCCAATAGCAGTCACCGAAGTAGAGCTTCAGGTCACTCCATCAAGTCCGGAGGTAAGATCTCATCATAACTAACAAAATGAGCCCAAACTCGGCACATCTAGTTTGATCCATCGAGGAGTTACAGTAGCAGTCACCGAAGTAGACCTTCAGGTCAATTCATCAAGTTCGGAGTTAAGGTCACATCATAACTAACAAAACGAGCCCAAACTCGGCACATCTAGTTCGATCCATTGAGGACTTCCAGTAGCAGTCACCGAAGTAGACCTTCAGGTCACTTCTTCAAGTCCGGAGGTAAGATCTCATCATAACTAACAAAATGAGCCCAAACTCGGCACATCTAGTTTGATCCATCGAGGAGTTACAGTAGCAGTCACCGAAGTAGACCTTCAGGTCAATTCATCAAGTCCGGAGTTAAGGTCACATCATAACTAACAAAACGAGCCCAAACTCGGCACATCTAGTTCGATCCATTGAGGACTTCCAGTAGCAGTCACCGAAGTAGACCTTCAGGTCACTTCTTCAAGTCCGGAGGTAAGATCTCATCATAACTAACAAAACGAGCCCAAACTCGACATATCAAGTTCGATCCGTCGAGGAGTTCCAATGGCAGTCATTGAAGTAGACCTTCAGGTCACTCCATCAAGTCCGGAGGTAAGATCTCATCATAACTAACAAAACCAGCCCAAACTCGGCACATCTTGTTCGATCCATCGAGGAGTTCCAGTAGCAGTCACCGAAGTAGACCTTCAGGTCACTCCATCAAGTCCGGAGGTAAGATCTTATCATAACTAACAAAACGAGCCCAAACTCGGCACATCTAGTTCGATGCATCGAGGAGTTCCAGTAGCAGTCACCGAAGTAGACCTTCAGGTCACTTCTTCAAGTCCGGAGGTAAGATCTCATCATAACTAACAAAACGAGCCCAAACTCGACATATCAAGTTCGATCCGTCGAGGAGTTCCAGTAGCAGTCACCGAAATAGACCTTCAGGTCACTCCATCAAGTCCGGAGGTAAGATCTCATCATTACTAACAAAACGAGCCCAAACTCGGCACATCTAATTCGATCCATCGAGGAGTTCCAGTAGCAGTCACCGAAGTAGACCTTCAGGTCACTCCATCAAGTCCGGAGGTAAGATCTTATCATAACTAACAAAACGAGCCCAAACTCGGCACATCTAGTTCGATGCATCGAGGAGTTCCAGTAGCAGTCACCGAAGTAGACCTTCAGGTCACTCCATCAAGTCCGGAGGTAAGATCTCATCATAACTAACAAAACGAGCCCAAACTTGACATATCAAGTTCGATCCGTGGAGGAGTTCCAGTAGCAGTCACCGAAGTAGACCTTCAGGTCACTCCATCAAGTCTGGAGGTAAGATCTTATCATAACTAACAAAACGAGCCCAAACTCGACACATCAAGTTCGATCCGTCGAGGAGTTCCAGTAGCAGACACCGAAGTAGACCTTCAGGTCACTTCTTCAAGTCCGGAGGTAAGATCTCATCATTACTAACAAAACGAGCCCAAACTCGGCACATCTAGTTCGATCCATCGAGGAGTTCCAGTAGCAGTCACCGAAGTAGACCTTCAGGTCACTCCATCAAATCCGGAGGTAAGGTCACATCATAACTAACAAAACGAGCCCAAACTCAGCACTGAATTTGAATTTGTTTTGGCGAAATAAAATATTGTCATTTAGAAATTAAAATCTTATACTTGTCAAGTATCAAATTTGGTTTATCGAATATTTCGTATTTATACAGCGATCTTTTCAACACAAGCCGAGACTAACAGGCGACACAGCGTCCACTCACAACGGCAGCCGAGTGCGGACTGAGATTTCATTCGAAATGTTTGTGCAATAAATCAAAACAGGGACAACAAATAAAATAACCCTTATTGCAATCAATTAAGATTCACCCATAATAGCAAAATATGTGGAAAAGTTAGTTTCGGCATTTATTTTTTCTGCGAGTATTTATGACACTGTGACATTATTTTTTTTCTCAGATTTACAACCGACTATATTTGCCTACTTACAGTATTTTTAGAAATCTTAAAATATGTTATTAGTAGAACAAAAAATGTACCTAAACACAACACCGTTTTGAAAACATTGTGGTTAATGGCTACGACAGATCGTTTTTACTGTATCAAAAACTATAATTTTTAAGAAAAACGTTTCTTGCGTTTGAAGATAAAGAACCAATCTATTTGTGTTAGTTATAAGTTTTATTTGATTTGATTCAGTTTAGTCAGAAAATGTACTGAAAAACAGCATAATTTTGTCCGAATTGCAAACGCGCCCTTAATAATTCGAGATTTTATGAAGCACCTTTTCATTGTCTACATACATCATAACATTTACAATAATTGTAAAACAAATTCAGATTTAAAACGAATATTTCTTAAACGAAAGCGACACAGATCTACAGTGTGATGTCAAAAGTCCCGAATCGTGTTTCGATGCAGTAGGCCGTGTGAAACCCTCAACCTTCCAAATAATCCTAAAACAATAATTTACTCTTCTCTCTAAGATTAGGCCTCCCAACCTATTTCATAGGCCTCTATAGGAACATAACAGTCAGACTTGAACCATCACACAAAATACAAATATTTCACTAAGTGCATCAAACCCCTATTACGTGTTAAGCTCATTTATTTAATATAAAAATCCGTAATCTAGTAGGTACAGCCACCTGGAAAAATGCATGGACAATTCAGAACTAAAATCGTGTGAAGCGAGAAATGAGGCCACCTAACGTAAACTAGTTATCGACTATAAACGTTCACAGGAAAATACACACTAAGGTATCCATGCAATTTTGCATATGACTGTACATGGGTCACTTTAAACTTTTTGGCCGGTAATAAGGTTATGCAAATTGAACCTTAGGATATATCAAATAAAGATGTATAGTTGTGAAAGCTTCTTAAATGTGACCAAAATGTTCAGAGCCACCCGAAGTAATAAGTAAAGTGTTGAAGATCCGTTAACAGAAGACATCTTAGTAATGATATATATCTACGCTGCGATTTACAATGTTATCATTAGAATACAAGTAATAAATGCTGGTTAAATTAGGTTATAAAAATAAATGAATATAATATAAGCCCCCTTCCATCACAACTTACTTAGTGCGAATTTCACCAAAGAAATAGGGTAGTTAACAAAAAAAATCTAATTAGTCCGTCAGATAGATTTCCAATATTGCACACATATTTTTTCTTTTTTCACGTAAACAAACAACGAAGACGATACAGTGCTTTGAAAACTCGTGTGACGTCATTTTCTAAGACATTAGTATGACATTTTTTACCGGTGAGTGACGTCACAAACCCCCACTCAAATCTTTGACGCGTTTTATCTTCGTAAATTTTTGTTGATTTGATAAAACAAAAAATACGTAAGTATCCCATACTTTTCGATAATCTAACAGACGAACTAATTAGAATTATATTTTTTTGTCAGGAAACATGCCTATTGAATGCTATCAGCACATTTAAACCGCGTTCAAAGGCTGTCAGTTTCATCATTGCTATAGAAGGATTTAATTATTTATTTATTAATTTAATTTATTTATTTCAGACGTTTAACATAATTATTTCAAATTACTTGCTATCGTCTCTGTCATCATTCTCAAATGATTAAGAGAAACAGAACTATGTTTCAAAAAAGGTTGGCGAAAAACGCTGTTAGTAATTTCTGGTGCAAGCGGACCTAAATATCACAATACTTAAATTATTTTCGGCTTTTTGTCTGCTAAGTAAATGTCTATTATAATCTTTGATTAGAAAAAATATTTGGATGTCTAAGCTCTAGTAACTTGGCAATCCCATAATGTAAGAAGTAAAGAAGCATCAAAATGTTACATAAAAAATCTTAAGTTTATTATAAAAATGCGATTAGTAAATAACTTTGTGTTGAACAAGTTTGCAGATTCTAGAAATATTGGAATGAATTTAATTTGGCATACCGGAAGTATGGTAGTATCGGAAGAATTCAGTTCAGTTCGCATTCACACACATACCGTCAGAGAAATTTATTGTTAAGCAAATTGGCATACTTTACGCCCATTTTCCGTGTAACCATTTCAAATAATGACAGTTATTATTTGTACATATAGAGTGCTGCATGATTCTTGTGTCAGTAATTGGAACTAACGCCGCTATGTTATTGTATCAATACAGTTTACACTGCCAATTTTGGCAATTTTGTTTGACATCTATGCGCTTTAAGAACGGAATACAGCATATTTTAGCTGGTGGTCTATTTGCTTAACAATTTTTTTCCTGACTTAACATACTGTATAACAAATAAATTAACAAGCTAAAGCTAGAAAACAATGAAGACAAAGCCACAACGCGTCGTAACACGAATTAATAAAAAAAAAATAGAAAACCCAGCGTATAAATAATTTAGTGACCATCTTAAAACTCTATTTACGCGTCTCCAGTGCTGCAAGTGATTGTGTACTTAAAATCGTGATAACAACCAATTTAGTTAATTTTTCGGCAAATAAAAATAAAAATAAATATTACCTAAAAACAAGTAACTGTTAGCTGCAATATGCATGCTGTGATATTCTGTAAGTGAAGGAGTACACCTACTTGATACTTTTGGCGTTCATTATTTATTTCATATGATCAGTGTACATCCTTTTGTTGGAGATCTTAAATAAATAAATAAAATTCTGTCGTGCTAGCGACATGCAGAAAAGAAGAAACAATTTAGTATTTAGTTATACTTGCGGTCGTAACAAAAATGAACTCACCGTACAAAATAACCAAAAACGTGTAAACAGAGAATTAAGTCATTAAAAAATAGCCTCAACGCAACCATTTTTAAAAAAGAGCAGCAATTTTTTTTTTCAATAGAGATTCGTTTTTATTTTTTTTATTGTTTTTGGCGCTTAATATTTGCGCGTCTACATCTTATTCGATAACAATGACACAGATATTACAGTTAACATTAATATTAACATTTATATATCTTGTCGAACTACCCTCACTGATTTGAAAACTATTGAAGTGGCTGTGGCCAGCCACAGGCACCTATTATCAAAGTGATCGACACTGCTGTGGAAAATAGATGGCACGATCTGTTCTGCATAGCTCCGTCTCTTTCTCGCAGTGGATCAAAATATTCTTCAGTAGCCCAGAAAATCTTGCCGGTTATTGATATTTAAATCAAATAATAGGCATTTGAAATTGGACATTAATCGACAAATTTATATTTTAAAACGTCCAAAAAGGTAACAAGTAAAACTAAGAACTACATGATTGTAATGACGAAGGTAAGATTGAATACGATTTTAAAACATACTGATTAGATATTATATTAGAAGTATACGTTTTTCTTTCACTTATTACCTTTTTACACAGACAGTCGGTTATAAGAGGCAGAATTGATTACAAAAATAAATCCTTTTTTATGAACTACCTACATATTGGTGTTAAGCCCTTACATTGTGTTTCAGTAACATAGATAGATATATAGCTTTGTGCATGTATTTCTTAAGTGTACTTCGATGGCAAGGTACTCAGTGTACCCCTTGTGACTAAATAATAACAGACGCACGGGTCGATCTTAAGGTTAAGCCGCACTTGTCAAGGTCGGTCCGTGGATAGGTGACCATCCAACAAACCGAGTTATCTGTGTGCCTCAGAAAGCACATTAATATGGCGGCTGTAATATTTTACATTATGTTACCTTAGATACTCCTTTTGCAGTGTCCAAGTGCACACATCCACATACATTGGCATGGGTAACGTTTGACTGATCCGAGCGGCAGTTTTAATTTTAGTCACGGGCCCCTCTTTCGAGTTACCTTACTATCAAAATAGAACGTGTATTACCTACAGACATTTAGTGAGTACAGTGCAAACAATCATTACGATACCTTTAGGGTCAAAGGGCGTAACCGCCATTTCGGGTAAAAAAGATTTTAATGCAGTCATCCTTATACAACCTGTACGAATTAACTGTGCACCTCGCTGGAATGCGAGCAGTCTCCCGCTACCCCGCGCGGCGCCCGGCGTTCTCCATCTTCGTTACCATTCGCTAACAGTACCGATAGAGTGACGTCACAGTGCCAGGTGCCCAGTGAATTCGGACGAGTTGTAGCTATAATTTTTGGATCGCTAAACCTTTTTTTTTTAATCAAAAAAGATACTGTAAATGTTATTCTACGATGTTTTATCTCAAAATTCTAACAACTTTTGTCTTTTGCTTCTAGCTATTAAAACAAAAAATCATGTTCAAAAACTGTTTTGTTTTTTATTGTTTTGGCTGTCCAGTCCGTGTTTTGGTGTATACGCCCTTTGAATCTAAAGGTATCGATTAAACAACAAGCTAAACACCTATGACATAATATATTGTGCTGTCAAACTTATTAGTACACACATATTTTGTATATAGGCCACATAATATACAAATATACTCGTATAATACAAAATAGCTTTGTTTTGCTTGTATGTATTATAAAAACTAAGAATATTTAGAAAATGCCTCCAAATGAATCAGATGTCTCAAAAAATGGAAATCACTTTTTTAAGTCAGAAAGAAGACATGATACGTGGCAATGGTATGTCAAAAGATTTTGGTAAATGTCATAATAAAAAGTATTTATAAAAATGGAAGAAAGATTAGGCAAAAGACTATGTCTGTTGGGATCAAAACCTTGGCTGAGTTATTAGGACCATTTTATCGTTCTTCATAACCCAAATATATTTATATTCGAAAAATAAACGAGTGAAATTAAAGATATATTCATTTTTGACGTTAGTTAGTGAAACTTCAGTATTTTTATAATAAGACAACAATACCGGCTAAGCCGTGAAATGACAGATATAATCAAAACGTCAAATTCTACACAAAATTGAGGCAACATTCGAGATTACCGGTAACTATTCGACGTCAAATATATATTTTTATTCGAGATATTTGTTAACGAACTTCTGTAAATACAGTAATGACTTAGAAATATATATACTTTTAACGTGGCCATATCAATTTCATAATTATATATCTACCTAAAACGACTATACTTGATGAGCTTGACTTAATTTTGGTGTTTGGCCAAAATTAATTACAACGCCATCTACCGTCGGACACAAACAACACCAACTACATTTACCATCGACAGATGGAGCCACCAACAAAGGTGCAGACTCAACGCTTTGATTGGAGCTAATGTTGGACCAGTAGGGAAAAACTTAGGAGATGAGATGACCGCGTGATAACATCATTCTTTCACAGTTTCATCAGTGCGTTCATCTAAACTCACATCTATAATACATTTTGGCGTTGAATCTCACAGTAAATACCCGTTCCACCATTCCTATACTCAATATTGTAGCACCAACATGGCTCCAAAACAAAGCCTTAAATAACAATATAACCATTTGTCCTGCTTGGGCAGCGTCCCCTTTCTCAAAACGTATATTTTTTTAATGAAAATTTTATTGGACACGATTTCCATCAAAGGAGATTGTGATTGGTCTATCCCGCACGACTCCTCGTCGTGCGGGATAGACCAATCACATTTATTCAAATCAACCGCGTGTCTCTCAGTTTATGGTCGAATCTTGCACGTCCCCCTTTGGTAGAAACCGGGTCTCACCCTCAGCTTTGTTACAAACAAAGTCTTGGTTATAATGTCATAATTTAACGTTATCTCATACATAGAAAGTTTCGCCGCGAGAGCGCTAACCGACAATCAGCGACAAGACATCTAGCGCCATCTAGCGGCAGTGACCAGCAAACAACTCCACGACAGCGCGCCATCATTCAGACTACTTAATACTATAAAGTGTAGTCGTACAGGGGTCTTTTAGCTCTGTGGCAAAAATAGGAACATGTGCCTTACCATGACGTTTTAAAGCAGTCTTGTTTTATTCTTATTCCAGTATCGAAAAGAGATGGCGCTAGACTTCCTGCATAGCTCTGTCGGTTTTCCACATTGAAATAAGAACAAAACAAGACTGCAAATTAGTAACAACGCGTCCTCGTCAATGCCATTCGAGTGCCAAAAGATCCCTGTAACTCCTTTATAAGATGAAATACCCTGGTCTCGCCTGCTGCAGTATGAGCACTACTCACACACGTGGCGGCGCTGACGATGGGAGCGGCGCCGCGTGCATCAGCTGCTCTTGCTGCGGCCTGGGGGGGGGGAGGCGGCCGAGCTCGGCAGCAGCACCTTCAGCGCGCCCTTCGACATCAGGCAGAACCAGTACAGCTGGGGTAGCAGCAGGATCGTGATGGACACCTTGCAGCCCGTTGGCAGGGATTTTATTGCCTGGAATTTAGGAGAAATACATGTTTAAGAAGTTGATGGATGGTGAGGGCGAGGAAAGCCAAAGGAAAGATGGATGGATTGGGTGACGAATGATATGAAAGAGAAAGGAGTAAATGATGCCATAATGTCTGATAGGGTAGAATGGAAGAAGAAAAGTGTTGCACCAACCCCAAATAGAAAAGAAAAATAGAGAAGGGCAGGAAGATAATGACATATTAAAGAATTTGTTTTATATAATGTCATACAAGGATCTTATTATGGATTTGTGATCGAGGCCGAGACCTCTTGTTTCTATTACCATTTTCAGAAATAGCGCAGAACCAAAAAAACACTAGCCGGAGGACTTGAGCTTCATCGACAATCAAAAGGCACTAATCCAGACTGCTGCTAAGAAATTACAAATCAATGTCACTGCTGATCAGGGGATCGAACCCAAGCTTCACCACCACCTTAAACGTCCGGCTTCAAGATCAGAATAAATTGTTGCCATCGCGAACCTGGATGAAGCAGGCACAGGAGCGCACACTGTGTAATTTTACTTCAATTGCGGCCAACTACATTTTATTCCTTCATCCTATAGATCCAGTGAAGAACTAAAACTTCTGAGAAGGAATATGTTTAGTTTTAAAGTTATTTTAAAACTCCATAGAAACCCAATAAATGCATTATTTTGTCCGCAATATAATCCTGAAGCTGACTTATGATGATGATAATTGAAAATGAACTCACTTCAATATAAGACAGTCCCACAACCCGGCTGTATATAAGACACACGTAGGGCAGACTGATGACTCTACACACGAAGAACGTCAAGAGCATCAGTATGCCGTTCCACACGTACAGCCGGGAGGACTTGAGCTTCATCCGGGATAAGATGCTGCGGACGGAGACGAACGGGGTGGACAGCTCCATGAGGTAGACGAAACCGAATGTACAGTCGCCTAGGTCGCCGCGGAGATACTGGAATATGAAATACAATCATTTTATTCTATTTTTTTTCTCAGTACCTAGCAGCCTATTGCGATCAACCGGGTATAAAATCCAGATGCGGTGGTTTGGACTTGTGTTCGGTTGATGGCAAAAGGCTTGCATTACGTGAGATTTAAATACAAGGTGCAGTATTGCATTCTCGTCAAAATTCAGGCAAGGGCCGACGCCCGTCGGGGCTCCGGGTTGTTCGCAAGAAATACCGCGGCCACGACATGAAGGGCTAAGAAGGAACATGGGTGGTTTTTAGTCAGTAGAAGTCTGACACTCCCTTTCGCTCTGCCCAAGAGCGGGAGGGGTTATTTGCTGATTTTCAACTCGCCCAAAAAAAAAGGCATGAAATACATAAATACCAGATACATAATTACCCCCGCGCCGCGGTTTAGGGAATAATAAATTGTCGAATAAACGTTTGCGTATTGTTTGTTTGTGTGAAAGTGCGGTTATAGGGCGCGAAACACACGGGCCACGTTTTAACACGGAAGGATAACATTTACAGATTTCCATTAAAAAAAAAAACATTTTATTTCTGATTCGGGTAGAAAAATCACCTCCTAGAAATCGACGTGAATGCAAAACGACGGCTTGTTTAACTGGCCAAATGTGGCTGTACGAGAAATACAAGCGTGATACACTCACCACAATAAAGAGGAATCCAAAGCCTCCAATGAAGAGATGGTGCATCAGTATAACAGGCTCGTGTCTGACGTAGTCTAGGAAGGAGGTGCCTGGCTTCTTCACCACAGCGGCGTCTCCTGAGGGTAGGGGCGCCGCGCCGTTCTTTGAGGGGCGGCGTTTCAGGGATGATACGTCTGCGCCTGAGTGCATTTGCACGTGTACCTGGAATATTAGATTTTAAGGTAATAAGAAAGTTTCAATTTAGTAAAGATACGACAATATGAAAGACAGCCGAAGTGTGGAACTCTCGTCGGTGCTGCGGGTTGTTCGCAAGAGATACCGCGGCCTGCACGGACAAATGCATTTGTTTACGTAAAACTGGACAATAAGGGATCGGACCAAAAAAAACTAATTAGTCCGTCAGATAAATTTCCAAAAAATATTGAACACATATTTTTTCTTTTTTCACATAAACAAAAAATAAAAACGATACAGTGCTTCGAAAACTGAACTCCTCGAAAACGTCACATGTCAGTACATTTTTTATCTACAAACGACGTCACAACCCCCCACTCATGATGTTCGACGCGTTTTATCTTCGTCAATTTTTATTAATTTGATAAAACAAAAAACACGTATCCAATATTTTTCGATAATCTAACTGACGGACTAATTGGAAACATATTTTTTTGACTCAGTCCAATCCCTTATTGTAAAACCACTCACCATATACATGCTCCATATATCATAGAAGAAGTAGGAGGCTCCGAACCACGCGTAGGCCTCCGACATGTAGTGGGAAGTGCGCAGGAAGTCCCGCGAACACGACCACAGGCACACGATGGCGCCTGTCACGCACGACAGCGCCGCCTGCACTGCTGACACCAGTCTGGACAGCGGGGGATATGGTAAGACATTACATAAGCAGAGGTGTACACCCACATTTCGCTAGTTCTGTTTAAGTTCCATGTCTAGTGTAATAGTAGTAGGGAGTAGTAATAGGGAGCGAGCTTATTGATATAAGCCCGCCACGCCTGTTCCAAAACCACTGTAACTCCTGAAAGCCAGAATCAACAGTGGCGACCACCAAAAAAGCGTCGACACAATGAAGCTGTCCTGGATCCCGCAACGAAATTAATGAGAAATGAATAGCAGACGAGTAGGAAAAATCATAATTTCCGATTGATGCCATTTCCAACGGTATATCATAGAAGTTAAGGGTCTCCAAATACGTACTTATTAGTAATATCAAACACATCGCCGCAGCTGAGACGGTACTTGTGTCGAAAACGGGCGCCGGAGCCGGTGGACAAAGCCATTGCATTCAGCAGCTCGAACAGCGTCATGAAGTAGACGAGGCCGAGAGCCGTTAGCAGACCGCCGCGCTTTGCTGTGATCCTGGAAAAGAAAAGAAAGTATAAATAATAACTACTATTACATTCAGAAATTGATCAAGCTTTTTCGTTCGTATTTATGCCCGAAATAATCTAGACCCAGAGATTTGGATCTGTGTTGCCAGTCAGAAAACTTAAGATGGAAGGCCTCCCACTACTGGAATCTTGATCTGGCGAAGGTGTTTTTATATGGGACAAGCCCGCCACACTATTCCCAAACCACTGTAACTCCTGTAAGCCAGAATCAACAGTGGCGACCACAAAAAAAGCGCCGAGACAATAAAGCCCGATGAAGTCCCAAAGAAACGATTTAACTGTCTTGGATCCTGCAACGAAATTAATCAAAAAAAGAATAGCGGAGGAGTAAGAAAAACATAATTAAGGTTAAGGTTACGGAGATTTGCTGGATGCGTGACACACGGGACTAGTCAACGTGGTGACACTTGGGGGAGGCCTATGTCCAGTAATGGACGTCTTTCGGCTGAAATGATGATGATGATGAATAGTTAAAAGATGATTTTTAAATCTCAATTACGAATCGAGTCGCTGTCACATCCTCCTTTTTATGCGGACCACCGGAAGATGGAACACTACTTCTTGATCCACTTCGATAAGATAAATCCATAAATGATCACATTTAACTTGAAAAAGTCCATATCCAAGAAACCGCATTTATACGTATCTTGAAAATCTAAAGTGTGATTTGGCATCCATACAGACCCCGACTTAGGTCGAGATCAAGGTTCTCAATACGGACCTGCGTAGAAGGTCGCACTCGACTCGTTGAGAGCCTTGAAGGCCCCAAACTTCTTCAGAATCATATCGGAATATACCAAAATTATTTTAGAGTGTGGCTATTATCGGTTCCAGCAGAGTATGGTAAAGTAATAAGAATTTTCTTGGCACAAAAGATTTACCAAGTTTTTTTTTTTTTTTAGATATAGTAAAGGGGTTTTGGGTATAAAAATACCAAGCCAAAAGGCACTTAATTCTCCCCGTCATTGCCATTATTTATCTGGTCTGGACTATGGCACTTATATCATAACTGGCAAAATGTGTGGCAGAGGGGTTTTATAAATAATTAATTAAACAACATTTTCTACCCTGTAACCCTGGAGATAAGGCAGTTATCTCCCTGCACTCATATATACATTTATTACTCCCTTTCATCATCATTAACATCATTTTAGCCGGAAGACGACCTCTGCTGGACTTAGGTTTCTCCCAAGTGTCGCCACATTGACCGGTCCGTACGTCTCACATCCAGTGGATCCCCACAACCTTCACCAGGTGTAATCCTTTTATTTTAAACAAGTTCTCAAGAAGTGCCCTAAACACGACTTGTAATCTTACAAGGTCAAACAACACTGCAATATTCAAAGTATCAAACATCATCCGCCATTATCATATTAAACAATTTAAACAACGGAGATCTGTTACGTCAGAGATCTCCTAAAATATCGTGTGTTGTATCAAAGGCGCTAATTCCCAGGGTTGCCAGATTCAATAATAGTAACAAAACCTGTAATATCACTATCAGTATGTACATATTATAAAACAAAGTCCTCCACCGCGTCTGTCGGTCTGTTCGCGATAAACTCAAAAACTAAGGCATAAATTTTCATGCTGTTTCCACCAATTTTCATCAAGTTTTTGACATCCACGCGGGCGAAGCCACGGGCATTTAGTTTTGTATAATAGACTAGCTTCACCCGCAACTTGGTCGGTAAATCCCCAGTAAATCTACTCTTTCGCCTTATTTCTATTTTTTTTTCACCCGGTCTTAGAGGGAGATGCCCAACATGGCTCGGTCCATAGCTCCTTTTTTTTTTTTTGGCGGGTGGAAAATAATAACCCCTCCAGCTCTTGGGCAGAGCGAAAGGGAGTGTCAGACTTCTACTGACTAAATACCACACATGTTCCTTCTTAGCCCTTTTTGTTGAGGCCGCGGTATCTCTTGTGAACAACCCGCAGCTCTTCGAGTGACTTGCTTAAGGCGATACTTTGTTTGAGGGACGTCCACATTCATACCCAAAACTTTCCAGTCGACGTTTTCCTCATTCCTCCGCATCACATGACAACTAGTTATCACCTTGCCGAAGGCCGTTGTATAACTTGATACAAGAATAGGACATGGAATGTAAAGTAAAATGTACGAGTATGTCACTTACCGGTTGCTTATCAGTAATTAAAAACATCATTTAACAATTATACTGCTGTACTAACGTTTGCCTTCCTTTAAAGATTAGGCGAAGACTATGTGAAGGATGGATCGACTGTGTTCAAGTTGATATGGCTAGGATCGGAGCGAACTGACCCATGAGATGACCACTAATAGAGAAATATGGAAGAAGACATGCTGATCTGACCCTAAATAAATAAGAGCAGGCAATGATGTGGTTTCTCTTCGCTAAGTCGCTACTTATCATAGGGTCATAGTGCTTATATTAGTAACAGTTGTTGTAAAATGATGACTGCCTGTTGGTTTTGTAGTCGACTGCTGAGCATGAGGTTCTGGGTTCGATCCCCAGGTAGGACAAAGTGTTATTGGGTTTATCCTTCAGGAATTTCTCATTAACAGCCACAGTGTCAAGATTTGCACCCGGTATATGGCAATAGGTTCGCCCCCTGTTACATGGTACTTAAACATGGCGTAATGTGGGTCTACTATAAGGTACATCTCTGCCTAATTCTCGGGGATTACTGGTGTTGTGATGTTATGCTATAATTAGGTTTGAATTTCTTTTATTTGTAATACCCAGCGGTATAGCAGCGGTAACCCTATTAATCGCACGTGTATCAGTGCAAATATTGACGCTGTAAGAGTATGTCAAGGCCGGCACATCGCCGAACGACCCACATTGTAGGAAAAACAAGCATGGAGATTTTATTAACGGGCGAAATAGGGTAATATGTAGCTAATATTATTTCTGGGTATGTAGCTTTATTGTTAGAGCTTTTGTAACGTTTTACTGCATCGTCTTTGAGGAGAGATATAGCTTAGGAAATTATAATCTCATAACAAGTTTATTTATTAGATAACTAAGATCGTTATGCTTACGCGTAAGCCTAATTTCAGTTCCAGTCACTTTTTGCGGTTTAGACATATTTTTTTGATTTGTGCGCAATCATCAAATGACCTCTCCCGGTCTAGGCGGAGCGGAGGGAGTGTCAGACTTGTCCCATGTTCCTTCTTAGCCCTTTGTGTTCCGGGGCCGCGGTTCTTTCGAACACCCCATCTTGTCTGACACTCCCTTCTGCTCCGCCGAGAGCGGGAGGATTCATTAAAATGTAATGATGTGCCAACCACCAAACAAAAAAGGCGGATGTTGCTGTAGCTTTATGTACCATGGTCCTCAGTAACAGTGGTTGTAGATGTTAAATAGGCAGTATTTTACAAGGGCGTTGGTGTAACATACTGGCACTCAGCTGCATACAGTCAGACTGGGAGCCAATTACAACACTTTTGCCTAGTTGAGAGACCGCTGGGCAGATGATGCTCTAACCAGATTTATCTCGTTGCTTCGTAAACAAGAGGCTGGTCTAACAAAACCTTATAGGATTTGGCAGTCGTGGTCGAGCCTCTTTTGACGATGAGTTAAGCCTTGACCTATATCCGGAGTTCGTTTTGTTGGTATACGCGACCACTAGATTCGTTCCCTTATTTTTTAGAAGCAAACGTAATATTATGATCTCCCATGTTGAAATGTTCGCACGGTAAAATTTGGCTTGACTACGACAGACAGTCACGTATTTTCCTTCTTTATACGGGAAAAGCAGAAATTTTAATGCATGCATATCAAAATCATGTTTACCTTAATTGCCTCAGAAATTTTACATTTACATTCAAATTCCAAAATCACTCCTATAACTCAAAGACTATAGAGTTCAATATCCATCGTCCTTGCAGAATGACGTTTCGACAACGAACATTACGATATAATCGTAAAAGCAGTGAACTGAAAAACTATTGAAGTATGTATGACTGTGTTCATTGGAAAACGTTTAATCGTTTGAATGTATGGTTAAGTTGTCATGTCTACTAGACAGTAAAATGATGATTGAATGCTTTGGCAAAGTCAGTAAAGGTTTTGCATGCAGGCAAGGATCGATCACTTTTGGAATACGCAGGCATTTTTGAAAAAATAGTGCCAGGACACAGGCCTCCTCTTTGTGAGTGGAAGTTGAAGAGAATGGCAGCGTGTGATAGCACTCCTGCTCTGTTTGGATAGGAGTATAAACTTAAGTTTGGGAATTCTTCGGACTACGTCAACTTTAGTGGCAGTGGGCAAGGCACATTGCTCGTAGAACGGACGGCCGATGGGGCCAAAAAGTTCTAGAGTGGCGACCGCGAACCGATAGTCGTTGCGTTGGAAGTTTGGAAGGCCTCCCACTAGGTGGACCGATGACCTGGTGAAGGTTGCTGGGTTACATTAGATGCGAGACGCACGGGACCGGTCAATCTGACGACACTTAGGGGAGGCATATTTCCAGTAATGGACGCCTTTCAGCTGAAATTATAATGACGATAAGCATAGAGGTCGAGCCTTTTGGCATGAATCCAAACTGAAATTTCTGAGGGAAAAAAAACAATAAGTAGAATTTAGCTGCCAGTACGTTAAGCTACTTTCGTTCACAAATTGGAAATGTATCGATATTAGAGGCGTTCGTCGGCTTGAGGCTCAATACGATTGATTGAAACCGAGGATGAAGACGTCTGCAGGAAAAAGGAAAGTTATTTGAAACTTTATAAAACTGTTGACAGAGCTAGATTGGTTTCTCGATTGGTTGGGGAGTTTGTTACACCGGTTCTTTGATGAATTGAGGAAAGACGGTTTAGGAGGTTGCCTAACTTGCCTATATTTTCGTCGGATTCAGTATAGTTAGGGCAGTTGATTTTTATTTATAGCCAGCGTAGTGATTAATGATCTAGCTGATTCTTCTTCATAGAGATATGCTTTGGAAAGGGCAACTACAGTACCTTCACAAGTTGTTATGCGTTGTGACTGCGACACTAGCTTTGCTTTATTTGTTTTTCTAACATTCAAAACTGCCTCATCATCATCATCATCATCATGTCAAAACTGCCTGTAATGGTCTAATTGAAATAAATGCTTTAAGCCCGAGTTTGCTTATGTCTTCTTTGTATCAGAAGGCGTTTTTGCTTTTTGCAGTGGAACAATAATAATCAGCTACTAGTTTGGCGCTTTCGATAATGTCCATAAGTTCCTGTAGTGAACAAGCAACAGGACACACAGGAGACGATATTAAGTGCCCCATTGTTTGTGGCACAGCTGGTATTAATAGTAGTTTGATCAAGAGCAATTTTGCACTTATTGGTTCACACACTGACGAGGCATGCGTTTCCATAACACTTGGTCCTTTCTAAGGCATCTCAGTGAAATAGAATATAAGTATAGAGTAGGCCCTTCTCGAATATCTTGAAGCCCACTTTCGTCGTACAATTCGATAGACATTCGAGCCTGTCGGAGCAAATAACGTGTTGGCCGCGTCAGGTGTCCGTGTCTGGGATAAATCGCGCATCGGTTGGCCATTTGGCCCATCTAAATATACAAGGTAGAAAGGATATCGCACAAAGAGTTACATTATTCGGTACATCATTTACAAATCTCTCAAAACTAATTATTTAAAAAAAAATTAGAGTCTTCGATTCAATCAGACTCAATCATTCATTCAATTTTTCATCAATCATCAATTTATTTGAAGTATTAGGGGTTTTGTTGGTTTGACTGGTTTTCTATAAGTGAAGGGGACACCCACCTAATACCTAATACCTTATATTGTCATTTTGTGTATATCTTTTGTTGTAGATCCTAAAATAAATAAATAACTAAGTACCTAATATGACTGTTATGTCCTTTGTCTTCCCCACCGGAAATGTCTGAGTCTTCAATGACGTCATTAGGGTGACCCTTATAACCACACGCATGCTACGTAGTCACACCAGCTGTCTGACTATTAACTTCCGGGCTGTTATTTACGATGTAGTAATTATAAAGGACTAAGTTATACATACAAATGCTTGAACACGTGGTACAAGATGAATTGAACGCTGACTTGAGCGGCTTAATTATTCTTCGATAATGTATTTTAGTCTGCATTATAGTGAGCTATTTTCAAAACTGGTATTTTTATCTACCCTTCTTTTTTTTGGAGGGTTGTAAATAATCAAGTGCCAAACTTCTACGGACTAAAAACCACCCATGTTACTTCCTAGCCCGTTGTGTCGAGGCCATGGTATCTCTTTCAAACAACCCACAGCAGACTATCTAATGCAGGATGATACAATGCGCGCAGCCTATACCGCTGGATCTACATGGTCTAGAAACATGATCTTATGTTACCCCTTAAGAAGTTCTTGTGAGTAATTTCTACCATCATGAAATATTTATAAGTTTGAATGGAAGTTCGTTCTTTTTTTGTGGATGAGAAATCATAACACGCTCGGGGGATGGGAGTGTCAGTCTTGTACTGACTAAACCCAACCATGTTCCTTCTTGGCCCTTTGTCTTCCGTGGCCGCGGTATCACTTTCGAACAGTCTCGCAGCCCCGGATCATAGGAACCCTGAGGAACTTGTGCGAAACTAGCACCATGTTTTTTTTTAAGTTTGTATGGTAGTTTTTCCTTTTGACGCCTGGGACATTCACATGGCACAAGCCTAGTAGAGCTAAACTTACTTGTCTTCAGGATTGAGCGTGATGACCAGGTTGGTGGCCGCAGCCAACGCTCCAGCATTGCAAAAAGCCAGGATCGCCATCGCCGTGCGATGTTTTGTCTGCAACAACCAAAATTGTAACATTTTAGACACAAATACAAACAGGTTCTTGAAAAACCAGGCAACATGTAGCTTTATAAGGTTTTATAAATTAGGCACCACCACCAGTAGATGTCGTCTCTGAACAGAAGTCCGTTGCCCTCCCATATAACTGGACCCAAAACGGTGGTACGTAGTGTTCCGCGCGCGCCCCTATAGGTCGTCACGGAGTGAGCAACTCCCCCAGTTGTACACCTCACTCCCCTCGTGACTTGTGGAATCTGCAGGCGTAGGCTGGCACTAGCCGGGGATCGTGGCACGCACACGTTCCCAAGATCCCCGGTGCAAGTGTAGGGTGGTTTTAGTCAGTTACAGAATTTCGTCCGACAGACCAATCCGCTTGCCCCAGGGCTGAGGACATCCGTAAGGAATTTCCACCCCGGAACTAAAAAAATAAGGCATCTTTAGACACTACCGATACCGTAGCCAGATTTATGTTATTGGGTTGTGTTAAGAGAAGAGCTCATAGAGGTAATCAGTACCACGTGTACACAACACTTCATTCATAATAATTACAACTAAGACAAGTGTCACTTATAATAATTAGCATCGTTTTACATCTTCTGTAGTAGGAAGTACTAAGTAACTAATAGCAGTTAAACTTGTTAATAAGAATTGACGTAGATATATTTCCCACACTAACTCACGCTATTTGCCAAAGGTATAATAAGCAGAACACAGTGCTTAAGAGATTGAATCAACTATTCAAGATGTAGATTACCGCAAGTATATGGTATGGGCAACACACACGGTTTTGCTCAGATACAATAATTTTACTATTCGAATGAAGTATTATAAAGAGCCATTGAGGATCTGCAAGACTAATTAGAATCTAACTGTGGCGAAACACCACATAAAACATGTTATATAATAGGGTAGTTAACTAAAAAAATCTAATTAGTCCGTCAGATAGATTTCCAAAAAATATTGGACACGTATTTTTTCTTTTTTCATGTAAACAAACAATGAAGACGATAAAGTGCTTCGATAACTCGTGTGACGTTATATTCTAACGGTACGCGTACACTAAAACCGATTCGTCCGTTTTCGGGCGTCATCGGACGGCGTCGGTAGTAGCAGTGTATGCGCTCTCTTCCATTTACTTACGTTTTATTTGATCGGCCCATGACGCCCGAGCATACTTCGGCCGATGACGATGATTACGGTACGCGTACACCGAATCCGGGCCGATCAAATAAAACGTAAGTAAATGGAAGAGAGCGCATACACTGCTACTACCGACGCCGTCCGATGACGCCCGAAAACGGACGAATCGGTTTTAGTGTACGCGTACCGTAAGACATTAGTATGACATGTTTTACCGGTGAGTGACGTCACTACCCCCCCACTCAAATCTTTGACGCGTTTTATCTTCGTAATTTTTTATTGATTTGATAAAACAAAAAATACGTATCCAATATTTTTCGATAATCTAACAGATGGACTAATTAGAATCATATTTTTTTAGTCAGTAAACATCCCTATTGAGATAAAGATAGGAAGTGATTGCTAAGATGAAAAGTAATAGAGAAGTATGGAAGAAAACATGCTGCGCCGACCCGAAGTAAATTGAAATAAGAGAAAGAGACTGATGATGATTGAGATACAAGATTTAAACAAAAAAGAGAGTACGGCAGACACTATGGGGAGCAAAGCTAGATGCAACTCATCATCAATGTTCATGCATCAATTTAAACATGGTCGTATGCTCTACTACGCTGCAGAAATCTTTAAGGACAGCACTTATAAAGTCAAGTAAAATTCTCACAGTGTTATCAATCAAGTGTCAGAGGTGTATGTCCTCCAAATGACGCTCTTAGAATAAATAATCATTGATACTGTTTCTGGTTAACATGCATCGGTAGACGGCACCATCCACTTCAGGCTACGTGGAGCCGCGATCTTCGTAAGGAAGGTGGTCAAGGGACAAATGAGACAAGACACGAAGTCTAGCTGGTATGTACTGAGCACTGTGACTTCAAATTGACAGGCAGAAACAAATGAGTCACAATCAGGAGTCAGGATCTTTTTCATCCCGCTTAAGCATGAATGAGAACAGACAGCGTTGTGGTAGCCCGGACTTACAAGCAGTAACTCGAGGGTTCGAACCTACCCGTCGCGGCTGCGGGTTGTTCGAAAGAGATATCGCAGCCTCGGCGCAAGGGCTAAGAAGGAACATGGGTGGTTTTTAGCCAGTAAAAGTCTGACACTCCCTTTAGCTCTGCCCAGAGCGGGAGGGGTTATTTGATGACTTTCCACCCACCAAAAAAAAAAAAGAGAAAAAAATAAGGGTTGGATCTGGGCCCGTGTAGTGAATTATAGTTAGTCTCAGCAGTTGGAATATTATAGGCTGATGAAGCTAAAGCATGTATAAAATTAAGTAGAGTAATCTAAGTCAAACTTAAGATATGAAGAACATATTCAGCTATCTTGAACCAAACCAGACTCCCTAATAACGAAAGATACAAATAACGAAGTTATACAAAGATGTCAAAACAAGTAAACTTCAAACTTGGGCGTATGAAACAAAACAGCGGCGTGACGTAATAATCAGACAGGTCGATGCGATGGTGTGACTGGGTGACTCATCCAGTTTTATCATCAAAATGAGTCGTTACCGTAACCGAGTATACATCTACCTATATTAGAGTGCGCTCGCACTAACATTTTACCGCTCAATCCATACATTTTAACATCTATTCCGTACATCTATACAAATAAATAAAATTTAAGTGTCTGTACTGTTTGTAATGTCAAGATAACAGCTTTTCCCTGAATTCATATTATGAAAGTATTTACGGTACTTAAAACAATTTTTTTTTTGTCTGTCGTTCTGTCTGTTTGTTCCGGCCAATCTCCGAAACGGTCGGATCGTTTTTGACGGGACTTTTACTAGCAGATGTCATAGTAACTAAGGCTATTACTATTTTAGAAAAAATAATAATTAGACATCGGTGCAAAAAAAAAATTAAACCCTTAAAATTGGTAACCATCTAAGTTAACAAGGGAACGCACGCGGACCAAGGTCCCAGGCAACAGCTATAGTTCTTCAATAAAGATGATTTGGAGCAATAACGTTGATTAATTTGGGACAAAAATTGATTGTTCTATTTGTGTTATTGTTTGTTTCGAGTAGTTTCTGATAGATAACATCAGAACCTTGAATGTCATTTACTTTCATTACGTCGATCGCGTTATGGTTGAAAATTATTCCACGGGAATGTTTTAAATATTGCTTATGACACACTCGGGGATTATAGCTTCCTAATTTCCTACAAGTAAAATATAAAGAAGTTGCTCGATGCACCGAGAAGGCCTATAAAAGCTATTTTGGTCGATGAAGCAAATAATTAAGAGATCTCTCCCTCTCTCCCTGAAGAGCATTCTTCCTCTACTTTCAGTCCAATCGCTTAGCCACTGTTATGAAGATTATCTCTTAGATCCAAACTTACCTATTTACAACATAACAATAGATTTCTCATCAAGATCGAGCACGAACACCAGAGATTAGCTGTATTCTCAAATAATCTAGCTAGCTTTTCCCAAAACAAATAGGTACAGAAACCGCTGCGGGACATCCAAAAAACTATTTCGTTTAACCAAAAGTTCTCCCTAGAAGTTACCTAAGTCACACAAGATTTATTTCTTCAAATTAGGCCCGCAAGTGGGTCAATCGTTTGGACGGCCTGGATTTACATCACTGGGGGGCCTTCGAATGGATTTAAATCATCCAAAGCTAAGCCAAGTATAAGGTCAAGCAGAAACGAAAAGATATTGACTCCAGATTGTTTTAAATATCTGAAGTAAGATGATATATTCAACTGTATGTTTAACTATACTAAATATAACAACAAAATATATAAACTAAACTAATAACAAACTATAAAAGGGCATCCAAAAACTCCTTCTCAACGCTGTCAGCAGGTAAAGTGCAAAAAAGACTGGCAGCGTTGCCACGTAGTATGGCAACACTTAGCCTCTGGCCAAGGAAAAAGCCAGCCGTTAGGACACAGGAAGTGTCAACAAGGCACTTCGTAATTTCCTTAAAAAGGCTGTGGGCACTCGGACCCTACGGCCCCAGATTTTCAACCCCAAACGGTTCGAAAATATAGTTTCCACAAAGGTGGTGGGTATTAGTAGGATGTTGAATCAACGTCAGAAGTGGACAGACATTTTAACGAACTTGACTCATAATAGTCTTCGAAAACCTGTTTGGTTTTATGGGCACCTCATTCAAGTAAAGCATTTAAATATACACAGTTGGTATGTTAAAACTAAATGAAAATATTACCGCATACATCCTTGACCTGTTAATGTTACGACACCATGATAAATTAAGTACTGTAAATGATTCTTTATCGTACGACAAGCTTATGCCCGCGATTTCGCTCCAGGAATAGAGTTTAGTCTCGCATTTATAAAATTTGTCATCATCATCTGCCTAGCCTTTCCTCAACTACGTTGGTGAATGCTTCTAACTAACTTGCCTTGCTAACCGGATGAAGCTGAATACCGGTATTGTAGTACATGGAGCGACTGCCTATATGTGACCTCCACAACCCAGTTCATCATCATCTGCCTAGCCTTTTCCCAACTATGTTAGGGTCGGCTTCCAGTCTAACCGGATGCAGCTGAATACCAGTATTTTACATGGAGCGACTGCCTATCTGACCTCCACAACCCAGTTAATACTAGGTAGTACGATACTCTTTAGTAAGATTGGATGTCAGAATTTCAGGTCACTACACTGACTACCTGTAACGACTGCCAAAGATCTATATATGGCAGCCGGGACCAACAGCTTAACGTGCTTTCCGAGGCACGGAGGAAACTCGGTATGTCGGGAGGTCACCCATCCACAGACCGACCTAGGCAAGCACAGCTTTACCTAAAGATCGACCCGAGTGGCAGTTCTTATTAAGCCACGAGCTCCTCCTAACCCAGTTACTACTGGGTAATACGACAACCCTTGGTAAGGTTGTCAGACTTTCGAGCCACTGACTACTGTAACTGTAACGACCGCCAAAGACCTACGAATAGCAGCCTGGACCGTAGGCTTAGCGTGAATTCCGAGCTACGGAGGAAACTCGGTATGTAATGGGTGGTCATCCATCCACGGACCAACCTAGCTAACCGCGGCTTAACCTGAAGATAGATCCGAGCGGCTATTATTATTCAGCCATAAGTATAGAATTGTGAATCACTACATATTATAAAACAAAGTACGCCGCCGCGTCTGTCTGTCTGTTCGCGATAAACTCAAAAACGGCAGTACCGATTTTCATGCTGTTTTCATCAATGGGTAGAGTGGTTCTCGAAAAAGATTTTGGTATATAATTTGACAGACATCCAAGCGGGCGAACCGGCGGGCATCAGCTAGTTATTAATATGAGCAATTTAAAAATGGTATGAATATAAAATAGTATATTATTATTATTTTAAGAGCTATAAACAACTAGCTGATTACATAGGTACGTGTGAACTTGCCTGGCCTTGATAAATAACATGTTTGTACTTATTTGTTGATTGATCTTCAAAACAACATGACGGGCAGATCTTGGTGTAATCATGTTATTCTAAAAGGCTCAAACACTCTCGCAAAATATGAAGGATATAAGATGAGAAGATGAATGTTATCTTCTTATGAGGACCTTGTTTTTGTGCGAGTATCTACGTGGAATCAACGTAGGACGTTCTTCAGGTTAGACTGTGCTTGCTTTGGTCGGGTCGTGGGTGACCACCCATTACAAATAGTTTCCTGCGTGCCTCGGAAAGTACGTTAAACAGTTAGCCCCGGCTGTCATTTGTATATCCTTGGCAATTGTTATTGTCGTCAGTAACCCAAAAATTCGACAACCAGTCTTACCAGAGGGTATCGTCGCATTCGCTCCCTGTAAAATACTGGTATTCAGCTGCATCCGGTGAGACTGGAAGCCGACTCCAACATGGTTAGGAGAAGGCTAACAGATGATGATGATCTAAGTAGAATCCATAAAAGCTAACACGTATGTGATAAATTAATCATTTACATGAAAAAAGAAAGTATGTTCATTGAGGTAGGTTTCGAAAGATCGGATATTTGAGCGTGGTCGAGCTCATCTAACACACATAAAAGAGAAATTCTAAGAACAAAAAGGCTTGCAATTGACCACTAATTCATCTGACGGTAAAGTGAGGTTGAGATTGTCGAAGGCAGGTTATGGGAAAGTGAATGTTTTAGGGTTTGGTAGCCGAATGGCCAAAAACGGACTACTCCAAGATATGCACATCTTACGAAGAAGACGTTCCCAGTCAATGTAGACTTTCCCAAAGACTTAATAAATTCTTTGGACAGTTATATAACCGCTCAGAGCGACAAAAAATCCAACGGTGTGAACCTTGGACCTAAGCAAAGCAGTTATGATAATAACAGCAATTATAATTACGTAACGAAACACCAGCAAAAACACGCGAGATGACTGCATGAAACAGAATACCAAGTTATCAAAATTCGTGATAATTTTTAGGTAAAAACACCTGATCATTAAACATGGTGCCACGACATCTTAACTTATTAATATTATAATATAAAGTTTGGTTGGCCGATAAGAAGTCGGAGACCTTTTAGGTGGACTGACGACCAGGTGAGGGTTGCAGGGAACCGCTGAATGCAAGACGCACGGGAACGGTCAATGTGGCGAGACTTGGGGTAGGCCTATATCCAGCAGTAAACGTCTTTCGGTTGAAATGATGATGAAAGTTTGTTTTGTATGTAGGAGGTAATTCCCGATGCTATCCATTCGATTTCAAAAATGATTTCACTGATAGAAATTGGCACGATTACGGAGTATTATAGGATTCGTTTCTTCAACACAGTGGAAATCGAGGGTAGAAGAGCTATTGAGTGAATATTTTCATAGAAATATAATGACTAATCCCCGATGAGTTTTAAGCCACCAGTAATCGGGACGACCCTATTGTCATCAACCGGGCACGAATTTGATAGCCACTGAGGTCCTGATGGAAATACTCAATAACCCTGCCAGAACTGTAAGTCATTATGGAATAGATCTTTCCATTTTAGCAATCCTACTGCGTGTTTAAATAGTATACGCATATTATCAGCGGTCTGCTAAACAATAGACGTCCCTCTCTCTACTGCCCGACCAGTTAATAGGTCATCGGTTATCAATATTTACTGTACATCGTACTGGTATTTAACTATTTACCCGACGGCAAGGAAAGAGTTATTAGCTGCATCTGTTTGGATTGTAAGCCAACTGAGAAAAGGGTTGGCTGAAGATTTTAATCTTCGATTGGCAGATAATGTTGTATGAAAAACACCGCAATGCGTTCACATATACCACGTACAGTTTGCGAATACGTATTGCGTTACGTATACTAATGATAAACGCTCATATTACTGCTTATCTATCACTGTAAACTTAATTGAGGCGCAGGGATTAAATCTGTGGCAACTATAATGACATGATAGTAAATCTGGTATTACGTGTAAAATCACGTAACCACTTATTACTAATCAACGGATGTATGTCGTGTGTGTGCGCATACCCGCTCTAGCAAATGACGGTTTTATTCTAAGCAACAGAAAAAGACAAATACTGTTCAACCAAAGAGATAATGCAGCCCAGGACACAAATTGCTAGAAAGGAACGGGTGGTTTTTAGTCAGTAAAAGTCTGACAAACCCTTCCGCTCTGCCCAGAGCGGGAGGAGTCATTTGATGATTTCACACACTCCAAAAAAAAAGGTTTAGCTCTCAGTGTTAACTACAGCAGACAGGTTTATCGCTCTGACTCGAACTTTGGGCACCAAAGGAAGAAGTTGAAGTGTACTCAAGATTTATTCAGGTCTCTTGATATCACATTGCTTCGGAATTGAGCCATTGGCCCTAAAATCTAACCAGTCGCCAAGAACCGTGCACGCATCAAGCAAAATCAAAGAAGGACTTCTAAAAACTCATTACTATTATAATGTACTAGCTGATGCCCGCGGCTTCACCCGCGTGGATGTCGGCCAAATTATACACTAAAACCTTTCTCTTAAATCACTCTATCTATTGAAAAAAACGGCTTCAAAATCCGTTGCGCAGTTTTAAAGATTTAAGCATACATAGGGATGGACAGACAGCGACTTTGTTTTATACTATGTAGTGATAGTGATACCTTAAGTGATAATGATTAAGGTACTTAACAGGTTGATGCCCTACTGGAAAGACGAAATTTTCTTGTAATTCCTACTGATTAATGAAATTTTGTTTTGAGGTCGTGAAGATTAGATAAAACTAGAAACTAGTCTTTCTATCTACGACTGACGCAACTAATTTTATAACATAACATCACGCCTGTAATCCCTGTAGGGTTAGGTAGATGAGTACCTTATTAGGGACCATTAGACAAGTGAGGCACGTCTAGTGGTCGCAAGCGGCATGCTGAGCATGAGGTCCTGGGTTCGATTCCCGGGGCAGGCAAAGTTTTATTGGGTTTTTTCCTCAGGATTATCTGAGTAGTAGCCACCGAGTCTAGATTTGTGCCCGATTGACAGCAATTCTCTCGCCCCCTATTACATGAGTGAGACTTAAATTTAACTGGCGAAATGTGGGTGTACCATTAGGTACACCTCTACCTTATCCTTCGAGGATTACACGCGTGATGTTATGTTATGCTCAGAAGCAAGATCAAGGACTTAAAAACTCGGGGCTGCGGGTTGTTCGCAAGAGATACCGCGGCCTCGACATAAAGGGCTAAGAAGGAACATGGGTGGTTTTTAGTCAGTAGAAGTCTGACACTCCCTTCCGCTCTGCCCAAAAGCGGGAAGGGTTATTTGATGATTTCCCAACACCCAAAAAAAGAAACAGGACTTAAAAACCCCGTGGGAAAAAATTAGTACCTCTCTACCTACCTACCTATATCTTATAAACTTATAAGTAACCTTATATACTTACGGTAACTTCTTCATACATGAACACAGATCCTAGCCACATGGTAGCAACACAATGAAAAAACAACTCAAACAAAGTTACATTTTTAACATTAATGACAGGAAAAACACGAAAAACGGTGGAAGCAATTACTATGATAGGTATTTTATTTTATTTTATTTCTTTTTTATTTTACTTGAAATGTATTCATCATCATTTGCCTAGCCTTTTTACAACTATGTTGGGGTTGGCTTTCAGTCTAACCAGATGAAATAAAGAAAGAAAAAATATTTCAAAATCAAAATCAAAGTCATTTATTCAAACTAGGCTGATAATCAGCACTTTTCAAACGTCAAAATTTACTTTACTTTACTTATTTACAAGTGACAGTCCCCCAAAACGCCCACCCTTCAACACTTCCTAGTGTTTTTGGTGGAAAGAAGAAGTGGCGGAACAAACTCCCCAGCAACACATGTGTCTGTTTGGTTAGAAGAACCAGACGCGATTTATTTGTTGCAGAAACATTACGAACATACAAAGAGACATACAGGAAAGAAAAACAAAAACAACAAGATGCTGCTGAATACCAGTATATACTTATATATATATATATATATATTTTTAAACCGTTGCCCCACACTAGGAATTTCTCCTGTATCTTAGGTGCGTTTACAAACATTTAAACTCACATACACAGAACACCTATACCATATTACATGTGCAACTGCCTATCTGACCTCCACAACCCAGTTAGTACCGGTAAGACCTTGCCCTTGGTAAGACTGGTTGTCAGAGTTTCAGTCACAAGTACCACTGACTACCTGTTCCAATTACTGTCAAAGATCTTCAAATGAAAACCGGGACCAGAGCCTTAACATGTTTGCCGAGGCACGGAGAAAACTCAACCTAACCAAGTGCAAGATTGATTCGAGCGGCTGTTATTATATCTAGCTACAAGCTTCTCGACCTTGAAATTTATTATTTTAATCTTTTACACTGACATTGGACAATGTTAGAAAATGTCATACATGGGTGATTAAGAATGCTATTAGAAAATTATACATGGTTGATTATTTAAGAATGCATACTTGACAGATAGTAAGTACCTACCGAGTAAGAAATGTTATGTTAAGTTTTGTGTACAGAGCTTCATTCGTCCTCTGCTTAGTCCTCTACAAAATACAGGTGTGATGTAATGCTGTTATGTAGTTCAATTTCTGTGAAATGCTGCACAAAGAATGAGCTACACTTAATATTTGTTTTTAGTCTTGTTTTATTCAAAGGTTCCTTTTTTTCAGCTCTTAAATTAAATAATGACTATCCTGATAGGTATTTTACTGTTGTACAGAAGTTATTTATAGACTCATCAATCACTCATTAAATATGCAAAGCACACAAAAAACTGGAATTTGTTTTCTACCAATAATACCTTGATGTCTATTTGGCATTATTTTACGTGTTAAAATTTATATTACTAGCTCAACCTAACTTTTGGTTACCTTAATAGTTAGTAATTATCCTGTTGCAATCAAAGCTTATGACGTTTTGGGGATTCCCCCATTAGAATTTTTGGTGATTTCGGTTGATAAATACAAACTTTACCTCTTTTAAAATATTAGTATAGAATCAGTGTAAAAGAAAATCACATTATAGCATAATGTTAAAATGTAACAAAGATAGTAAGATAACATTTTATGCTATGGATATATTTTAGTTACTTTATCAAAATGTTTACTTTATATGCCGCAATAACATTCAAGAGCATGTAAAATGACCCAAATAAGTTATAAACATACAGTATACTATGTAGATAAAGTAATATTTTAAAGTGATTGGGTGATAACCTAAGTATTAATTTACTATCATAAACTTGACATTGAAATAATAACAACTTATCCCAGAATAATTCAAGATAAAACTATCAGTACCTTCTTTTTTAGCTTTGCCATAGGTGGGTAAAAGGTATGCTTATAAATGAGTACATGATTTAAAATTAATGAGTTAATGTTGATACTGCCATTATTAGGTAATTCGAATATCCTGTTTTTATCTATCCCATCCTCCCACAACATTGGGATTAATCACTTACTTAATTAAAGAACAACCCCTAATGTATTTATTATAAAAACATCTGAGACATTCACTATCACGGAAGTCTACAAGTGAAAAGGTCTACATATTCAAAATACTTATGAAAATGGACACATACATAACAAACATTTACATAAGAGTCTTAAGATGAGGCCATGATTACAAAAGAGAAATCATTTAGTGACATCACTAACAAACTAAACATATTCATGATGATTCAAGTCCTTTAAAACAGGGAAAAATGTAATAATTATGGTTTAAAGTACCTAATAAAACCTTTTCCAATTAGAACATTTTCTTGTGGTTGACATACTTTATGAGCAATTAAAAAAATAACATCAACCATAAATAAGTACTTATTAAAAATAGAATACATGGTTCTAACCACTGTAACGTTTCGCGTGCGGCTCGCAAAAACGGTGAAACGTTTCACCCCCCCCCAAGAACGCGCAAAAAACGCGCGCCGTACGGCCGGGCTCATAAATTATTTTTTTGTTGACGTTTTATAAACAAAGGACGCTTCGAGTAATGTTTTTGTTCAAGCCTATGAATGACTCTTTCAAGTGGTGCCAAAAACGTTTCAGTGGCTAATGGCTTGGAGTGCTGTTAATTAAGTAACTGTAGGTATGAAGAGTTTTAGGGAAATTAAACCCTATAGGTATTTGAAATGGACTGCTAGAAATAGGTATTTCAGCGCAGGGAAAGCAAGAGGATAAAAATACATATTTTTTTGAACTTTAGTGAATCAAGACGATTGTTTTTCTAGTGCATATTGGACACAAACATGATTTAATGAATTCTTGTTATGATTTAGTGCATTTATTAGCCGAAATACTAATGAAATGAAAAAAAATAAAAACGCGTAAAAATATTCAAAAAAAAATTATGAAAATTTAAGATTGCTTACCTTTGAAACTGCAGCTTCCATGATTGTTCCTTTATAATATCACTATACAAAACAAAATCTTATTAAAACATCGTATTTTGTGCGTAGTAAAATCGGAAAATAAATAAAATGTAATAGAAATCACCGATTTTCGGCAATCGTCAATTTCCACGATTCTTCTATTTACTAGAACTACCACAGATAGATAAAATGTCAGTGTCACTGTCAGGCATTTTTGTTGTCAGTTACGGCAAAATGAAGTATGAGCATGGAACTAATATGTACCAACATTTACTTCTTAGTAATATAAATAGTGTCGGACTGGAACTAAGCTTGGCGCTTTTTAACAACAGTTCCTGTAGTGAACAAACAACTCATATCTGGTAGCATATTTTCAGCAAGTGGAACAAATGAGTTAGATATGAATGCACAGCCTTGCCATAGCTTTTATCTTTCTATAAAAGTACGAAAATGATTATGGTTGAAAGGTGCCTTTTGTTTCAGTCTCCATCTATCGCGAACCTGGGGATCCTCTTTCCTTTCAATAAACAATGTAGAATTCTAACTTTTATCGATAAACTTTCCTATTTAACAACAATTTCTTAGGTTATTTCTTGCTTTAAATATATGCCAATATAAATCATTTCATATTTACAAAGTGTTATGGTACAGGTAAATTACCCGAAATAATAAAGGTCAGAATATTTTTTTATCAACTACCTACACTTTCATACATTACATATTTCAATTTTTACAAGTGCTTTTGTAAGTGCTCTGTACTTTTTAAATCGAAGGAATCAAATCATTATCGCCATTAAAAGTTAAATCATCAATTTGCATTTCATGCTCATTATGGAAGTAGATGCTGTGAACAGAGTGAGTTGTATTTTTTTATTTGCAGTGTCAAAATTTAAAACATTTGAATGTATCGTTTTCTCACTTCCACTTCTACAGTAACAACAATTTTTATACTTATTTTATAGGACAACAATGTCAAGAGGCATAATAGTTTTACAAGCCCAGATATTAAAAGAGCCCCCGTGGCTAAACGAGTTGGGCGAGAACGTTGCCACAGTTATAATGCTCAGACACCAAAGGCGACCAAATATGCCGAAAGAGCTAGATTGGATGTTCCTAAAGTAAGTGAACTACACACATTCATTGTTTTATTTCAACAAAAGACTTGATACCCATGTATCGAATTGACTAAAACAAAAAACGAATTCTTTATCCATGAATGTATCCGTAAATTCCTCATTTTGACAGTGGTTTGACAACTAGGAGTTGCGTTCAAAAATAACGAAACATCTCTTCTAAAGTAAACTAAAAAATTGCTTTAAATTAAGTAAAATAATTATTTATAGCACTTTAAAAATTCTTCTAGATTTTTTAACTATAATAATAGGAATTTTATTTCTATTTTTAACTTTCAAAACGAGATTATCATCACTAAAAGTAGTTGCTGCAGGCATTACCAAATATGGAGTTTGCTCGTTTTCCCAACCGTCCTCCCTTCGATCCTTAGTAGCTCTCAGTTTTATTTTCTTTTAGAAACAATTGTGTTATATTCAAATGTTTTCATTGCATTTTCTAGTGTAATAATAATCATTTCTTCTTTTTAATTAAACGTGAGTTGGAGTTCTTAAATAATTGTAGTGTCAAAATATAGGTCACAGTGGCGTATAGGTTATGTTAAAAGTGAAATAATCGGATAGTTGTTGTTTGTATTATTGTTAACTGGTTACTTTTCGCGTTACAGATGTCGTTTAGGGTGGTGCGCAGTTCTAAGTTCCGCCACGTTTACGGGCAGGCCCTGAAACGTGAGCAATGTTATGATAATATAAGAGTGTCAAAAAGTTCTTGGGACTCTACGTTCTGTGCGGTGAATCCTAAGTTTCTGGCTATAATCGTCGAGTCTGCAGGCGGAGGCGCCTTCATAGTACTGCCACATAATAAGGTGAGTTTATTTAATTTAACAGTTTACTCATTTCTCACAGATTGAAATGTAAAAAATATTTGTTAAAATACTGCTAATTTAGCACTGGAAATATTATACTGAGACGCTTAGTCATACTTTGCAGGTTTATAAATAACTACTTAGGAATATAATTCTAGATTTACTGCTTAGGAAGTGTGAAGCAGGTTCCTTGAGGAATTAAAACTTTTAAGTTGTAGCTAACTTGATTTTAGTATAAGAAAATTGGTAAAACTCTTTTGCCTGATGCCAGTTTTGTTGTATGTGTGTACATTTTCAAGTAGTTAAAAATACAATTTATTATGTTGATATCTCATATTACACAAAATATATCAGAGACCTTTGCACTAGATACTTCATAGTTAGAACTATGAGAGTCATTAGCTAATTTAAAATACCTACTGAAGTAGACACAATAAGATCAGCCATAATCCTTAAGTTATTTGTCGTATCCACATTCCAAAGTATATATTGATAAGATAATGTAACATTTGAAACTGTCAAAATAATAGTAATTGTTGTTCTGGCAGCTTGTGCAAAGTTGTAAGTCAAAAAGTAAAATATTTTATGTGTATGTGAAGACATGCTATGTCTTACATGGGGATCACAAAATAAATTGGGATAAGAGGAGGAGAATGATGATGATTTTGATGTGTAAGTGTTGGAATCTAGAAGGCAGTTGAGAATAAAAATGGGTTCTTTTATTTTATAATACGACTTTATTCCAAAGCTTGTGGTTTCATATTATTAACAGACACTTGAGTCGATCTTTATGTTACATATTGAGTGTCCATTGTGTCTCGGAAAGCACATTAAGCTGTTGGTCCCAGGTGCCATTTAGAGCACCTTTGACAGTCATTACAGGCCAGTCAGTGGCCCGAAAGCCTAAAGACCAGTCTTACCAAAGCGAATAAATAGTATTGCCCAGTGCTAACTGGGTTGTGGAGCTCAGATAGTCATTCTATGTAAATCACAAGTATTCAGCTGCATCCGGTTAGATTGAAAACCTACCCCAACATAGTTGGGAATAATGATGATAATATGGATTTGCCGCTTAAAAACAATACAGTTGAGGAAATTCAAAAAACGTTGATTCAAATTTACCTTATTACTATTGTAAAATTTTATCAGGATGGGAAAAACCCGGGTGATTATAGAATTTATCAATAGTAGTATTTTTCCCCATCAAAGATTATTTTTCATAGATTGTTTTAAATGCATTTGACATACAATGAGTCCTAATAATATATTATAATAATTTTAAAGGGGTAAGTTGTAAGTTTAGATGTATAAGGTGAACTCCAAAAGTTCTCATCGGTGACTATTACCAAGTGGCATAGGATATTTATCTACGACAAATATTTTTCTAAACTCAAATTAATATTACTAATCCAATAGTCTTCAATATTATTAATATTATATATTAATTCATATATTTGCACGTTTTATTTTGCACTGGTATCATTAAATATGAATCCAAGGTTGTTTTTAAAGTGTTGATGACTCCATTTCTTTGCATTTATATCTCGCAAGACCTTAATAGTACCAAAGACAGTTATTTAATTTTAAATGCTAATTTTGTACAAGAATTCACTCCTAATTGGCATTAAAACATCACGTAAAAGATCTTCAATAATTTTGTAAATACTGCATGTGGAATATTTTCCTCTTACGAGTTGGAGATAGGAGAAAGAAATTATCAGGTATTTAGGAGTTGATTACAGAACATTATCTTATGTTTCAAATAATTTAAAATGCAATATTAAAATATACAGTTTATGTGACAAATTAATTTAACCAGCCTTATCAATGGCTAATGAATGTCACAATGCTATGAATGGGAAAGGAAGTTGACTATCTTATCAAGTTTTGAGTGTATGGGTGTTTCCTGAACGGTCCAAAATAATTCATGAATTACTCATGCCTATCAAATGACTATTGATGTACCTAATTTAAATGATCTATTTTGAGCGATTTTGATTTTAATTTTATATTTTAGTAAAGTCCTAGTGAGTTTGTGTTTTTTTATTTATCAGCCTGTAAACATGCAAAATTCCCCCTTCCCATTAAATGGTAAACCGAATAAATTTAGACTAATTTATTTTTCACCAAATAGTCGGCCTTTAATACAAATAAATTTGAAATCCAGAAAAATATTATAAAACAGTCTACTCATAAATTCAATGCTTAAAAAAACCTACTTCCATTAAAACATTTAATTTCTAACATTTCATTATAATTACGAATGTTAATTGATCACAAATTAGTGGATAATTACAGTAATTCGCTGCGGTATCTATGTTCGGAATATGATAATCAGTGTAATAAAGATTGTTACGTTTTTAACTGTTAGTGCAGATAGACCGATGAAAGTGTATGACTATGAGTCAGGATTTTGAGCGTTCATGAGGCTGAGATTTTAGTATATTGTGAAGTTTTAATTTAACGGAGCTTGGATTACTGTACATGTCTACATTTTTCAATATATTTGATTTTAGCTGTGTGTCATTTAACTGTAATATCTTGATTTCTTATCTGACGTAACATCCATGAAATTCTCAATTGTTTATTGCGTCTATTGGTGTCCAGAAAAGAATAGTATTTTTTTTTTGTTAGCCTGAACTGTCCCACTGCTGGGTAAAGGCTTCCCCCAATTCCTTCCATGTGCTCTTTTCCTGAGTCACTCAAATAAAATTTAATAATATCTTATATTTTAAAAAATTCTATCAGGAACCTTATAGTCGCAGCCGAAGTATGGATTAAAAACTGGTTGATGGCAATAGGCTCGCCTTCTGCTACATGGGGCTTAAACATAACAGAGTGAAATGTAGGTGGACTAAAGATACACTTCTGTCTTACTCTTTAGGAATTGCAGGTGTGATGTTTGTGACATTCCATTAGTTAAAATAATCCTGCAAGTTTATTATGGAAATTATAGGTAGAGAACAAAGCCATTGGTAATTACCTAATCTAAATTGTGTTAACTCTACAAAATTCCTATTTTATCACGTCTAACCAATTCTAAAGGTTATTTTTCTATCTGTCACACAAAGTGTATTATCATTACTATTGAAACAAGTGGTTTGCTCAGTTATAATCACTATTCAAACATTTGTGTGGTACATAATATTATGTTATGTGCGGTAGATATGGGATTAGAAACATTAATTTTCCTTGTAGCTATTATGTAGTTCTATTTGTATTTATTGAAACCGATTATGTCCCTTTGCTTCATATTTAAATATCCCTAAACCGATTAAGTTGTTTAGTCCTTTCTTCCACACTTTGCTAGGTCCATAAGGACAACAGATTGCTGCAAAATCCCAGTTCAGTCCAGCACGCGTAGTATGGCGATTCTATCTCTATTCTACCAAGCTTTTTCCATACAATTTGACATGAAATTTTGCTACAATCTGTCATTTTGTCGATTCCTCCGTCGACAAAACCCGTTTCTACGGTGGTCATGCTACGCGTGCTGGTCAGACTTGGTAGACCTTTTCCCAGGCGCCCAGAAAGCACAAAAATTCTTTGAATAGGCCAGTTTGAGCATTTTTAAACGACTTTAAAAAAGAAACGAGCCTGTTACCATCAACCGGGCACAATTTAATCCAGACTCCATGGTTGCTACTGAGAAATTCCTGTTAGGAAACCCAATAAATTTTTACCTGACCTGGGAATTGAAACCAGCAGTTCATGCACAGCAGTCGCATTTGCGACCACTAGACAGACATAACCAGACAACATTACCTATCAATTGAAGCTCAACACAACGTTCCCTTTCTTTGCAAGTCGCGGTTATCAATCGAACAATACCCCGAGGCGACAGATAGCGTTCATTGTGCAACAGATACGGATAAACAATGGCTCCAAACAATGCGCACACGCATCGTACACAAAAACTATTGAGTATGGGAATGACAAGTGTTTGTCGAGTGCTGTAATACGTTATTGTTTTTCACGTAACGTAAGACACTATATTCTCATATACACAGCGATATTTTCATATGTCATACATAACTCTTAGGCCCGGTTTCCACCACAAAGCGGAAAGGAACGGAGACGAGATTAGATGTGGTCATCTGGTCTTTTTTCGCCCTTCCTGTGATTGGTCGTCGAATTTGGCACATCTCCTCTCCGCTTTGCTGAATTCATACCGGGCCTTTAGGGACGTTTAATTCCAATATCTCTGTAGATGAAGACTTAAGAAAAGATGGATGGATTGTCTGAGGAATGATACAACCGATAATTGAATAAACGATAGCGTGACGCGAAAGTTCGTGACTCATAATAACTGCTGCTCGGGTCGATCTTTAGGTTAAGCCGTGCTTGTCTAGGTTGGTCCGTGGATGGCTGACCACCCGTTACATACCGAGATTTCTCTGTGTCTCCGAAAACACTAGTTACTAAAGTTATGTACAATTATCGTAATCCGTAATCCAAACATCGAAATCCATCAAGACATGAATGGGTAAGATGTAGACGGAGTAATTTGCGCATTAGTTCATAATAGTAGCATGGATAAACATTTATAAATTGCACCGTTGTTTAAACAATCCACCTCGAGTGCGAAGTGTCCTGCGTTTTGGGACACTCGACGTAAAGCTATAGGCATAACCATTATCAGCCTATTATGTTCCCACTGCTGGGACACAGGCCTCCTCTCTATGAGAGGGAATGGACATTGGACATAATCCACCAGCGGGCTCAGTGCGGGTTGGTAGTTGTCACATGTCTTCCAATTTTTGGTTCTAAGACATGCCGGTTTCTTCACGATGTTTTCCTTCATCGTTTAATTTAAATTACACAAAGTAATGCGCACTGCCAGCCTGGGTCGAACAGCTATAGACAATAATGTATAGTTGTCACAACAGATAGTTAGTTCAAGACAATGGCTTCCACAATGGGTGGACTAAAACCGCGGCGTGAATGTTTACTAACTGACGCATGCCTCGCCGCTGTGTCATCAAATTATATCAGTTATGTGATGCTTCCCTATTGTATGTCTTTGTATTGTATGGTTCAATTTACAGTAGAAACTAAGAACTGAACATAACATGTCATCACGTATGTAATTCTAGAAGGGTTAAGCAGATGTGTATCTAATAGAACACCCACTTTCCACGCTTGTAATAGGGGGCTAGTCTATTACAACCATCATCATTCCCCTGCCCTTATCCCAATTTATTTGGGGTCGGCGCAACATGTCTTCTTCTTCCATACTTCTCTATTTCTCGTCATGTCAGCAGTCACCTCCTTTCTAGCCATGTCATCCTTCACACAGTCCATCCATCGTTTCTTTGGTCTTCCTCTACTCTTATAGCCATTCATACACAACATTTTCTTCATTCCTTCGCATCACATGTCCATAACACGACAATCGATTACTACACAACTTTTCATTTACCGGCGCCACTTTCAGACTTCCTCTTAAGTACCTACTCATTCCTTATTTTATCCATTCGCGTCACACCACACATACCCCTTAGCATTCTCATCTCAGCCACATGCAATTGCCTTTTGTGGCCCAACATTCTCATCCATACACGACAGCAGGTCATGCAGGTCTTATAAATCTTCCCCTTGAGCTTAAGGGGAATGCGGGAGTCGCATATTGTTCCCGTGACCTGCCGCCATTTCATCCATCCAGTGCTAATTCTGATCTATTTCGCCATCGCTTTGCCCGAGTGAACCGAGATACCGAAAGTTGGAGCAGAGAGTCTATTGCAACCAACCGGGCAAAAATCCAGACTCCGTGGCTGCTAAGTTTGTTATTGAAAAACCCAATAACACTACGCACTACATCTTACTACACGTTATAGACAATGTCCGTAAGAAAGGACCAAAATTCGGTACACATGTTTGAATGGTTACTCAAATATTTTTGTTTGAATTTCCTTGTTTGTTGGCGAAAGATAAGATACTGGAAACGTTGACTTTCAAAGCAATCATTAACAATTTACGCCAACCCGGATAGTTTAATGATCCGGTGACCTACTAACATTGTGCGAATTGTGGGTGTACTAATAGCTAAACCTCTGCCTAATCCTTCGAAGATTACAGGCGTGATGTTATGTTATGTATGTTGTAGATAACACAGAACAGATAAATCTTTTATCTGTTCTGTGGTAGATAACGTATCTATCTCCATGAACTTACGATGCATATTATATTGATAAACGATATTATATCTAGAATACGTCATAGACATTGTATTTCTTGTTAATATGCACATTTATCAATTCATTTCGATGATAATGTGACATTCACCAGTGCCCATCGGGGTATCGGGTTGGTGGATCAATTAATCAAAATCAAAAGTAATTTATTCAAATTAAGCTGATAATAGCTAGAGAGCAGTGGTTGCAGCCCCGACTTACGAACAGTGAGTCGTGATTTCGAACCCAGGCAGGCACATTACTTTGTGTAATTTATTTCATCACCACTGCTCTCAAAACTGTGAAGGAAAACATCGTGAGGAAACCGGCATGTCTTTGAAAAAATTCAAAGACACATCTACCAACCCGCACTGGCCACGCGTTGTGTATTATAGCCCATCCCTCTTCTAGAGAGGAGGCCTGAGTCCCTGCAGTGGGAACATCATAGGCTGATGATGAAGCTGGTAATCAGCACTTTTCGAAGTTCAAAATTGATTTACAAGAGACAGTCCCCCAAAACGCCCACCCTTCGACACTTCCTAATGTTTTAGCTGAGAAGAAGAAGTGGTGGAACAAACTCCCCAGCTAACTTAAAACCCGTCCATTCCCATTACCTTTGGCTGAGGGACTTGTGTCTCACCAGTGGTAAACTGGTAACATTATGGGTAGACGTATGTCGTTGGATATTTGAGTGTCTGTGAGAGTATGAACAAAATATTATCATTTTTAACCGACTTTCAAAAGGAAGAGGTTCTGAATTCGTCGGATCTTTTTTTTATGTATGTTCCCCGATTACTCGAAGTTGGCTGGACCTCACAGGTGGCAAAAAAAATAATCTTTAAGATGACAAAGGCCAGGTATGGTATCCCTTACTTAGGGTCTCGTATTATAAAGACATAAGGAATGCCTCACCATAATCAGTGACTCATCCTTTAAAAATCCAACCACTTTCCGTCACATGAATCGTTATTGAAATGCCAGGAACAGGTTCCTCAAATTCATTACACTCGAAAGATTTATTTCAAGTAAACCAATAAGCGATTAGACTGCTGCGCTGCGTGTCGCGGGTTCGATCCCCGCACGAAACAAATATTTGTGCGGCCTACAGATAGTTGTTCGGTCTGGGTATTTGTGTATGTGAGTTTAAATGTTTGTAAACGCACCCACGATACAGGAGAATCTCCTAGTGTGGGAAAACGTTTTACTAAAAAAAAATACTGTACTGTTGAATAATTGCCAAATTAAGTTGCAGTCAAAAACAAAAGATGAACCTACATCGCTACATCTCAGTCACAAAGCATAATATCATCATTCCTTGCCCTTTCCTCAATTCATTTGGGGTTGCGGTCGGTTATCGTGGTATGGGCATGTGATGCGGAGGAATGAGGAAAATGTGAGGAAAGTTTTGAGTATGAATGTGAAAGGGTATGAGAGATGATAAGAAACGATGAAAGGACCGTATAAAGGATTATATGGCAAGAAAGGAGGTGTCTGATGAGATTACGAGTAAAAGAGAAGTTTGGAAGAAGAAGACATGCTGCGCCGACCCCAAATTAATTGCGATAAGGGTAGGATAATGATGATGATGAGGTAAATGATGAGGATAACTGTGGATGGATGGAGAGAGAGGGGAAGACCAAAGAAAAGATGGATGGAGTGTGTGAGGAGTGACATGAAGGAAAAAGGTATAAATGATAACGTGACGCTTGACAGGACAGAATGTAAGAAAAAAAACTTATTGCGCCGACCCCAAATGACACTGGATAAGGGCAGGAAGATGGTGATGATGAGGTGTGGCAGGTCGGGGGTGAATATCAAATGACTTAAGTACTAGTGCAGTAGTGCTTATCTTAGTCGAAATGTGCCGAATCATGCCAACCACTTTTGAAGCCTACAAAATGTCCTTTTATCTATAAATAGCATAACTTAAAGTCGTAATACGGCCTCTTTACATACCTTCGTTATCGGCCTGATAAGGCGTAATCTTCGACCTTCAGTGGGAGCACCGGTTAGACGATATCCTAAACAATGGTGCTGTTTTAACAACAATAACGTATTAAGATACTATTTGTTTGTGTGCTCTATCTTCTTCTTCGCTTCGAATCGATTATTCAAATTTTGTTTGACCAGGGTCTAAAATTGCGTTACAATCCGTAAAATGGACTATTCATAATAGTAACTGCGTCTGTGCTCTGTGACCATTTTACGAATTTTAAAGCAATTCATATTATAGTCTGCTAAAGTGGCCATTTTGGACCCCAAGTACGTAGCATCCTGGACAGCTCTGTCGTTTGCTTCATTTAAGTTCTTGTACGTGGAGTTGGAGGGGTTTTCAGAGGAAGGTGAATCGCACATCTCTCCCGAAAATAGTTGACAAAATCCTTCTCTGATAGAAGTGTAGCACCAAAATGTCGGCATAGCAACAGTTGCTCCTCCATTAGAAGCTCAATAAACTCCGTAGGCCAACGTGTCAAGTTCGTGTGGAAACCACTGGACATGTCTATAAACGAAACACGTAAATTTAACGCGCCCCACATTGCGTATGCGCACGGAAAATAGATCCGACGCAGTTTCTCACACTGCTCTGTGGTTCTCACGTTTTTTGGTTGGTATCTGATAACTAGGAAGGCAACCCGAATGATGTAAGCGAGAATAGTGTTCCTTGTTTTTTGTGCTCTCATTTAATAATTACCTTTATACATAAAGTCTTGGCCCGAAAGTCTGACAACCAGTCTTACCAAAGGGTCTAGTAATACTCGGTACTAACTGGGTTGTGGAGGTCAGATAGGCAGTCGCTCCATGTAAAATACTGGTATTCAGCTGCATCCTTTTACATTGTAGGTAAGCCGACCCCAACATAGTTGGGAAAAGGCTAGGCAGCCCGCTACGATCTTCATCAACGCACACTCGTTTTTATTTATTTATTTATTTAAACTTTATGCACAATAAAGATACATAGGCGGACTTAATGCCACAAGGCATTCTCTACCAGTCAACCTTAGGGTTAAACAAGACAACATTGTGGTAGGTTACAAAATAACTAAAAAAAAAAAAAAAAAACAATGTCAACTTCAATACAATAAAAAGTATATACTTATATTAATACTAATACACATATAAAAATAAAATAAACTAATAAATATTTAACAAATACCAAAAACAAAACGAAAAACTTAACAGGCAATTACTAATTACTCGACTTATAATAATTGAAGGCTATTTGGTCTTATTTAAATAGTGGCTACGAACTTTCCTTTTAAAAGTGAATTTGCTTTCAGCTTTTTTAATATCAAGGGGTAGCGCGTTCCAGAGCTTTATAGATGAGATAGAGAAAGAATTTGACAAAAAACAGGTGCGGTGTGAAGGAATTTGGAGAATGAGGTTATTGGAAGCTCGAAGACTACGACTATGACAACTGCCCAACACTTTGAAATAAGATTTTAAGTAAACGGGAGCACGTGGATCGTTCATAATCGAGAAAAGCATGCAGAGAGATCTGAGGGACCTCCTGAGTCGAATAGGCAGCCATTTAAGCTGAGAACGGAAGGAAGAAATATGATCGTATTTACGAAGGCCAAAAACAAAACGAATACAATTATTGAGAAGACGATTTTTACATCTGTGCTCTCGCTTTTAGCTCGAAAGACAATACGTAAAAAAAACATTGGTCTGTCTGTCCGCGGCCGTTTTAGTCGGAACCAGAATAGCAGGGTCTTCTTCTTTATCCATTCTGTTTTTGATCAAATGCTTAGAACTATGACTAAAATAGAATCATTCATCATCATCATCCACATCCCGAACTCACCCACTGCTGGGTATAGGCCTCTCTTTTCTTGTGCCATTCTCCACGGCCCTGTGCCAGTCTCATCCAGGTTTTTCCTCCGATGGCAACTATGTGAACTATCTCGTCTACCCATCTCGTTTCATCTCTAAATAGAATTATTACTCAAAGCTTACTCAAGCTTAGACATATTTATTCGCGATATAAACTTAATTCTGCGTTTCAAAATTATTCTGGAACGGGATAGAGATATTCTCAGAATGAATTATCACACGTTGACCTAAATATAGTATTCCTTGAAACGGCTGACTGAATCTTTCTACAGCAAACTAAACTGTCATAAATTTTAGTTAATTGCCATAAATTCATTAGTTGGACGCTAAATGAAGTGGCTCACTTTATGTTGTTTTAATAGATCTGTTTAGCAATGCCGCCGCTTTAAAGAAGGTATAACCGGTGACCTATTTCGAAACGTCTCTAATTGAACTACCAGAAACTAAGACTTTCCGTCTTCCATTATGACAAACTAGCTGACGCCCGCGGCTTTCCCCGCGTGGATTATATACTAAAACCTTTCTCGAGAACCACTCTATCCATTGGTGAAAACGGCATGAAAATTGGTGCAGTAGTTTTTGAGTTTATCGCAAACAGACAGACAGACAGACAGACGCGGCGAAAGACTCTGTTTTATTATATGTAGTGAAGTAAAACCCTTAAACAAAAGTATTTTACAAGAGCAAAAATCAGGTTCTTTTTTTGCCGAATCTTTCATTGAATCCCTTACGTTACCGTCAGACTTCTCTCTTCACTCCTTTTCGAGCCGATAACTCAAATTTTGTCCAACCAGTACGTAGTGACCTGGACAGCTCTTTCGTTTGCTTCATTGAAGTCCTAGAACCTCGTATTATGCCCGTCGTGCCCAACTACAAAATTTTTGCACGTTCAAAACCTCTCTTTATAAATTCCTTAAAGCACCAAAATCGTAGCTAATGTTTTGACCATGTTACAACTATCTCATGACTACATAATATAAAACAAAGTCCTCGACCGCGTCTGTCTGTGTGTCTGTTCGCGATAAACTCAAAAACGAATGCACCGATTTTCATGCTGTTTTAACCAATGGATAGAGTGGTTCTCGAGGAAGGTTTTAGTATATAATTGTCAAGTTCCGATGTACACGCGGGCGAAACCGCGGGCAAAAGCTAGTTTTAAATATTTACAAGATACTTTATTGTCACCAAAATTGAAACACAGCTATTTTACGACATCGCTAATTCTATGGCTATAACTTCGTCTTATCTCTGATTCTGATTTATCTGCTAAAGTTCCAGATGCCATCGAACATTCCAAGAAAAAGGCTTCCTAAAATCCATTTAGCTACATTCATATAATCTCCGTTACATTTCCACTAATACATTTACATCATACCATTCGCAATCAAGGCTATTCCCGTACATACGGTCATACCGGACAAGGTCGGGTCTGGACGTGGACAGACGGCTTTCTGATTAGATGTTCCGTTCAGTAATGACGGCTCATGTGCTATCATCATTTGTATTTGTGTGTAGAAAGGACGGCCAGGCGATAGGACCATTAGCGGATGTTTTAGATAAGTGTTGCCGACTAGGACACAGTTAGGGAACTTTAAAATAGAGCAATGATATTTTATTGAACACTTATTGACCGAGATGACGTGTGTAATAAATCGGCGTAGATTTCTGTCAATCTCAGTCAATGTAATTTCTGTCTCATCATTGTAACGTCAACAGACCAAGCAATAAAGTGTTTATCTATACCTCACTAGCATTTCCGAAAAATATGTGACAGCTGATAGCTCGGCTAATATCACTGTCACTACATATTATCAAACAAAGTCCTCCACCGCGTCTGTCTGGCTGTCTGTTCGCAATAAACTCAAAAACTACTTTACCGATTTCCATGCTGTTCTCACCAATGGATAGAGTGGTTTTCGAGGAAGGTTTTAGTATTTGACCGACATCCACGCGGGCGAAGCCGCGGGCATCAGCTATTTATGATATATAAATAAATTTAAAGCCTATCAAATACCTTATAAAGAATCTTTCTATCAGTGAATACATTTTAGAATCGGATCATAAATTTCATAGATTACACCTTTTTTTTTTTTGGATGTGGGAAATCATAAAATGACTCCTCCCGCTCTGGGCAGAGCGGAAGAGAGTGTCAGGCTTCTACTGACTAAAAACCACCCATGTTCCTTCTTAGCCCTTGTGCCGAGGCCGCTGTATCTCTTTCGAACAACCCGCAGCTCCGACGGGGAGAGATTACCCCCTACAATTAAAGGCACAATTACCTCTTTAAAATAATAGTATCCAAGATGAAGGTTTTCATACTCTCTCCTATTCTTTTCTGATTAACTTCGTTGTGGGATCCATGACAGTTTAATTGTTTCTCTGGGACTTCGTCGAGTGTCATTGTGTCGACGCTTTTCTGGTGGTCGCCACTGTTTATTCTGGCTTTCAGGAGTTACAGTGGTTTTAGAACAGTGCGGCGGGCTTGTCCCAAAAAAAAATGCTCCATTATAAACCGTGTTTCCTCATAATGGAGCCTAAAATCTTCACCGTCTCATTTCATCGTAGTAAAAGACATCGCTTTCTTCAATTAGCTTCTAATTTGTATGCTGTCCAAGACAGATTAAGAGTAGATGCGTTGGCGTGCATTACTTTCAGTGTTGCATTCATCATTAAACATGCCAACATATATATTCCTCGCGTCGATGATTCAGCTTCATTCGTGCGTTCATATCATTGCGTACGCCATAAATGAAACATCGATGATAATGACTAACGGCTGCGATTTTTGGCTATCACACAATATTTATGACTACCCTCTACTATTTTTAGGAATTACAAATATTGTACTACGGGCTAATATTAGTTGTCATGATTTGAGATGTCAATTGGTTGGGTTATCCAATGTTGGTGATTGGTATGGCCAAGTTTACGATGCGATGCGAGTGTGGGACGAGTGTTTTGGCTGTAACAATAACAGTGTTGCTAATAAACGTTTAAAAGAATACAGAAAATTCGCCAATAAAAAGATTGGTTGACTTTTTTTTATTTTATTACAAACTGTGCCCCGCGACCTAACGTTCGTGTGAAATTATTATAAAAAATATATTGCTTCCCTATTTCAATCTGATTTTGTCAACAATATCAAGGGTTTGATTTTTATACGGAACCCTAATCCTTTTCTGAAATAAAAGTAGCCTTGGTTACTCCTTATAACATCAGGTATGAACCTGTAAAAGTTCCGTCAAAATCGGTCCAGCCGTTTTGGAGAATAACTGTTTGAATCGAATGTTGTTAACAATTTCAGGGGTTTTATATTTTTTTCACGGAACCCTCATTATTTTACTAAAATAAAAGTAGCATTATTATGTTGGACCTTATAACATCAGCTATCTGCCAGTGTAAATCGGTCCAGCCGTATCGGAGAATGTGTGAATCTGAATAAAACGAATTCACGCCGAGACCGTGGTAGCGGTCCAGAGCTACGAGTAGCAGGTCAAAGAGTTGAATCAAAACAGATGCGATAATTTGTGTAATTCATTTTATAACCGCTTCCCAAAACGGTACGGTAAGTAGAACTTGCTTAGAACTAAGAAATCGAAGACTTCTAACAACCCGTACTGAGCTAGACCCTCGTGGTGGATTGCAGCTTACTGCCTCTCAGAGAGGAGGTATTTGTCCTCACTATGGGATCATTATAGGCTGATTAATTTACGAATTGTAAAAATTAATTCATTCTTCATGTGGCTTAGAAAGACGATACCTAATTTGGGAAGTAACCATGTGTCTACATTGACTACAATCACCCTTGATACATCAAAAAAATAGCATACCACACGTGAAACATACACGCAATACATTTCATTGTTCAAAAGCGTTCTATAATTAGCCGTTATTATTTAAGGAATCTATTTGTGTATGTTTGTGTATTGGGTAATAATTCGGCAGACGGAAATCGAGGGCCCGCCTACGCAGGCCGAGAAAACCGTAGCGTCGTGTGCAATGCGAAGCGCGTGTAGCGCGATTAAAGCAGTTTTGATGCACAGGTACCTATTGCATGAGGTTTAAGATTCACTATCGATTACCGTTGCCAAAATGGTTGTTTAGCTAGTAGAGAATTTTCAAAAGTTGTGGCCAAATAACTCTTTTTCTTTTTTGGATGGGCCATCATCAAGTAACTCCCCTTCTTCTTCTTCGACTAGAAGGGATCGCAGACTTTTACTGACCAAAACCCATCGTTCGTTCTAATGCCCTTTGCGTTCCAGGGCCGCGGTAACTCTTCCGAATAAATTCGGCAACCCTGGCAGGCACTAGCCCTAGTGTGCCCCGTCTACGGCCGAATAACTCCTAGCACTTGAATAATGCTCACGTGTACACATAACCCTTTCGATCGTCTCCCTTTAAAACTTGGAAGACCCTGCTTTTGAGAAGCTGGTCAGTCTGAAGGTCTGATAATTGGAAGCTTGGTTTTACGCTCACCAAATGATCCGAATGTCGTTCTCCGTCAAAAAGACCCTGCTGTAAAAAGGGAGCAGGAAGCAGTAAGAACATTCCTAGCGAAATATAAAACTTTCAGCTTTCGTAACAAGTGCTTCAAGTCTCATCATAAACCAACTGAAAAAAAAACTGACCTCGTTTCCGAGCACTGGTCATTTCCTTCTTCTGAAAAAGATGAACATCACTCAACTGTCAGTATGACACAAATATCCCACGTGTTCAGGCAACCAGTACATCTGCACTGACACGTGTCAATCGCACCTGCGCTCGCGCGTCTCTCGATGAAGATAAATCAAGCGTTTGATTGTTTCGCACATGAATGATTTATTAATAGGACGCATTCTTGGAGACTGAAAAAGCACCGCTGGACTTTTGAGATCGAAATAGTTTTACAACTGAAGGGATCCTTATTAGGGCTACAAACGTGAAAATGATTATCACGACTTAACACCTGAACAGATTTGAAAGAAAATAACATACAGAAAGCCCACGATCGGATTTAGGACTTAGACTATTCATAATAATATAATAATAATAATCTTTATTACACAAGAAATGGTTACAGAATTGTGTGAAGTTCCTGACTCCTGTGCTAGGTGATAGACCTGTGTTACAGGAGCCAGTGCCCTCTCTCAAGCGGAGATATTACAGGCTCTTATGCAATAAGGTTAACATAAAATGCGCCTAAGCTGGTCTATTGGGTTCATTTTCGATGACCACGTCAGGGTATCCGCGGTCAAAAGGCACTTTTAATGTAAAAAATTTCATTTTTACTAAATGAAAGACGCGAAGGGAAACATCGGATAGGTGAAGTAAAACACCGTGAGGAAACCGGTCTAGAACTCAAAAATTCGAAGACATGTGACATCTACCAACTCGCACTGGGCCCGCGTGATGGATTCTAGCCCACTGCCTCTCATAGAGTGGAGGCCGGTGTCCCAGCAGTGGGAACAGTATTGGTAATGGGTCCGGGAAAACAGTAGCGTATAAAATCTAGGCAAATATTATGTCTTCGCTATAAACTTTTGACTTGCGTTTCTATAGTTTGTTAAATCTCTTTGTGTATTGCCATTTGTGATTCATGAAGAAGTGTATTGTGTCAAGAAATTCGAGACTCAGCTCCAAAATGTCTGTGACCTAAACTCCGGACAACACCGGATCGAATGTCTGGAGTTGCTCAGACTGTTGCCAAATTAGAATAGAACGGGGCGACTCTTTCAGACGCATGGGAAATAAAACTCATTGATTGAAAACTATATCCTACTAATATTATAAATAAGTTTGTGAGTATGTATGGATGAACTGATGTTTGGTACTCTTTCACGCAAGAACTACTGAACGGATTTGGATAAAATTTGGTACACAGATAGTTTATAACCTTGATTAACACATAGGATAGTTTTTATCCCGATTTTATCTTCCCGTGGGATAATTTTCGAGTTGTAGCGGGCGAAGCCGCTGGTCATTAATAGACCAGGTGGTCTAAAATGGCTTCTTTAGCAGATCATAATATGAATTGTAAAATGGACCTTTCATAATAGTAACTGCGTCTGCGTGTGACCATTTTACGAATTTTAACGCAATTCCTATATTAATATCAGCTAAAGTCGCCATTTTAGCCCCCAGGAGACTGCCTCGTTGGTCTAGTGGTTAGGCATGCACTACTGCTAGATGCGGCGCTTCTGTCTTGTGTTTGATTCCCAGATCACAAAGTGTTATTGAGCTTTTCCATCGGCAATTTCAAAATACCAGCCCGGCTTTAGAATTTTTTCCAGTTGATGTATATAGACTTGACCCCTATTATATGGGTCTGACACATAATTGGCAAAATGTGGGGTACTATCTTAGTCACGCCTTTGTCTAACCTTTCGGGTATTACAGGCGTGATGTTATGTATTTATATGTTGTACATGAAAACGAATTCCTTACGGATTTTACGGTTGTTCTGTATTCACACAAAGATACGGTCGTGAATTACGTATAACGACTTCAAACATCGATCATCACGGTTGAGTGTTGACACTCAAATTATCACGTTGTTCGACAAATAGGAAAACAACACGAAATTGACACGGTTCTGAATAATCATCTCTGCTGTACCCGACTCCTATACAGTACTTTTATTCAGTAATGTTAGTACAGCACTTTTTTTTAAGGATGAGAAATCATCGAATGACTCCTACCGCCCTGGGCAGAGCAGAAGGCAGTGTCAGACTTACTGACTAAAACCCATCCCGTGTTCCTCCTAAGGCCCGGTTTCCATCAAAACGGAGACGAACAGAGCGGAGAGATGTACCAAATTCGACTAATCACAGGAACGGCGAAAGACCAGGTGTAAATTTTAACTAATGTGATTGGTCGGTTTCCGCACATCTCCTCTCGTCTCCGCTCTGTTTCAGTTGTCCTTTGGTGGAAACCGGGCCGAATGCCCTTTGCATCCAGAGCCGCGGCGACTCTTTCGAACAGATTCCGCAACAACGTTATTATAGCACTGCATAGTTCTATTTGCGCTTGGCCATAGGCAGATACAAACGCCACCATCTTCGTTTTTCAAAACTATTTTCTAAAGCGCCTGATAATGTCAAGAACCAAAAGAACCGTGCTGCATTTTACCAGAATATGTGACACAGTAACACCGTGGCAGTCCGGAACACCGCGGGAATTCGCACTGTATTAATAATGGTCGTTTGGCGACCTGCCATCTCCTCGGAACACGGCGAAAAGCATAAATATTCGGCCAAACGTTTGATCAAATGTTACGCTGTGATGTAATCCCGAACACCTGAAACTTCGAGATTATATTGATCTTGCGTTGCTAGGATACAAATTACAGTATACGAATTTGTCTTATGATTGGAATGTTGGGAGATTGAGCGTGTTCAAACGCTAAAGGCACGTTTATTGGTCCTCACCATCATGCTCCTGCTCTTATCTGAATTTATTTGTTGTCGGTGCAGCATCTCTTCTTTTTCCATACTTCTCTATTAGACGTCATCTCAGCAGTCCCCTCCTACGTTGAATGGAGTAGTTGATCAAAATATCCAGAAAATAACACGCCTCCTTTTCATTGTTTGCACTGCGTTTAGGTGGCCTATAAAGCCTCCACGAAATTCATGTCTAGCGCACCTTTGTATGAACGGTGAATGTTAAATCTTTTTTGCATAAGACCCGCATGTCAGATAAAAGAACCAGTGTGGGTCTCATTTAACGGTAGTCGACATCACGGAAGACTAGTCGAAAATAGTGGGATGAGCTTGAATCCCACCGAAAAAGTGGTCCGACAGACGAAAGACAGAATTCTATGGAAAAAGGATGCCGTAGGCAAAGGCCCAGTATTGGGACAAAACAGGTTAATTTGTTAGTTGTAATTGTTAGCTATTTATCTTATTATACTCCAAAAGCACAAATTTAATTCGGTCAATTTAGACATGCAAAGGTACAAAAATCCGCATCTGAGCTAAAAATGTATATGAATGTTCGGAACACCATTATACACACATCAACACCGTCTAGGGATATCACTACATAGTATAAAACAAAGTCGCTTTCTCTGTCCCTATATCTCTATGTATGCTTAAATCTTTAAAACTACGCAACGGATTTTGAAGCGGTTTTTTTTAATAGATAGAGTGATTCAAGAGGAAGGTTTTAGTATAAAATTAGACCGACATCCACGCGGGCGATGCCGCGGGTATCAGCTAGTTTTGTATAAAGTTCTTAAACTCAAAAAATACTGGCCACTTTTAAATTCTTTTGAAGAAAGTTTATTTTGTAAGCCTTTTTGAACGATTCTAAATTTGAATTTGAAAAAATACATTAAAAACAAAAGATTTACGCGGCATAATGGTAGCGAAGTCCGAAGGTTTCATTTACCTACAGTAGTTTGTGGCTATTTTTTTGTGTCCAATTTAAGTTTTATAACAAGTTATCGGTTAATTCCGAATTAATGTTATTGTGTGCATCATGCAGCGGTGCCATTTAACTAGCGAAGAAATGTTAAGGGCAGTAGGCATGCTCCAAGCTGGGGCTACTCAACGGAGTATTGCTGAGGAGTTTGGAACAAGACAAAACGTGATATCAAGGTTATGGTCACGTGTTCGTGCTACTGGTGAAGTGGCTGAAAGACACCCAGGCGGGAAGCGCATAACCACTTAACGACAAGACCGATTTTTGCAAGTTGCCGCGAGAAGACAACCAAATGTTACGGCCATGCAGTTTGTTCAGAGGCTCCAGTCAGAGCACCAGTTGCTTGTGAGTGACCAAACTGTGAGGAGAAGGCTGCATGAAGCTAACCTTCATGCTCGCAGACCGCTTCGTACTCCAGCACTACGCCGAGGAAATCGTGGACGACGACTAGAGTGGGCTCGTGAACATTTGCTCTGGGAAGAAAACCAGTGGTCTGTAGTGCTGTTTACCGATGAGTCCCGGTTCGGTTTCCATCCCGATACACGTAGAGTGCGTGTTTGGCGAGTTCCTGGTCGTGAGAGCCGTCTGCAACATCCTCAGGAAGTCCATTCATACCACGGCGGGACAATTATGGTTTGGGCGGGAATTCGTGTTGGTGGAAGAACAGACCTCGTTTGGATCAGAAGCACCATGACGGCTGAAAAATACCGTAACGAGGTGCTAGTACCAATAATCTACCCCCATCGACTACAAATGGGCCAAGAATTCACGCTCATGCACGATAACGCCCGTCCGCACACAGCGAGAGTGGTGACGAGCTGGTTGCAGGAGCACGACGTATCGGTCTTAGGCTGGCCCGCTCAATCGCCTGACCTAAACCCCATAGAACACGCGTGGGACATGCTCCAAAGAAGGGCTTTGAGGAATTTCCCTGCAAACGTTGCGACGGAAGAGCAACTTTTTTTGCATCTTAGCCGGACCTGGGACAATATACCGCAGCAAGACTTGGATAACTTAATCCAAAGCATGAAAAACCGTTGCAGGACCGTTATTAACGTCATAGGTGGTTTTACTGACTACTGATTTTTCACAGAACTGTTAAAAACAAATTATTTTTTCCTTATTTGTAATTTTTTCTTGAGAAACACATTCGTTGTTAGTTTTACCATTATTTCATGTTTTTTCTTTATTTGAATAAAAATTTGTTTACGCAATAAAACATTGTTTTCTTTTATTCTGGAGTGTAGTCTGATAAATGGGCTTTATAAAAATATATACATGTTGTATGCTATTTTTAATACATTTTGAGTAAATTGAGTAAATCCAAAATATCCCTAGACAGTGTTGATGTGTGTAAATGAATACTGTTTTGTCTCAGGGTTTTTCGCATTATATTACACCCCAATTAGGATTCGCATTCATGACCATGAGTCATCCAAATCTGAGTCTACGGTAGCTTCTAGTTTTACGCTTGCAATCTCGATTACATGATAATCTCTTCCGATAAGTGTTATCAGCAATGTGTTAATAATGATGAAATTATTATTTTTATCGGTGATTGCTTTCTTTCCGAAAATGCGGAACCTAGCACCAGCTAAAATGCCAAGGTGACAGATATACGGGATTGCAATTTAGTCATCTATAATAGTATTGCCAGCGTAATGTTCCCACTGCTGGGACACAGCACACAGGCCTCCTCTCTATTAGAGGGAATTGGGATTGACACCAGTACGGATTGTTAGATGCCACATGTCTTCCATTTTTTTGGTTCTAGGACATGCCGGTTTCCTCACGATGTTTTCCTTCATCGTTTCTAATTGGAGTGGTAACGACATAAATTACACAAAGTGATGGGCCTGCCAGGGTTCGGACCCAAGACTTACTGCTTGTAAGTAGGGGCCGCCACCACTGGGCCTCCGCTGCACTTGTATCAGAGCAGCCAGCGCGGCAGCGGTGGCCCAGGTGCCATTAAATTATGGTTGAACAGATTTATTTTCATAATTTAGTTGTTGGTGCTCTATCTGATCTCTTTTGAATATTGGCTAACAAGTCTCAAACACAAACGAAACATACATGTTTCTACTAGAAATAACCTAAAAATATTCACACTTTCGTAACCTATATTTATTCTGGCCATCCACAATGTTGTTAGGAATTCCTATTTATATTGTGGGCGAAAAACTCGCGGTTCACGTTTTCAGACGACATTTGGACGCTGATTTGTGACCTATTTACCTCAGTTTTCATGAATTAAAAGGAATTATGGCTTGCGCGAGGTTAAAGCAGTTGAGTGCGACTGTCTTGTCATATTTCAGTCTCGTCCTGAGTTTTGGAGGTTGCATGTCATGTAAAATAGGTACTTAAAACTGTAAACAAACTTAATGTAGTAATAAATAGTAAGAACATTATATTCTGAAGAAATACGATGGTTTAAAGGGTGTTTTGAAATAGACAAACATAATGGCACTGATATTAGAAATATCGGATAGTAAATATTGAATAAATAATAATAATTTGAAGATATTATTATAGAGTAGGTAGAGGAAGACCAAAGACAAGATGGATGGACTGTGTGAAGGATGATATGGCGACTGCAGACATGACGAGTAATAGAGGAGTATGGAAGAAGAAGACATGCTAGGCCGACCCCAAATAAATTGGGATAAGAGCAGGAGTATGATGAATAATGAAGAGATTATTAAAATTATAATAAGCTATAAATATTATAAAATACACCGATACATCTTGCAACTATAACACATTAATTAAATAAAAATAATTTGTATTAAATTTCAAATGTCGTCGTGGTGCGACCTACATTAGCGATTTATACTCTAGTTGTGGCGCCAAAAATGTTTAATTACGTGTTTTCGTAAACAATATGGCCGACTTTCACTAGGTCGTTAGTCCATGTGAAAGTTTTCGCGCCCATAATTTTCAGAGACAACGCGAAATAATTAATTGCGCGAAGTTTACAGATAATTAAATTGTGTTTTTTTTTGTATAGTAATACTTTCACATTGTATTTTTGAGTTTAAGAAGTGAAATGAGTCATTTTGCTTGTAGGATTTCAGCCTAAATTAAATTACTGAAATGTTTGTCTGAAATTTAAATTAAACTAAAAACGGACAGAATGATGAACTCGTGATAATGATATCATTGAGCAAGTAGAACGCATATAATACTATTATATTACTTTATACCCGTCTCCAGAAATGTCTCCTGCATCGTGGTGCGTTTACAAGCATTTAAACTCACATACACGCACACCCAGACCCAGAACAACTATCTGTAGGTCATACAAATAAATACATATTCCGTGTGGGGATCGTACCCGCGACACACAGCATAGCAGCCAATCAGTTAGCTACTGCGGCGACCGTGCCATCAAAACATCGGTCGACACGCATCTGACGAAAGATACGTCGGGCGCATCATCGGTTGTGTGTGTAAGGTTGAATATGTCCCGTCGGGGCTGCGGGTTGTTCGCAAGAGATACCGCGGCCTCGACATAAAGGGCTAAGAAGGAACATGGGTGGTTTTTAGTCAGTAGAAGTCTGACAGTCCCTTTCGCTCTGCCCAAGAGCGGGAAGGGTTATTCGCTGATATTCCATCCGCCAAAAAAAAAAGGTTGAATGTTTGCCTGTCTATGTGTCTGTTTGGGCGTTACGCGACCTACGATGTGCAGCGTATCTTCCGTCAGATGCGTACCCTAAAACTTCTGTATCCTGCTCTGCCTTGATGACCTCCTATCTTCTTCCATCATCCGTGTCGACCTCTATCTATTTCAAACCAATGTATTTCCCTGTTCCAGGTTGGCCGCATACCAGCAGACCATCCACTTGTGGGCGGACACAAGGGCCCCGTGCTCGACATCGCGTGGTGTCCACATAATGACAATGTCATTGCTAGCGGCTCTGAGGACTGCGTCGTTAAGGTAAGAACAGGAGGATTTAAGGACCAGGAAAATAAACTTTAGAATATTGGGCAATAAATCTTTTGAAACTGAAAAAGGATCAGGCGTGTTTGGTCTATGCTCGGAGTTTCCTTGCGTGATCGAATCAGAAATGAAGACATCCGCATCAGTCCGAGGTAGACCGAAGAATTGCCAGATTTAAGTGGCAATGGGCAGGGAGCATTGCTCGCAGAACGGATGGCCGATGGGGCAAAAAGTTCTGGAGTGACGATCGCGAGCCGGAACACGTTGCACTGGAAGGCCTCCCACTAGGTGGACTGATGACCCGGTAAAGCTTGCGCGGATCCGCCGGATGTGAGACGCACGGGACCGGTCAATGTGGCGACACTTGGGGAGGCTTATGTCTCTGAAATGATGATGATGAGGCGTGGCCCAGTCAATTTCAAATTATTTACAGAGTTAGACTTGTACAAATGACATAAGGTAATTTGAGTAAACAACATTTTGATCCAATTTCCCGTGTTCGTGATACTTTTCCCGCGACTGTCAAAAGACAGTCTGCGGGATCACAAACTAAATATTAAATCTTCTCTTCATAAAAGCGACCACGCATTGCATCGCATTTTTCATCCATTCTTTCGCCGGACTTCTAGGACCATTCTATAATCTCCTATCCCTAACCCAGGTTTGGCAGATCCCGGACGGTGGACTGTCCCGCACCCTCACGGAACCAGTGGTGGACCTGGTGTTCCACCAGCGCCGCGTGGGGCTAGTGCTGTGGCACCCCACCGCGCAGAATGTGCTTCTCACTGCTGGATCTGATAACCAGGTGAGTTCTACATTTAAAGTTCCCTTGAGCTTCTGAAAAGGTGTTATACCGAAACATCTCTCGGAATTATATCGCTGGATCTCAGCGGAATGTAGATCATATCTGATCTACATTGGAAAGAATTTAATCATAGATCCCTCAACGAAATTAATAAGGAAAAGGAAGAGGGAATAGGGATGTATACAACTGAGATAAGCCTAGTTCCGCAGCACCACGGATAACTACATCATCATATGCCTAGCCTTTTCCCAACTATGTTGGGGTCGGCTTCCAGTCTAACCGGATGCAGCTGAAATACCAGTATTTTACATGGAGCGACTGCCTATCTGACCTCCACAACCCAGTTAATACTAGGTAATACGATACCCTTTGGTAAGACTGGATGTCAGAATTTCAGGTCACTGACTACCTGTAACGACTATAATATCACCACGGATAACTACATGATTAATAGTAATGGATCCTAAGTTGTGAGCTGTTTTATTTTAGTCCAATAATAGGTATGGCCACAAACTCCTGACTTATGTAGTTCAACACGATTACCATTAACAGATACGCAAAATTCTCACTTACGGAGTTACGGACACTAACTCGTTATACTAAACTATATTACAATGAACAGATAGCGATATGGAACGTGGGCACGGGCGAGGTGCTGCTGACGCTGGACTGTCACCCAGACCTCATCTACTCCGCCTGCTGGAACTGGACCGGCTCCAAGCTGCTCACCACCTGCCGCGACAAGAAGATCAGGTATGTTCTCGAATATAGAATATGCAAGTCATTCATTGATATAAAAACTAAAGATACGGTCGTCCGAACATTTGCTCGACGCGTTCGCCATACAGAGAATCGATGTAGTCTGCTCGTTAATGTAACCTTGTATAAGCGGCGTGGTATTTTCGAGGTATAAGGAACATAAATAAAGCTTTTAATAAAATTTACGACCGCACCCGAAGAGAGCCGATCGTGGACTAGTTCACTTCGGCTTAGGAAAGACCATATTGGGACCACGTTTGAGGCGTCATTTAAACATGCCGTCCGCCCAGTCCTTACGCAGTAATATATAAGTCAATGAAGTCATTTCAAACTATTATAAGTGTTATTGTAAGCACAGGAAAATAACTTTTGATAGGAATTAGGTGAGGCCATTGCCCACCAGTGGGACAGTGAAGGTTAAAAAAAAAAAAAAAAAATTGAATTGGGCTTTTCATCAGGAATTTCTCAGTAGCAGTTACAGAGCCTGGAATTGTGCCCGGATGATGGCAATTGGCTCGCCTCCTATAACATGGGACTTAAACACACTGGCGAAATGTGGGTGTACTAATAGGCACCTCTGCCTAAACCTTTGGGGAAAACAGACGTAATGTTGACTTGAATACTTGTAAATATCCTCATCATCTGCCTAGCCTTTTCCCAACTATGTTAGGGTCGGCTTCCAGTCTAACTGGATGCAGCTGAATACCAGTATTTTACATGGAGCGACTGCCTATCTGACCTCCACAACCCAGTTAATACTAGGTAATACGATACTCTTTGGTAAGACTGGATGTCAGAATTTCAGGTCACTGACTACCTGTAACGACTGCCAAAGATCTATATATGGCAGCCGGGACCAACAGCTTAACGTGCTTTCCGAGGCACGGAGGAAACTCGTTATATCGGGCGTTCACCCTTCCACAGACCGACCTAGGCAAGCACAGCTTCACCTAAAGATCGACCCGAGTGGCAGTTCTTATTAAGCACTTGTAAATATCCTCGATATTCAAAATTGAATTATATTCAGTAAAATAATAATAACACTGTATCAACCTATCATTTTGTATTAACCAGCCTTTCCCAGCTATATTTACCTTGTATGTTACCTGATACTATTTTAACGTGAGACAAAATAGTGCTCACAGCCTGTTTAAATGTACGTTGCCTCCTACATCAACCATCCTTGTCAAACCTAAATGTCAAAATGTGATGTCACTGTAATCATTGTTACAGTTGTCTATAATGATGACGGCACGTTTGGCGCAGTGACTCAAGCAGTTGACTGCGGCACTACTTGTCGCGGGTTCGATCCCCGCACGGAACAAATATTTGTATGGCCTACAGATAGTTGTTTCGGGTCTGGGTATTTGTGTATGTGAGTTTTAATGTTTGTGAACGCACCCACGATACAGGAGAAATTCCTAGTGTGGGGCAACGTTTTACTAAAGAAAAAAGGAAAAAAAATTCAGTAATATTTTGACTCTTTAATAAAAATCTTAATCCTACCAGCAAGATATAAACCACGTAAATGTTGTTCTGTTCGTCAGGATCATCGATCCTCGTAAAGGCGAGGTGGAGTCGGAGGCAGTCGCGCACGAGGGCAGCAAGGCGTCGCGCGCCATCTTCTTGAAGCATGGACTCGTCTTCACTACCGGGTAAGTACCACCAGGTACTAAGGCATCGGTTCAACTAGTAGGAGGCCTTCCAACGAAACATAGGCCTTCCGCTATGCTATGTGACCACTGCCGCATACGTTTGGCAATTCGTCGGGCTACGTCGGTAAACTTTTTTTTTCTTGGCGGGTGGAAAGTCATCATATAACCCGTCCCACTCTTGGGCAGAGCGAAAGGGAGTGTCAGACTTCTACTGACTAAAAACCACCCATGTTCCTTCTTAGCCCTTGCGCCGAGGCCGCGGAATCTCTTTCGAACAACCCGAATCCCCGACGGGCCGCAGCCATACTAATAAAATAATAATATTTATTTATTGTTTCTGCAAAGTTTTTCTTACAAACTAGTGATTGGCGTTTCCTTTTAGGCGTCTAACGCCTGTATTAGGAGACCCCACTCTTCCATATCGTTTTAAATAACATTAACAAACTTGTTTTGTTTTTTTACACACAAAAAGAAGAAAAAAAAATTATTTTTTTTGTTTAGAGAAAATTAAGCCATGACGGGGGTACGTCGGTTTTAATTAAAAAGAAACATTATATGAAATTACACTTTTGTCATGGACCAGGTTCAGTCGCATGTCCGAGCGCCAGTACTCGCTCCGCACACCAGACGCGTTAAACGAGCCGATAGTCACCGTGGAGATAGACACCAGCAACGGCGTCATGTTCCCGCTCTACGACCCCGACACCAACATGATCTTCTTGTGCGGCAAGGGCGACTCTGTCATACGGTACTTTGAGGTGAGTAGACATAGACTTCTGCTCTAAAACCGGATACAAACGCTCAGGATTTCTTTATTAACACGTCACCATAATTATATTAGTGTCTGTGCGCAAGGACCAGTAATTAAATAAGGACCGATTTTTATTAAAAGTTGAGACTACAGAGACGGATTACAGTTGAAATGAGTCGTTCAAAGAAGCCATATTTAAACTAGTTGTGATATAAATTCCAGGTGACACCAGAGCCGCCATTCGTTCACTACATCAACACCTTCCAAACTCCAGACCCACAGAGAGGTGAGAAATATTATTATTTATTAAACCTAAGCCTCGACTAATAACACACAATTAGTCTGTGGTTGTTTATGGCCAGTCTGCAGGATATCACCACCTCCTGTCCTGCTCATCTTGCATAACTACTTGCACCTTTCAGGATTTAATCGAAGCAAATGTTAGAATGTGCAGCATAGCTATTCACAAACAAACAATCGAATCGAATATGTCGTATGTCTATCTTTTTTTGGCATTACGAGAACAAGGGAGAAAGACATACGACATATTCGATTCGGTTTCGATTCGACTGTATGTGAATAGCTGTGCTGTGGTTTGGCACAGTTTGAGTACATCGACACGCATAGCGGAAAAAGTCTGTTGTTCGTAATGCAGTTGGATTTCAGATCCAACTGCATCCAGTTAGACTGGAAGCCAGCCCCAAAATAGCTGGGAAGAAAGCAGGAAGATGACGAGTTGGTGGCTAATTGTATGATTGTTGTTCGTCAGGTATCGGCATGATGCCCAAGCGAGGCTGCGACGTGGCCACGTGTGAGATCTCCAAGTTCTACCGACTCAACAACTCCGGACTGTGTCAGGTGGGTCACAAAACAAATATCTGATATCTTAAAAGCAAGTAATACACTTCTTCAGTACTCAGCACTAAATATATCAAGTTGTTATGAGATGTTTGATTCTGTCATCATCATCATTAGCCTATAATGTTCCCACTGCAGGGACTCAGGCCTCCTCTCTAGGAGAGGGATTCTGTATTATTCCGATTCTGTCGTTTTTGCATGCAAACCTATGTGACAGTCTGACAGTATTATAAAACTCCAGGTAGTTCAAATCCTCGTTTCCAGTCATGTTATCAAAGTTGGGAGTACCACAGGGCAGTGTACTGGGGCCAGTTCCATAGCCGCGTATACTTTAAATACCACTACAGCGACATTATGCAGATGATACCGCAATTCTCTGAACACATGAGAATTATGAATAAATGTTTCTAAATTTTCACTTCTCTTCAAAAAAGTCTGCTGAAATACATTTATTTTTTTAATTTGACTGCAAAGTTGTTTTAGGAAATTTAATGCCCTTTAATTTGCCATATTCAAAAAGCGTGTACGATGATTTGGCTTGGAGATTATATCGTCAATCAAAGTAAAATATTCATTTCAACTTTGATCATAATACCCTTAATCAATATATACAGGTGGTATCAATGACGGTGCCGCGTAAGTCGGAGCTGTTCCAAGAGGACCTGTACCCCGACACGCTCAGCGACGAGGCGTCGCTCACTGCCGACGAGTGGCTCGCCGGGGGGGACGCAGAGCCCTGCACCATGTCGCTCAAGGTACCCGCAGGACTCCAGTGCCGAGCACACGGCTCAACATATACCAACTTTGGTTGTAGGGTTTTGATCCTCGGTCTAGTTAAATTAGAACGCGCATTCGGATACTGAAGTCTGACAGATAATTCAAACTAGCTATACTCTGCGCCACGAGATACTATAAGTTTTGTAAACAAAGTGATGTACTAATTTACGTAGCGACAACAAATAATTTTGAATAATTTTGTTGTTGACTGATTTGTAGCGACATAACTTAGTTCTTTGTTTACAAAAATGATAGCTTCTCGCGGCGCGAAGTAAATATTTTTGTACTGAAATATCCGTCGGTGTCCGTCGTACATTTTTATAGAGAAGAATGGATAGATAGATCAGTTTTAGAAGAACTTTGATATTTGTGAGACAGGTGTGTAGAAAGCTGCACCTAACGTAACCTAGTGCCGAAGACTTCAAAGCTATGTAGAGATTCTAGCAGTCTGAAATAATGGATGCATGGATGATGAATAAGAGCCGGTAAGACTGCAGCACACTCATTGCTACAGTCGGCCTAATACAAGGTGTAAATAGACTTCACGAAGCCGCCAACCATTCTGCACATCAAATGAAGTAACTCTACCCTAAATATTTGAAACTTTTTATTGAGATGAAAAATCATGTTTTACGGTTAAACTCATTGTGACGCACTCAACATTGTGCTGATGGATGCATTGAATAGTAAATGGTTCATGGAGTCATTTTAAGTAAAATTATCAACTTAGAATTTTCAAAACTAACCACAGTAAAATGGGGTGAATAGAAACTCACGGGTGAATCGAGACAGAACTTTGAAAGGGATTTAACATTCTTCTTCTTAGCGTGTCGATGGCAAATTTCTATACGATCAAATCGTTTAGGCCCAAAATTCAGCTATGCGGACTCCACTCGCTGATGCTGTCATAAGGTCGTCAAGTGTGCAGGTGTCAGGGCATGCAGCGCAACATGGAAGGTGGGACATTATCTGTGGAGATACGCCGCATACACACTTGAGGTCTGAGCCGTCAATGAACCCCCATCTGAAGAGATTGTCTTTGCTACGGCCGACCTGGGTTCGGAGTCTATTTAGAGATTTCCAAGTCGGCCACGGCAAATCATGTCCAGGTGGAAGGCTTTCAGACGGCTTGATGAAGCCATCGGGGGGCTTGAACAGCTCCCGCTAGAGTTCGCATCATTTTAACATTGCATAAATACGATATGTTACTAACAAGTACTCGCTCAATCTATTGTATTCACTTAATTTTATTTTATTAAATAGAAACCATTTTTGCCACATACCACATTCATTCAAAGTTAAAATCCTTCTCAAAGTTCTGTCTCGATTCACCCGTGAGTTTCTATTCACCCCATTTTACGGTACGTGAAAATATTGGGACTTGGGCCCTCAATATTCTAAGGTATGGTCCAGACCAAAAAAATATCACAATGATGGGGAGAACAAGTGCGTTTCGACTTCGTTAACAGTAAATTTACATCCTTTGTTTTATATGGATGGGGAATGGTAAGTGTGCGTAACTCAAGGCGCCAAATTAGTAGCCCAGTGCTGGGATTGCCGATAGATAATTTGATCGATTGACCATGATGCGAAACATTCTTCTTCTTCTTATCCTTAGTGTGTACCTATCAGAGAGTTTAACATTGTATTTTCTGAAATCGTACGACTGAGCTCAACTTAGTAGGTGTGTAGAAACGTACACAAATCACTATTTTATTATACAGAAAAAACGTAAAACTACATATTCTAATGTAGTTTTAACTAGTTTTAAGTATTTTTTGATATTTGTCAATAGGCATGCCTTGTGTATAATGTGAGTTTTTTTCTTTGCAATAATTTTCCAGACAGGTAAGTATGCTTTTTATATTTATTAACTCTGGTCACTCTAAAATGGCTTTTTTACATTTTGCCGACATGCATTATTCTTAAAACTAGTATGCTTTATTTAATTACCTAATTTGAAACTAAAAACTTTCATGTCATATATAGATGTAAACAAGCCATGAAAATCTATTAGATTTTTTATTCTTTTTTGATAACAATATCTTTCGGTTTCTCAAAATTTCTATAATGCTCAAAACTGCGAGGAATGACCACCCGGTTTATGAACAGATCAACACAAAAATTAAATATCACGCTGAAAAATCTCATATGAAATTAACAACCAATAAAAGTCAAATACCTAATTTTAACTCGGCAGCAGTGGTTGAGCGATTGATTGCTTCCCTGCGTACCACGGGTTCGATCCTGGCACGGAACAAATATTTCCATGGCCTACAGAGTAGTTCATCGTTGTTCCGGGTCTGGCTATTCGCGTGTGAGAATTTAAATGTTTGTAAACACACCCACGATTCAGGAGAAATTACTCGTACGGTGCAAAATATTATTAGAAAAATATTGTTTTAATAATTTTTACATGAGATTCGACAACGTATTAAATTAGACTATCGTTCATAAACGGGGGACTAGCCTGCAGTGGTTATGTTACTCTAACTAAACAAACTGATTTACTAGAGCAACCTATGATTTACTAGTATCCGGGGTTCTATATGTGGAACTTCTAGAAAAATTGTATCAAAGGACCAGAATATTCCATCTCAACCTTGGGCAGCCTCCGCTTTCACAAATGCTTCAATTCGACAAGTCGTATGTCTATCTTTTTTTGTCATTACGAGAGCGAGCGAGACAGACATACAACTTTCCGAATCGAATGGAAACGTTTGTGAATAAAGGGCCTGGAGTTTCCTATAACAGTCATTGGTGTCATCGGCGTAAGTATACGCTGCAGTAAGCGTTCTAAAGTGTATGGCCGTAAAGCAAGACGTTATAAGATACTGATGAAGTTTATAAGAGCCTCCCTCCCTCCTTGAGACATGTCATTATAATGCTGGGTATACATTGGTGTAACGTAACATGAAAATTAGCACACGTTGAAAAAACAAATTCCCTTTGGTTTGGGTTACATTTCAGCATTGCGTAAGTCTGGACAGCTCATTTGTGTTACACATTTCACGTTACGTTACACATTTCACGTTACGTTACACATTTCACGTTACGTTACACATTTCACGTTACGTTACACATTTCACGTTACGTTACACATTTCACGTTACGTTACACATTTCACGATATGTTACACGTTACGTTACACATTTCACGTTACGTTACACCAATATGTACCCGGTGAAAAATATCAGCCTCCCCCAAGGTCCCTAGGACCAATATTTAAGTGTCGTCTTGAATGTTCCTGTTGGCTTGCCTCTAACGATTCTAATGTGCGTTTATTTTGTCTGTTGTGTGTTGTGTCTCAATAACCGCGAGTTTTTCATATCGAGTTTGAGTTTTTTTTTTGTCGTGTTACTAACAAACATTTTTAGTGTTTTTCATCTTAAGTTATAAATATCTTTTGGGACTTCTTATTTTGAAAACCCTATTTTCTATTCATTCTATCGAAAAAGAATTATCTACCTACTAGTCTAGTAGTACTACAAACATAATAATCTGGGTTTTCAATGCCACTCTCATTATAAATAACCCATTTGTGTTTAATCAAATTACTTGTAAAATATTCAAGTAGCACTTCGCCCGCGACTTCGTCCGCGTGTATTTTGAAATTATAATATAGCCTATGTTACTCGGTAAAGATGTAAGTAACTTTCTATTGGTGACAGAATTTTTAAAATTAGTCGAGAAGTTTTTGATTCAAATCGTAACAATCAAACATAAAATAAAATCGTTGCTCTTTATAATATTAGTTTTGGTGAATAGAATGTGGATGTTTGAAAACATTTTTTACATTTATACGAAGAGATGTACAAAAGATGGTTGGTTTTACCCAATATCCGGCAGCTGAAGTAACTAGAGGAGCACATCGCGCGACTAGTTTCTCCTTGCGGCCAAATCACGTATTGAGAAAGCACCAACTATTCTTGCCAAGCGTGGAATCACAGCTTTCTCAATGCTCCTTACTGAATATTTCCACCGATACAATGAGATGATTTAGTGCAAAGTTAACATACCAAGTGATTTGATTGAACACTAATTGAATAAACATTTTACGAATCATGAAAACGTAATGTCATCAATGCTAAGATATAAAGTTTTTTTTTAATGGTTTCCCCTTTTTCAAACCCCGTTATCAACTTAATTAAAAAATAAAGAAACCTTATCAATTCTATTTATTAATCTCAATATCAATATCGAATCAAACCGTCAAACTTTAAAACCAAAGACACCACACCAACTCCCCCCACCAAATCCAGCCAACAAGCTCATTCAAAGACAGATGCTATAAGGTAGGGCCCCCCTAACCGAACTACAGGAGCGCGCTCTTGTCGTGCAGGGCGGGTACGTGTCGGGCCGGGCCACGCAGAGCTTGCACGTCAGCAAGAAGGCCAACGCGCTGGCGGGCGCGAAGGAGAGGGAGAAGGACAAGGACCGGTCTCCCACTCCTGCGCATAAGAGAGATGACAGTCATGCTGGGACTCCGGCCTCTGCTACGCCGCCGCCGGCTGTTACTGCTGCCATTGTAAGTGTTAGCATTTTTAATTTCATAATCATTATCAGTGTATAGCGTTGTTGTTGTTGTTTGACGACACGGTTGGCGCAGTGGCTGAGTGATTGGACTGCTGCGCTGCGTGTCGCGGGTTCGATCCCCTGTTTCGGGTCTGGGTGTGTTTGTGTATGTGAGTTTAAATGTTTGTAAACGCACCCACGATACAGGAGAAATTGCTAGTGTGGGGCAATGTTTTAAAAAATAAATAAAAAAAAGTGTTCCCACTGCTGGGATGCAGACCTCCTCTCTCTATGAGAGAGAATGGCCTATAATGCTCCACGCGGGCCCTAAGGCGCGCTATGAGACCCGTGTAATAGCTGGCAAGCCTATTGCCATCAACCGGGAACACATCCAGACTCTGTGACTGCTACTCAGAAATTCTTGATGGGAAAGCCCAATATTACTGCCCGACGCGGGAATCCAACCCAGGACTAGGACTCGCCAGTCGTGCTTTCGACCACTACACCAACGAAATAGTCAAAAGATTACTAAATCAAAAATCTTCTCTATTTCACATCATCATGACAGATTAAGTGTCGAAGGGTGGGCGTTTTGGGGGAGTGTCTCTTGTAAATAAGTAAAGTAAATTTTGACGTTCGAAAAGTGCTGATTATCAGCCTAGTTTGAATAAATGACTTTTGATTTTCATCTTCCTGCTCTTGTCCCACGTTTTTTCTTCCATTTTCCCCTGTCAGACAACACTGCATCATCTCCTCCTTTCTCTTTCATATCATTCCTCACGCAATCGTTATAATGTAGTTGTTCCGGGTCTGGGTATTTGTGTAAGTGAGTTTAAATGTTTGTAAACGCACCCACGATACAGGAGAAATTCCTAGTGTGGAGCAACATTTTAAAAAAACAAAAAAAAAATCCACCCATCTTTTCTATTTCATATTTAATCTTCTCTCTCTCGCACTCCAGGAAAAACAACTATCAGACCTAGTCGACGAGATCCGTAAACTCAAATCCGTGATCGTCAAACAAGAGAACCGGATCCGCGCCCTCGAGGCGACGGCCAAGGCGGCAGCGCCAGCGCCAGCACCGGCACCTGAACCCAGCCCCGTGCCTCCTGCCAGCCCGCAGCACAACCATGACGATGATGCCATGGCTCCTGACGAGGTCTGAGGACCAGGAAACCAGGGGAGGAGGTACTGAGCTTTGTGTTGTTTAATCTGGTGGGACGGGATGGAAATATTCTTTGCTAAGAATCAGAGATTTTTTGTTATCATACTTTTTTTTTCTTGAGGTCAGCTCCTAAACGGATGCAACTGAATTTTCGTTAGCAACGACCTCCAAGGAATATAGTTAGTGCTGTCACAAAAATAATTCGATCTTTTTTAAATAAATTAAATCAGTATTTTCCTAAGTATTAAGCGATGTAATTTATACAGCATGTAAAGGAGAGCCCTCCGCAGACTGGTGGGGAGAATTCAGTATATCGTACTAAGATGACCGGTACTAGTAATTATTTCAGGAACGTTATGGGAATCCAATTAATTTGTTTCGTTTCCCCATACGCAATGTATCGTTACCGTGGCAAAACGCACGTAGCGAACGGCAAGCGCGATGATGCGTCGTTCGTTAGAGTATTTCAACATTCATTGTTGTTTTTTTTAGCCCTATTATTTACATAAATTAAGTGCTGCGTACAGAGAATGCAATTTAAATTGAAATAAAGAAAAAGTTACTGAAAGAGTGGAGAAAAATTCGGTGGAAAATGGTTCAGAATAATTAACGGAATGAAGCCTTTCAGTTTGCGGAGGGTCTCTTACACCCTGTATTTAGCGTTATAAAACTGTCTTTCATAGAACTTTTCTTTCTGAGGACTCTTCTATTTAAATTTTAATTATAGTTACACTGGATTAAAAAGCACAAAGTTGACGCGTCGATATTCATTTTACAACTGTTTTCACGGATTATTATATTTTGCACATAAGCAGAATACATAAAACAGTTTAAAATTTATATCGGCTAACTAAATTAATGATGAAATGTCACTACATTTGAATATAATACAATAAACTTGACAATAATATTAAACTGTAATTAGTGTCGGGAGTAAGCAGTAAGGGCTTGTAAAAATAAAGAAAATGTTTTGAAGTTTCATTGTTTCGTAATAGGAGTACACTGGCGTGCAGAAATATTTGCCCCACATTTTTATATTATCCAAGGAAACGTGTATTTTGGTAAATAAGTCTTAAAAGTAAATAAATCCAGGATTTTTTGGCAAAGAAGACTGTTTATGACATTGATATACAATGGACACACAGTCCTTTGATACATGGAGAGTTTTCCTGTCCGCCAGTTGACTCCACCTATTTATTTATAAAAATAATTTTGTAAATAGTAAGTTTAGTGAAGTGATAAAAACGCGAAAATTAAATTATGTGCCTTAACTCATTTTAAAAAATCATTTACTGTCACAAGTCATTTTGTAGGCTGTTAAATTGGTGATGTACATTTGTGCGTGCTTTGTCAAAGTTAGCTTTAGCCGAGTTATGTTTAGACTAAGTAAGAGCAATGATGGAATTGAATAAACAGATTTTACTAACTTCAAATTGATACTATGGGGACAGATTCATAGTTCTTTCAAACTGTCTTAAACGTTAACGACGGTAGAAAGGTGAAATAGCAAATTTACATTGGGCATATTGTTACATACTCAACCTTCGATCCTGAGTTGAATGTTGCCATTCAAATTTCCATGGTCGTGCTGTCACTCAAAGGACCAGTTTCCTCCGGCTCAGGTTTCTGACAAATTGCCATGAAATATTGTTATTCATATTGCTCTATAAACGAAAAATTATGTACTTCACCGGTTACTAATTACCAGTCATCCTATATAATAAATTTGTATTTCACAATAATATAGTAGGAACAAATCAATTATAGTTGTAACGTGGGCACACAAACTTCGCTGGTAGAAATAAGCTACTTTTATTTATTGTTTCGTGATTTACGAATATGTGAACAAACATTAATTAACTTACATGCCCTTTATAAATAATCTGAAAACGTGATATAATAAAGAGACAGATGTGAAAAGAAAATTACAATTCACACAAAAGTCACACATAATTTGAAGAAACTTACTAGATTTCTGGTTTCTGGTACTTTGTTCACACATTCGCATTATCACTAGAAGGAACCCTAGTTCACACATGTTTCTCATGAGCCCACTATCTAGGGTTGTACTATGTTATGAACTGTCAACTAAATATGAAAACCCGTGTGGATAAGGCTTTAAAATTCGAATTCGACGGTTGGAATGTTTTTTTAGGAAAATACGACGACAACTTGCGACAAAAGGTAATTTTTTGTCGCAAGAGATGGGATGGACAAAAGAAAATTGAATCTTTTCATACAACGAAAAATGTTAACACTCTTACTAAAATGATTCCAAAAGTCAAATTCGACAAGGTTTTGTAAGTTAGGCTTAAGAGTCCAGTAACTTGGTGCTTTTGTATATCTTTTATATTTTCAAATAACTTAAGGCGCAACGCTTCTAAACAAATTGCTGGCTCAATGCATTATTAATAATTATTTTCTACTATTATTCTATTCTAGTTAATATAAGTTTGCTGTTTCAATATTATGATTTGTAAGATTTTTTCATAGTTTTGGCGCCAAAATCGGTCGCCATCTTGAATTTCATTAAACCAGCGCGTCATTCGATTATTTAGTATTTCTTTTCTCACAAATTAAATGGTATTTAGTAGGATTGTCAACAAGGACGCGGTTTTCAATGAACACAGTGTAAAGTATTAATTTCATTTCATTGGATACATTTTATGGTCCTTGGCAGCTAGTCATGTCAGTTATGAAATTTGACATTTGACAGTAAGTCGCGCTGTCACCTCGACAGTTAGTATTATAGTTTAAATTTTAAATAGTATTATTACGACAATTATTTTTCTTATGTAATTTATGATGGCGTAAACTTAGAAGTTCGTTTTAGTATCATGACAAAGCAATGTATGATTTTTTATGAAAAAATGCTTGATTTTACCTTTATGAATATTTGTGTAAATTATGGTAGATACCATATTTTGTATCATACTGAAATCATTACCTTTAGAAATATTTTAGGATTGGATTGGCATGGTACAAAATTGGTTCTTTGATTCTACATTTCACCAATTTGTAAGTGACGCTTTTGTATGTCTTTTTTTCCATAATCGAGTTTTTCTTAGCATTTTTTTAACCTTTTGTGTATAAATACGCGCTATTTTAATGTACTTAGTGTAAATTTTATAATCGACAAGAAGGCGAACTGTCCTACGAATGTGTTGAGACGAAATCGAGCCATTGTAGTACCTAATAATAAATTTAGAACTGCAAATTGCTTCTCATAAATGCAATGGAATTTCTTAAAGCCCCTGATATATGTAATGTTATCTACCTAACCAAGTGATTTGATTGGTTATTGTGATTTCGGTCCTTAGCGTTCAAGGGTTTAAATTGTTATATGAACCCTCTCGCCTATGGGAAGGATAGATATTCAATATAAGTGAACAAGACAGTACTATTTAATGTCTTTGTCAATGAAACATATAGTAATTTTAAAATTAACATTTTTGACTGTTAAAACACTTCTTAGTGCTGAAATATGAAACTTGTTCCTGACAACTTTTTTTGTATGGAATCGATTGTAGTATGGTTTGTTTCTTGTGATGATACATTCGTTGGACGATTCACCTGAAGTTAGGATTTCGACTGTTAATATTTTGACGTTAAATAATTTTTAATGGTGTTTTTTTTTCTCTTACCACCGCTTTAGACGCTTCCCTAATAATAATGTATTTCATGTGTTATGTTGTTTTGAGCTTGTTTGTTTGATAGTAAACACTTAACCTTCCTTTTAAAAAGCACTGAAGATATTTAAAAAAAAACTCGATGAAAAAAGAAAGATGATGAACTATTCCTTCGCGGCATCGAGAACTTTTCAATGAAAGCTGTCTAAAAACAAACAAGTTCAAAACAGAATCGCAATATTCACGTTATTGTAAATATCTACTCCTTTTTTATTAGAAAATGTGACTGCTGAAAAACTGAAAATAGTAAAATATTTGACGCACAATTTTGTATAAGATGTAGAAAGGCTGGATGGTCTAAAGACTCAAAATTGTATTGAAAAGTAGTATCATAATAGTTTTAAATCCATCTAAGAAAAATAACGTAAAATGATTAATATATTGGTGCTAGTTCTGACAGCATTTTCTTGTCATGAAGTGTAATTATTTGTATAAACTTTATAAGGCTGTCACCAGATATGACTAAAACGAGATTATGAGCGATTTTAAGCGTTCACTCAATAGAATAAAGCTCAATATAACTTGACAAAAAACTATTGAGTACATTAGTCACAGCCTGTTATAGAAAAGATTTCAATAAAGAAAGTTATTAAGTATTCTAAAATGTTACACACGACTATCATTTATTAGTTTAATCTATCTACTACAAAACCCGTTTTCAGTAATACTGGAATATCCACTTTCGCTGATTCGAGAGTGAATATCTTAAAGAGCGGGGGAGGGGAGGAGGGGTTTCAGTAACGTCTCGCGTTTTAGGCATTTTAAGGCTCTGCAATATTTAAAGCCTTCATCAGTCTTGTCACTGTTCACCCATTATATTGGGAGTGACTGGGGTCGCATACTTGCATGATCTTTGACAATAAATCGTATAGTAAAGAAAACATTTTCAATTCATAAAATATATACTATACATTGTTATTTTATCTCTTAAAAAATATAAGCTCAATTTAATTATATATCCATGTAACCCATTTTATACGATCTATGATTTATATATTATGTCTTAATTCGGTGCTAATGTTTCAGTGCCAAATGCCCCCGAGCTAATGTGAAATTGTATAACTTTACATAAAATTGTCAATATATAATATAAAATAGGTAATAAGTGCCTTGTTGTGTTTTGATATGTAATACTCAGATCATTAATGTTGCTACGAAAGTTGAACAGAAATATATATTTATTTTACTATTTTCATTAGTCGTCTTATTTGCGTTACATCCAACATTATCTTACAACAGCAAAGACAGGTTTATTTAATTTCTTCGGTCGTCAAACCATGTCCGAGGCCCTCTCTGACATGGTTTGACGACCGCCATTGGGCGGCCTGGACCACCGGCTTTTAAGTGCCTTCCGAAGTACGGAATCATCTTTTTGCCAGACAATCAGGTGATTCAACCCTGCAATGTCCTAGCCAAACTGGAAACAACTTTACAAAGTATCACACACACGCCTAAACCACTCGACCACGGAGGCTGTTATTATGAAGAAATCATGAAATGACCCGCATCAAATGGGGTGGGCGGAGCGGAAGGGAGCGTCAGAATTGTACCGACTAAAACCCATCCATATTCCTTGTTGGCTAACAACTAGGTCTTCCGGGGCCGCGGTATCTCTCTCGAACAGCCCCGGCAGGCGTCGGCCCTTGCGAACCCCGTCCATGTTGCTGACATCTCTTTGAGGCGCAACACCAATTAATTCTGATCTGTTGTCATTCTGATGAACACAGCGGAGCAACCCTCGCGCACTTTGTTGATATCACTTAATGGATGCTCCAGGGTAGCCCGCGAGATTAGAATTTTCTTACGTTTTTTGCAATTTGCTGGTCAGTGTCATGTTGTAAATTAATTAAAATAGTATTCGCGACCGTAACAAATGGGACTTACTGCGGTACTCAGAGATATTTAATGATTACTTAAGCCGTCACTTAATAAAATTTGACATATTTTGTATGACGAAACTGTCAAAACCTTTACTAAGTGATGCCCTAAGTAATCATTAAACCTCTCTGAGTGCGGCAGTTAGAGTAACAATGATTCAAAATCATATTACTTCCTTGAATGCCTTTTCAATTCATATTACTTCCTTGAGTGACTATTTGATAAAAAAGGCATTCAAGGAAATAATATGAACTCAAATAGTCATTCAAGGAAGTAATATGAGCCCGTCGGGGCTGCGGGTTGTTCGAAAGAGATACCGCGGCCTCGGCGCAAGGGCTAAGAAGGAACATGGTTGGTTTTTAGTCAGTAGAAGTCTTGACACTCCCTTTCTCTCTGCCCAGAGCGGCCTCCCACCCCCACCAAAAAAAAAAAAAAAAAGTAATATGAACTGAGAGGGTTGTATTAGTGATTTTAATAATTATTACTCTGTTAAGTCACGTTTGTTACGATTGCGAATCATCATTCACCTAAACCAATCAACTGCCATATCAATTTTAATGTTAAAGAGATAACCACAGGAGATAACAGTAAAACAATCATATAAAATATTTGTACATTTTATTATACTTCAAATTCCTGATCAAATTGTTCTTGAGTTATTTTCCGCTTTTTCAACTTCTTCATAAGCGCTATATCAGCTGCCAGTTCATTCAACTCCTCCTGTGTCACTGCTTTACCTTTGCGCTTCTTTCCGCTCTCTGGGTCATTCTTTTTCAGCTCTTTTCGCTTTTTCCGCTTCTGTTTTCGCTCCTCTTTGTTTAGTTTCGCTTGTTCCCACGATTCTGTTTGCATCTGAAGATAGAAAATGGATCAATGTTAATTATTGTCATCATTATCATCATATCAGCCCGAGATCACCAACTTCCTGGTTCTGTGCATACAGGGCCGTCTTAAGTCTATTCTGCGCCGGGGTGCGGGACTCAGCCTGCGCCCTCGTTTTTTTTTTACACTGCAGCGTGGCACGCGACCGACGACACACTGCAGTATGAAAAGGGTCCTAGTCAACCACGAAAACACAATACACGTAATTTTGATTATTTATTTATTTTTTACTCTTAAAAACAAAATTAAACTTAAAACTTCGATTACTAAATATCTATTTATTAGGTACATGTACATACACATACATCAAACAAACTCAATTTTTCTTGCTTTTGAGTTGGCAAAGATTTTAATTAAATCATTTATTTTTATAACAATTTTGGATTCTATACTTATAATGGCTAAGTTTGTCAGTCTGTCTTGGGTCATGGTTGAACGAAGATAATTTTTAATTAATTTTAATTTTGAAAAGGATCTTTCACCTTCTGCTACTGTAACAGGCAGTGTTAAATATATACGCAGAGCTGTTGAGATATTATGAAATGAGGAAATTAAATTATTAGAATTTAAATAGCTTAAAATATCAGTGGGAGTACTTGTTGATGCATTGGGAAAAAATATTGGCAACAATTTTAATTCATTATACAAATCCTCCCCGTCAATATCAAATCTATTTTTAAATGTTAGTTTTTCTTGGAGCCGATAACACTGAGATTTTTTTTCATACATCTCTAATTTATTCCAGCATTCAATGTTTTGGAAGAGTGAAAAAACTGAATTGTGTTCCGTCAGCAAATCGAATCTCTCATTTAATTTCGAGATAGCAGTGTCCAGTAGAAAAAAATAAAAACATACTTTAAATTTGTTGGTTGGGTCTAAAATGGGCTCATCTGCAGCCTCGTAATCAAAATGTCTTTTTCGGGAACGTGGACGAGCAGTTTCTTTAAATTCTGTTTCGCATTCTAATTCTTCAGCAACTAATTTTGCATCAGATAACAACTGTTCAAATGCGCTATCGGTGCGGTATTTCTCCAAATCTTTTTTAACCAGATTGATCATTTTGGTAGCTTCTGAAATAATTACGTCCGATTTTTGCAAATTTTTGCTTACAATATTATTATCTTTAGTAAAATATTGTACCATATAACTACTGAACATATCTATACATATAATAAATCTGTAGAGAAATCGTTTTTGTACATCGAAAATATTAAAAAAAAAAATTGTCAGGGTATTAAAGTATAACCAACAGAACACATTTCCAGCATTTTTGGAATTTTTGTCTGTTTGTCTGTTTCGATGACTAAGCATCACGTCAAATTTACGAAACGAATATAGGTAACTTTTATACATAAATATTGTGCGTAACTTGGGCTATTACTTAGTCATTGTTCCATCGTAATCGGTGCTCTCTATCAAAAGATATATGAATTTATAGTTTTCAAGAAGAACTTATCGTTATGGTCACGAATGAGACAAGCAACGACATCTATTGAACCAATATGGTACTTATTACTAAATGCCTTCACAAGATAACTTTAAAAAAGTTATAATAGCAAAAGGTACGTAGATATAAGTCTAAATGACGCTGCTTTCAAAATCTACATAGCCTAAACCTTATAGTGTTTGATCGCTCTTTTTTAGCAGTTTATCTTCGTCTTCGACAGATGGCGTTATTCATTTGATGTCATTTTCTGAACCGCGGTGATAGTGAACATACACACATTATGTTTCGTGATTAGTCAACAAATAAAAATTTACCAATTACACAGTATTAAAATACTATTTTTTTTTAAACTAAATTAAAATTAGATAAAACCCAAGACATATTTTTTTTTGTACCGTGTGGGAATCGAACCTGCGACACGCAGTGCTACTGTTACTCGTCCAGCCATTGCGCCAACCATGTCGTCATATAGATGTGGTGTGTTGTTAGCCCTATGTGTCGAGGCCGCGGTATCTCTTTCGAACAACCCGCAGCCTCAACGGGCGTCGGTGCTTGGGGGCCCTTCAATGTTGCTGACATCTCTTTGAGACGTGTCATAGGACGGACGAACGATTAACTAGCCCGTTACTCACCGTTCACAGGCCCGCGCCTACGGTGGCCGGAAGCCATCACGTGGCCCCTGATGCCCGGAGCGTCTCCCTCGGCGGCTGGGACGAGAGGTTGTCTCTCTCTCACGTTCCGCCACCTCTTTCGCTAGCATTACTGCTTCGCAGAAGGAGGTGGCGGCCATTTCAGATTCGATGCCCCAGATTCGGTACAGGTACCCTCTCGAAACACCCTCTAATCCCCCCTTTTTTTTTGTGGTTCGTAAATTATCAAATGACTCATCCCGCTCTGGGCGGAGCGGAAGAAAGTGTCAGACTTCTACTGACTAAAAACCACCCACGTTCCTTCTTAGCCCTTTGTGTTTCGGGGCCATGGTATCTCTTGCGGACAACCCTCAGCCCCGGCAGACGTCCCTTTGGGGCCCCTTAATTGTTGCTGACATATCTTTGAGGCACGCGTGGAACACGAACGCGCCAACGACAATCTGTCTGCCTGTCGACTATAATGTACCTGTTTCAAATTTCTTCAAGATCCGTTCGGCCGTTCTGACGTGGTTGATTAACAAACACCCATCCATCTAAACTTTAGTATGAGACATAGTCAGTACTTTGCATTACTCTCTTCTTATTTTCTACAGCGTCAGTAAGTTAACCCTTTGACCGCCACGCTCAATCTTAAAAACCTGACCACCAGCGCCATGCCTATTTTTGCTATAATTTCTCGCATGATACTGTAGTGATGTGACCCCTTCTAACGATAAAATTATTGCTAAACGTAATATATTGAGTTTATTTATGATTATACTATACATTATGTTAAATCGATGAATTAAAAACGTATAACAATATAACAGACAGCTAATTGTGCCATGAAATTAAGACTGAACACAATACAATATCAATTTTTGCTTATCAAATATAATAAACAATTCAGAAATTTGACGCAACTAGTCGACGCCCTAAGACGTCAACGGCGACACCAAATGGTAGTTTCAACACATTTTCATTAAATTAATAGTGTTGTTCGTAACTGTTATCGATATTATAATTTAATAATAATGTTTTATGTTGTAGGAATAAAATAACTTTCAATTTTGCTAATGAATTTATTGAATTACTTACTTAACAATGTTCATAAGTAATAGGATTATACATAATCACTATATTGATACAGGTTATAGGTACATGACGGTAAATTGTAACTGTAAGGTAACTTCAAAAATATCGAAAACTGACTTAAAAACTTGTATTATTTTTTATTTTCATGATAAGGGCGGAAGCAGGTTACGCAAAGTGGTATTTTGCACTCTTCACACCAAAATCGCGAGTCACGCCTTTTACGATACACATGAGCGCATAATTTGCAGCGTAGTTTTTTTTGCTGTGGAAGATATGCTGGCATATGTTTAGCAGTATTGTCACCTAATAAACGAAAGAAATAAAATTTACCTTAAATTAATAATAACTAAACATTATAATTTCCTTTGAAGGTAGATTTTATTTTACTCTACCGACATGTCCCCACATTAATAAGAACGAGCCAAGCGTTTATGACGTCACTGGCGGACAACTTAAAGCGTCTTTGGCGTTCGCGATATGGATAAGTGTGCGTGAAATAGTGAGGTACGGTAGATATATCGATGTTTATTTTCATTTACCCACATTCTTGTAATATGTCATTTCAAATACCTACTACACTTGTTTTATAAATAAGTTTATGGTTTGTGATTATATATTTGGTTTAGTTTTTTGTTTCATTTTATTTATTTATTTGGGAAGTTAAGTAGTTCTTAAAAGAAAATAACATACAAATTTGACTCGTTTTTTTTATTTTGTACCGTGACAAACAAATACACAAAATCTATTATTTTTGTGTATTTATATCTATTTCATGACAGTGATTATGTTTAGCTTCATTTAAAAAATTTAAAATTTTAATAAAACAACTGGTACGTATGCAAGGTTGTATATAGCTAAATTCTTCACGTAATAATAGAGAAAAATGCTCATTCCGGTTGTCGTTTGAATTGTATGTTTCACAATCATTACATTTAGAATTTTTTGTTGCCGCCTGCTTAGTTGCAACAGATGCTTCATAAAGATCTTGAGTATCGGCCTCAAGAATATTTGGCGAGGCCGTCCATGCCCTCGGTCTTTTCAAATCTGAAAAAAAAGAATCTCTTCAAAAGATGGCCCATTCTAACTCAAGATAGAAAGAAGTGCAAAGGGATAAAATACTGCACTTGGGTGATACCGGCTCCATAAGTAAAAAAATGTTCTTGATTATTTTTATCTATTAGACAATTACGTACTTAGGTATATCTAAAATATGATTAAAACAACTTACCTCTATTTTTTTCCATATTTAACAATGCACACACGCACCAATTCAATTAGGAAGTTAACAGTTGCTTGTGGAAACATTCAAGAAATGAGATGGAGATCTTTACCTTCTATTTATTATTTACGGGTCTGGTAGAATATTCGAGTTGTTTGGTGGGGATTTTTATTTTAGATCTACCTCCTATATCTTTATTTTTGTACAAATGGCCACATCACTACATGACGATTTAAGTCGTCAATGGCGTTCAGTGTAATGCTTTAAAACTCAAATTGTAGTCTTTTGTTTTTCATGTATTTTTTTGATTAAAATAGGTTTTTTTGTAGACTTTTATGCATTGAGAATAAAGGCCTAGTCTATGCTTAAGCGTGATGTGTTGCTAAAACTATGCAAAGTAGTGTTCATTACTGTGTATTTTAATGTCAAACATAAGGCTAATAACTGACGCTTTAAAGAGTCATCGGCGTCTGAAGTTAAATCGTAATTAACGCTTTAAAGCGTCAATGGCGGTCAAAGGGTTAACGCAGGGCAATGATTAAATGTACTTTTATCTAAACGATGCATTTTAGTTTCCGACAAGCACGCGAACGAAGTCGCGGGCACAGCTAGTCTATACTAATATTATAAAGAAGTAAAGTTTGTGTGTTTGTATAATTATTTGTTAAATTGTAAGGGGTAATCTCGGGATCTACTAAACCGATTTTAAAAATTATTTCACCAATAGAAAGGGTGCCGCGCCGCGCGCCCATTTCAAATGAACTTACACTCTATTGACTTAGAGATCATTTTGCTTCAAGTGCGGGCAACCGGGCGGCAACGTGTCAAACGTAGGTACATACATACACTCTCTTTGGATTAGAGATTTTACCGCGCGCGTGTTGTATTAAATATGTAATATGTTAGTTAGTAAAACAACTGCTTTATGCTATTGCTCTGTAAGGAGAAATTTTTTAATTTTACAAATTGTACATAGGTACTTTTATAAACACAACTTATTTCTAGGTACATTAAAGTGAATCATTATTACTAACCTGTAAGGAGAAACAACATTAAAAGCTATTGCTTCAATAGTTTTTCTATACTTTGTAAAATATGTCCTTAAAAACGTGTTCACATATTTTTCTATCAATCCAAAGAGATTTTTGCCAATCATAGATTGACCATAGTGCAGGGCTGTCGTCAACACAGATAACGTATGCAGTCCAAGTGAATGCGCGGGAAATTCAAATTAAATGAAGAATAAGAGAGCTTCATTTACATCTCCCCCCCCAACTTTACAAAAATTACTCAGGTACTGGTATAATTTTAGTAATGTGAAAATAATTCGATTGTAACTTTTTGTAACCCGTATCTATCTTATAAATGGAGTCTGATAATTTTTCTAATATTTTATAAGGTCCAATTTTGACTTCGTCTAATTTTTTTCTATTTAATCGGTTGCCATTTTCCACGTATACTGAATCACCTACTTTTAACTGACAATTTATTCTGTTTTTATCAAATTGTCGCTTATTGTATTTGTGTGATCTTATACTTCTTTCTAAAGCTATCTTTCTGTCTTGTAATAAATCATTTTGTGTTTTTTGTTTTTTTAATTCATCTGGTAAGATATTAATTATTTTTCCTTGCAATAAATATATTGGAGAGAATCCTGTCACTGTGTGTTCCGTTTCATTATATTTCTGGGTACATTCATGAGCGATTGTGGTCCAAGCCATTTTATCTTTCTTTTCATTAATTTTACATCTTATCTTATTAACTAGTGTTTGATTTAATCGTTCATTTAAACCATTTGAAAAAGGTGCATTTACTGCTGTGTAGATAATAGGTATGTTCTCTTTTTTTAAAAAACCTTTGAATTCTTTTGAATTTATGCCTGGGTATTGGTCTGACAGAATCATTTCAATTTTATTTTCAGTTAAAACGTTTTTTACAAGTTTTATAAAATCATTTGCGTTTTGGGTTTTTGATGTTAAAATGTAGGCATATCTTGTGAAATGGTCAACCAAAAGATGTAAATATGTTTTTGTAGAGCGGGAGCCACCAAAGCCACCAATAGTATCTATAGAGACTATTTCAAAAGGGTAAGTAGCGGGACCCAGATGCGACATCAGTCCGTATTTAAATTTTGTTCTAGTTTTATTTTTTATGCATATTTCACAATTATCGCATATATTTTTTATATTTTGTATTAAATTTTTTGCTGTATAGAATGGTTTGATTTTATTTTCCATTTGTTTTACCCCTATATGACAGTATGTGTAATGTATGTTTTTTATAATTTTTTTACTAAATTCTTCTGTGAGTATAATTTTGTCTTTTTTTCCTATTCTTTTGAAGTATATTTTATCTTTTAGTATTAGTTTATTTTTATGTAGTTCAATGTCTTTATTTGTCTCTTGATCATTTTGGATGTCTTCTAGTTTTATGAAATTCACAACTTTTAAAACTTCTTCCTGATTCACATGTGATTCCAATACAGGGTTTCTACTTAAACTGTCTGCTTCTAAATTGTATTTTCCTGGTGTATATATTACTTCAAAATTAAATTGCGATAAGTAATAAGTGAGATCTCCTAACTCTTCGTCTGTTCTTGCCTTAATGTTAAGTTTTTCAAGAGGTTTATGGTCTGAGAACACTTTAAATTTTTTTCCTATGAGCCAATGTTGCCAATATTTTAACGCTTCTTTTATAGCTAAACATTCCAGATAGACGGCTTTTTTTCGTTTTTGGCTGTCATTTAATTTTCTCGAAAAGTATGCACATGGCTTCTCTTCTCCATTTTTTTGTGGTTGTTTCAATATAGCCCCTATGCCCTGTATACTAGCGTCTGTGTAAATATGGATAGGTAAGTCTGGATCAAAGATCTCTAAAATAGGTTTTGCACAAAGCATTTCCTTTATTTTATCAAATGTTTCTTGACATTTTTCTGACCATGTAAATTTTTGATCTTTTCTTAATAAATTGTGCAAAGGATCTAATATGATTGATATATTTGGTATATATTTGCCATAAAAGTTAATTTTACCTAAAAACTGTCTAATATTTTTTTTTGTTTTTGGTATCGGAAAATCTTTTATAGCTATTAAATTATCCTTAAGTGGAGTAACTGTATTATTTTTTATTATGTGGCCTAAGTATTTCACAGAATCCTGAGCAAAAGTGCATTTAGTGAATTTTAATCTAAAGCCCTCCTTTGAGATTGCTTCTAATAACTGCGTTAAGTGTTTAATGTGGTCATCAAATGTCTGGGAAAATAATAAAATATCATCAATGAAATTTACAGTAAAATTAGTTAAATTATGTTTCCTAATAATGCTACTTAATATTCTTTGAAAAATTGCAGGAGAAGTTTTTAAACCGAACGGTAAACAGGTCCATTGAAAATGATTTTCTTGAGTAACAAATGCTGTTTTCTTTCTATCTTCTATTTTTAATGGAATTGCCCAAAACGCAGAATTTATATCCAATGTTGAGAAATATTTACAATTCCTTGTTTTTATCATTAAGTCCTCTATAAGTGGAAACGGTTGCGATTGAGGAACCACTATTTTATTTAAATCGCGAAAATCGATGCAAAGTCTAGATTTTCTCCCTTCTTCTTTTTTATAGGCTAATGTTACAGGAGCCGCAAAAGGACTATAAGATTCTTCAATTAATTTTTTTTCTAATAATTTTGAAACTTGTTGTTCAATTTCTTTTTTATCTTCAAAATTGCATCTATATGGTCTTTTGCTGCAATATGTATCTACTAATAAATCTATATGTGCTTCGTAGCCCTTAACTGAACCTACATCATATTTATCTTTCGCAAATAGTGATTTATATTTGTTTATTAATTCATCTATTTTTGACTGTTCTTGAATGTCTAAGTGATCGACTGTAATGTTGAAGTTGGTAATTTCTATGTGTTCATTAAAGTTGACTTTACATTTATCATTCATAATTAAATTATCCTGCTCTGTTTCCTTTTTATCATGTTTATTATCTATTGAATATTGTATGTTTTGAATTTTGTCACCTGTAAAGCCAGGAATATTTTCGGTATTTTGTTTTATCTCGTTGTTTAAGTTTTGAATTTTGTCACCTGTAAAGCCAGGAATATTTTCATAATTTTGTTTTATTTCTAGGTTTTCATTTTGAATCAGTTGAAAAGATTTTATGCAATCTAATCCAATCAAAAAATCATAATTAAAATTTTCTTCTTCTATGACAAAAACATTTACCTTTTTCTCTACTTGAAAAATCTTTATCTTTAATGTTACTATTCCTATCGATTTTTTTACACCATTAATCGTTTTTAAATTTGCCTGATTGTTATTATTATTGTTGGGTTGGTAATTTTTTATGGATAATAATCTTGAATTAATTAAACTTACATTTGATCCTGAATCATAAACCCCTAATGTTTCTATGGAATCATTTATTATTAATTTAATTTTGATTAATGGTGGAATTATCAGTTTTTTGGATCTACTTCATTTAAACTCATTTCTAATTCTGAATTATTAACACTCTTAATCGGGTCTTTCTTAGAGTGAAAACTGTCTTTATTTCTGAACCAGCAAACTGATTCCGAGTGATACCGATTTCCTTTCTTTTCTTTTTCACAGATTTTGCATGGTTGGTCTTTCAAATTGTTTTGTTTACTTTTACTATCCAAATATACTTCCTTTTTTCCTACTATCTTTTTATTTAAATGTTCTTTGCCCCGAATGGTATTAAATAAATCTTCAGTTTCTTTTAAATCATTTCTATTAATTTCATCTGCTATAAAGTTTGGTAGCCCAGTTACAATTAAATCAATTAAAGTAGGTTTATCTATAAATTTGTTAATCTCTAATAGAAGCCTCTCTTTCTTTAGAGCATATTCTAATAATGAGCCCTGTCTATATTTATATTGAATTGCATACCTTATCGGTGTCCAACCTCTGTTCACGTATGTCTCACAAAAGTTCTTTTTCCATATATACCATTCAGAATTAATTGTGTGTTTAATAAGCATCGAACAATACCAGTCTTGACATGATTCATCTATAAATAAACGAAACACTTGAATTTTGTGAATATCTTCAGTTATACCGGCACGAGTACATTCTGTTTCAAAGATAACCATCCATTGTGTGACACTAGACGTCTTTTGTGTGAATTTTTCTATTACAAGCTTTTCGGATAACTGTTTTAAATTGAACTGTTTTGGTTCTTTCTTCGTTTCAGCAAAATTTTCCAAGATTCTTGAAAGTGCTTCTGTTGTAGTGTCACTCGTCATAATCTGTGCTTTTGGTGTAATTTCTTCCAGTATATATCCGTTGATTTGCATATTTCCATCCTCATCCATAAATGTAATACGTAACTCTGGTGTCACTGAAAACCATACTTGTCGTTTTTCGTGTCTTCTTTGCAGCGTATTTTTTACTTTTTGAAAAGTTTGCGTTTTCATTATAGCATCATGTAATTTCACCGGTTGGTATTTCTCCGGAATTAAGTAAGTATTTTTATCGGCATCCATTATTGAGGTTATGCATATGATATTTGTCTTCGGATCTTCGCCCGATTTCACAACAAACTCAAATTTTAACTTTTCCATTGTTTACAACGGCTATCAATAATGTTGTTTTGTAATATGTTAGTTAGTAAAACAACTGCTTTATGCTATTGCTCTGTAAGGAGAAATTTTTTAATTTTACAAATTGTACATAGGTACTTTTATAAACACAACTTATTTCTAGGTACATTAAAGTGAATCATTTTTACTAACCTGTAAGGAGAAACAACATTAAAAGCTATTGCTTCAATAGTTTTTCTATACTTTGTAAAATATGTCCTTAAAAACGTGTTCACATATTTTTCTATCAATCCAAAGAGATTTTTGCCAATCATAGATTGACCATAGTGCAGGGCTGTCGTCAACACAGATAACGTATGCAGTCCAAGTGAATGCGCGGGAAATTCAAATTAAATGAAGAATAAGAGAGCTTCATTTACAAATATAATTATTATTTGTGTAGTGTAGTAATGCGGTATGACAAGCGCCTAAAGCGAAATAAAAGTATAAAAAATATTATTGTTGATGACAATTTTTTTTTGCTTGTGCATACATATTTGTCGTAAGTAACAAGTATTTAAAACTGTGCAATGGCGTTAAGTTCAATAAAATATCCAAAAATTCAGCGCTCGACAGGCGCCCCCGGGCGCTCCGCGCCCGGGTGCACCGCACCCCTTGCACCCCCTGGTAAAGACGGCCCTGTGTGCATACATCATCCACGTATTTCCTGCGACTTTGACGACATCATCAACCCAACGAGTTTTAGGAACCGAACGGCTTAAATTGCGGCGGGCTTTAATTATTGTTTTTACTTATATTTCTTTGCCGATGTTAGCGTTCGCGTGCTATCTTGGTTAGGGTTGTTTATCAAGGCAGAACGTTGTTTTGGGATTTGAATAAAGAATAGAATAGTAGTTATCGAAAACATTGAGGGTTATAAATGCCTCACTAATTTCTTGTTTCAAACCGAGTTTAGTAGTAATGTTTCTAAAAAATGGTGTTCAGATTCAGGTCAAGAGACAAACAACAAACTAACATGGTTAGTTAAATAAAAGCTTATTAAGACAGCTTCATCTGGTTAGACTGGAAGGCGACTCCAACATAGTATGGAATAGGCTAAGCAGATGATAATACCTCAAAAAAACCAAAAAGCTCTTACCATCTTCTTTTTCTTCTTCGACGGCCACACCCCAGTTTTCTTATACTCTCCCAACTTCTGCAACCGACTCGCTTCCTTCTGTTTATCCTTATACGGTATACTGTTAAAATCTATCTTTTCCTTAGGTCCAACAAACTGATCCTTATGCTCTTGCTTTATTTCTGGCATTAGGGGAAGCTTAAGAAGGCCGTAGCTGGTGGCTATGTGACCCAGAGGGAGTTCCTTAAATTGTAGGAGGAGGTTGCATTCGTGTTTTGTGTAGGCCCTCATGTGGGACACAAAGGCGCGTTGTCCTTTGTCGAGGACTGATCTGTCTTGTTTCTGTTGTTCGTGTAGCATTGATAGGACCTGAAAAGTTCACAAAAAGGTTGTTATGGCTTGAGTAACTATCTAAGATTATTTTTTAAACACTATACCTTCTTTTTTTTTTTTTTTTTGGGGTGTGGGAAATCATCAAATAACCCCTCCCGCTCTTGGGCAGAGCGAAAGGGAGTGTCAGACTTCTACTGACTAAAAACCACCCATGTTCCTTCTTAGCCCTTCATGTCGAGGCCGCGGTATCCCTTGCGAACAACCCGCAGCCTCGACAGGACAATATACCTTCCTTTCATGAAAGTAATGAAACATTGCTTAGTAAAGATGAATAACTACATAACATAACGTCTGTATTTCTTGAAAGGTTAGGCAGAGATCTATCTACAGTAACCCACATTTGGATCCATGTAATGGGGGCGAGTATATTGCTGTCAAGCGACAACGATACGTTCTCAGACTTGGGGGAATCGAAAGCCTAGAACAGTCTTCCAGCAACATCTTTACATAGTATAAAACAAAGTCTCTCTCGCTGTTTGTACGCTAAAATCTTTTAAACGCAACGGATTAAATCCAGTTTTCAGCAAAACATAGAGTTATTCAAGAGGAAGGTTTATTATGTCTATGAAGCCGGGCCGGGTCGCTAAGTACTGATACTGTTAGGGTCAATTCCCACTGAAAGAGCAGCGGCCGGCAGCGTCTTTTTGAGGCAAAATATTACAAACTATTTTGAATCTTATCTACGTGATTAAAAAGTTCATAGTCATTTGAAGGCAAAGGAGGGGTAGCGTGGCGTCGTGAGGCTGCACGAGCCTTCTACCGACTAGTCAAAAGAGGCGCCACGCGGCTGATCGCGGCGCAGCTAGCTGACGTGCGGCCGACCGCGGTGCAGCTGACAGACTCGCGGCTGCGCGCGAGCGACCATTTCCTACCCCTTGAGTGAAGTAGATCGCACACTAGTTTTCAAAGCTACCACGCGGAGGCTCATTGCGGCGCCTCGGGATGCCGCACTGCCCCTTGCGGCGCCGCGCTCAGTCACTTGCTCTTACGGCCGCTGCGCGCCGCTGCTCTTTTAGTGGGGATTGACCCTTAGCCTGTATCATCCCACTGCAGGGCAAAGGCCTCTCCCCATGACTTCCAGTTATTTCGATCTAAGGCCAATGTGGACCACTGGTCGTTGGTCTTGTCCAGATCGTCTCGCCATCTTCTACGAGGTCTACCGCGAGTGACCGCGACGCCTTCTGACTGTGTCAGGGCTCCAGAAAGTGGTTATTTTGGCCCACTAGTTACCTACCTACTTATAAAATCCACCTACCTTCTCTTTCAACTTTGGACTAATCTTGATCTCATCCTTGGACTGCCTCCAATCTTTCAGCTCCACCATCTGGTTGGTCTTGATGAAGGGCACGTAGGTGTCCTCTGCCGGTAACAGTGGCAGTAGCGAGCACCCGGCCGCGCCTCCCCGCGCCGTGCGCCCCACGCGGTGCACTAGCGCTGAAGGGGACGCTGGAGGCTCCCACTGTACCACCCACTCCACTTCTGGGATGTCGAGGCCTCTGAGAACAGAAGGGGAGTTGGTACTGGTTGCTGACTCTACCAACTACGAGCCTAGCCTTTTTCCAACTATGTTGGGGTCGGCTTTCAGTCTGACCGGATGCAGCTGAATACCAGTATTTTACATGGAGAAACAAATTAAGGGTGTAAAAATACCCTTAATGAAGCCAAAAGGCACTTGTTTTCAATTACGATCATTATTTTGTTTTGGAACATACCTGGGAACTTTCTAGTTACGGAGATATTAGTGGTAAAAGTTCCAAAATAAAAAGGACATTTTATCATCCTTGTGGCAAACGTAATGAACCTCCTCCTTTTTGGAAGTCAGTTAAAAATTGCCGATGACACGTTGTCCTGCTTCAAAAGATAAATACAATAAAATCCAAAAGGTACTCACCTTGCCAACAAATCCGTACACAACAAGATAGTATCATCAGCCTGTCGAAACTTCTCCAAAATCTTGCTCCTTTTCAGTTTCATCTTACCATGTATCGCAAATATTTTTATATCTGGCAAGAAAACTGGCAACACATCTGCCCAATAATCAACACACGCACACGTTGGCAGAAAGAATAACCCCTTTGCTATCTTCCTATTTCTTAAAAAGTTCAGAAGAAATAAGAACTTGTCCTCTGGTTCTACAATAACATAATAGTTTTCTAAGAGAATAGGTGTGCTTATGGTTGATTTTTCTTTGACGCTGACGACGACAGGGTTCCTTAAGCCGGCTCTGACGAGGTCTTGGAGCTCTTTGGTCTGTGTGGCGGAGAAGAGGCCGGTACGACGCTGTCGTGGTAGATATTGGAGTATGGTCGTGAGGGTCGAGCTGAAACCCAGGTCTAAGAGGCGGTCGGCTTCGTCGAGGACTAAAATGTCCTGGAATAAAAGAAATTGAATGGTTAATGTCTTTGCACAGAAGGACTCTAAAATAACCATGTTGAAAATAACATACACAAATAAGTTGGAGTAACAACAGACCTAGTATTTATTTCTATGGCTGATAATAAAAATAAATCTATTTTTGAGCATAAAAACTTATAAGTAATCGATTGAATAGTTATTACGTGGTGAGGATTGCAACCTCGATTTTTTTCTCGATGTGGCAATCCGGAACGGATGTCTTGAATGACTAAAACCACGACGGTGATCCCTCCCACACTAGCGTCGTAGAGCAGCGGGGTGTAATCCGACGCCCGCTGCCCCGAACTAGTGCCGACCCGCCGCTTCATCTGCGACCTTCGTCCCGGAAGGGGGGTGAAGTATAAAACTACCTCCGTGGCCCCCGTTACGTCTAAGAGAGGCGCACTTGGAACACTCCGCGCTGTGGTTGAGGTTTCAATGTGATGGGGTCAGTAAGTGACCCCGAACCCTGTTTGGAGGGGCCGGAAGAGGGCGTTGTCCAGGTCCACTCACTGGCGACGCCCAGTGCGTCTGCTGCGGGATGGGCTGGAGCACGTCATCTCATCTCACCCTTTCCGTAACTTCCTTCTGCGACATGACGGTTTCGCAGAAGGGCATCCCAGGACTCTGCGCTACCGACCATCCAGTGAACAACGGTCGGTAAATAACAAGAAACCACTCATACATAGCCTACAGTAAATTATTCAACAAATTGAGAGAGAAAGGTAGTTAGGTAGATATCGATCAGGTACCTAAACTAATAACACAAAAAAGCATCTACGATATACACAAAAACGACTAACCAGTTCCTTCAATCTTCCAGACAGATTGAGCTGTTTCCTCTCTGCTAACAAGTCTCCCAGCCTGCCTGGAGTACACACGGCTATGTGTGCCCCTTTCTGAATGGTCTCTATATCGGCATCCACTGGCCGGCCACCTAGGAGGAGGGCTATTGTGATGTGTGATAGCTCTGGCTCTTGTAAGAATAGTTGTATCACCTGAAAAATAAGAGAATATTAAAAGTAAAGTATTGTGACTTTTATATCTATTAATTTATGGTTGAAATTCCAATCAATAACAATGTCGGTTGAACCTTATGTCAGCAATGATAAATAAAAAGAGAAGACTTTTTGAATTCTCTCAAAAATAATTTAACTTTTAAAGTGTTCAGATTATTTTTTATTTGAACTCATAAGAGTTGAATCTGGGGGCACGGCAGTCCCCCCGCCAAGTCGAGCAATAAAGCGGCACGGCCGTACCGTCCTTTTCTCGAAGCAGTTCAGGCCATTTTCGTCCTCCTTGTAATAATAAAAAAAAAAGAGTGTGTGAGATGAGAGTGAGAGTGAGATGAATGAAATTAAACTGTGTGGTGTGCTCCAAATAAAAATAAGTAAAAGTGAAAATTCGGGCGCCTGGAGTACACACAAAACTATGCCAAGGATAGACTTACCTGCGGGAGCTTGAGACTTTTAATCTTCAAGCGGGAAGGCATCAATAAAAATCAATCATGAAAAGTAAGAACGACTTTATTACCCGAAGGCTGCTGGTTTGAAAATTCCTTTCTAATTCTAAAGCTAACAGCTCTAATGTGTAAAATTAAGATGACATCGCTGTTATTCTAAGACCTGTCATTATTGCACTTTTTTAAAATAAATTGAAGTTATGTATCATAAACCATACCAAACTCCGTCGACTAAATTAGGAACCTGATGGATTATCCAAGAGCATCTTGGTGATATTCGCCGAGATTGCCAACGGCGGTCCAAGATATATGCATTTTGGTAGGGGCGTGCGTTCAAAAATTTAAGTAATATGGAAAAAAAACGCCTTGTGGCTGAAAACAAACATGAATAATCGTTAGCGGATAAAAAATGGCGATCGAATGGTGGTTACGAGCAATATACAATTAAACTCACCGTTTCTTCCAAAAATCAAAATGTGGTCATCAGTAGATGAATGAATCCAAGCAAATAATTATAAAATGAAGTTAAAAGATCCTGAAACAATTAAATATCGGAAACTATTAGCGTCTGCTATCAAAATAGCCATGACAACGCGGAACGGACCGAAATCACAAAGAATTCGCTTACCTTAAAAAATAAAGGCTATCCAATTAGGATCATGACCAGGGCAATCGGCTACCACATAATTAGGGACTAGATGCCGCCCATCTCAAGTTATATTTTGAGATTTTATTGGAGCGCTCAAAAATCACTCCATTGATTCCAGGCTGTAGGTCGAAAAGCAAGAAATGTCAAAGTCAATTTGACAGCATCGAAAATAAAAATCAGTGTGACCACTTCACGAATCCAAGTCAACAAAAAATGAATTTTCATAAGGCAACACCAACCAGAGCCTACAAATCAAAGCAAAGAATTCAATAGTATGTAACAGGCTTAAAAGACTCGTTACATTACATCCCTCCCCGAAAATAAAAGAAAGGAACTTTCTTTTATTAGAAAGAAATCTTCAACACAATAGACCAGTCTTAACAACTTTCTAAATCCAAAAAAAGAAAAGAATCATAAAAGATTCGAAGTGTAAATGAATTCTGAACATGTCAAACGACAAGGTCTCAAGAATTTAATAAAAGTAAAAACATGCAAATGACAAAAAGTCAAAAATGAAATCTGTGAAAAACAGAAAAAAATATAAGTTATAAAAACTAGTTAAATGAAACGAAGAGAGAAATCTCTTAGCGCTTCTAAACTCCAAAACAGTGCAGTTAGGCACTATAGCCACTGACTACAAATTTCAAACGAATTCGAACAATTTACCAATACAAACTACAATTTTTAGTGCAGTTAGGCACCATCGCCACTGACTAAAAATTTCAAACCACTTGGAACAGTACAACTTTGAGTGCAGTTAGGCTCTATTGCCACTGACTACTATGTCAACTGCTTCCAACTCTACCATCTCTATGAGTGCAGTTAGGCTCTATTGCCACTGACTAACTCCGTATCCAACAATCCAAAAAAAAATTGAAACTCCAAACAAAAGTTTTTAAATAAAGCTGAAAGACCTTATTTAAAATATTGTTACAGGCACAACCTGCAACGAAACAAAGGAAAGCGTACTGTGATCGGCTCATCACCACCGAATTCCCGAGCACAATAGCTGTAAAAGAATGTTGCTGTGACTGGCTCAACACTACCAATCTCCCAAACACAGACAAACACAAAAAATCATTGAGATCTCCAATGAGAAATCTCAATAACGAAAAGGCGAAAGCCAAAGTTTCACAATGCGATCGGCACATCACCACCGAACTTCCGAACGCAAAGAAAAAAAGAATGACGAAAGTCAAAAAAAAAATCCCGCATTGTGATTGGAACAACAATGTCCAACACAATGGAAAAAGGAAAAAATATGGCCGGGGCCGAAATCCCACATTGTGATCGGCACAACACCACCGACTTTCCGAGCACAATGGAAAAAAGAGTCGAAATCAAGGTCAAAAGTTACACCAAGATTCAAAAAATAATAAGGCATTTTGTAACAAAGGTTACAGAATGACCCTAAAAAGTAAAGTCCAGGATGAACGCGTTACTAACAAAGTCAAATCCGATCATTAAAGAGAATGAAACTCTAGTAAAAATGAGAAACAATTCTGTCAATGAACAGCACAAAATAGATTTAAAAATCGATTACTATTTATGACGAAGAGAAAATAGAATGATTTCAAACTATGAAAAAAAAAGATTACAAAAACTTGAAATTGAGTTCAAGTTTTTGATCTCAAGGTAAAAATAACCTGAAGTGTAGGGTTATATAAGATCCTAATAAAATGTAAACATGTAAAAGGTTACCCTTAAAAAAATAAGATCTTAAACAATCCAACAAAAACGAACAAAACATAAAATAAGATCCTTCGATGTGAAAAACATTTAGTGTGGAAAAAAATTGTATTTAATTAACAAAAATGGCCTAAGTTTTATTTTTAGAATGTTAAGAATTCAAATTCAATAAATTTATAAGAAGTTACCTAACATACATCTTTCAAACCGTTGATAACCTATCATCCATCCCCTCGTACATCACACTGTCAAAAACGGCCTTCAAACAGAATTTATCAAAAATATCAAGACTAACACTTGGAAACCAAATTAAAATTTAATAATATCTTTAACATGATAACGTCCCACTGAACCTTTATTTAAATCTTTCAAAACATAAACGTTATCCGAAACCTTTTCAGTTATTTTACACTTTACAAACTTAGGTGCAAGCTTAGCTGAAAAATATGCAGGAGCATGAGATTGAACAAAACTTCTTCTCCACACCATATCACCCACACCAAAAGAAATGACTTTCCGACCTTTATTATAATAAGCGGCATTTCGCTTATACCCCTTTAACAAGTAAGCTTGAACTTTAACAAAAATATCACTAAGTGAATTAAGAGAAACTGCATAAGCATTCCTATTTGAAATTTCTAGTTGAGATAAGTTATCAACAGAACTACTAAAGTGATGTAATGACGCATCAAGAATAAGCTCCCTACCAAACATCAGAAAGTTAGGAGTAAACTCAGTAGCAAGGTTTACACTATTATTTAAAGCCAATTGAACATTGGGCAAAAAACTTGACCAAGTTCTATGATCATCTTTAACAAAACACGATATGCAGGTTTCGACCGTTTTATTATATCTCTCAACAGGGTTATTTTGAGGTGTATACAAAGCATTATAAAACATTTTGGTTATATTAAAACCTTTCAAAAAATCTACAAAATGTTTTGAAGTAAATTGAGTTCCATTGTCACAAACTACTATTTTTGGACAACCAAATTTGAGAAATATTTCTTTTTCAAAATGTTTACAAATTACTCTAGTGGTAGCATTGATCATTGGAAAGAACCAGCAATATTTAGTAAAAACGTCTACAACCGAAAGTATGTATCTATGACCAGAATAAGTTTTAGGTAGAATTCCTATGATATCAACTGAGAGCATAAGCATGGGACGATCAACTTTTTTAGGATTAATCATAATACCAAAAGGTGGAGATGTAGTATGTTTATAAGCTTTACAGGTATCGCAAGACAAAATGTATTGATGAATATCATTAAACATTCCCTTCCAAAAATAATGTTGTTTTAATTTCTTTAAAGTTTTATGTATTCCTAAGTGTCCAGAATTCACATCATCGTGATTTGATCTAATAGTATCTAAAATATGCTCTTTGGGTATAACAATCTTCCAGTCTAAAAGACTGTGAGGATTATATTTATTTCTACAAAATTTATATAAAGTATTATTTTCAACTCTAAAATTCTTATACTTTCTAGGAGATTTTTGACAATGGATAAATATTTTTCTATTTGAGTAATAAATTCCCGAACACAAGATTTACCGCTATAAACTATTCTACTTTTCTTCAAGTCAGACAATTTAGTGAAAGGAGGAAAGTTTTTTCGAATATTTTCATTCACAAGCGCATTCAAGGAGTTAAATGAAGGCAACGCTTGAGCTGTAAGAGCCGAAGAAGAGTGAGCGATTCTTGAGTCAAAGGGATTGTTAACATCTGTGGCATTAACCATCTCATGGACTTTCTCAATAGCATCAGCATCAACAGCAGTACAGGTATCGACATCACCCGAATCCTGAAGCGGCGGAGACTGAACTCCCTTGTCCATGACTAACAAACAGCAAGGCGAATAGCAAACGAAAAGCAAAAACTAAATTTCAAAAAGTTAAAAGTTTGAAAATAAATTCTCAAGTTTGAGGTTAAGTATTGAAGTCAATGTGGTATTCCCATGAAAAATTACTAAGTTAATTTTATCGTTTTAAAAGTGCAATAATCACTTACAAGCAGCTTAAATCTAGATAAATTAAATGTACAATATTGTACTTACAATTAGATTAAATTATTTTCTATAAAAGTTAAACTTAGTTTTTAAAATAACTTTACTGTTGAGAACAACAAAATACGGTCAATGCTATACATTTCTGTTGGTTTTGCTAAGAAAAAAACATGTTATTAAAACAAACAGGTCAATAAACAAAATTATCAATAAGTAAACACCAAATCTTGTTTACAAAGATTCACCAAATTAGGTTAAGTACTACTTATGAGTCAAAAATAAAAATAAACACAAAGTTATTGAAGTAACAATGTAGAACAAACTAATGCAAACAATAGACTCATAAGTTATTTAATAATTGTGCAATAATGACAGTATATAGGTACCAGACAAACCTACTTCAAGTCCCTGTTCGCTGAGCGACAATTGTAATAATAAAAAAAAGTGTGTGTGTGAGAGTGAGAAGAGAGTGAGATGAATGAAATTAAACTGTGTGGTGTGCTCCAAATAAAAATAAGTAAAAGTGAAAATTCGGGCGCCTGGAGTACACACAAAACTATGCCAAGGATAGACTTACCTGCGGGAGCTTGAGACTTTTAATCTTCAAGCGGGAAGGCATCAATAAAAATCAATCATGAAAAGTAAGAACGACTTTATTACCCGAAGGCTGCTGGTTTGAAAATTCCTTTCTAATTCTAAAGCTAACAGCTCTAATGTGTAAAATTAAGATGACATCGCTGTTATTCTAAGACCTGTCATTATTGCACTTTTTTAAAATAAATTGAAGTTATGTATCATAAACCATACCAAACTCCGTCGACTAAATTAGGAACCTGATGGATTATCCAAGAGCATCTTGGTGATATTCGCCGAGATTGCCAACGGCGGTCCAAGATATATGCATTTTGGTAGGGGCGTGCGTTCAAAAATTTAAGTAATATGGAAAAAAAACGCCTTGTGGCTGAAAACAAACATGAATAATCGTTAGCGGATAAAAAATGGCGATCGAATGGTGGTTACGAGCAATATACAATTAAACTCACCGTTTCTTCCAAAAATCAAAATGTGGTCATCAGTAGATGAATGAATCCAAGCAAATAATTATAAAATGAAGTTAAAAGATCCTGAAACAATTAAATATCGGAAACTATTAGCGTCTGCTATCAAAATAGCCATGACAACGCGGAACGGACCGAAATCACAAAGAATTCGCTTACCTTAAAAAATAAAGGCTATCCAATTAGGATCATGACCAGGGCAATCGGCTACCACATAATTAGGGACTAGATGCCGCCCATCTCAAGTTATATTTTGAGATTTTATTGGAGCGCTCAAAAATCACTCCATTGATTCCAGGCTGTAGGTCGAAAAGCAAGAAATGTCAAAGTCAATTTGACAGCATCGAAAATAAAAATCAGTGTGACCACTTCACGAATCCAAGTCAACAAAAAATGAATTTTCATAAGGCAACACCAACCAGAGCCTACAAATCAAAGCAAAGAATTCAATAGTATGTAACAGGCTTAAAAGACTCGTTACATCCTATAAAATTTCATTCAATTTGAACCAGTAGTTTAAGAATTTTAACTAGTCAAAGTTTCTTAATTTTGTCACTCACTCACTCACTGACTGACCGATAATCAAAACTCTAAGGATGAGGCCAAACGCGCGTAATTTTGTGAGTCGTGAGTCGCACAATTTCGGTCACAGAAATTCTGCTGCATGCTGCATTAGGTTTCATAAAAAAGTCCTATTTGATTCACACGGCGATGCAAAATGAGTTCTTCTGCGCTCGTCTGGATCCCAATAGAATTTCTGCAACTCACTACTTACAAAATTACGCTCGTTTGGCCTCACCCTAAGACATTTCTAGAAGACATAGAAGTTTCAAATTTAGAATAGGTACAATTAGTGTTTAGTGTATAAATCAAGGAAAAACTAAAATATTTTGCAGTTTCAGTCCAGTTTTGTAGATACGCATCACATTGGCCAATGTGATGATGATTAGAATGGCCTGTTTAATATTGGTGAATACTATGCGATGACCAAGTAAATCTATTTATTTGAAAAAATTAACTGACTTGGTATTACATGCACCTCACTACTTTTTACGGTAGAAAAACTGAGTGGCGCGACTTGGCTATGTTTTACAAGTTTTGTTTTTAGTGTTTTTTTTTTCAGTAATAATAATGAGTAGTCAAATAAACAGGAGTGTGGGTTGTACAGGAGGTCATGGTGTCATAATAAAAGCTACTCAATTCAAATATGCCGTGGCAATTAAGAGATGATCAGTCACAAATGTCCTGCCCATTCACAAATTGTTTTTATTGTTTTTACCGTTGACCCTTAACGTGCACATCTTGCTACAATGTTCTCATATAATAAACCATCTCAACGTGAATGATGAACCAAGGTTTTGTAACAATTTTTTGATTTAAAAAGTGTGAAATTTGACACCGCCAATCAAATGATTAGTTTTCGACGAGGTACTATAAAACATCATTACCGTGTAAATCTGCGAAGCCAGTTCTCTAGTCGGCGATATAATAACTGCATAAACGTTGTCCTTCCTCAGTGGCGACTCCTTCTGCTTCTTTACCAACATTTCTATCATCGGCACCACAAACGCCAAGGTCTTCCCAGATCCAGTCACAGCCTCGGCGACCACATCTTTACAAGACATGATTAATGGTATTACCGCTGCCTGGATAGGAGTCATGGTCTTGAACCCCTGTTTCTCTATACAGGATAACACGGGCTTTGATAGCCCAGGTGATATTTTAGCCCAATCTTTGATAACCATTTTCAATTTCTAGTTTTTTCAACACCGAAGCACAAAAATAAACACGGGTCACCATGCGGGATTGACGTTCGGTTTGACATTACTTTGACATTGACGGTTTCAAAAGGTGTTGCAAATTAAAAACAATCTTAACCATCTCGTCTTTTCAGTTACGTCGCCTTGTCGTGCGAAGTCGCCTTTTTTTCTTACCACGTACGATCTCCTGTTTATTAGTTGTAAGACCAATTATATAATATTTTAGTTAATCATGGCAGAATCCTGTGATAATCAAGTGAAAATATTTTATTATTTTTCGATTTAGTTTCGTTCGAAAACCAGTATTTCTTTCAACACCTAAATTGAGCTTATATTTTATACTCTTTCTCATAAGAAAGTTCTTGTTCATGATAACTACCTCCTCAGAGCGACTCAGAAGAAATCTGAACTAAGAATTCATTTCTAGTCTTTTTTATTATTTTACATCCACAGATTAATTTCAAAACTGCATGCAGATTTCCAATCGTGTTTTGGCATTGCAATCAATATGGCGCATGTTGATATGACAAATTGACAGCTGTGTTTTGTCCTGTACGTTCGCTGTGATGTTTATTTTACATCTCCAGACAGATAACAACAATATTTAACCATGACGAGGCCGTTCGGTACCAGCGATAAGCGTTTCTCAATCGACGATGCGTTCGAAGAGGAGACCGATGAAGCCATCAAAGTTTATGGTGCCACAGGAGACAGATCGCCTTTACAGAATAAATACAAAAATGGAAGTGAATATATCGCCAGGTAAATTAAATTAACTTATTAACACACATCATTGTTCTCATCCACACATAATTTTAGGTGTAAAAATGCTTTTCTTTGTTTTAAAATGTCAGTATGTTCGTGACCTTTCCGTGAGTCATATTTCCTTACTGGGCCATAGGCAGTTGAACCCCGTAGCCGTTACTTAGTTTGAGACATAGTTCGGCGCACTGCCCGTGTTAATTAGTTGTTAGCGCTCGCTAATTAATCTTGTACACTGACCCGTTCCTTATTGATAGCGTTTTTGTTGTTGACCTGATAAGGAGATAAAATGCGATGCAAACCGTTAGTGGTACCTAATGTTTATTTGTTAAATAAATAGGCAGTTCCTAAATATTTTAATTGACACAGTTTTCTAATTGATTTCTCATACAATTCATTTTTAATGAATTTAAATATTAAAGAAGACCAAAAAATAATCTTTATACTGAATCTTCGAAACCTAGACTATAATGGATTTAGTCACAGGCAATTTGTTAATTGCTAGCTAGAATAGTAAATAACGTCAAAGCATTAAATTACAAAAAAAAAAACCTATCAGACTAATAAAGCCATTTTCTTTTTTCTTGTAAATATGGGCACAGGTAAACACAAACTAAAGAGCCTGTTTGAACCAGTCCACCTTGAATGATCTCTTTAATATGTGAGAAATATCACAAGTCAATAACTTTAAATATTTTATGGTGCAGGTGCAACACCATTATGCTAATCTGAACCTTTATTTTGCATACTAAGTTTGATAGCCGATGATATTAAAAAAAAAATGTTTTTAAACCCTTTTTATTTGAATGATACACACTCTAAAGGTGCAGGGACGGATTTAGTAGGGATCAGAAGGGACAACATGGCAGGTGCATTGTAGCCTTTCATTCTGATTTGCCTCATTTGGTTTGGGTTGGTATTCATTTGGCATGTGTACAATAATGAACATGGATGAAGTTAAAGGAGTACGTTATAATCAAAGCATGTGGTGCTCTGTAGTGTCTGCCTACCCCCAAGGGTAAAAGGCATTATGTTATTGTATACATATCCTGTATAGTTAAGGCATAGTTTGGATATTAAGATAATATGATATTGTTATGTTATGAAACCCAGAACATCCTATACATAATTAGGATATTTTTAAAACAATTATTGGTCAATAGAAACATGTTTTCTTTTCAACTTTCAAATTCCCAGATAATTTGTAAATGATATCTCGGCAAATTCTAGATTTGAATAACCTATTCAGTTGCATCAAATGAATAATTGTCCTATTGTTCAATTCACAGCACAAATAAACAATTAAATCATCTCTTTAATATTTCCTTATAATTTATTAGAGGAAACTTGTATCAATATGTTTATATTGTATTGCATATATGTTTTGTTGTTGTATTGGAAATATCTGGCATTAGTCTGTTCGCACATCTTTCATTATATCCCAGTTATACCTATAATTGGCCATAGAAATGAACACACATATTCTGTAAAGTATTTTAATGTATCTCTGTTAGTTACCTAAATAAACAAATACAAACAAATATGTAGGTATTTTCCTTTGGTTATTATGAATGTAGATGTTATTCTTTTATCGTTCATTTACGCATATACATTTATAATATTACTAATTTTTCCTCGTACAATCAGTCACGTAGAATAGATGAATGATGACCCTCTGGTATGACCAATCATTTTCACACTCTCATATGAGAATTATGGAAATTATAAAAGTGTTACCAGGGTTGTCTACATAGCTCACAGAATAAGTAAGCTGAAGTGGCAATGAACGGTGTAGTGAATTACTTGTAGAACTGATGCCCATTGGGATAGACCATGTTCTTGAATGGAAACTGCATATCGGCTAGCATACGGTGGGACAACCTCAGGCTCGGTGGAGACACGATCTTCGCAGGGTGGCTGGTAGCAACTGGATGTGAGTTCCCGAGAATGTGATTGAAGTAGCGTTTTACTCGGCTACTTACAATGTAGCATCTATAATCGAGTTGCTTAGCACAACACAATACCTCTTAAAACTAGTTGTTAGACAGAAACAATTAACAATCAAACAAAAACAAAATTGTCACCATCATTTGCAGCTTTCTGCCACAGCATGCTGAGTCTCCTCCTGAGAGCTTCCTCTCTGATATGCTTATATTACAAACAGTCCCTCGTAATAAGGCAATAGATAGGTCATCTACTTACTAGGCAGTCACTTTAGTTACACTACACAAATTCCCAAACAATTTGTAAATTATATACACATAATATATTTTTTTGTATAAATACAAAAAAATATATATATAATTTACAAATTGTTTGGGAATTTGAAAGCTGAAAAGAGTACATGTATCTATTATCCAAATACTATTCTGAATCGCATTCGTCTTGATTTTCATCAGACGTAACTCGGAATGTTAATCATACCAAATGATTCACCCAATATTAAAGTGGGACCATCCTCTGTTCCGATCCAGTGACCTCTTGGCATATCTTGCTTCTAATTAATATACGGAGCACTCAACAATTAAAGCCATGAGTAATGCACTGAGAATGCCTTCCTTTTTTATTCAATTCAACTCGTATTACTCAGTTGAGAATATCCTTCCTTGGAGAAGACTGGTTGCGTTTTTTTTTGTTTGTGTAGTGTGTCAAAATGAAGTGCGTTCAAGAAAAGAGTTTTGATATCGTTTTCGTAAATGTCTGTCTGGAAAACAACAGGTTTTTTTTATTTTTTTGTTTATCAAGTTTACAGTATTTTTATATTGAGTTATACCCTTTTTTAATGCAATTGATAATTTTAGCCAGTTTTGTGAAAGACCTTGCATCTTTGTGAAACGTGATTCTGGATTTTTTTTTATATTTCGGAGGATTTTATCCTGAAAAGCCTCCGATAAAATTGATTACTAATTGCTTATCCGTTTAAGTTCTCGGCAGTCATTAGTGTTAACCACGTTTAGTATGTTAGCCACGTGTAAGCCTAATCTGCCATAAAGTTATAAGATTATTGTGATTCTGTGTAAACAACTATGGCGGTTTTCACTAACCGTAGGCCACACGTAAATATTATTGCACTTTGGCCGCTAAAGCTGAGCCTAGGTTTGGATATAGAACAGAGCGAATTTATTGAAGCATATTTAGGTGTTTTAATTAAATTAGATAAAAAAAAAACAAGCATTCATATGGAATGCTTGTCGAGTTCCACTTGCGACCGCGAGCGCGACTACTGAGCATTAGGTCCTGGGCTCGATTCCCAGGTTGGGCAGTGTTATTAGGTTTTCCCACGGAGTTTGGAATTGTGCCCAGTTGATGGCAATAGGCTGGCCCCTCTTATTACACGGGACTTAATGTAACTGGCGAAGTGTGTGTTACTCTTCGAGCATTACAGGCGTGATGTAATGTGCTAACATAGCATTCGTGTTATTCGGCAAATACATTCGCATATCTAGAAAATGTTAATTCAAAGTTAAATACTGACTAATATGCTTTCAGTATTGTTCTTTTCTCGTTCATAAACCTCCATTTTTCTTACGATAAAAACCGACGAAGTGCGAGTCGAACTTGCGCATGAATTGCCCGGTGGAATGGTTCCGTACGCCTCTGCCTAACCCTACGGGGATTACAGGCGTGATGATGTAATGTTATTTGTTGCTAGTTTTACGCAGTCCACGTGTTTATGGTTATTCCGCCTTAATTATGTCTTAGCGACGTCGAAGCATTGCTTTGTTTATTAAATACTAGCGGACGTCACGCGGTTTCACCCGCGTAGTTCCCGTTCCCGTGGGAATACAGGGATAAAAAGTAGCCTATGTCACCCGGGGATAGTGTAGCTTCCCAACGGTGAAAGAATTTTTCAAATCGGTTCAGTAGTTTTTAAGTTTATTCATTACAAACATACACACACACAAAAATCTTTCCTCTTTATAATATTAGTGTAGATTATTATGAAACCATTCAGGTCATCAGTAAGAATGCACGTGAATAAAAACATAAACACATGAATGAAATCAACATTTTACTTGATAAAAATAAACAAAAGATAACAGTCTGCTATGAATTGGATCAATGTTCAAGGGAAACTTACTCGGCCACTGTTTTTGGTTTCAGTTTTAATCTGTATAAAAACAAACCGCTTACGTTACTACGATATATAAAATAAACATCCACTTCCATCTTACGGTTAATTTCTCCTGCCCTATGCCACTCGGCATCGGAGGCAATGTCTTCCTTCTGCCAGAATGACATCTCGCAGAAGGAGGCGGCGGAGCGCGTCTGGGAGGAAGACTACCTCTCCGACGCGATCCGTCGCATGTGCCAGCGGATAGATCTGAGAGCTATCGTCGTCGTATTGCACGGCCCTCATAAATGGTGGCGATGTCTCAAGGTAGCAGTACTCGTGGCCCATCCACCACGGCGACAGTAGGGTCATGGCGGTGTTTTTTAGTGAGTGCAAACCACACATAACCAAACCAGCTCCCAGACGGTGCGGTATGCTTCAGGCAATTTTTAACCGAAATAAAGGTTATTCAGGTATTCCATACAAACCATATACCTATATCTGAAGAAAGTAGATGTAGTAAAAAAATATCTTACTGAACAGCCAGACGCTTCGAATGACACCTGTTTCAATTATGTTGGACAGTTTCGCTTTTTCCCATCGTCCTTTCTCGAATATTTATCTCTTATCGAAAGCTATTTCGCAAAAAAAAATATCACAAACTAAAATTAAATATGCGTTAAAAGAAATCGTTAGATTTGGTCGTCTATAAAATCCGCAACAAAAATATGAAAGTGATTAATATTATACATCATGTTACGTCAAGGTTGTATTCAATGCGAAGCTTAAATCTCAGTATGGTATCGTGTGGTTACATAATTGTTAACCATCTTAGGCACCTGTTCCACCCGTCGGGGCTGCGGGTTGTTCGAAAGACATACCGTGGCCTCGAAACAAAGGGCTAAGAAGGAACATGGGTGGTTTTTAGTCAGTGGAAGTCTGACACTCCCTTCCGCTCTGCCCAGAGCGGGAGGAGTTATTTGAGGATTTCCCACCTCCTAATAAAAAGGCACCTGTTTCAGCGACGGCGAGGAAGCGATTTGCTATCGACTATTTCAACATAATTCCTACATAAAATAATGCCTGTTATCCCTAAGGCTAAGGCAGAGGTTTACCTAATTCTTACCCACACTCACATTTCGCTAGTTATGTTTAGGTCCCCAAGTAATAGGTAGCTAGCCTACTGTCATCCTTCTCCTCAATTCGTACTCCTCATTTCGGGGGTCGTAATCCTCCCTTAAAAACATCTCTTTCCTGACGATGTTTCGCCATCTCTGTCTATACTTGACCAAGTGAAGAAATTTCGTTCCAAAAGAAGAGCCTATCTGCAGGGCTATTGGGTATCTTTTTAAATGTCAGTGGCTATCATAGTGTCCATTGATTTACTGTCAAATGGTTTTGGTTTGGTACAAAATGGAACCATTTGACAGTTAATCGAGAGCTGTCCAACGTTTTAGTTGCTAGCTCCATTCACATCTCGCTAATCACAAGTGCCTCAAATATAGATACGCAAGTACATGTGTTACTAATCGTGCATAAATTGACCCTGCACAGAATTTAAGTGGGCCGAGATACTTCCCATTCCTACTGTTTAGTTAATTAAACTGACCGTTTGCCGCAAGCATTTTTGGTGCCTTTTTTTAGTTCGATAAATAAATTTTGTGCTCTAAATTTGGTCTTTTCAATTTATGAGAAAGTCATCCAAGGCGTCTCGTGAACTCGTCATATTCTTCTCGGTCTTGAAAATAGAGGCAGAAAAACGACGCCACGAAGTCACGAACTGCAGTGGCCGATATAGGTAGGAGTTTCTGAACAGACTGCGTGCTCAAGTTGGCCGCTGCCGATCCAATTTGGCTAAATAGGGTATAATCGACCAGACCCAACACAAGATATGTACCTAGCCCATCCTCAATTGCCCGTCGAGCACAACTAACTACACCCTCCAGGGCTTGAATGAAGCAAACGACACAAGTCCAGGTTGCCACGTAGTGGTCGGACAAAATCTGAGTCATTGGTTCGACAAGGAGAATAAAATAAAAATTGGTCAGTGAGCCTTAGGAGTTGTCCTAAGGTGACAGTGGAGACACTGACCAATTTTCCAATGCTTTAGTCCTTAAAATAGAGTTGTTCGGTGCTTGATGCCCTTCCGTATCAACAACCTATCTACTTTATAAGTATATGGATCCCAAGAGCGATCAATCCATTTGTAGATGAAGAGGAGTTATTTTGTACTAAGAAACGGCTATCACGATTGACACTCAGAATCTAATAAGATATCATTTTGCAAATCACGTTCAAACCACGTAATTGTATAATCTTCATCATCTTTACGTATTTACATCGTTCAATATGATTTACAACACCAAGCCTTATCAGTGTTGCCAGTCAAGGCCATCGGCCATCATGTAACTTTTCGCGTAGATAAGCTATTTCCTAATGATCTCGTTCTATTGCAGCGGCAAAACCTACAAGTGCACAGAGGACACCACGTCGAGGGACTCAGACTCGCTGATACATGAGTATGTGGAGGCCACGCAGTCCATGTACTGCTGGAACCATCCCAAGGTCAGGGAGAACTGGAAGACGGTATGTGCAGCGGTCGTGCTACTGCTGGTTGGTGTAGGGCTCCTCGGCATGGGGGCTTTTGCCGTCGCAGAGCCAGAGAATGGCCTCCAAGGTGCAGTATTCTTCGTCGCCGGCATGATCTGTTTCGTCCCCGGCGCGTACCACGTTGTGTACATCTGGCTCGCCGCGCGGGGACAGAGGGGCTACGACTTCTACCATCTCCCGTTATTTACCTGATTTATTTTACTTTTTAAGTTTGTGTAAGCTTGTAAAATGAGTGTAAATTATACGAGGAGTCCGAATATCATGTCTGGAGATGTTTGTTTCGCGGTTTATTTAGTTTTGCTCTCTAATGAAGTTAAATCGATCAGATGTATTGTAGATAAAAGAACAAAAAAAAGAATAATAAGGGTAAGTTTAATAAAAATATTGCTTCTCTTGTTGAAATTATAAAAAAAATAAGAAAAAAAAATATCTATTCCGAAAGATGCTTCTCCTGTATACGCGTACGTTATGAATATGATGTTGAATGATATTGATGAATTATTTATGAAAAACTTAATTTAAATTGTGTTAGAATGTTACGTAGATCGTCCTCCTAAATAAATTAAGAAGAAATATTACGAATAATAAAAAAAAACTACTTTTTCTCTGTATCGATGTTCGTAGAAATAAACGATCGAGATACAGGGGTCCTACGATATTTCAGAATTACCTATGTAAATATTAACCACGTTAAATATTTTAAATGTTACAACTTGACAGATTGTATTGAACAGTTGAAAGAAAGAAATAAAATGTATTTTCTGCAAACTACTTAAAGGTTTGATAACTAAATATCTAGTGATATATTAATTTTAAACATAATTGTAATAGACTATTGAAGTGCCTAGTTGCATAGATGCGTAGAGATTGGAACTGTAATATCGACTTTATAAGTTTTTACGCAAAAAACTTTTTCACGAGTACCATTGGCGGGAAATTATACAGTTGTTTTGTTTATGGTCCAAATAGAGCCGTCATTAAAAAAATATTGATTCCTCATGCCCAGAGATATTCGAAAAATCCCCGTGTATACTCCGCGATGCTTAATAGTTTTCTAGTGTTTGTAACTCTTGATGCTATTAACGAAAATGCGTCTCATTAAACAATGTGTAAAATAAAGATAACATTTGTTTCAAAGCCATTCTAATTTCAAGAAACTAAAATTCGAAAACTATCAAGATGCGGGACATCACGGGATATTTTCAAATACCAGGGCCCTAAGCATCAAATAAGTTTTTTTTTATGTCTTTATTTCGGCCATACAGTAATTATGAGATGCCAGTAAGTTCACAGTCACGATCACTATAATTATTGTATATTTTTTCATCCGGATTTATACAATTTCCTGCCAAAATATTGTTGGAAAATCATTTCATACGATACTTACTGATCTAATTTCCTGAAGGAATAATTTATGACAAAACAAGAAATGAATATAATATCATTCAAATAGACTTGCAAATATTATCCATTTAAAATCATTATCGAATTGTGGATGTTTCCTAAAATGCGAATGAAGTAATATTGATGAAATCTAATTTATTTACTTTGTTATTTATTATTTGTATATTTATTCTGTCTGTATTTGTTTTTACGACGTTTTGACAACTTTTACTTTCCAAAACAGGTTTTTTTTTATTTTTAACTCTTAAAAATCGAGTTCAGTCCACTGAGAGAAAGTGTTTTATGTTTTTTCTATCAAATTGAGAACATATTGAATCGAGATAGATTGATTATGTTGATAGATAACTAACCAATGAGCATTTGATCACGCACACGCCTCTACGCGGGCCCACTCCCAAGTGGTCTACCATGACGTCGTAAAGCAGGATTATTTTAACTTATTCCAATGTGGAAAAGAAATGACGCTAGACATCCTGCATAGCTCTGTCGCTTTCTCGCACTGGAATAGGAATAAAATAATCGTGCTTAAAACGTCATGGTAGCCCCAGTGACCCCAGACTAGTAGAGCGCCTTCTATATAATATTGGTAACGGTTTCAGATGACCTCGACCAATAGTTTTGTGATGAAATCTTTAGCTTTTGTATTTTATTGGGCGTTCTTGAAAACGTTTATTTATTTATTTTTATGATGCCTCTAATATCATGTTCCAGTCAGTCAGAACATCAGTCTATCTTCGTTTAGTTCATAAGTTTCGCGTACTTACATATTTAAATGTATGTATGTGTGTGTGTTTAGTTATGTATAAATATGCTAAGTAACAATCACTTCGCACTTTTACGCATATCGTAAAATATCTTTTTTTATCGATTTTCATTACCTGTCCATTTGTTTGATATTATTATATCTTTTGAATGCTATTTTTATTCGCAACCAAATACGAGGTGGGGCATTATAGGCAGCTTTGCAGCTACAGGGAAACCGTCCACAAAACAAAATGAAATTTGAGCTGTAATCATAGATTTTGGAAATAAAATTGGTTAAACCAGCGACAAAAGATTTACTTAGGTTACTGTCCCATCTCTTATGTCCTGAAACGCCAAAAACAAAGCAACCACTGATGAAAATAATTTTAAATGGATCATATTATTATTTAATTTAATTGTTAATTGCATAGGTACTATAATAAAGTTAAACCTATTGATATAAAATTCGCTTTAACGATCTTTATACCAATGAGTTGACTAGATTAAAATTATTTTGTCTAAGGGCAAAATTCACTGATTGGATTTTGGCTTTACTTTGACAAGTAAAGTAAGTGTTTCATAGATTACTCGTAAAATAATAAATTAATTAGCATGAACCGCTTAATTTACTTGGCTAAGTAAAGTAAAAATACGCAAAAAGACGTGGATTTGCTATTATCAGCCTGTAGAATACAAAGTCCTGTTTTTGCACTAAGTCCTTTTGCTTGTGATTCTGTAATTTTTAGTATATTTTGTGAATGAATGACTGTCGCCGACTTAAGCGTTACCTACTTACTTTTATTTTATTAGGAACCAATATTTCTGTAAAACCGCAATATCTCGAGTTTCGTTACCCGCGTCCTGTTATCCAAAGATTGCAACAAATTGATAGACTAACTCGAAATATTTTATTACTTTATATGAACTATTTAACAAGGAGACTCGAAAGAAGAAGGGGCAATTTATATAGACCCTACTAGGGCAAAGAGTATAATAATACTATGGCAGCCCTGGCATCCCTAGGGACACTGTTGTAGCACTTTCTAAGTGATGTTATACTTGATCGTAATAATATATTATATTCATTTTGATGTAGTCTAGAAAGTGCTACAGTGCTGGGCCCATTTTACCCTTTCTTCGCAATTGATTATTTTAGCATAATAGCATAAAATAACACGAATTTTTATTTTAAGATGCTGTTCGTATGTGATATAGTGACTGATTTTGTACGACATATCAGTATGTTTATTTTTGAGGATGCGCTGAGGAAAACATTGACAAACCTTTTTTAACGAAAAACGGCGTTCGTAGTACCATAGAGCCATATAGAAACTACGTCCAGGTACCTCCACCCTACCATGTCTACGTGGCTGACATTAGGGTAGTACCTATCTATGTAGGTACCTTTGCTAATTTATATTTTCTGAGAAGTGTATTTGCACTTTAGGCCACTTTGGGCACGGCACCTCGGTATACAGTGGGTTTGATTTATTAAATACATATAAAGTTTTGGTATTTAGTCTTACTCTTAGGGTCTAAAATGATTAGGGCAAACATTTAAACTGTTCCCAAAAGGATCATTGTCCCATTCAAAGAAATAGAACCTTTGAAATTGCTACTACAATAGAAAAGTAATATTTTTATAAGTTTTTCACGCGGCAAAGGTCGTGAGCCACAGATAATTTATAAATAACTGACGTAAGAACTTCGTCATTCTCACATGAAGAAGAATGACGAATATACAACGTATTAACTATAACTTCAAAACTTTAGCTGACATAGTAAGGTCTGATGAATGAATCACGTTTTTTAAAACGATTTGCTTATAACGGCGGTGAGTAAGTTCGACGTCACTTCTATAAATAACGATTGTCTTTGAATGGTTTCCTAACCCATCCACAAGCTATATTGGGGCTTTTACTGTTTTGTATATTTGCGCTGGTATACCTACTATTTATTAGGTTGTGTTCAATGCTGGTTTCGATTTACTATCCTATTTCTATATATATGGAAGTTGTAAATAGTTCTTAATAAATTAGTCATCTTTCTTCAAACGTTGTGGTTTTATTTCGCATCTCTTTCTGGTTTACCTACCATTTACCTAGACATACAGGAAAAGTACATGCATGATGAACCAACGTCTGCATATTCCAAGAAGTCGGCAGTAAACAGTTCTCGGTTCTTAGTTTTTTTTTGTGAATTGCGTCTCGTAAGTTGTTCAACCTAGGAGGTTGTCGACTGTTTAACCCGACTTTCCTGTGGATGCCTTGAATTTAAAGCCTCCAGCCAGGCCAACCTAACTTACAAAGTAAGGGACTACACGCTAAGCTAAGGGCACCCCCTGTGCTATGGGCACGATCCTCGACCTATGGCGTAGCTGGGAGAGGACAGCAAGGGGATAGGCTGGTTCTGAGTGGTGGTCTCGGCAGTAGTGCAGAGTCGCACATTACAGTTCTTTGGACACGTCTCCTGTCACGAGAGCCCCTTAATTGGCGTGCAGGATCAAGAGTGGATCCAGGGGGGGGGGCACGGGAGCACGTCTTAAAAACTGATTATAATTCTGTGTTTTTGAATAATAAAAAAAAAAAAAAAAAAACGTTCCCCCCCAGACGGTTATGGAGTTTCCATCACACTACATACTTATAGCCAAATCGAATTATCGGAGCAACATACCAGAAAGAACATGAGGGCAACTTGCGCGTTTCTGGTTGGAATAGGATTTTTTCTGGCGGGGGAGGGGCACATGTAGTCTTGTCAACAAGTGCTCAAAGTTAAAAAAAAAATATCCGCCTCCGAAAAATATGAATAAAAAAAAAACAAAAACCTCTTGTTGACCAGACTACATGTGCCCCCTCCCAGAAAGAAATCCTGGATCCGACCCTGTGCAGGATAACGTGGTTAATCAGGTGGAGAGTGTAAACCAGCAGAGAGAAGTGGCGCATGACGACTATGACCGTGCTGCCAAGAGCCCTAGAGTGGCTTAGTGCCACAAGAGGAATTTTAACATGTACATACTTGGTAGTAAAGTAACCACTACTGACCGTACTTAGTAAGGTTCCGATAGACTTATGTGACGACGAGAGAGTAGGCTAGCTATGCCACTTTACGCACGGGTCTGGAACTCTGGATTTAGGGCCTAAGTGTCCAAAGGGGGATCTCTCCGTGGTCCGACTTCCTACGTGATTATAGTTTTAGATGGTAGAGGAAGCTTGCGCGGGGTGGTGGATGATCTACTAATAACTTATCGTTGTTAAATTAAATACCGGTGTTCCCTCGCACACTTGCGTCGCGTCGGGAGGCACCGGGATCTAATGCGACTTCCGCTGCCCCGGACATGTGCTTATCATTTATAATCCATTCGCGAACGAAAAAACCCAAACTGATTTTGAGTAATCTCTCTCCTCTCGCCATCTTTTCTCTATTACATAGAAAGATTTACGATTTTAATTATTTCTGATGATGTTATCAGTGAAAAGTTTCAGATAAAGAATAAAGGTCATAAAGAAAAATAGGGTTAAATGGTAAAACAACAAATTTTATTAATGGTCTTATTGCTATATTAAATGTTTCCTTGCTATTCTTTTCAGCTTGAAATGCTGAATGTATCTTAGTTCCTTATTCCAATTCTTCAACACTTCTATTTGTTGACGATCTAGAAGGTCTGGCATCTCTAAGCCACAGGTTTCAAACTCTTCTTGCTCTTGTTTCTTGGTAAAATTAATCATATCTTCTCTGCTAGCATGCTGGCGATTTCTCCTTTGCCCAACAGAATTCTTCAAAGCAATCTGTTCCAACTCTTCGTCAAAACGCGCCAAATACTCTTCTATCAATGCTAAAGTCTCTTCTTTATTTAAAACCACGCATTCTTCCGGTATCCGCTCTTTGAACCACACAATTTTTTCACCAAGGAGATTTTGCTTTATATGTGTACCTTGCTTTTTTTCATCCTTCTTCTCATGCTTCTTTATTTTGCTTATGAGTTTTAAGGTTTTTCTACTGTTTGGATGCTTCAGTTTATCAATGTTCTTATTAATTTTAGGCATTTTGAGGTTTGTTTTGGTTAACTTCAACTCACGTGTTGTCGTTTGTCAATGTCAACTGTCAAAACTCAAAACAAACATCGATGACGATAATGTCAATGTCAAATTGTGGTGCGTTTATAGATGTAGTTTCAGTAGGATTATTAAGATGTAGTTTCTTGCTCTGAAATATGTAGACTGTAGATACTCCCTCTAAGTCTTTTTGGTATCCTTCCTTCTTTGTTTTCTTCTTGATATTAACCATTTTGTGTTAGCTACTTCCAGTAGAAAGCAACTAAATATTCAGAAAACAAGTCCAATCTTTCAGTTTTTTGTTATAACGAACTTCATAAGCTTAATGCAATGTACTGTCAAAAGTAAAAAGTAATGTCAATACAAAATAACCTACCTTGTTGACCTGTTGTCTTATTTAATGTTTCTTTGGTTGTGATGTTAGCAATATCTTATTAAATAATCATGTTCAAACGCCCAAAACCTGGTGAAGATGAAGACGATCTCCTCCGCATGCAAGAAGAGTTCCTAAAAGAAAAACAAAACAATCAGAACTTACAACCTGCCGCTGCAGTGACTAATTTACGACCGCAAGAACATCCAAAAAGGCCCAGTAATGCTGACGCAGGTCGAAAACCTTCGAAGTATGCTCAGGCTAAAGGACTTAAAGGTCAGGCGGAGAAAAAGGCGCGATTTGAGGACACTTCTGTTGTTGGAGACATCTTGGAAAAAAACGTTGAAGAGCCAGAGATATCAGAACCTGAAATTGAGGATGACAAGGTTTATTACCCTAAAGTTATTCCTTCATTATTAGGCAATATTGTAGAAAAGAATGTCTCTGATTATGTTGAATGGAATGCTAAAGAAATGCCTGCTCAAGGTTTCCCTGTAGCCACTAAGAGATCAACTATATTTAGTAAGAAAAATGAAATCAAAAATGTAAGTAAAAATGAGAGTGTAAATATGGATATTGATGAACCTTCAACTAGTAGTGACAATAAGAAATCTACAAACATCAAGTTGCCAGAAAAAAGTTTTATAGTTTCATCTCAGGATGCTAATGTCATTCACAGTGAAAATGTGAAGCTGTTAAGTGAAATGTCAGAACAGAATATTTTAGAAGAACGGGAAAAGCTGCTTTCAACCATAGATCCTAAACTAGTTGAGTTTTTGAAAGCTAAACGGCAACAAGCTACCAAGTCTGAAAATAACTCTGAAAGAGCACTTGTAAGCAGACTTACAGCCAATTCAACTGTCGTAGAAAGCATGGACACTACTGTTGCAATCTCAGAAACCAATAATCTATGGGACAATGATGTTCTAACACATCCTGATGCAAATAAATGGCTGCATTTTGATTCATTAGAAAAAGACAAACTAGAATGGATGAAAGGCATAGAGGAAAGCAAGAGAATCAAAACTGACGACCCCTATGAAGCTAGATTTGATTTCAATGGATATCTTTTACCATACACTATGCAGTATAATGAGAAAACTAAGCCATTGTTTCATCATGGCGATGAACCGCATAGACCAGGATATTCTATCACTGAATTAGTGGAACTAACTCGGTCAGCGATCACTCAACAAAGAGTTATGGCTCTTAACACAATAGCAGGTATTCTAGAATACTACAGCGCAGGCACATACAAAAATGTAATTGAAATACCCATAAGCAAATTATTCTTCATAGTCAGAATAGCTATGGATGACAACAAAGTTATCATCCTAGAACCTGCTCTGAGAGCCATGAGGAACTTGCTTTACAACAGAATTGATGAAGCCAGCTTAGATGCTTTGATTGGCTTTGAAGAAGGCACACTGCAGCCGTGTCTAGAAAATGATAAATCTGAAATTGAAGAATTGCAGTCAAAAGAATCCGAGTTCACCGACTACCATTTAGCGGAGATTGATATAATGACAGCGCTTCAGAGAACAGAAATTCTACAAAGACTGTATTATATCTTGGAAATAATAAAGCCCAATTTTAACTGCGTACAATATTCTTTACAAATATTGTCCAGATTAGCAAGGGACTCTGTTGAAACTGCACTTAAAATTGTTGAAATGGAACACTTGATGAAAACTATTATAAGAAACTTCATTCCAGTTACTAGCACCAATTTTGTGTTTGATCCCAGCATTGTCTATAATGGAAGACCCATATTGGCTGCACTGAAGTTCATCAGAATTATGTCTTTGCAGTCTATTGATGTCACCAGGATTTTATTGTCCAAATATGATGTACTGAAACCTATATCAGAATACATCAGTTCTGGAGTCGACAGAACATATGGATTGAAAATACAGATAGAAGCCTTTTGTACTCTGTCCAACTTGCTATGTTTTGGGCTAGGAACTGAAGTGGCCATATCTCTGTTTCCTGTTATTGTAACTGCTTTGCACAAGCATGTGAAAGGGACTGATATGTTTGTGGAGTGTTCAATTCTATCAGCAACACATGCAGCAGTAGTTCTACAGCTAGTGAACAGACTTTTGAGGTGTATCTTGGGAGGTATGGACAGTTACAAAACCCAAATCTATCCTTTACTAAAAGAAGGTGTGCAAAAATGGATGGGACAGTTGTCAAATGCTAGCAGTTACACTTGTGGACATCTTCGTCTTCTTTGTTCGGCTCTTGACTGCTGCAAGACTGTCACCTTGATAGAAAATCTTCCAATGAAATTCTTAAATGATTCCCTAAGGACTTTGTCACAATCTCATGGATTTGAAATGATTGTTAGAAATCTTATACCCAGTTCGAATTTACTGTCTGGATTGGAAAATAAAGATCTACATTTGACCAAGAATTTGATGTCTCTTGGAGGATCAGTTATGGACTCACCACAGAAAGTTTTACCAATTTTGAACACAGCATCCCCTGTGCCGTTTTTGGCTTCACTGTTCAATCTTCTAACTTATGTGAATGATAAAGAAATATCTGAAACATTTTTAAGGCATTTGTCGATGTATTTGAGCAAGATTAGTAATAAAGTGCCAAGTTTGTGTGATAACTGGTTCACAAGAATGGAAACCAATTTTGTTTTCAGTTTAATTAAACTGTCTACCCAATACGAAATTTCAGAAGGAAGCAAAGACCTACTGTATACTGTAGCCAACAAATTATGTTACATCTTGAGGAATGACAAGAAATACGAACTAGATTTTCTGTTTGGGTATGTAGTATTCAACAAACACTGGTTCACAGCTGAAAGATTGTTACATCTTGTGAACTTAACGGATGCTGACGGCTTTTCGAAAGCTTTGACGTCGATTGAGGAGATAAAACTGTGCTACAGCAAAGTAGTAAACATCAATTACAGAGATACAGGTCCTAATATCCGATACAAGAGTTGGCAAGAAACGATATTGCCACGAGACTGGATTTATTTGCCGATTCTTACGCTGTATAGCAGGAGTCAAGAGGTGGATAGTAGTCCTAGAATTCTTGGAGAGCATTCAAAGAAAGTAGCAGAGAGAATCGCAGCTGAGAAGGAATTCATCATCAGATGTAGTTTAGAGTGGATATTATTCAATGAGCTGTGCTTCCCTGACCTCCTAAACGATATCGATGTAACGGACAGACTGTGCCGCATCATGTGCGTGTTCCTTTGCGACAACTCTTTATTTTTGGATCCCAAAATCAAAGTTTTACTAAGGAAGTGCACTGGGATTTTGTTCAAAAAGAAATCAAAATTGAATTTCGACAAGCAACTGGTTGGATTGCATAATTTCCAAGATTTCTTTACGCAATGCTTAGAGCAGTTTCAATCAGTGAGTTATGGTGACCCAACATTCGCTGCTTGCGTCCTAGTACCCTTGGCTCAGAAGCACGATGTTAAATGGCGCAAACTTTTGTGGTCAGAGTATGCAGGATGTCTAAGGGCTCTTGACTGCCCCGAAGAAAATCTATGTTATGAGTTTAAAGATTATCTTTACCCTGAAGAAACAGACGAGTCCCTCATACAATCCTATTTCCAAGCGCTGTCTACTAATTTGCTGCGACCCGGCACGATAGCGCACGCAATAGCAACCCATCACACGGAAAACTACAAAAAAGCTTCTGTATCTAAACCACAGAACAGATAAAAGAGATTAGAAAGGAAATAGTTCCTGATTTGTATTAGAACGCCTGTCGCCGCTTGTCTCCCACTCTCTATATCCACTACAAGCAAGAGGCTAATACGTACGCGCATAACGCACACAAATAAACCGCGCTCACTTAGATCGCGAGCTTGCTACTGGTTGTCACACTAGCGCAAACACTGCGTATGACGTACACTCACACACGCTTTAATTTCTCATACATGTTACGGCGACCAAAAGGTCGATAATTTATGTCGATAAAATTACTTTAGTTTTGTAACTTTAAGTTTTGCAATATTTTGCTTTAATTTCGGAACGGGATCGGGATAGAAATAATGAAAAGGTATTTATTTGTCTCACACAGATACAAAATTAAAGATTAAAAAAGTAAAATCAAAAGTTACGAGAAACACTTAAAAATAAGACATACATTCAATTAATTACTACATTTAGTTAGTAGGTATCTATTCAATTCTACCGGTTGCCTCTAGCCATAGTGTTCTTGTATCTGGATCTGTTGGAAACCTAAAAACAAAACTTTGTTGTGTTATGTTTCCATTATAAATGACTAACCTCAAAACAAATTTTAGACGAAAACCAAAATAAATAACCCACAATAAACAATAATTGACAGTAATAAACGAAGTTATTTAATCATATTCATAATAATATCATTTGAATACATTCACACATACTAAATATCGACATTGTTTACAACTTGGTACAACACAATCGAAACGCATAGATTTTGCAGAACTCAAGCTTTGGCTCGTCGTACGCGACGTTCGCAGTGAACGAAATACATCGCGCAATCGCCCACGCAGTACAAGATGGTACCCATGGTATTGCAAGCAATGTACGTAATTTTTTAACTGCTTGCGACAGTATCATTTTTTCTACCAACTACATAATACTATTGTAATAATTACAAATATTACTTGTATTTTAAGGTATTTGGATTTACTGGTGATAAGAAATCCCTTCTCGAGGAACACTACACACCCTGGCTTCTTTTCCGACACATTATAATAGCGCAAGATGGCATAATTCTTTTTTTTCGCGGAGCTTCGTACGCTGTCAGTGTGAGCGCGATTGTTGGCCGGTAAATCAAATTTTGTCGAGATTTGAGCGTTTGCGACATATGAGCGGCGCGCCTGCCCCGCCCACAAGGCCCTTCTAACCTCTTTTATCTGTTCTGTGATCTAAACAATAAAGCGTTGTAATTTGAATGCCTCTGTTTTTTTAGAGAAAACCTCCATGTGCCTTTTTCTAGTGTCTCCTTAGGCTGCCTGTCCATTGAAACGGAGCGAGGCTGCGGAGTAGAGAAACGGAGAAATATTTACCAATAGCACACTGGAACAGAGGGCAGATTTATTGCAATCCTTCTGGTCAATATTTCTCTGTTTCTCCGCTCCGCAGCCTCGCTCCGCTTCAGTGGACAGGCAGCCTGACACTAGCATTGCTGGACCACTCCCAATATTGCAGCTGATGACCGCTATTACCAGCAGTAACGCTAGCATCAAGTATGTACCTATAATACATACACACGCATGTGGAAAGTGGTTACAACAGCAACCAAATAATTTAAAGATATGCCAGCTGCGATAGGAGACAAAATTAAGTCTCATAAACCTGCAGGTACTACAGGTTTGCGCTAGTTCTCTGTAGCCATGGACAGCGGGGTGAGTGAGACCCTTGCCCACTGCGACCACATCTCGGTGCATACCCACCTCGGCTTTAAGAAATATTCCCTGCTAATAAGCCCTGCCTTAGACTGCACACCTCGCGGTTGTGTAGGTATGTAAAAAGCCTCGACCCCATGAACATGGACAAAACCAAGGTTGAATATTCATGAAACCTCCCACTTCTATTATAATCGGAGACTCGACACTCGAAGTTGTAGACGATTATGTCTACCTGTGACAAACGGTCCAGTAAGGTGTGCCTAACTTCGAGAACGAGATCAATCGTCGAATCCGACTCTACTAATAATAACGCTACTCGCGTTAGTAAAGTTGTGCGGTATCTTCTCGTCCAACTTACCGCAGTATCTCAAGACGAAAGTCTACCAGTGGGTGTTGCTGGTCGCTCAGAAAGCTAAAGTCACCTAAAGGGCACTGGCGAGGAGATATGGCTGTGCTCGGAGATTCCTTGCATACTCAAGACATTCGATCTGCAAGAGAACCAAGGTTTCCGATGCCGACGTAGCTCGAAGAATTCCCTAACTTAAGTGGCAGTCGGAACTTGGGCAGGCATTGCTCGCAGAACGAATGGCCGATGGGCCCGAAAGGTTTTGGAGGAGCGACCGTGAACCAGTAGAAATTGAGTTGGAAGGTCTCCCACTAGGTGCACCGATGACCTGGTGAAGGTTTTGGGATACGCTGTATGCTAGACGCACGAGACCATGCCGATGTGCTACCCTGATGCTTTCACCTTAAGCTAGAACATTGCTTTCGAGTTTGCAATGCAAACATGCATGGAAAGAGCAAAATCAAAGATACTAATATATTACAGCTTGCCCACATTACCCCACTGTTGGGCAAAGGCCTCCCTCCATTCTTTCCAACGGTCACGACTCTGTCCTACTTCTTTCCAATTCTCGAAGAAGACATCCAGTTCGTCACGCCCCTCTCCTTTGTTCCCTGCCGGAAAATATAGAAACTACAAAAGATTTTGATGTTGAATAATTAATAGCATTGTATTTTTGTTGTATCAATGTCGAGTATGATAATAACATAGAACAGGAAGAATCTTGTTCTGTGGATAAAAATGATGAAGCAAATAAATCAGCTGATTGTTAGCGACACAGTTTTTGAACGCACCGATATATTTGGCGGGAATAGTGTAGTTGACATTTTTGACAGTATGATTTTGCAGGTGTTTTTCTGAAATGAATTCGTTGTTTTGTAAGTTTCGTTCCTGATAGAATTACGAAAAATATGATTTCCTGATCAAAAATAACCGGTGTTTACGTCCATGACGTGCCAAGATGTTCATAGAAGATATTAAAAACGATTTTTACAATCAGCTACTAGGAAACGTGAGTATGCCGAGAGCATTGTTTATTACAATAGTTTACAACCAAGCTTTGTTATCAAATTGGTTATTTGAACATTATTTTTTGTTCCAGAGGGTGTTATTATTGGTTCATTACGACGTAGACGCTATATGTACTTGTAAAATACTTCAGAGTTTGTTTAAATGTGATAATGTGTCGTATACATTGGTCCCTGTGGGGGGTATCGCGGACTTGAAGCAGGCTTACGAGGAGAACAATGAGGAGATCAAGTACGTGGTGCTGGTGAACTGCGGGGGCACCATAGACCTGGTGGACATCCTGCAGCCGGAAGAGGAAGTTGTATTCTTTGTGCTGGATGCTCACAAACCTACTGATGTGTGCAATGTATATAGTGATGGACAGGTATGAGTGTGTGTCTGTTTTTGTAGCTGTAATTGTATCCTGCAGTGCCTTTACAATGATTCAGGAATACTGTTCAGGTCCTTTTTATGTTTCTTCAATGAAAGGAGATACTGATGAGTACTTTATTGATAATCAGCTGGCCATAGGCCTTCTAAGTGGCGTAACACTAAGTCCACTAAAACGAAACAAACCAATAGGAACTGGCTTATTTGTCAGGATGTTGGTTTTGGGGACTTGCTTGGGTCATCATCATCATCATTTCAGCAGAAAGACATCCACTGCTGGACATAGGCCTCCCCTAAGTGTCGCCACATTGACCGGTCCCGTGCATCTCGCATCCAGCAGATCCCCGCAACCTTCACCAGGTCTTGCTTGAGTGTTTAAAGTTAAAAGTCTTGTATGCACTGATATTCTCAAGTCTTTGACAGACTACAGGCTATACAAATTATTCAGTGCAATATTTATTTAAGGTGAAATCAAATCCATTTATTTGCCAGATTGTAGGTTTACAGGGTTTTGACTAAGTAAGTAATAACTTACTTACTTAGTCAAAACCCTGATTGAAATATTTCAGGTGAGGCTAGTGTTTAAGGATACAGAAGAAAACATTCCCAACTTTGATGATATATTCAAAGAAGATGATGAGGATGAAGAGGTAAGTTCATTATAATAGTATTATGGTTATTCAAATAAAACAGCCTCTAATAGTATCCTCCAATCTCTGTTCTCTTGAGCATCAAGTTCCTAGCAATTTGTCTTCATTTCTTGATAATTTAACTATGGTTAAATCAGATCTAGGAGGTATGAAGGTATAACTCACCTCTGATTTGATCATTTATTAAAAAAAATATAAAATTCTTGGAGTTAGGGCTAATTCATTTCAGAAGTTATGTCGGAATCATAGATAGTCCTAAATCTATCTTCTGTGTCTTTTTGTCGGTATACCGGCTCCTTGATAGTCCACAGTTGCCTTTTTGTTTTTTGTTTCGGGTGGAAAATCCTCATGAATCGCCTTCATCCTGGGGTGAGCAGAGGAGTCTGTCAGACTCTAACTGACTTAAAACTACCCCCGTGTTTCCTTCCCTCACTTGCACTGGGAAATATGGGAACTAGTACACTATCCACTATCCCTGGATAGTACCGTAGTCCACTAGTGCCTGGTATGATTGTAATATTTGAGTCGAGTTTAACAGGTGTTTCATTTATTTTCCACGTCAGAATGAGGAGTCAGAGAGTGGGCGTGAGGGTCTAGAGGCGATGGTGGAGAGGAGACGCGAGCGCCGCGCGTGGGAGGAGAGGAGGAACACGCTCATGTTCAACTACACACAGTTCTCTTACTATGGCAAGCCGGTGAGTAACCTGCTTTCTTGTGACACACATGATAGTCCTCCATTCATTAATTGGTACGGAATAGCCCCGTTAACTCGGATTTAAATTTCATTGTGCATGCTGTGGTCTCCTGTAAGTGAAGGAGTACACTTACTTGATACTTTTGCCGTCCCTTATATATTTAACATGGTTTGTGTATATCCTTTGTTGGAGATCCTAAATAAATAAATAAATTGAGCTCTGGTCAAATTGAAGCCAATCTTATGCAAGATGCAGGACGACATTTGCTAGCACCAATTTTGTTCAAGTACCGAGTTCTGTGTGGTATTAGCTTTAGTTAAGATTTTTTGCTATCTAAAACTACAGCCCTCGGGTGTAGACTGATGCAGCAACGGGAATCAACTACTGTAATCTGGTATATTACAGTAGTTGATTCCCGCAAAGAAAAAAATAATGTGTGGGATCTGGCTGTTTCTGTATGCCATTTCAAATATTTTGAATTCTTTCTTTTTCAGAGCGCCTGCATAGCTTTGGAGCTGGCGTGGCTTGTGTCCCGCTGCGGCTGGGGCTGCGTGTGGGCCGCCAGCGTGGCGTGCGCCGCACAGAGCGCACTGCACACGCGCTGCCCGGCCGCCGCGCTGCTGGACGCGCACCATGTGCACACGCACACGCCCGCGGAGCATGACCGCACTGTACGTACACACATAACGTGACCGCGCTGTATCGTGTAGCACAGTACAGTGACCGCTGGGTACTGTCCCCAGGGCGCCCGCGTGACGCTGGAGAAGGACCTGTGCCTGCCGCTGTACCGGCGCTGGTCGCTGCAGGCCGCGCTGTGCCACGCGCCCGCACTGGCGCCCGCGCTGCGTCTGCACACGCTGGCGGGACACGCAAGGCTCAGGCAACTGTTGGCTGACACTGGGTATGTACTGCACTATATATTACTATTGTTAATATCAAAGTCTTAATATTTATTTGCAGATAATTATGGTTGCAAAGGTCGGTGTCCCCATCATCTTCTTTCTATGTTACATCACTAGTACCTAATACACCCATGTCGTTATATTTGTCCCTTGTAATAGGGAGCGACCCTATTCCTATCAACCGGGTACAAATCCGGACTACGCTCGCGCTATACTAAGACCCGCTGCTACTGAAAAATTCTGACAATTTAACAAGTCGTTTTCGGTTATTGCTGGAACTTAAACCCATTTTCCCCGTCTTTGTTTCAGAATACCTCTTCAGCAAGCTCAGCAGGCCTTCCGCTCAATGGATGTGGAGCTCCGGCGCTCCTTACTCACAGCCCTGGAGACGGCCGCTCCGAAGCACAAGCTACCTTCACCCACACACACCACCTTCTTGTTACATCGCATGCACTCGCCCACGCTGGCTGCTATGGACGTCGTGTACGCCATCATGGGCCTCATCGAACATGTAACGTGTAACTGTAACACACTACTAGTGTCCCACACACACCACCTTCTAGTGTCCCACACACACCACCTTCTAGTGTCCCACACACACCACCTTCTAGTGTCCCACACACACCACCTTCTAGTGTACCACACACACCACCTTCTAATGTACCACAAACACCACCTTGTGTCCCACACTCACCACCTTCTAGTGTCCCACACACACTACCTTCTAGTGTCCCACACACACCACCTTCTAATGTACCACAAACACCGCCTTGTATACCACACACACCACCTACTAGTGTCCCACACACACCACCTTGTGTCCCACACTCACCACCTTCTAGTGTCCCACACACACCACCTTCTAATGTACCACAAACACCGCCTTGTATACCACACACACCACCTACTAGTGTCCCACACACACCACCTTCTGGTGTCCCACACACACCACCTTCTAGTGTCCCACACACACCACCTTCTAATGTACCACAAACACCACCTTGTATACCACACACACCACCTACTAGTGTACCACACACCACCTTCTAGTGTCCCACACACACCTTCTAGTGTTCTGACTTCGTCAGCGTGGAATATAGCCTAAAGCCTTCCTCGATAAACGGACTATCTAACTTAAAAGTATTTTTTCTATTCTTACCAGTACTTCCCGAGATTACCGCGTTCAACCAAACCAACTCTTCAGCTTTAAAATATTAGTATAGATAAAGATTGTTCTCATGTTTGCAGGAGACGATACCAAAAGCCGAAGGCTTCCAGCACGCGCTCGCAGCGCTAGACACAGCGAGCGGAGAGAACGAGAGCCGACGGCTGGGCTGCCAGTCGGCGCAGCGAGCGCTGGAGGCTGTGGCCAAGCTCGTGCATGCCACGCTCAGCGGACGTAAGCTGCATCTCGCTGGGCCGTTCAGCTACTTCATAGTGCAGGAGGTAAGGATTAAATGGTATATTATGTTAAGAGTTTGATACTCTTGAGATAATATAATTAAACTTATATTACTCTATTTAAGCCTCTCTTTATTCTACTTTTTTTTCCTTCACACATAAATCCAAAGAATCTGACGTGCGGTGCAATACTCATGCTAGTCAACCTATTACTAAAAAAAAATATTTGTTTTAAAACCATTGATATAAAAACTATAACTATACGCAGTAATATATAAGTCAACTAGCTGTGCCCGGCATGCGTTGCAATGCACTTTTTCCTACCTACCTACTGCCTACCTACTACCTACCTACCACCTATAAACCTCACGGAGTCCGAGACCTTTCTAATGAATGCAAAACCGTGGAAATCGGTTCGTCCGTTCTGGAGTTATAGCGTCAGGAAGGAAAACCCGACTTATTTTTATATAGTAGATGTTTAAAACAAAACATTTTACATTAGTCACACACACGAAGGGGATGTCAGGGTTTTAGTTTGCTCGCTCAATAGACCCCGCCATCCCCTTCGAACTAACCTGTGCTAGTCGAGGTGTCCCAAGTCCCGAGCTCGCTTCGCTCGCTCTTGTATCCAGGTTCTTTAAGCTGTTCTTCAGTTTTGCCCCCTAACTCGTGCAGTACGTTAGTCATCTACTAACCCAAGCCCACGTTGCAGGGCAGCCCGGACGCGCGGCTGGTGTCGGGCGCGCTGTGGCTGGGGGTGGCGGCGCGCTGGGCGGGCGGCGCTAGGGCGGTGCTGGCCAGCGCGCCCAAGGAGCGGGACACCTGTCTGCTGCTGGGCGTGTCGCCCAGATACCAGCATGAGCCGAGGAAGTGAGTATATCCTATTTTTGTGGTCGTTGTTACAAGTAGTCAGTGGCCCGAGACAACCAGTTTTGTCAAGTGGTATCGTATGGAGGAGGGTGGTCAGATCGTAAGTTAATTCATATACAGTACTGGACTTCAGATGCGTGCGGTGAGACTGGAAACTGACCTCAAGATAATAAGCATATTTCCTGACAAAAAAACTGGCTAGTCCGTCAGTTAGATTATCGAAAAATATTAGAAACAATTTTTTTTATTTTTTCACATACACAAAAAATGAAGACGATACAGTGCTTCGAAAACTCGTGTGACGTCACATTTCAGTAAATTTTTAACGGTGAGAGACGACACAAGCCCCCACTCATGATTTTTGACGCGTTTTATCTTCGTAATTTAACTAACTAACGGACTAAACAGATTTATGTTTGCTGTCAGGAAACATCCCTATTGGGAAAATACAGATGATGTTTTTTCTGTTAGTCGGCCCATCGACTGTTTTACAGGGTGGATGGCTATCGCCGAACCCCTCCAAAAATCTCCTGTTTTCCCACAAAAATGCAATACCTACTCGGTCAACTCGAACCACCCTCGCGCCTCTATTCACCCCAACTATTTAGGAACAATCACCCTAACATCTCCTTCCCCCCAGTCTGTTCGGCGCGGCGTTCGAGCAGGCAGCCACTAAGTGCGGCGCGTCTGTGTCTCTGGACCACGTGGACTCGTCCGTCATCACACTGCCGCTGGCACAACGCGCACAATTCCTAGACGCCTTGACTGCTCTGCTAGCGTAATGTTATGGGAATCATCGACTTGACAAAGAAAAGAAGCAAGATAAACCTAGAAGCAATGATGTTTTAAGGAAACACCAAAATTTGGAAAGACGTTTCTCAAAATGCGATGTATTTTGTTAGTGGTTCCAAAAAAAAATGTTACTGTTTTGATTAATAGCTATATCTGCCCCTTTATACGCTTCGATTCGATTTTGATTTGGAAAATCTTATAGCTATCTCGCTCACTTTCGTAATGCCAAAAAAAATAGACATACAACTTGTCGAATCGAAGCATTTGTGAATATGGTGGCTGAATTCAAGTCGGATCATGTAAATATCAAATAGCTTCTGTTAACATGCCACGGAATCGCTCACATATCATAGGAGCCCACCGCAAATAGCGTCAATATTATATTTAGATTCGGTTTCGTAGGACATTGCATTATGGTACGTCCCGTCTGCCGAATTGTTTTAAAGGAAATTATTATTGAAATGTGAGTTTTATGTCTCGTCACATACAGTTTTTGTTTAGTTGTTGCGTAACAGCCAGTTCATTCAGCTGACACATTCTATTCCCGAGGCCCTGTATTCACAAACATTTCGATTCGATTTCGATTCAACAAGTCATATGTCTATCTTTTTTTGGCATTACGAAAGTGAGCGAGATACACATATTACGACTTTCCGAATCGAAGTGTTTCTGAATAAGGGGCCTGAAATTTGGCAGTGAGGACGTATGAACACGGCCTTACTGTACGTATTCTAGCTCATAGCTTTATTTAACGTTACAAATATAGCAGCTGGAATGTTAATATTGATTATGAAGTTATTGCAGACATTTTGTACAGGAACTATCTTTTATGAAGTAGGTTAAATAAATAAATAAGTTTACAGACACACATCAACAAATTCTTAGATAAAATACTTAGTGCCTTTAAGTAATAACAATGTAGATAATAATTGAAGTGCCTATTAAATGGAATAATAGTTATTTTCAGTAGTTAATTATCAAAATACTAATAATATTCACAAGCCATCCTTATTTGTTTGATGGTTAATGTAATAATAATAATCTATATAATTTCCTTGTATTTTGTTAGTTGAAGACGGTTTCCAATTAAAATAATATGTTTTGTATAATTATTACTAAGCGTGTGTGTTATGTTGTGAGAAGTAAAAGAACGGTAGTTTAAAACAACGGTAGTCCTTACAGAAGCCATTCATCGCTATAATACAACGTGGACGTATGAATGTGGACGAGGCAAAAGGAGTATGTAAGGATCGGTGGCGTTGTTGTTTCTGCCTACCCCCATGGGAAAAGGGCGTGAGTTTATGTATGTATGAAATTGTTTTGTTCGGCAAACCAAAACGCCGATAAGTTGCCCCACATCCGAACTAAACTAATCAGTTGCGCGAATATGTAATCATCGCTTTCATGACACTAATTTGTTGAGACACCGGAATAATTATGCACTGTGGCCCGATCACGCGTTCTGAAAACAGCATAAAAATCGGTGCAGTAGTTTTTGAGTTAATCGTGAACAGAGAGACGCGGCGGAGTACTTTGTTTTATAATTATAGCGGTGGTGGCGTTCTGCAGTTTTCCTACCCTTATTATGACAAAAAGGGAAGTTTAGATGCCGGTTATTGCATAACGAAACTACTGTCCTTTAAACTTCTGTGTTAGTGGAAATGACTGTGTTTCTAAATATAAGTTCTTAGTTAATAATATTTATTTAGAAATAGTTGCAATATGAATTAAAACAATTGATAATACAAAAATGTTTTATTTGTCTTCCTCATACATATAAAATAACAACACATTTTACGTATAATACAACAATTCAGTGCACTAGAAATAATATTGCTTTTACAACAGCACCTAACTATTATTGTTCGTACTATGCGAAGAATTGAGATTATTTAATTAACATTAATATATTAGCGATCGCATCTATATTTTTAAATGTTCCCATTTTTCTTTCTTTTAGCGTCTTGAATACATCTACAATTCTACAGTCAATCACACTCGTGGCTCTATAATTCACGTTGTAAAACATTATTACTTTGTGCAGCGAGGCACACAGGAATCCGCCTAAATTGCACATTGTGCCCGCTATCCGATAGCTCGCAAGCTCAGTTCCCGGAACGCGTACAGCAGGGTCGCCATGAGCTATGGAAGTGTAAGGAAACACGTCTGGTAATACAAGCGTTTATTATCGGCTTACAATGTAATGTACATTTCTCGACATCAAAACCTTAAGTTCGGATGTACAAAACTCTGCATTTGTAGGTACACCCGATCTTATCCTACTTTTGAAGTCGAGATTTATCCACTTCACTTGCTTGTGTTTACAAGGCAGATGTGAGTCACAACGCCGCACGCTGGCCTGGAAAACGGCATTCATAGACTTAGGGATTTCAATTTGTAAGTGCCGGATTCTGGCTTCTATTATTAATTACTGTAAATGTTACTTCCGAAAGGACAGGTGCGAAGTACTCGCAACCAGCGTGCGTGTCATCATCTGCCTAGCCATTTCCCAACTATGTTGGGGTCGGCTTCCAGCCTAACCGGATGCAGCTGTGTACCAGTATTTTACATGGAGCGACTGCCTATCTGACCTCCATAACCCAGTTAATACTGGGTAATACGATACCCTTTGGTAAGACTGGTTGTCAGACTTTCAGGTCACTAACTACCTGTAATGACTGCCAAAGATCTATTATAAGGCAGCCGGGACCAACAACTTAATGTGATTTCCGAGTATGATCAGATTATGAACGTGGACGAGGCAAAAGGAGTATGGAAGCAGACGGCCTGTGGTTTCTGCCTACCCCCATGGGAAAAGGGCGAGAGTTTATTTCATGTATGTACCTATGTAGGTATAAGTGAAGCCTTGATTTGTTCCGAATCTTTGAAATGCAATAGAGAAATGAATAGTTTTGACATCACTACATTCACTATACACATTCACAAAGTTATAACACTTTCCAAGGTACTAATTGTCTTTATTCAATGCTTGCAGAAATTCAATATAAGTTTCACTGGTACTGCATGCTTGAACGGAGCTCATAGTCATGCATGAGCACAACACGAACTAAACGTGCATGATTTATGTCTTGCCAATCCGTAATCTTCCGAATTCCATGGTTTTCGCTCGAAGTTTTGAACGTTCCAGCGGAAACTTGTAAACGAGCCCTTAGTTCCCTAACTAAAAAAAGCAGAACGTCATTAGTATCACGAGATATTGATCTTTTTCTCCTTACCAGAATCACTTTTCTTGACATAATCATTATTTACAAATCTTGTGATTAAATCAAAGGACCATTTCGGTTGATCCTTTGGCACCATGTGGCCAGAATTACGTACCAACACTTCCGTAAGGTTTCCCGCACGTTTTATGTACCCGGCTATACTATTCCCCACTTTCCAAATACTTCTGCTCACCAATTTGTAGTCGTCAGACGCGGAAAACTTTAAATTATTCAGAAAGTTGACTGTTAGAGGGTACGCGACAATAATATCCATCTGGCCGTTATAAAACAGCATTCGGTAATGAGATAATAGTTCGGAGATGGCAGGAGCCACGGACTGCATAAAGTCTGCTGCTAGCATCAGGTGCACAGTCTGGCCGTCGTGAAACGCTTGGCCCCCGACGTGTATACCGCGTCTGACCTCATTCTTGTCTATCAAGCTTAGAAAAGGTGTCTTATCGTCTATCTTTGACGTACGCAAATAATTGTAGTAGAAATCATAGCCCGTGTAGAAGTTGAAGAGCGAGAAATGCGTCACGCATCCGTCCATCATACGATCCATCATAATGTTCGCTTGCAACCAGTTCTTACTCTTGATTGTTACATAAATCTTCATCTGAGTTTTCTGGAATACTTTCAATTGATTGCCGTCCAACAAGCCATGTTGATACAAGTAGTTACCGTAATCTAATTGATTTAAAGGGTCGCAGTAAGCATTACCTAACGCCATGCCTTTTAAATTTATTTTGAATTTTCCTTTAGCATTTTCTCGGTGGATTTCCATTCCTAGCGATGGTATGTACTTCCCCGCATAAGATTCGCCGGTCAAATACAAATCGTTGTCCCTCAAATGTGGGAATAGTTGAAAATATTGATGCAAGCCCTGATACAGTCCCTTGGCAACGCATTCTTCATTGGTGCATAAACCATTGGTATTTTGCGTGAAGCTGAATCCGGTTCCCACTGGGTTGTCAATGAAAAGTAAATGATAATTCTGTGCCCAGTGATATTTCCTTGTAACAAATCTTCCCTGTTTGGCTTCGAGAGGTCCTAATTCTACGAACAGTCCATACAGCGAGCTACAACCTGGTCCACCTTGAAGCCACAAGAGAACAGGAGCTGTCTTGTTCTTAGAAAATGGTAGAAAGTACCAGAAATACAGATTGGAGTTGTAGTTCCGGTCGATTGTAAAGAAACCTGCGTGGCTTTTGATTTCTGATAAATTCGCCAGGCTCACTCGTGATAGATTTTGGGCGAGGAAAATTTGATTCGAGTAAATATAGGGTGTTAAAAACAGTGGATCGCCTGCTTCATTGGCCGGTTTTGGATTCAGTTTTAACCTCGGATAAATTGGTAAGAACACCGTGTTTACGAAAGAAAACAAGCTGATTACCGTGATCGCGAGTAACTTGAAGCGCATATTTTTAAATCTTACTTGATACAGCATGAGTTCAATAGCTTATAGTATCGTAAACCACAGAAACATACTCACGTGGAAACAACACTATTCAAAGTGCAATACCTCGGAATATCATGCTGATCTTGCTGTAAGCAGATGATAATATTCTACGAGCACAGTACAGTACGACTGACAGCGATATTGACGTCAATCATCGAGTATTTTTGGCGAGTAGTCTAATGAGGTTCTAAGGTAAACTGTCGTCTTGAAATCGCAGATCCTTCGGCAACTGATGTCATTCATTCCATTATAAGCCGGATCCCCACTTGAGCAGCCGCGGGGCGAGCTGCCTCAATCTGAGCATGCCGCGCGCCGCGGAAACTTTATGCATCTCCACTTGAGCCACATTAATCAGCAACTCTGCAGCGTGCCTCAAGCCGAGCAACGAATTTATCTAGTTTCTTACTAGCTACCATGGGTGACGCATTTTGCATTTTGCCGCGAAGTGAGCGTACAACGTCCGTCTCCACTGTTCGCGTGGCTCACACTGAGGCGCCTTTGAGCACCGACGTTTACCGACACAAAATGGCTCGTCACGAGGCCGCCTCGTTTGGCTCAAGACGCGGCACGCCTCGACCCGCGGCAGCGTCTCCACTGGAGCTGCCGCGAGTTGAGGCGGCCGCTCGCCCCGCGGCTGCTCAAGTGGGGATCCGGCTATAGAAGCGAAGGCTTCCTTCTTGTCTAGAGGTATTATCTTTATGGTAGCCATGTAACATTCCTATTTCCTTCTTTTGGGAGCCTTTGTTCTGTCTATCTCGACTATACGACGCTAGGGAGTTCCACAGTAAGATGTTGATGGTTGGTAAAAGAGGCATGACCATTTCTCCATTGTCTATCGTTTAAAGTTAAGTATTCATAATAGTAATACCTAAAGAATGTAAATGATATAAAATGATTACATACACATGACCACACTTTGTATAACTTGATTGGTCACCTTGTATACCTACAATGCATAAGTACAAAAGTTGAATGCTACCAAAAATAACAGAAAGTAACCTAGGGTTTTAATTTTAACATCACACTTCAATACAAGCAATATAAAAATAACATCTCATCACATTATTGAAGACCCGAAATGCTTATAAATTAAAATCATTCTTAATGAATCTTGTGATTAAGTCATAGGCCCACTTCGGTTGATCATGTGGAACCATATGGCCAGCATTTCGGACCAGGACCTCAGTTAGATTGCCAGCTCTTTTGACATACCCTGCCACTTCATCATCAACCTTCCATATGCCCCTCCCTGCATTTTTATACTCTTCAGCTGAAGAAAAGTTTAAATTACGTAAAAAGTTTTCCGTCAGTGGGAATGCCACAACAATATCAAGTTGCCCATTATAAAACATCATCCTATAATGTGATAATAGTTCTGATACTGCTGGAGCTACAGATTTCAACATGTCAAGAGCTAAATGTAACTGTACAATTTGTCCATCATGAAACGGTAATCCTCCAACGTGCACACTGCGTCGTACATTGTCATTTTGCAACAAGTTTGTGAACACAGTCATATCTTCATCTCCTCCGGAAGCTTGCAAGTAGTTGTAGTAGTAATTGAAGCCTGTGTAAGATTTGAAATATGAAAAGTTAGTTAACTCCCCATCCATCAGGCGGTCTACAAGAATGTCAGCTTGCTCCCAATTCTGTTCCTTAATTTGTTTCACTATCTCCTTCTGATATTTTACAAATACTTTCAGTTGATTGTTGTCTATTAATCCAAGTTCGTACAAGTAGTTCCCATAATCTAACTGATTGACTGGGTCACAGTATCCATTACCAATTGCCATTCCTTGTAAATTAAGTCTTTGATTACTTTTCTGGTTTTCTTTATGTATAAACAGTCCAAAGGCTGGTATATACTTTCCTGCATAAGATTCACCTGTAAGATATATGGGATTGTTCTTCAAATGTGGAAATAGTTGGAAGAACTGTGTTAAAGCAGAGTGCAATCCTTTTGCCACACACTCTTCATCATTACAATATGCAGTATCATTGTCTGTGAAACTGAATCCAGTACCAACAGGGTTGTCAATGAAAATTAGGTGATTATTTAGAGCCCAGTGATATTTCCTTAAAGCAAATCCTTCTTTTTTGGCTATAAGAGGACCCAACTCTGTGAACAGGCCGAATAGCGAGGTTCCTCCTGGTCCACCTTGCAACCAGACGACGACGGGAGCCTCCTCATTCTTAGAAAAAGGCGGGAAGTACCAAAAATACAGATTGGAGTTGTACTTTTCGTCAATCGTAAAGAAACCGGCGTGACTTCGGAATCCTATTTTATCTGTAATAGATACCAGCGAAAGATTTTGTGCGAGTATTATCGAACCTTTTTTGAGGTAAGGAGTGATCATGAGAGGATTACCAGCATCTTTCGCCGATCTACCATCCAGTTTCAACCTCGGGTACACATTTGGGAATAATGTTGCGTTTACTACAGAAACTGCACTCAATACTGCTAGTAAAAGTGGCCAAAGTTTGCAGGAATCACGCTCTTTCTGCATCTTGTTATTACAGTCAGATACTAGTCACATAAACTTTATAAAGTCACAAATAAAAACCAACAACATCAAGTATCGCATCGCATCGTTGTTTTGTTTGTTTGTAAGAGTGGAATAAATAAACCGCAGAGTTCAAAAGGACATGCACTAACGAAAACAACACACAAAACAGACAATAATTGTGACACTTGATTGACGTCCAGTCCATGACCGTTTGACATTTTTCTTTCGGGAAGGCCGTTCAAAAACCTGATTACAAATATTTAGAAGTTCTCTAATATACAAATTCAGTTAGAAAAGAATATTGTAAGAAGAGTATTCGCCGGGGTTGTATTTGGACTATTTCAAATGAGGCAGTGCTATACTACTATTATGAAATAAAGTACGAAACCACGAAGAATAAGCCGACGATTGCCTTTTTATTTTATGCTCTGATGGCAACATTGAGTAGGTGTGAAGTTACTTCAAGTTACTGAAGTATTGCGATTTGCGGTCGCGGTCGTAAAAAGAACAAACATATTGATAAGCCGGCTACAACAATGTATTATTATTAGAATTTGCTGATACATGATAAAAAGGTGAAGCCAACTAATTGGTTGGGTCAGTATTCGGTTCGGGTCGAGATGGCGCGCACATTGTGGGCTCTGCTGATATTTCAAATATTTTTCAATGCAGAGGGTTTCTTCCATCGATATCCGAAGTTGAACCTTGGTGAGCGTGATGGAGGTGATCCGGGGCCACCGTTGTTCCTTACTCCGTACGTTGAGAGCGGGAAAATTGAGGAGGGCAGGCGTCTTGCTCGCGTGCCCTTTACGGAAAGTCTTCGAATTAAAAGTTACGCTGGATATTTCACTGTGAATAAGACGTACGACTCGAACCAATTCTTCTGGTACTTCCCTGCGATGGTGCCTGACAACAAGCTCGCGCCCGTCGTCGTGTGGCTGCAGGGCGGCCCAGGTGCGAGCTCCTTGTATGGCCTGTTCACGGAAAACGGGCCTATTCGAGTGCGTAGAGATAAATTTGAGAGGAGGAAGTACAACTGGGCTCTGAGTCACCACATGATATACATCGATAACCCTGTGGGCACTGGGTTCAGCTTCACGAACGACAGCAGAGGGTACTGCACAGATGAGACACAGGTTGGTGAGCAGCTGTACACCACATTGGTACAGTTCTTCCAGCTTTTCCCTGAACTGCAGCAAAACAAGTTCTTTGTGACTGGTGAGTCTTACGGAGGGAAGTATGTGCCTGCCCTTGCATACACCATACACAAGAAGAACCCTACAGCAAAAGTGAAAATTAACATGAAAGGTATTGCTATTGGCAACGGTTTGAGTGACCCAGAACATCAGTTGGTATATGGTAAATATTTGTACCAAATCGGTCTCATAGATTCTAATGGAGCTAAAGTATTTGAAGAATATGAGAATAAAACAAAAACCTATATACAACAAGGAAAATGGAATGATGCATTTGCCACATTTGATTCTTTGTTGAACGGTGACATGATAGATGGTAAAAGTATCTTCACAAATCTGACAGGCTTCAATTTCTACTTCAATTATTTGCATACAAAAGACTACACTCAATATGAAGATTTTGGACCAATGCTGCAAAAGACTGCTGTAAGAAAAATGATTCATGTTGGAAATTTACCCTTCAACAATGGGTCAGTAGTTGAAAGCCATCTAAAGCAAGATGTTATGAAGTCTGTAGCCCCTTGGATATCAGAACTCCTTGATCACTACTATGTGGTTATATACAATGGTCAACTAGACATCATTGTGGCATACCCCTTGACTGTGAACTACCTCAGGAATCTCAACTTTACTGGTGCTGATGACTACAAGACTGCCAAGAGGTATGTTTGGAAGGTGGATGGGGAAGTAGCTGGTTATGTCAAACAGGCTGGCAAATTAGTTGAGATCTTAGTGAGAAATGCGGGACACATGGTGCCTGGGGACCAGCCCAAATGGGCACTAGACCTGATCACCCGGTTTACACATGAGAAAACTTTTGATGGCCCCAAAAAAGCTGTCTACTTGGGATTAAATTAATTTAGAATAATAATTGTCAAGGATGTCTGTAACATAATTATACTAATGTTTCCTACCACATTTAAGTTAAAAGTTACCCCTTGATATTTTCATGTTACTTGCGTCATTGACAAGTTACCAACATACTGGGAGTTGATAGTAAACAAAATACTGGTACTTAATTGTATAATGTTAAGTTTTAAACTCAAAAGAATATTTGTAAGTATAATGAATTGTGAAGTACCAAACATTGTTATTACAGTTTTATTTTACATGTAACAATTTTCACAAATATACAGCCATCATCATAATTTTAACTATTTTCTTTCCAATTATTTGTTATGTGGCAGTGTAAACATTACGTAATCATAATTCTTTGTCATTGTCACATCATTTTGTAATAGTAAAATTAAGTTGATGCCAAATGTAAACATCATTGTATTTCTTTAATTATTTTGAATAACTTCTGTATATTTTCTATTGACTGTTGTGCAGTTCAAATCATGAAATCATTTCAGGTACCTACCATGTATTCTGTAATGTTATATTATTAGACTTACGTCATTGTTTATAGCCTACCTACCTTCAGAATTGAAAACCAAGTGTGCCAATGACTGCATACCTATTAGTAGTTTATAAGTTAATAAAACTAAATAAATTATGTGTTTGTTACCAACATTTTGCAAAATAAGAATAAATATTTTTATAATATCAAAAGTGACTTTCATTTATGTATTTGTTTTGACTAATGCCCTTGATTGACCATGGTGGAATACCTGCTCTGCAAGGTTTTTTACAAAACATTAAAAAAATCCTATTTACCTACTTCTAAACTTAGTAAGCGTTGCATAGATAGGCTAAACCTAATTCATAGGAATAAGGATTATAACATAATTATCTCACTTACCTATGTATTAGGTACTAAGGTAGGTACCTACCTAAACTTATTACAACTTTAATCTCTGCCCAGCGCGTCGGGTAATACAAGCGTGATGATATTATAATAACTTTGCCGTTAGCCAGAACGGATCTCATGGTTCATGAAAGAATCGATATTTTTCGTGGAATTTGTGTTAAGTAGTTTTGTTTATCTTTTTTGTTAGGAATTTATTTTATTTTTGTTTGGAAGTAGTTAATTGCGGTGGTCGAATAGTTAATTGTGTGTTGTTTTACCTGTTAATAGATAATTGTTAGGTACTTAAGGGTCCTCTCTCGAAAAAGCTTAAAAACAGCGTGCAGATGAAGCGGTTTTTCACCGGCACTTACAGAGAAATTACATCTGAGAAATTTTTTTAGTAATCTACATGATATGACACGTAATTTGGTTTAGCCACAATTTTTGTATCGGTATCACATAATAAGAAAAAAAATCCACAAAATCACCTCCAAATCGTTGAATGGAACCATTTTACTCCTTCATTTTTTAACAAAATAATATAAAAAAAATATCTACTGCTTTGAAATACAAAGGAAAATAATTTGGTTTTGTTACTTTTTAAAAACATGTATTATTTTAATTATAATAAATGAAAAACGCGTCCGTTTAGAGTCCGTATCTACGACCGAGAGAGGTAGTTTGTATGCACAAGGTCATTGGCGTGAATACAAGCCTTAAGTTGTAGATTCATTTGTAATAAACATGTAGGTAGGTATATTCATATTAGTTATAGAGGGTGAAACAGCAAGCCAACACTCCTATGAATCTATAATAATCTACGTGTCTTTCGGGTCGATATTTATTTTTGATGTTTCATGCATGACTGACTGATGTGGTAGGTACCGGCCGGCGCGGCGGTTTGGTTGGCACGGCGTCACGGGGCACCATTGCTGACTGGTTATTTCCTAATGCACTATCCAATATCCATCGACGCAGCGGAACACACCGTTCCCTGGCAACCCCGCTAGGGCCAGGGTTCAATTCTCAACCCTGTGACTCTTATTGTTAGGAGGTAGGGCTGTTCGCGATGTGCCATCTGTTTTTGTCTTTATTTTTAAAATATTTAAAAATGTAATAAAGGAGAAGATAGATGAATAAATTAAAGCATAATATTATAATTTGGTAAAGTGGATATTTTTGTCAGAAAAAAAATATGCTGCTCATATTATTTACGATTACGCAATGCTATCGGTTTTACATAATTACGTGTAAAATTAGCATGGTTTACAAAACAAGATGAAGTTCAATGTCGTAGGTAGGTATGTATAATGTAATCGAACCGACAAGATCACGTAGTACCTACATAAGTTGATAAAAAAGTAGGTATTTTACTCTTCGTTTTGATAAACAACAGGATGAATTCTAGTCAGATTTTAATTGATGCTTTTTGAAGTTTCTGTGCCGAGATTACACGTAAATAAAGGAATTAGGATACACGCGTAAAAAAATGATTATAGGTATTTCATTATGGATTTATGTTTAATCTCTTTCGAGGCAAAGCAAGGTAAGGAAATTGGGCAAAGAACAGAATATGCCTGGAACAGTTAGAGGGTCCATAGGAATATTTTATGGGTACCTACCTACACTGTCCATGTCTTCCTTTAGAATTGGAAAGAAATTGCATAGAATCGCGATTGATAGGAATGGAGGGAGGCCTTTGCCCAGCAGTGGGACAGTATGGGCTAGCTATAATAATAATTATTATTTGTACATCTTGAACAGCATCTTCAAATTATTTAAGACGAGATAGATTTTGATTACAGCTTGATCAATGTTTTTGTTGTATTCTCTGGTATGGCAAAATACAAGTAAAAAATAAAAGCCAGTTTATCACAATATCAAATGTTACTTTAATTAATCTTTAACCTAGAGTTACTTTGTATCTGGATATGAGCAATCTGTGTTTGAACACACCACACAAAACACTACATCCCAGGAAAGTGAACATTTCTTAGTCAAATAATTTGAAACACACTTGTGTTGAAAAAAAACAGTACTTTTTGAATGCCTGGCATGTTACCATGTCACAAAAATATATGTATTTGCATGATATTATAATTAAAAACCTGTAAATCAAATAATGCCTCAACAACAACAAATCTAAGTCAAATTACAAATAGGGTTGCATGGCATTCAAAAAGTTCAAACACTGGTACAAAAGGAATGGAGTAACTAGTAATTTATCGGCCTTCTATATAAGTTGATAGCTCAATTTCTTCCGGTAGCTCCGTGATATTGACATCAAAGCGGTCTTGAACTTCGTTAAGGATCTTGGCATCATTCTCATCAGACACCATAGTTATGGCTAATCCTTTAGTACCGAAGCGGCCAGCACGGGCCACACGATGCAAGTACGTGTCAGAATCTTCAGGCATATCATAGTTGAACACAATATTCACTCTTTCAATATCCATTCCTCTTCCGAATAAGTTGGTTGCGACTAGAATTCTCTTCTGGAACTCCTTGAACTGCTGGTAACGGGAGAGACGCTCGTCTTGAGTCATGTTCCGGTGTATGCCAATAGCAGGGAAATTCTGATCCGTTAGAAGTTGAGCTAGAGCTATGCAGCGTTGCACAGACTTCACAAATATAACCACTTGGTTGAACTCCAGTACATCAAGTAGCTCAAATAGCTTCTTATTCTTCTCGTTCTCCTTAAGTTTAACATAGTGCTGCTGCAGGCCATGCAGTGTCAGCTTGGCTTCGTCGTCCACATACACTTCCATGGGGTCTTGCATAAACTTCTTGCACACTGGTCTGATTTCCTTACTCAAGGTAGCAGAAAACATCATCACTTGTTTGCCGTGAGGGGTGTTTCTAAATATCTCCTGCACGTCGCGTCTCATATCTAGAGATTCCAGCATCTTATCACATTCGTCCAGTATAAAGTGCTTCAAATGTTTTAGATTCAGCTTCTTACTGTTGACTAACGCCAAAATCCTGCCAGGTGTACCGACGACTATGTGAGGGCATGCAGTTTTGAGGACCTCTTCGTCTTTCTGTACGGGCATTCCGCCAAAGAATACTGATACTCTGACGCCGGCCATGTACTTTGAGAAACGCTCGTATTCCTTGCTAATCTGGAAAGCCAATTCTCGGGTGTGGCACATTACGAGGACGTAGACGTGGTTTTCAGACGGCTCCAACTGCTGAAGAGTTGCTAACACAAAAACGGCGGTTTTTCCCATGCCGGACTTCGCTTGACACAGAATATCCATACCAAGGACGGCTTGCGGAATGCATTCATGTTGCACTTCTGATGGATGCTCGAAACCGCAGTCGACGATGGCGCGCAATATCTCGGGTTTTAACAGGAAATCTCTAAATCCAGAGCTGTGAATAGATACATAGGATCCCTTAACCTCTTTCTTTGGCGCCGCTTCTGTCGCCCCGTCAGCGATCGATTGATCTGCTTGTTCCTCGTCTTCGTAGTCCAGAAGATCATCGTTGTCAGCCATGATTTATAGATTTGTTACTAATTTATGTAGTAATTAGGTGCCGCGTTCGTCTAAGAGCACGTGAAATTTATTTTGAAAATTTTATTTCACAATAATGGCGGCTATGGTTTTGGCGTCAATTTAACTTTTTTTTAGAAACCGTAACTCAACTCAAGTCTCAAGTGTAATTTGGATAGTGGAACCTAGTCTTTTTGCTTTCAGTTCTCGCGTTACATATATTCTATGTAGGCTTACTGATACTAATTTAAAAATGAAGTTTATCGCAGCACGGGGATTGATTGCAATCGTAGCCCAATCAAATATTATTTATTTACAACCACTCATTTGGAGCAACATTACAGATTCCTCCAATACGATGTTTGGCACAAAAAAAGATTAATATATTTGGGAAAATTAAATGAATATGGTCGCAAATGCGACTGCTGTCCATGAAGTCTTGGGTTCGATTCCAGGACAGGCAAAGTGTTCCTGACAAAGAGTACCATATTAATACTGGTTACTGAACTCCTGACTAATTGACCATGCTGTTGAATGGTTGATATTGGCTCAACATATAGAGGAATAATCTATAGAAATAGCATAGATGGGCGTACCCCTCTGCCAAAGTACATAACACCGCACAAATAATAAAAATAAATAAATACAACTAGATGCAGTTTTACATTCTCGTCAAAATTCAGGAGATGATCTTAAATATATACGCAGTTTTTATTGTTGTTAAAAGTTTATTACACAAAAAAATATTTCAGAATAATCCCCGCGCCGCCGTGGGAATTAGAAATTATCAAATAAAAGTTTGCAATTATTTGTTTGTCATAGTCATCATTTATTGCATACATGTAGTTTCCAGGTGGTTACAGGTAGGAATATAGGTTTCATACATGAACCCTGATAAGGCACAGCAATATACAAAGTGCTACAGTGTCACATAATAACCAAACTTTAACGAAAATATCAATTTTAACTCAAGTTAATAATAGAAAATATCAAGTTTGTATGAACGCGTGTATAGGGCAAAAAACAGACAGGCCGCGTTTTAACACTTCACTTCACTTACCGATTTCCGGAAAGAAAGAAAAAAAGTGGTAAAATTATAATTATATCAAGTACCTACCTACCAAATAAAAATTGATGCTACAGCTTTGTTAGATTGCTACTGGACTTGTAGACGCGACCGTACATTTTCATACTAAACATGCCTATAAAGTCCATTTCACGAAAGAAGTCCCGCAGACGCAGCGCATCGTAAATAAACCTTATAACGCACTAATCCAATAATAAACTCACAAAATATCTACCACAGCAAACGCACCTTGATAACATCGACAAACGACAACATGGCCGATCTGTTAAATTTAGTTCCACAATTGTCCGCGGGACTTCTTTCGTGAAATGGACTTTAGTTGCTTTGGTTTAATAAGTAATTATTGGAAGTGCGTTGATTTAAATGAGAGTCTGATTATAGTCTTTGGTTATAACTATGACAGACCACTAGACATTGACTTATATATTACTGCGTAAGGACTGGGCGGACAGCATGTTAAAATGACGCCACAAACGTGGTCCCAATAAGGTCTTTCGTAAGCCGAAGTGAACTAGTCCACGATCGGCTCTCTTCGGGTGCGGTCGTAAGCTTTATTTATGTTCTTTATACCTCGAAAATGCCACGCCGCTTATACAAGGTTACGTTAACGAGCAGACTACACCAATTCTCTGTATGGCGAACGCGTCGAGCAAATGTTCGGACGACCGTATCTTTAGTTTTTATATCAATGCCACTAGATCAAAGAGTCCCAAGAGATACTAGATTTTACGAGTACATACTTAGTTAGTTCACGCATTTTAGCACTTCGTTTATCAAAGTAATACCAGTTGAAAAAAAATGATAGAGACCACTACAGACCTAGATAATAATAATTCGTTAGTTCACTGATTCGACGAACCTTACGGTCAAAATAAGGTTGCCTTCCATTATTTAGTAATGTTATGTTCGTGAAAGTACTGAAAGAACCCTGAGGGCTTCAATACAATCCAACAACGCTCTCCGGTATGAAGGCGCGTCTGGCGGTCACAGGGCACGTCACTTCCCTCCCGCGATCGCAATATTTTAGCCCGATAACGAGCCCGTCGTTGGGTTGCCTTGATGATCTGTGGAGCCAGGTATTACAACCAGCACCAATGTGTGTGGTTGCTATTAGAATCTTCATAGGCACTCCACGGCGCGATGTGTGTCGCACAGTCGGCATAGTGCCGCTTTCAGGCTTTCTTCACGACACCTCAGTCAGCGAACCGTAAAATGCTACAACTATGCTTATTCAGCCCACCCTTCAAGTATTATCAAGCGTTATATTTTGTTTTGTCCGTCAAAAGTTCATTCGCGGAAATGTCTTCTAACACAGGACTCCAGGGGTTGTACTGTCGCGGGGTCGAGTTTTCTAGGGGTAAGTGTAACGGAGTTGAGTTGTTGTAGAATCGTTCAAATTGGTGTAAATAGTTGCGTGAACTGCGATCTTCTAATGATTTAACAAACTCTAATCATTTCTTTTTTTCATCACAGACTTTTTTGCATTGTGAAAATCAACGTGAGCAAACCTTGTAGCAGACACTTCCTAAGAGCGATTCGTGTCAGCGTGTCAGGCCTTTTATGAGCTTGAACTTGAACTTACTTAAATAGGGATGTATAAAAACCTCAAATTCGGAAACTTATATTTTAAGACAATGGAGAAAAAAGTCTTTTGTTTCACGAAAAAGTCAATTTTTTCATAACTTGACAGGTTTCGAACCGTCCAAGTCAGACATAAGGAATATTGGTCGTGTTATGGTTTTATGATAAAATAAATTACCATGGCTCCGTAAGTAGATCTATTATTGTAGCTAGCCAATATTGTTCTACTGCTCTGTCTGTCGCGACCTCGTGTCACTATTTCAGGGCACCAATCCTGAGCTTCACGGGCCCACAGACAGACATATCCAGCCCATTTAAGTTGGGCAGCCTTTTGAACCACGTCAACGATTTGCGTTTTGGAGCGTAGAGCAGTGTTACGAACAGACTTCATAGCACATTTATTTGGCAAACCTTGAGTTTTGACTTTTGAATGTTATTCAAAGGCCAAGTTTGTGCACTGTAGGTCAAGATCTGGAGAATACACAACATGTCCTTCCAAGCATTTTCTGTTCTTTATGCAATTTCGTTATGGAAAGAGATTACTTGGCCCAAGTAGATGTTATATTCTTGGAAATATTTTATATTCTCCCCGCCTACGTGTATCCTCTTCTTGGAGCTGTTTTTAATGAGCTTAGCTTTTTTTTATGGTGGGTGGAAAATCATCAAATAACCCCTAAAGCAAAGCGAAAGCGCGGGTTCAGAGCGAAAGGGAGTGTCAGACTTCTACTGACTAAAAACCACCCATGTTCCTTCTTAGCCCTTCATGTCGAGGCCGCGGTATCTCTTGCGAACAACCCGCAGCCCCGACGGGCGTCGGCATTGCGGGCCCCTTCCATGTTGCTGACATCTCTTTGAGGCGCGCGTGGAACACGAACGCGCCGTCGACACATCGCCGCTACGAGAACACGGTGGGGCTCCGCCCAAGCGAGACACACCACCACGGTGTGCTCCACCGTGTCCTCCGGCCGATACACAGAATGGTGGCATCCTGGCGTTTCCTCCCGCCTGATTCGGTGCAGGTACCTCCCGAAACAACCGTGTCCGGTGAGTACCTGCGTCAGACGGAAGGTGAGGGCGCCGTGGCGCCTCTCCAGCCACTCCTCAAAGAGGGGACTTACCGCCACTATCGTGGCGTGCCCTTAGCCTTGGACATTATCATTTTCAAGGCTTGCATCGCTTAAATCTTGTAGCATTTCCTCTAGTCCTGTTGTTGTGGGGGAGAAAATGACAATATCATCAGCCAAACGCAGATTTCCTTTTCGTAGCTCTAAACAATATTACTTACAACGCTTATTTGCACTCAATGGCAAGATTAAATTAGTTTTTTAACCGAATTTCCAAAAAGGAGGAGGTTGTCAATTCGGTTCTATTCTTTAACGAAAATGAAATTGGAAGTTTGGGGCCACAAAATGGATAAATGAAAGGCATTTGTATGTGGTTGAGATAAGAATGCTTAGGAAAACAGTAGGTATATGAAGAAGTCTGAAAGAGGCGCCGGTGACTGAAAAGTTATGTTCTAATCGTTTGTCGTGGTATTGGCATGTAAAGCTGGGTATCCATTTGCGCAGCCTCGTGGCGAGCTGCCTCATCCTGAGCGTGCCGCGAGCTGCGGAAAGTACATGCGTCTCCACTTGAGCACACATAATATCGTATCGAGCGGCAAGCCTCAACCCGAGCCACGATTTTCTCAATTCCTCATTAACCACCATGGTTGACGCACGTAAAGTCGCTGCAGCATTAGTAGTAATTAGTTACTACAAAAGGAAGCAACATAAGAAACGGAAACATCGATGGTGGATTAAGGAAATATATCGTCAGCGAAATGTTCATGCAAAACAGTTGTTGTCAGATATGACCTTTGAAGGCGTAGAAGAAACTATTTAAAATTTTACCAGAATGAACTCTGAAACCTTTGAAGATCTATGTATCAAGCTTGAACCAATAATTGGAAAAAAAGATACATCGTTTCGCAAAGCAATTACAACAAAAGAACGACTGGCCATTACCCTGAGGTTTTTAGCAAGTGGTGATTCGTTTGTTAGTTTGCAATACCTGTTTAGAGTGTCAAAGCAATCTATTTCAAAAATTGTTCGCGAAACATGTGATGCCTTGGTAAAAGTGCTCAAAGAATATGTTCAGGTATGTTAAAAATGCTTTATTAATCAAAATTTTAGTAAAGTACAAAGTTACAATAATGACAGAGTAGTAAATTGTTCAGTATTTCCAGTAGAATCTTGTGAGTTCACAGAAGTTTGCCCATATTGTTGGGAATTTTGTACGTTCGCAGAAGTTTGGCCGTATTGTTGCGTGTAGTATCCTTGTTGTCGTGTACCTGGTAACATCCCGGTATCAGCTTGAAATAAGATATCCATTATAGCTTTTTTAACGTGTGCTAAAGTAATTGGATCATATTTTCTAAGTTCTGCAGTAATATGTTTACCAAACGTATCATAACTATCATCTGTATAATTTAACACTTCCATAGCTTTATCTAGATCTATATTATCTTCACAAGCATCAGTCATTTTTCTTTTATTTGATCTTGAAGTTTCGGGCTGCGTCTGTTGTTGATCATCGCGGGGCAAAGATGATCGCTCGGAAGAAGAAGTTTCACGCATCGATTTATTTTCTTCGAATAATTCTTCATTCTGTAAATTAAAATAAATAAAATCATCAAATAATGTTTTAGCAGTACGATAGCCTAATAGTAAAATAATGATGTGACATAATTTTCAGATACCATCATCAGAAGAAGAATGGTTAAAAGTAGCACAAGATTTTGAAAACCAGTGGCATTTTCCTCATTGTGTGGGGGCCCTCGATGGCAAACATATTATTCTTCAATCACCAATTAATAGTCACGGAGAATACATAAATTATAAAAATTTTCCCAGCATCGTATTGCTTGGCTTGGTGGATGCTAATTATAATTTTATGTATGTAGACGTTGGATGTCAAGGACGCATATCCGATGGTGGAGTCTTTAAAAACAGTGCATTGTACAAATCATTGGAAAATAATGAATTAAAGTTACCAGCACCCTGTATATTACAGACACCATATTTGATTAAAGTGCCCTATGTTATATTAGCTGACAAGGCATTTGCTTTAAACAATTATACTATGAAACCGTTTGAAGGAACCCCAGACAATGGTTCTCCGGAAAGAATATTCAATTACCGTCTATCTAGAGCACGAAGGGTAGTAGAAAATGCTTTTGGCATCATGAGTTCTGTATTTAGAGTGTTAAGAAAACCAATGTTATTGGAACCAGAAATTGCTACGAAAGTGGTACTGGCTACTGTTTATTTGCATAACTTTTTACGAAAAGCAAGGGCAAATATTTATACACCACCAGGAAGTTTGGACTCTGAAATCGATGGAAATTTCGTACAAGGGTCGTGGAGGAATGAACCAGATTCGACTTCTTTTGTGCCTTTACGTGCAATTCCTCGAAGGTCTGCAAATGACGCAAAAGCAATTCGGTCACACTTGGCTACACACTTCGTTACAAATGGACACATAACATGGCAACATAGATATTAAATATAAAATATAATTAGCACTAATCACTATCCGAAACAGAAGAAAACATTATGTACGTTTAAACACTGCGAGGTTCTGTTCAGAAATGAAAGAAATAACGCCAGAGAACGCCACGACACGACACATAAGTGTGCACACTCACCGTCACGACAGTAAGCACCACGACACGCCACGACACGTAAATATGTTTTCGCCTTTAGCCCAAAGCTTACTGACCCCAGATACTTACCGAAGAAGAAGGCGATGGTTCTGAATTTGTTGTGTCTCTTGCTGCAGAAGGCGACGATGTGTCGATAGACATTGAGTTTTGAGTCTCACGGGGAGAGAACTTGTCAGCCAAGAAGTAAAAGTGCTCATAAGCGAACCATTTCGATATATGTACACCTCATTACGACCTAGAATAAAAATAATTTTTAGAGGTACACTACACACGTGAGTAAAATGAGTATAAAATAAATGACAAGAAATATACAACTAATTTTCAAAAACCAATGAATTTTTACCTGATCCCGTGACGAGACTTTTTTTATGCCGAGATTTTTCCCTCCGAAAAGATCCACAAAGCGAAGTAATTTTTTTTTTTATTTCGGAAATGGGTAGTTTCATTTCCTTGCTTATTATTTTCCAAGAATCTTCTTTCAATTGTTTATTATAATGATGCGGTGAAGTAGGATCCCACAAATGTCGGTGGTTTTCATATAACTTAATTAATTCGATACATTTCTCATTATCCATTTTGCCGCGTGCCGAGCACACGTACGTCCGTCTCCACCATATACAAATGTACTCTGTGGTCTCCACTGAACGCACGCCTCACACTGAGGCGTCTTTGAGCATGGCCATTTACCGACACGATTTGGCTCGCTGCGCGGCCGCCTCGTTTGGTTCAAGTCGCGGCAAGCCTCGACTCGCGGCACGGTCTCCACTAGATCTGCCTCGGGTCGAGGCAGCCGCTCGGCCCGAGGCTGCCTCAAATGGATACCCAGCTTAATGCAGAGGAATTAAGAAAATATCTTGAGGAAATTTTTGTGTATGAATGTGAAAGAAGAGAGAGCCAAAGAAACGATGGATGGACTGTGCTAAGGATGATAATGGTCAGAAAGGAGGTGACTGATGAGATGACGAATAAAAAAGAAGTATAGGAGAAGAGACCTGCTGCGCCGACCCCAAATAAATGAATTGGGTTATGGACAAGAGAATGAGTCATCATTCTCCTGTCCATTCATTTTCATAGTCATATGAAAATGAAAAACTGAAGTCACTGCTACGCGCTGCGGTCTCACGTTCTCCTAAGTAAAAGTCTTATATCTCAAAAACTAAGTGCATGCGTATCGAGTAGTAGTAGTATACGACACGTAAAGTACAGTGTGTGTGTAGTGGTTACTATTGTTTCTCACGCTTTCGAGTTAATAATTATTTTAAAACAAAAACATTTCCTTTTTGAAGTTTTATTCTATGCTTCGATAATACTACTCATGGAAAGTGGTTGTGTCGCGGGAAAAATAATAATAATGATCACTATCACTACTCATTATAAAACAAAGTCCTCCGCCGCGTTTGTCTGTCTGTCTGTTCGCGATAAACTCAAAAACTACTGCACCGATTTTCATGCTGTTTTCACCAATGGATAGAGTGTTTCTCGAGGAAGGTTTTAGTATATAATTTTTATGTAAATTCAACTCCTAAAGGAGATAAATAAAGGATGAAAGTTTGTTGGGAAGTTATTCGACATCCACGCGGGCGAAGCCGCGGGTCAAAGCTAGTGAAATAATATATGAACAAAAACCAGTGAAATATTTTATAATTGTTTACAGAAAGAAGCAAAAGGGCCAAGAAATGGGAATCATCGAAAAACTATCGGGGTAAGTACTATCGCGGGCACTCCCGCCTGACCACCACTAAGCTCATATTTGCTTGCACTTACAACATGAAGCGCTCTCTAGCTCCGCCCCGCCTTTGTATAGAAATAATGAATGAAATACAATACCGTTCCACCGCACTGACGAGACCGACGCACGCCGAACGAGAGTTATTGTTATTTTTAAACTGCCATTATTAGAAAAAAAACTTTAACTGAATTTGACTTTCGTTACCAATGGTGCGTGTGTGTTGGTTTGGTAATTGTAAATTAAAAACTCAATGATTTCTGTGAGTAATTTTAAATTTATTATAAGAATCTTATAAAATCCCATGCTATTTAACAGGCAATTGTAAGCGTGTTCTCTAAATCGGCTTTAACGATTTCGATAAAATTTGAAATAATGGGGCTTTAGGGCGGTGAAACGTTGATCTAGCCAGCGGGCCTAAAATGGCCGCTTTTGCAGAACATAATATGAATGACATTAATTTAAAATTTAAAATTCTTAAAATGGACTTTATGTTTATGAAAATAAAGTCCATTTTAAGAATTTAAACATTTTAATGTGATTCATATTGTTTTTTTTTTATTTTGGGACTCAGCTCAGCGATTTGACTGATGTTAAATCCTTGTCCATGCAAAATTATAATTTCATTTCGTTCTTCTTGTATGAGATTTCTGGAAGACATTATGCACAAAATGTTCTAGCACAGGTTCTCAGGAGTCCAATATTATTGCACAGGTTAACGTTTAGTCAATCAAAGGTCAGGTAAGCAGAGCAATGGTCAATGTTCAAAAGGTCCGGGAAGCGCGCCAAAGTTCGTCCGTAAAATTCGCAAAAGGTGTACAGAGGATACGTCACTAAGCTGCGCAGTGCAGATTGCAACTAATTACGTTGACGCTTCTCTAATAGGCCTAAACTTTGAGGGGGCGGGGTTTGGCGCCTACGCATGATTTATGCGAAAAAAATTTTAACTGGGCAGGCGGAAAAGCTTTCGACTGTACCTACAAAGTTAGAATGACTCTAACCCACCCATGTTCCTCCTTAGCCTTTTGTGAACAGCTCCGCATAACCTCGGTCCTCCGTCGCGTTTTGATTCCTAAGCCCGGTATCCAGCAAAGCGGAGACGTGCAGAGCGGAAAGATGTACCAAATTCGACCAATCACAGGAAGGGCGAAAGACCAGATGTAAAATTTAACTAATGTGATTGGCCGATTTCCGCACATTTCCTCTCGTCTCCGCTCCTCTCCACTTTGGTGGAAATCGGGCCTTACTCGAGCGTTTACTTACTACGCACATTACTCAATTATGGAATACGATTTTTAGAGGGTCTTAAAAGATAATTTCACAACCCATAATTATTATTACTTGAGACAATTTTGGCGATTTTTCGATTCCCTCTTGGGTGAGATGGTGGTTTTATTTAAAAAATATAATTTTAACTCAATTATTTTCATTAAATACTATTGTGCAGGATTTAACCACGTAAGTAATTATGATACAGTGTTACTGGAAAAAAAAGAATTACGTTATATTTATCGATACCCCCCTCTCACCTTCGTGAGATTAGGAGAGATTCAACGCAACGCCCCCCCCCACTCGAAACACCTCACCTTCAAATTTTATGTTTCATGAGTTTCCTGTTTAGGCTGTGTGTTATTTGTTAGTTTTAAGATATCTATATAAAGTCGATTTTAATCAATTATTTTTTGTTTTCAGGTATTTGGTAAATCCATTGTAAGTGTTTTATTTTATTATATTACACTTTATCGTTGCTTACTCGAGAAATAAGTACAAACAAATTATGAGCACACTTCAAAATACTCATACATAAGGTTTAGGGTTTTTTTTTTATAGATTTTCGATAACCAACCACCTCTCCAATGTTTTTTTTTCCTCATCCGGGTAGCCTAGCCCTGAATCCTCCAGCAATGTGCTTAGAGGATTTAGGGTTAGACAGAACTAAAGCGGACTTAGACTGTCGCCAAGAAATACTCCCCGTTTAATCTGGATCTGTCGACATCCTGGATATCGGAGGACCGTCCTCCATTGGTGAAGGAAGGCGCGTAGACTTGCATATACCTTTTATAACCGCAGCATGTCTTTGCCTGCTTATAATCTAGCCAATATGTTATCAGATCCTTGCGAGACTGACGATCCTGTTGGCTCATGACCATGTCCTTAGTACCACGTGACCCGTTCTTACATCCATTTTGAAAGGCAGACATAATGGAGTTTTTATCAATGTGTATATTCATTTTAATTCTCAAAATAAATGTAAGAAGTTTGTATAAAATTGGTATCGGTATTGGTACCGAAATTAAATCGGTACCTCGTACCTATTTGCAGTGTCTCAGATTAAAATACTATCCCACTAAAAACAAAACTTTTGTAAACCAAGTCGCGCTAGTTCTTCTACCGTAAAAAGTAGTGAGATCCATTCATGATTGACTTGGCCATCGCATTGCATTCGCCAATGTTAAACAGGCCATTCTAATGGCTAATCGCCATAGCATTGGCCAATGTGATGGGTTACAAACAACAAACAAATACCTCTTTAAAATATTGGTATGGATTTTGATTTTTCAATCAATTTGGGGCCACCACCCACTGTTTAAATTACAAAAGCAATTATATTTATGTTTTTTATAGCAAAGGCCCACCCCCCAGAAAACCGGTCACTCTTGGTGAACGATTTAAGAACATAGGAAACAATAACTTCAGGGGTTTAGTTGGCTCAATTGTACCATTAATATTAATAATAGCTCTATGGGAAAAGGATGAGGTGAGTACGAATTTATTTATTTATCATCTGTGGAAGACTAACAGATAACAAAACAGATTAAAAATGTAGTAAAGTCCATTTCACGAAAGAAGTCCCGCGGACAATTGTAGAACTAAATTTAACAGATCGGCCATGTTGTCGTTTGTCGATGTTATCAAGGTGCGTTTGTTGTGGTAGATATTTTGTGAGTTTATTATTGGATTAGTGCGTTATAAGGTTTATTTACGATGCCAAAAGTTGTGAAACAACATTATGTCGCGCGACATACAGCGCTGCGTCTGCGGGACTTCTTTCGTGAAATGGACTTTACGTCTGGCCGCTGACAGCCGACTGACAGTCAATGACAAGTCTTCACAACATACAGCGCTACCCACAATTTATAGCTCAGGCACCGTTTGGCCGAGGACACACTTGATAAGAATGGATACAATTTGGATAAAAAAATCTCTTATCCCAGCCGCTGCGGGAGACGCTCAGTCGGGAGAAGAGTCATTTGATGACTTCCTAAATAAAAAAAAAAAAGGGTTGTGTTGATGCAGCAAGATCTGAAGCGCATACTTTATTACAATTTAAATTTTGTTCCAGGAAATTAGAAAACTTGAGCTTATGTGGGTCTGGATGTTCTGGTTCTACTTATGGCAACCTGTTGCGGTTCCCAACACGTCGCTTATTCCTGTATTTTTTCTGCCCATGGCTGGTGTAATGAGTACCGCGATGACTGCCGGATGCTACATGAACGTATGCTGTTTTAATACTTTACTAATTATTACAATATTTTCCTATTAATGGAAAAATGTCTTTCTCCATTGATATTTTTTTGTTCTAGAGTCTAGAACAAAAAAATATCGCCCCCCAGGTATGGTCTAGATTCTAGACCTATGTACCTGGGGGGGTTCCCAGGCTTCACTGCGATATTTTTTTGTTGTAGACTCTAGAACAAAAAAATATCGCAGTGACGGGGAGAAAAAATCAAATCCCAGTGTATTGGCCCCCAATATCTCCGTAACTGCCTGGGATTTGATTTTTTCTGATGTACCTGGGGGGTTCCCAGGCAGACGGGGAGAAAAAATCAAATCATAGGCAGTTACGGAGATATTGGGGGGGGGGGGGGGGTTAAATTTTTCACAGCTGTTTTTTGTAAATACTACTTTTTCAGGTTATAACTTTACTTAAATTACCTCCATGACTCGTTTACTATTCAAAGCATCCACTAGCACAATATTTTAAGAGTTGAGTTTAACATTGAGTTTTACCCAAAAATGTGAATTTTAGCTCCAAAAAAAGTCAATTCCCAGCAATATTTTTTGCGCAGAGGTATAACTTAGATGAAAAAGATGTTGAGGTTTTCTCGTCGTTGACTGGATACCCCGGTAGTTGTTGTAGGAAGATAGTTCACACCAAACCACTGTTGTGTTCAATAGTTTAATTACGTATTATTTAGTGTTAATAAAATTATAGTTACGTTTGTTTAGTGATCTGAGCCGCACTTGATGCAATGTTATTATTGATCGACCCGCCTGTGGCTAAGTTTTAGTGACGACTGACTCTATATTAGAATATAATTAATAAAGTACGTTTAGCGTTATTCATTACGTGCGCATAAACGTACTTTTGCTGTGTGAGCTTTATTGGCTCGTACATGCTCCCGAGGGAAAATTATGTACGCACTCAGATTACCAAACTTGAGTTAAAAGTTAAATAGTTACATGAGGTACTTATGTACAATGTACAACATAATGCGGGGTTGACAGCTTCGTGAAGAGTTTGTTAACATCCTGTATATTATTATGTGTACCTAATATAATATGTTATAAACAAGACCTAACTTTACAGGATATTGTGATGCTGTTCGTACTAACTTCGTGGCTAATAGTACTGCTCAATAACTCAGGCGTGGACAAACGCATAGCTTTATGGTTTTTAGCTTCAGGAGAAACTTCACAGTTTTCTGCAGATAAGTGAGTACGTTTTAAGGTATATTATGGTATAAATTATTGAAGTTGAAGTAATGTTTCAGAGAGGCTCTCTGTACGGAACCGCACATTACTTTTCATAGTCATGCGCCGTGCATTCTGTGCACTCGGCATTTCGTATCTATCACTAAGCTTATTTGTGTAAGTACATTTAATCAATAAATTAGTGTTCAACGGATATTCGCGGTGGTCGCCCAGTATCATCACTAAGTGCAGGGATCCCCCTACATTTATTTTGGTCCTTCGAGCCGGATTTGAACCAAGGAATCCAAGATTCGATTTAGTACTGAAACAAGGTGTTATTGTTTCAAGTTGTATCGTTAAAGTCCTTTGTTTTTGTGTTCTAAAATAATTGTAGTTAATTTTTTTTTATTGGTAACCATGTTGTTATTCATGTCCTTGTCTCGGTTAGGTATTGTGGTAACCTTTGGTGGAACCACAGCCTGCGACGGCGTGGCAATGACATGGGTACTTTGCATTTCAGTCCGTAAGCGATCAAGGATGGTATCATCCCCTTCGGGGCTGCGGGTTGTTCGAAAGAGATACCGTGACCTCGACGCAAATGCCTAAGAAGGAACATGGGTGGTTTTTAGTCAGTAGAAATCTGACACTCCCTACCGCTCTGCCCAGAGCGGGGGGAGTCATTTGATGACTTCCCACCGTCCAAAAAAAAAGTATGTTATCATCCAACATATTACTGGATGATAACGTACTTGTTTATATCCATAAACTCGATTTAATTATTGTGTTTATTTTAGTTGACTGGTAAAAACTATCTGGGTGATGTCCTTTATTTTTTAATGAAAGACTTTCTAAAACTATCTGAAATTTAAATAATTTGGGCGCGAGGTTTTTTAGGCCATTTTAAAACAAGGGGTATAAAGTGGTCTAAAAAACCGTACGTGATTAAAAGATGGCTCGATCATAATTAGTATAATTCGCCTTGATTGTATTAAAATTTCTTTTTTTTTTAGGTTAGTATTCAAAGTTAGTTCAGCAGCGTTCTTTCTTTCAATGTTCAGTAGTCGGCTAATAGCGACATTAAATCTAACAGAACTTATAACTAGCGCGTGTATAAAAATAGACGTAAGTAAAAGAATATCTTTTGCTATGTACAGTATTATTCCAACATTTACCCTTCGTAGATATAAAAGTATTTTCAGCAATGTCGGTCGTATCAGTCAATTGGATTGATTAGGCCGTGTGATTGTTTTTTGCTTCTTAATACTTTTAAAATATTGTTTGTAGGTACTATACATCGCATGGCATGCACAAAAAGCCCTCTAACACACACACACACACCCGCATTCTCTCCCACACACCCGCTCACTCACACATTCGCACACACACAGACACACACCCGCTCACTCACACCCCCGCACACCCGCACACGCTCACCCACATACACACACAAACATCTGCAAACGCGCACGGGCTCACTTACACACATGTGTGCATTTCACACAGTTTCGACTTCAGATCTCTCACAAACTACTTTTAATTTTTTTTTTAAATTTGTTTATCTGTCATTTTTGTATTTCAGCCATCCGGAAAGTTAAGCGACGTTACCAATTTGCGTTACGTGATTAATAATGCAGTTCAAACTTCTTCGTCGATCGGTACGTAATGTAGTCCGGGGCTTTTAGACTTGAACCCTGCATTACAAACACAGAACAGATAAAAGAGGTTAGAAGGGCCTTGTGGGCGGGGCAGGCGCGCCGCTCATATGTCGCAAACGCTCATATGTCGAAAATTTGATTTACCGGCCAACAATCGCGCTCATATTGTGACAGCGTACGAAGCTCCGCGAAAAAAAAGAATTATGCCATCTTGCGCTATTATAGTGTGTCGGAAAAGAAGCCTGGGTGTGTAGTGTGCCTCGAGAAAGGATTTCTTATCATCGGTAAGTCCAAATACCTTAAAATACAAGTAATATTTGTAATTATTACAATAGTATTATGTAGTTGGTAGAAAAAATGATACTGTCGCATGCAGATAAAAATATATGTACATTGCTTGCAATACGTGGGTACCATCTTGTACTGCGTGGGCGATTGCGCGATGTATTTCGTTCACTGCGAACGTCGCGTACGACGAGCCAAAGCTTGAGTTCTGCGAAATCTATGCGTTTCGAGAGTGTTGTACCAAGTTGTAAACAATGTCGATATTTAGTATGTGTGAATGTATTCAAATGATATTATTATGAATATGATTAAATAACTTTGTTTATTACTGTCAATTATTGTTTATTGTGTGTTATTAATTTAGGTTTTCGTCTAAAATTTGTTTTGAGGTTAGCCATTTATAATGGAAACATAACAAAACTAAATTTTGTTTTTAGATTTCCAACAGATCCAGATATAAGAACACTATGGCTAGAGGCAACCGGTAGAATTGAATGGATACCTACTAAATGTAGCTGTACTAAATGTAGTAATTAATTGAATGTATGTCTTATTTTTAAGTGTTTCTCGTATGTTTACTTTTGATTTTACTTTTTTATCTTTAATTTTTTATTTGTGTGAGACAAATAAATACCTTTTCTTTCTTTCTATCCCGTTCCGAAATTAAAGCAAAATATTGCAAAACTTAAAGTTACAAAACTAAAGTAATTTTATCGACATAAATTATCGACCTTTTGGTCGCCGTAACATGTATGAGAAATAGACGCGTGTGTGAGTGTACGTTAGACACAGTGTTTGCGCTAGTGTGACAACCAGTAGCAAACTCGCGATTTATGTAAGTGTGGTTTATTTGTGTGCGTAATGCGCGTATGTATTAGCCGCTTGCTTGTAGTGGATATAGAGAGTGGGAGACAAGCGGCGACACCCGTTCTAATACAAATCAGGAACTATTTCCTTTCTAACCTCTTTTATCTGTTCTGTGATTACAAACATAAGTGTCTTTTAGCAGTTAACCACCAAGGTACCCAAGAGTATAACTTTGCTCTCGTGATCAACAACCGTAACACACGTCTATGGCAGATGGAAGATTCAATGGACCCCAGAGTCACTATAATTTCTTTGGAGCCAGAAGCTTAAAACACGAATGCCATATCAAATGGTTTTTGGTGGATTTGTTCGTTCAAGAGTTATCAAATGTTAATAGTTCAACATCCTAATAGTCGTTGATTTCTCGTCAATCAGCATTTCGTTAAGGTGAATGCTCCAACCACCCCGCGAAATTCAAATTTTCTTACGTTTTTTGCAATTTGCAGGCCAGTGCTAGATAAGCCTCCAAGTTCATAAAGGTGCAAAAATGACTTTTTCAAGTTCCTGCACCTTTATGAACTTGGAGGCTTGTATTGATGATTTTGATGATTATATTTCTGTAACTACATACGTCTTACAGCCGCAATTTATATTTTAATCAACATACAAACTAGCACTGGCCTGCAAATTGCAAAAAACGTAAGAAAATTTGAATTTCGCGGGCTAGTTGGAGCATTCACCTTAATTGACAGGTTTTGAAAAAACTGGATGTCTCGCAAAGTACCAACCAAAGAACGAACTAAGAATCTTTTCACCAACACAAATCGAGCAACTCTATCACAGTAACTGTTCTATTGAAGAGTTCTGGGGAACTCTTGCATGCCATTTAAACTTCATGCAAACCATTGTTCCAAAAGCTAAATTTACTAACAGCACCGTCCATGTATATATTTGAATCTTGTAATTTCGTCAAAACACACCAGTATCTATACAAATCCTTTGGTGATTATTGTAATTTTAATACCCGATATCCTAATAGTTTTCCCTTGCCGAACATAAAAACTGATCTGTTTAGAAGAAATTGTTACCCTATGTCAATTAAATTATTTAACAAATTACCTAGTGAACTAAAAGACCTTAGATCTATTCCTTTATTCCGGAAAAAACTGTACGCCTGGTTAGTCAATAAATGTTTCTACACGACCCAGGAATACCTTAGTTATAAGAATAGAAAATTAGTGTAGCGCCTTACAATGTTCCTATCAGTGCAATAATAACTAGTTAATTTAGTATGTAGTTCAAAATGTAAATGTGTACCTATGTATTTGATAGGTACCCAATTCATTATTTTTTAAACTTTTATTTTAAGTTTCAAATTTTGCATACCAGAAATGGTTAATATGAGGATCTTTTTTGTTGTATTATGTAATGCATTATGTATCATCTATTTACCCATATTATGCGAATAAATTATTTGATTTGATTTGATTTGATTTGAACAATGTTCTATACTTACTCCGTAGAAGAACTATGTACATTTGAAATAAAAAAAAACATTAACAAGAATTGTTGTTTTACAGGTGGTATCGCTATTATACACTCTTCGTACGTGACTTTGCTTTTCCGAGGATGTTTTCACCAGTATGTATATTATAAAACTACTGTATTAATTGTTTGACCAGCGACCGAGTCGGGATTTGTGCCCGGTTGGTGGCATTAGGCTCGCCCCCTATTACATGGGACTTCAACATAACTGGCCAAATGAGTGTGTACTCTTAGGTACACCTCTGCCTAGCCCTTTGGGGATTACAGACGTGATGTTATATTTTGTATTTTTATTTCTATTTAAAGCGGTCCTCTCTTACTGCCGCTCTCAGTGAGCTTTACTTAGGCCATCACTTAGTGAAGGTTTTGTCATACAAAAGTATGTCAAATCTTTACTAAGTGACGGCATAAGTAATCATTAAATATCTCTGAGTACCGCAGTTAATTTACAAGTTGTATTGTTCTATTAAAGTTAATGGGGTACTTGAAAAAAAAAATCTAATTAGTCCGTCAGATAGATTTCCAAAAAATATTGGACACAAATTATTTTTTTCACCTAGGTACTTAAATAAAAAATGATGACGACACAGTGTTTCGAAAACTCGTGTGACGTCACATTTCAGTTCATGTTTTACCGGAAAGTGACGTCACACACAAGCCCCCACTTATGATGTTTGACACGTTTTATCTTAGTATTTTTTTATTAATTTGATAAAACACTTATCCAATCTTTTTCGAGAATTTAACTGATGGACTAAACAGAATCATATTTTTTTAGCCAGGAAACCACCTATTTACCTTACCCTTACCTAACTTTAATTCATTAGTACTTCTTTTATTCACAGGTATGTGGTGGACAAGACGCAATGGCCAGATATATTTAACTACTTAACATATACAGCGTTCGCATTCCCTGTGGCTTTTGTTATGTTTATTGTTAATTTAGGTTACCACACCGTGCTTGTTAGAAAGTGAGTTTAATCATTATTTTCATCATCATCATCTTCCTGCCCTTATCCATTCTATTTGGGGTCGGCACAACACGTTTTTTTTTCCATTCTTCCCTGTTAGACGTCACGGTGGCATTTACTCCTTTCTCTTTCAAACTCGTATCATTCCCACACAGTTCATCCATCTTTTCTTTCATAAACATAAATTAATCATTTATTTGCATAAAACATGGTATTCATCATCAGCTTATATTGTCCTCACTGCAGGGACTCAGGTCTCCTCTCTAGAAGAGGGATGGGCTATAATCCACCACACGGGCCTTGTGCGGGTTGGTAGATGTCACATGTCTTTTTTGTTCCCTGTTTAGTTTTTGTTTTTTATATTTTTTTGTTGTGTGTAGGTACTTGTGGTACCTATGTGCCAAATAAATATGTTTTTTTTCTTCGAATTTTTTGGTTCGAAGACATTTTGGTTTAGTTTTCTCACTATGTTTTCCTTCACCGTTTTTTTTGAGAGCAGTGGTGATGAAATAAATAATCTTTTACAATTTTGAAATGGTTTGCTAAGCAGAATATAGTAGAACTTAATAATGGACTGTCTCGTTGGTCTAGTGGTCGCAATCGCCACTGCTGGGCATGAGATCCTGGGTTCGAGTCCCAGGTCGGGCAAATTGTTATTAGGTTTTTCCATCAGGAATTTCTCAGTAGCAGCCACAGAGTCTGTTTGCGCCTGATTGATGGCTATAAGCTCACCCTTATAACATGGCACTTAAACACAACTGGCGAAATGTTTGCTATTTGTTAGTCTAATGGTCGCTAGTACGGCACATAGGTTGTTAGTTTGACGTGGAATAAACGTAAATTATGTTAGTTTGACGTGGAACAAACGTAGGTTATGTTAGTTTGACGAGGAACAAAAGTAGGTTATGTAAGTTTGACATGGAACAAACGTAGGTTCCATAACTTACTATGTTGGTTTGACGTGGAACAAACGTAAGATAAAAATCGAATCAAGCTAACAACTTGTGTGAAATCGACATCTATTTTAAACCTTACAAACACGCATCTTACTAAATAATATTTTAACAGGGTTGGCAAAGGTTTTACAGAAGCGCAGAAAAAAGAAATACAAAATGTTTTTACGAGAAACAAAGCTGAGATACCAAAGGCTATGAGTTTACATGAAATAGTAGGTATTTTTCATATATTTTCTATACATTCCTGATTTTTGTGACGATAATAAGCGCTTAGACAGGTTGTAAACGTACCCTGCACAAAGCCGTTAACCAAACTTAATGTAGGACACTCTAAACATTATGCTGACTGTTGTTTCTTTGAATTAATAATTTACCGTCCTTTTTTGCTGTTAATTTACTGTTTGGATAAACTTTCCTTTATGGACCATCGATTTCGAAGTTAAAGATAGTACTTACTACCTCATAAATAGAAAGCCTTTTTTACCATTTCTTTTACAGATTTCCGTAGTATTTACCGCAGCTTTCTTGGGTGTCTGCTTCTTCCGTTGGGTGCCCGCTTTCGGTTTCGGATGGGCAGACTTTTCGGAAAAGATAAAAGGTTTACCAGGGTAATAACTTGTTATCTGCCGCTGTAGTAATTCATAAATTCATTTATTGCTATTTATCACAATGTCATATATTACTAGCTGTGCCCTGTATGCGTTGTATTGCACCTTTTCTATCTACCATACCTTCGGGTGGGGTTAGGAGGGTGAAAAGTAGGTACTTTAAAGTCCATTTCACGAAAGAAGTCCCGCAGACGCAGTGCTGTTTGTCGCGCGACATAATGTTGTTTCACAACTTTTGGCATCGTAAATAAACCTTATAACGCACTAATCCAATAATAAACTCACAAAATATCTACCACAACAAACGCACCATGATAACATCGACAAACGACAACATGGCCGATCTGTTAAATTTAGTTCCACAATTGTCCGCGGGACTTCTTTCGTGAAATGGACTTTACGACCTGTTCTCACTACTTAATACATAAAATTTAATAAAAATCGGTCAAACTGTTTTCGAGGAGTACCTACCTATGACAAATGACAACTAACACTGTACCACGAGAATATATATAGAAGAAGATGATAAGAGAATATGAGCGAGAATGTGTGTAGTTCGTGGTGCAGCTTAGCTTTAAGTTCACACTGCAATTATTGGAGTGCTGGATTACTGAAACTGCTGAATACATATTAACGGTATTTATTACAATAAACTAATTAATAAAATGAAAATTTCGCCTGCCTGTCTAATTGTTCCGCCGCGCGCCGTTCTGCAATCTCCGAAACGGCTGGACCTAGTTTGTCGAGGCTTTACTTGCAGATCACTGATGTATGTTCAGCTATCTGCAAGTAAAAGTGTTTCATGTGAAACTTTTTTTACTCCTTTCAATTAAAGTAACACAAGCTGTGTGTTCTTCGAGATAAACATCATTTTTGATATTTACATTTTGTTTGTAATCATTCCAGTTAGTATATAAGTGCTTCTATCGATAATAAAACAACATATTAGCACAAATACATAAAGTTGTTTATTCTTTGTTCCAGAGTTAAAGATGCGACAGTTGCAGCTATATTTGTTATCGTATTACATATTATTCCTAAGAGCTATGGTTTTATAAAGATCTTCACAGTTAAAAGTAAGTTACCGTTTTTAACTTCCAAGTAGTTTTATACAGTACAATATACTAAGCACGCTGACGGCCGCAGCAAAGCGCGCTGACGGTTACAGCAAAGCACGCAGACGGCGCAGCAAAGCACGCTGACGGTGCAGCATAGCACGCTGAAGGCGCAGCAAAGCACGCTGACGGCGCAGTAAAGCACGCTGACGGCTGCAGAAAAGCACGCTGACGGCTGCAGAAAAGTACACGGTCAGCCAGTGGCCGCAGGCAACCACATTACTTTGTGTAGTTATTTCACACCAAACGATAAAAGATCACTAAACGGATCAAAAAAACTTACAACAAAAAACAGACGAATTGAGAACCTCCTCTTTTTTGGAAGTCAGTTGAAAAGAGGAAAGATCGTGAGGAAACCTAGATCTAAAATTTCGAAGACATGTGACATCTACCAACACGCACTGGGGGCACGTGGTTACAGCCACTCTCTCATAGAGAGGAGGCCAGTATCGCAGTAGTGGAAGCATTATAGGCTGCAATAGGGTAGTTGACAAAAAAAATCTAATTAGTCCATCAGATAGATTAAAAAAAAAAATTTGGACACATTTTTTCTTTTTTCACGTAAACAAAAAATAAAGACGATACAGTGCTTCGAAAACTCGTGTGACATCACATTTTTTATTGAAGAGTGACGTCACAACCCCCCACTCATGAAGCGTTTTATCTTCGTCAATTTTTATTAATTTGATAATACAAAAAACACGTATCCAGTATTTTTCGATAATCTAACTGACGGACTAATTGGAAACATATTTTTTTTAGGCAGGGAAGGAGCCAATAATTATGCTGTAGTGTACATTTCATGTTACTGTTTCAGAAAAAAGTGAATTAAACCTGAAACCAGAATCCGGCATTCTATGGTGGCGGTTCATTGATAAGAACTGCAACTATGGTTATATATTTACATTTGGTAATGAAATATAATATTTGCTTTTATCTATTAATCATCAGCGTTGATAGTATAGTAGACATTTACTGCGGAACTCAGAGATATTTAATGATTACTTAAGCCGCCACTTAGTAAAGATTTGACATAATTTTGTATGACAAAACTGTCAAAACCTTTACTAAGTGATGGCCTAAGTAATCATTAAAGCTCTCTGAGTGCGGCAGTGAGATCGTAAGGTTTACTTATCTATGCTGTAAATCTTGTCACACCAAATACAGGGTGTAAACGAACCCTTCACGCATCCGTCAACCAAGCATTCTGTACATCGAACTAAGTACCCCTACGCAAAAATTTTTGCTGGGAAATGACTTTTTTTTTTGGGGTCAAAAATCACATTTTACGGTCAAACTCAAAGTAGCACTCTTAAAACATTGTGCTAGTGGATGCTTTGAATAGTAAACGGGTCATGGAGGTAATTTAAGTAAAGTTAAAACCTGAAAAACTAGTATTTACAAAAACAGCTGTGAAAAATTTGGAACTTTGACCCCCAATATCTCCGTAACTATGAGTTTCCCAGGTATGGCCTACAACAAAAAAATGATCGCAGTGGTAGGGAGAACAAGTGCCCTTCGTTTGCGTTAAGGGTACTTTTACACCCTATATTAGATATTCAATGTACCTACTTGAACTATTTTTAGTCTGGTAAAAAGACGACCGCGCTCCTTTTCCATGCTTCTGGCTGGAGTCTTCCCAAAGAACAGTACCAAATACTTTGGCAGTCGTTACAAGTAGTCAGTGACCTGAAAGTCTTGACAACCAGTCTTACCAAAGGGTATCGTATTACCTAGTGTTAACTGGTTTGTGGAGGTCGGTATAAACAGTCGCTGCATGTAAATTACTGGTATTTAGCTGCAACCGGTTAGACTGGAAGCCGACCCCAACATAGTTTGGAAAAGTCTAGGCAGATGTAGTTATAATTCGGTGTAATGTCTCTGGCCTACGTTATTATAACATTATCTATTACAGGCTTTTATTCTATCTTGCCATGTCAGCTAGTATGTATTGGTTAAATCTTGCAACTAAATTTTAATCCAGTTGACACCAACAACTGAATTTTACACACCTTTGCTTCTGGACACGAAACTTTGTGTTGTGTTGTGACATTTTTTGTAGACAAATAAATTTAAAAATAAAACCTAAATTCTTAATTTAACATTTAAGTGTTTATTTATAAGAGCAGCAGTCATCATCATCATTTTCCTGCCTTTATCCCATTCTATTTGAGGTCGGCGCAAAACGTTTTTTTTCCATTCTTCCCTGTTACACGTCACGGTGGCATTTACTCCTTTCTCTTTCATATCATTCCTCACACAATCCATCCATCTTTTCTGTGGCCTTATTAGCAATGTATACCATAAAATGTATTTTTGAAAAAAAATTTTTTTTCAGGAGCTGCTTTTGCGATTATCACCTGTGGTAAACACACACACATGGATCGTGAACTTTCGTGGAGCGTTAAAGATCTAACAGAGATGAATTTCAAAATTGGAATATTGATTGCTGTGTTTGTGGCAGCTATACTATGCAACTTGATGACTGCAATGGCAGCGTGCTCAATGTGGCTTCCCTTTGTATTGGCCATGGTAAAGTAACTTATTGACGATTCTGTACTTTGTATGACACCTGCAATAGACAAATGTTTGCAGAGAAAGAAATATGCCTGATTTTTCTTGCTGGGAAACGAGTTTTTTTATTTGGGGTGAAAAATCACCCTCCCTTTTCTCGAAGCGCTTCGTCGTTTTTAGGGTTCCGTACCTCAAAAGGAAAAATCGCTAGTGTCTCTCTGTCTGTCTGTCCGACCATTCCCCCTCCGCTTACCTCCGAAACTACTGAGCCAAAAACTTAAAAAAAAAAAACAGAAATTAGTTCAACACTTCTAGATTACAGGAAGACTTATAAGAAGTCTATGTTGCAAAAAGAACATGGAAAATCTCTCAATATCTACTACAATGGTACGTAACCCCTCATGTGCAAGTCCGACTTGCACTTGGCCAGTTTTTTTGAATCTTCATGACGCGGGTTTCGAATATACTAGATTTATATAAAACAAAACTCTTGGGATTTCTTGTTTATTGTGGATTTATTAACCATAATTATAAAGTTTAAATTGCATAGCTCTTTTGCTTTAGATTTTAATATTGATATCTAACAAACCTCAATTCCGTCACTGACTCACTGATGATCATCAAAATTCTTGTTAATATCTTCAATTTTAGTAGGAATTTGTTGTTCTTAACCGTTTTCAGCGTTTGTTTTATTATTCTTATTGCAGTCAATCGAGGCTCCTTTTCCTTGGCCAACAAAGGTGTATCTTGCAGCACTAGGTGTGGGTATAGCATCAAATTTAGGATTCTGTGCCCCCTTTCAATATACGCCGGCTTACTACTGCCATCACGCTGGAAAAGTACCGCTTAAGATGATGGTAAATATGGCGTGTTTAAATACCTTTACTGACTGCCGCACTCAGAGAGCTTTAATGATTACTTAGGCCATCACATAGTAAAGGTTTTGACAGTTTTGTCATACAAAAGTATGTCAAATATTTACTTAATGACGGCTTAAGTAATCATTAAATATCTCTGAGTACCGCAGTAATTCATTTCATTATGATAGACTAGTAACAACAGTAGGGGTACCTGTTGTCGTGCTTCTGACAATAACACAGAAAAGTCATGTCATCGTAATATCCATGATATTGGCTAGATACATTAGATTAGCCGGAATAAACACACACTACCGTACTCAGAGATATTTAATGATTACATAAGCCATCACTTAAAGATAAGTAAAGATTTGACATACTTTACTCTTTCTCTGGAGCCCTGACCGCCGCGCCCGGTAGCTTGGAGCCTGTTCCTGATACCGGTGGGCGGTATTTTTTAAATATTTTCTGTAAAGAATATTTAATGTAAAAAAACTAATTACAAATTTTTTAAAAGTTAATAATTGGTAATAATATTGACATTTGTTTATTTTCAGATAAAATATTCTGTCGTACCTGTTCTGTATTGCACCATCATTTTATATATTTTTTTGACTTTTGTTGCCGAAATGATATGGGATCAGGACGCGACTGGTTTTACTGCAATAATGAGTGTCATAGAAGTGCCAAACGAACCATTACCATCACCTCCAGTACCACCACCTCCTTAGTTATGAGTGGTTATTTCAGTTTCTTTGCGTTCTTCTTATGTTTAAAGAAGTTGTATTAATTTTATGTAACTACACGGAACAAGCCTTTGGTTTTTCTTCTTATTATAATGAATAAATATGTTTGGAAACTAAACCGTCCGTTTCATTTCTTGTAAAAACAAATTTGGTGGGTCATCACCATTACCATCACGGACGATGACTGTTGGGAAAAACCTCCTCACGATTGTTGCCGGAAGATGGACGACGTGGGCCGGGAGTCAGCGTTCTACGTGTATACGGCTTGGCTAGTACAAAAACTTTTTTGCAAAACAAAACTGACTGAAAAAAAATAAACTTTAAAAACAAGTCTGTGACATTTTTGTTTGATTTGGTTTTTTTTGCCACCGACTTCAGAAGCTGATTTTTCTTCTGAAGTTTATTTTTCAATTTTTTAGGGTTCCGTAGTTGCCCATCAAAATAATGTGAACTTACTAAACTGATGCACTCTAACTGTCACACTCACAGATATTTAATGATTACTTAAGCCGTCACTTAGTAAAGCTTTGACATAAATTGTATGTCAAAACTGTCAAAACCTTTACTTAGTGATGGCCTAAGTAATCATTAAAGCTCTCTGAGTGCGGCAGTTAGAGAGCTTTGATGATTACTTAGGCCATCACTTATTAAAGGTTTTGACAGTTTTGTCACACAAAAGTATGTCAAATCTTTACTAAGTGATGGCCTAAGTAATCATTAAAGCTCTCTGAGTGCGGCAGTATAACCTAATATTTCACAAACGAATCCTTTAATGGAAAAAGTGTTTTTAATCAAACTCGCAATATTTTTTAAAGACCTATCCAACGACATGCCACACAATGGACTCAGCGAGAAAAAAAAACAAAATTTTATTCTACCACTTTGTCGGCGTAACTCTCATTTGTAGTTTGTTTGTACCAGGGATGTTACGGAGCTTCGACTCCGGTTCCGTTAAGTCGGAACTTCCGATTATTATTACACCTTCGGTTCCGACTTTGACTCCGACACTTTTAAATCGAAGGTTTTAATCGGAGGTCGAAGCATAACATAGCGGCGGCGGCGGCCTGTGTCGACTGTTATGAACAGGTTCATACATGTCGCGCGAGGAATCCCCACGACTCCCACTACGTGCACTCTATCGTCAATTATTTTTTCACTTGTTGTTAATTTGTTACGCACCACCACCACTTCTGACCCTGCCTCCGACTCCGATTCCCATTCCGATATAGCAAATTTAAAAACTCCGACTCCGCCTTCGGTTCCGATAAAACTACCTCCGTTACATCCTTGGTTTGTACATTCATGCCAAAATACAGCTTTCTAGTACTAAGTCTTTGAGATATAGGTAGTGCGGACGGACGGACAGACAGACAAACAAACAAACATGACGAAACAATAAGGGTTCCATGTTATGCATTAACATTCAACCAAGATTTTCTTATTATTGCTTATAACTCCTAACCGTTGAGGAGTAGTACCTTCCAAAACCAGCTCACTAGATAACCTGAAAGAATATAACCATATAATTTTACGTCCCCATAATATTTTATTAAAGAATTATCTTCCAACTCCTAACCGTTAAAGAGTTATAGGTACCGTATAAATAGCTTTAGAAAATATATGGAAAACGTAATAAGTGCCCATAAAATGTGAGGTTGCCCTCGATTTCCCTGGGATTTCATGATCATGGTCTACAATTGACGGAGATTTCGGTGGACATCATAGATAGACCTTGTTTGGAAGTCGCGAAAAAAAACAATTTAAGTTGCTGTTCTATAAGTTTAATTTCTTATAATTTTATTAGATTACATAAAAATCAGAGCTAGTTGAGTTTCTTATTTTTTTTTAATGTTGAGCGGATTCATTCAGTGTCCACATTCTTTATTATAAAGTCGTTTAACATGTTCATGGTCTTACGTCGCCCATGAGCGACAACCTGCAGTCAATCATAAAGACGTATTCCTGTTTGAGCACCTATTTTTTGGGCCCCATAGGGCATTTTAGTACCAAACGGGAATACCTTACCTTACCTATGAGTCGACAAAATAGGTGCTCAGGCGGGAATATATGAAGTATTCCCGTAATACTAAGAATACTTCATCATAAAGTATGCCCGTAATACTCTGAGAATACTATGTCTATAATGTTATTTAGACATTTTCTTTGTTATATCAATACTTTCAATAATAACACCCATAAAAAAATTATGAGGTTTTTTCTACAATTCATATAAGTTACTTACTAATTATACTAAAATAATTCACAATTAGGTGCGAACTTACTAATCACTACCGAGTCTAGAATCAATTTTTACAATGACTTCAAAAGGAGAGAACTATCGAAATAATACTGGAATAACAAATGTAAGGCTAGGTTCAAACTATCGTTCCCAAACGTGACTTGCAGTGGTTACAACTGTTACAAGAGTGTGTTTGCATTAATTGTGTGGGTCAGAAGGACGGGTGTATTGCTGCAGAAATGAATATGTTATATATAAAAGGAATGTACCAGCAATGTACTTGAATGTACCTTTAATGAAATTCAATGTACGGTCAGCAGCAGAAGTAGCTTAACATTTCGGAATTTTAATTATTTGATGTACAGGACTCCAGTTATTATTTTTAATGTTTCAGAGGATTATTCTTTAAAATATTCCTTACTCTTTAATAACTTGTTAGTAGCGAGTAATATCTAAAAAGATTTTTATTAAAACACCTGCTTTGAAACTTTGTGTCGTGTTAATCTACTTATGATGCTGACTGTACCTCCATGAAACAAGAACTATTAAAATAATAAAGTGAGCCGTACATTGAATTTCATTAAAGCTACATTGCTGGTACATCCCTTTTATATATAACATATTCATTTCTGCAACAATACACCCGTCATTCTTACCCACACCATTAATTGGTTTAGAGTATTGCCCATCGATGTAAAATAAAGGGTGTTAAAGTATCCTTAACGCAGCCGAAAGGTACTTGTTCTCCTCGTTATTACGATATTTTTATTTGTTCTGGCCCATACCTGGGAACCTTCTATTTACGGATATCTGAGGTCAAACCTTCCGACTTTTTCACAGTGAATGGATCAGGTTCTCAGATATCATCACCAAAGAACATATCGCAATGACGGAGAGAACAAGTGCCGTTGTACACCCACATCATCATTTCAGCCAAAAGACGTCCACTGCTGGACATAGGCCTCCCCCAGGTGTCGCCACATTGACCGGTCCCGTGCGTCTCGCATCCAGTGGGTCCTCGCAACCTTCACCAGGTCATCGGTCCACCTAGTGGGAGGCCTTCCAACGCAACGTCTTCCGGTTCCCGGTCGCCACTCCAGAACTTTCCGGCCCCATGGGCCATCCGTTCTGCGAGCAATGTGCCCCACATAGTTGTATTGAATTTCCCCCTCCAAGTCGTCGCTCTAACAATAACCTACGGTAACTAACACTTCTCGCTATACGGCTGCAACGGCTTAAAATCAGCATTCCCACTCAGGTAAGCATCAACGAAATTCTGGACAGAATCCGTGGTGATCTCATCACCATTCTTCATGGTTACCATGCGTTGTTTGGGGAAATCTATGGCGGTTAGTAAGGGGACTGCATCATCGAGTCCTATATGTTCTCTTAGCATATCCGCGCTGTCAGTCCCATCAATGCCAATATAAAACATGACGTGTTTGAACGGTTTCTTCTTTATTCTTGAGTGCCTCGACGTGGGATAGTCAAAGTCCATGGTCTCATCATCGGAGGAGTTCTGGTAGGGACAGAAGCCGGGGAACTGTATGCTGCACTCATCGTAGTAAGATTCTGCTGATGGTGTTATCACGGACTCGGCGAATTCTATTTCTGAGTCTTCGTCGTCTGGAAAGGAGACAAGAATTTGATTAGTTGGGTCCTCAAAAATAAGAACAGGCATAAAGATTTCCTAGCTCGCCGTCCCTCCGTCTTGTGACGACAGGCCGTGTCGACGGCGGATTCGTGATCCACGCGCACCTCAAAGAGATGTCAGCAACATGGAAGGGCCGTCACCTGCTGTGGCTGCGGGACTGTTCGATAAAGATACCGCGGCTCCGGAAAACGAAGGGCTCAGAAGGAACATGGGTGGTTCTTAGTTAGTAGAAGTCAGACACTGCTTTCCGCTCCGCCACAAAACGGGAGGGGTCATTTGATGATTTCTCACCCACAAAAAAAGCCAATTTGAGCTAGATCTAGTTTTACAAATAATTCTTACCGATAAATAAGACCACTGCTGGGTGTCGCGCCATCTTCAGGAGCGCTTGGTCAGTCAACACGGAGACCGGCCGCTGCGCCCAAGGGAAGTTCTGCCAACCAAACAAATTAGTTTCGATAATTTTGTTTCTTTCGATTAAAGGTTCTTGTGAAGTATGTCTATTTTTACCAACGGCCACATCTCACTTAACACTCGTTTCTACCTTCTAAATTACCATAATATAACGCCTGTAATACCCGAAAGGTTAGACTGAAGTATACCTAATAGTTACACCCACATTTCGCCACTTATGTTCAAGTCCTATTACACGGGGATTACACGGGGACAATTGGGGGCGAGTCTAATGCTATCAACCGGGCACAAATTCAGACTCTGTGACCAGGGCCGTCTTTAACCAAATGGAGGCCCTGGGCACAGAATAATAGGGCCCTAGTAGGATGCAAAACTGAGTGGAGTGAGCTGAAAAATTTTAGTGTGGGCCACCCCACACTAAAATTTTTCACACAAAAGTTAAAACCTGAAAAACTAGTATTTACAAAATCAACTATGAAAAAATTTGGAACTTTGACCCCCAATATCTCCGTAACTAGGAGGTTCCCAGGTATGGTCTAAAACAAAAAAAAATATTGCAGTGGTGGGGAGAACAAGTGCCCTTCGTTTGGGTTAAGGGTACTTTTACACACTATATTTTGACAACCTTTAGCTTTGACAGCTACAGGAACTTGGGGCCTCTCTGGGTCGTGTGGCCCTGGGCAAGTGCCCAGTATGCCCAGTGGAAAAGATGGCCCTGTCCGTGACCGTTACTGTGACCCGGGAATGCCGCATGCTCAGCAGCCGCGCTCGCAACCACTAGATGACTAGACCTACAAGGCAGTTAAAAATTCAAAAAATCTTCTAAATTAGTTCAGGCAAGCCCGCCACAGAATCAACAGTGGCGACCACAAGAAAAGCGCCGAGACAATGAAGCTCGACGAAGTCCCAGGGAAACGATTTAACTGTCTTGGATCCCGCAACGAAATTAATCAGAAAAGAATAGCGGAGGAGTAGGAAAAACATAATTTCCACTTCCCTCCATATCAGCAGGAGACAGAACAGAACAAGGCCAATAGGCATACAGGGACGTATACAACTGGGAAAAATGGGGGAAATTAGTTCAGGCAGTAAGGTACTTTTCAAGACCGCAATTTATCAGTTATTCATCATCATTCTGTGTAATCTTAAAAGTAAATTATGCGTCTACGTCGACCGAACATTATGACAATTAGGTAGCAATTCCTTACAAATCCAAGCGGATCAGCGGACAGATGCTGCCTCCCGTTCGCAGTGAGGATCTTGCCGGTGCCGTCAGTGATGACCAGGGCAGGTATGCCGGCGACCCCTAGCGCGGCTGGCATAGTGAGCCGAGCATCTGTGGATGACCAGGGCACGGAGAGGGCGCCTACCGAGGAGACTGACTGCATTGTGCGGTTGTAGGATTGTTCACTCCTGGAATAGAGAGAAATGGTGGTTATTGGTAGATACAAACATTAACATAAACTCACGCCTGGCAGAAACTACAGAACGCCTCCAGTTACTGGTTATACATCTTTATGCAGAATATCGAACGGTAAGGTCAGTGATGTGCGTGTGAACTGAGGGACCAAACTGGGAATACGCGAAATGAAAATCCTAAGATTTAGTAGAAGACTTAAAACAATTGTAGAACAAATCCGGGGAATTTGTAATCAAATATATTAAAAACTACGACCCAAAAAGTGTGGACTCTCAGTTATCACAGACGGTTAGCCAGATCTCGGAAAGTATCTTAAAAAAGAAGGTTTTGTGAATACAGACATTTAGTAAAGAATTTGAAAAGATAATAATATATGTATTATTTATCTCACGTTATTTTCAACAGGGAATAGGTAATAAATAAAAGCGATAATTTTGGGTACCTACCGGTACCCAAAATTATCGTTTGATTATCGTTTTCATTTTCACCTCCTCTCCGAACCTTATAAGTGAAAGGTAATTTATATTATATACGATAACAGCTTCTGAATTTATTACAAATTCATTGCCTTTTAGTGTTAACAAGTCATAAAAGTTACATTCCATCGATCGTTAAAATAAAATATGGCGTCTTCATGGCATCGAATGGTGTGACCAATAAATAAAAGAACGTTTTGGAGCCATAAAATAACGCCAGCACGAGGCGGTACTAAAATGTACGATGTTTGATGGCTCTCTGTGCATAACAACACCCTTCTGATACGTTACATTTTTACAACGAGACGAAGTTTTCTCGTAAATAAAGTCCGAGGCGACACGTGAGAAGAATCTCACCACTCTCGCTCGATACATAAATACATAAAAATGATCTATCTTCTTTGATGGGTGTTCTTCAATGCAGGTAGAAATGCGATGCTGGGGCTACGGGACTGTTTGAAAGAGATATCGCGGTCCGGGAACACTACGGGCTAAAGAGAAACATGGGTGGGTTTAGTTAGTAAAAGTCTGGCGCTCCCTTCCGCTCCGCTTAGAGCGGGAGGGTTCATTTGATGATTTCCCATCCACAAAAAAGTAAGAAATGCGAGTCCTGGACTTCTGGCGATAACTATTAATCTAGCGAAGTTTTGGGCCTTAATGCCCAACCATATCAATTACCCATGACAGATGTTACATTGTTTGTGTAAGTAATTTAGTGTAAAAGAAAGTCGATTCCTGCTGTCTGTACGCTTAGATCTTTCAAACCACGCAACAGATTTTAATTCAGTTTTGGCAATAAATATATATAAATGACTGGGAGTAATAGTGAGGGGCAAACTTTCATGGTCGGTCTTGCAAGAGAAACTTGATTGCAACATATTATAGACCCGCACATAAATAAATTGTTATTCTCAAGTCCCGCAGTCCCACCTCAGTGCGGGATTGTGTTTGTACCGAACCAAGTGCAATGAATACGGATTAGGACGGGATTGCTAGTTGTACATTCTTTATCTAGGTATAAGGAAATCTTAGACTGTTTTGTTTTGTGGTTTAGCTTCAAGTTATGATACTGAGCCGATCGCAAGGCACCAGTTTTGACGATTCTAAGGTGAATATATCGTAAACTGGAATGAACTTATGGTATTGCTGATATAAGACTGATGTGACCACTTCTGATTGGGCAAAAAGCATAATCGATTAGCCTACTACAGTTTCTTTTGTTTCAAAGTCTTTGTTTACAAAAAGAGAATTGTTCCCACTGTAATTGTTGAATCTACAGGCCTATCTAGACCAGGGCTGGTTAAGGTTCCGAGCGGCTGTTTTTATCTAGCCACGAGCTCCTCTTAGCATACAAACTTGGCATCTTAGCCATACAATAACATTAAAAAAACCGCCGCCAATCCGTCTCGTTCCTCCACACATCGATAGGGTGTTAGAGGGTGAATATAACTGCTGCGCCTGTATATAATATTCTAGCATTCATGCGCAATATCAAGTTGGTTGGGCGCCACAATAAGTTGGTTGGGCGCCACTATAAATTACACTCGCACACTCTCTGCCGCTGTCAGCGGAGGCAGGAGCGATCAAATTGCTATTTTACGACACTAGTTTGTGCTGTAGTGTTGTGTCTTTTGGCCGAATGTATCCCGGTATAGTTATAAACCGGTAGGTATGTATGATATAAATCCATATGAATTAAAATACAACGTAAAAAAAATGGTCGATCCTTGACGGTATTATTAGGTGTCGAGTCGAGATTAGATTCTGTAACTTTAAGTTGATTGAATTTGGAATTATTGGTTGTTGATAGATTTGCCGCTACGTATCTAACTTAGTAGATTTCTTTGTTTACATTTATAGCTTCTCGTGGCACGGAGTGCAGCCCATGCACCGTAACTTTGCAAGGTGCCTTGTTGCTTGCAAATTAACACAATTCTAACCTAAATCCCCATTTAACAGCTAAAATAAACTGAGTTAGTTATATCAAGAAAGGCTCACTTGTCAGCCGAACGCAGTTAACGATCACATTACTGTTTTACGGCCGTAACTTTGAACGTTAAATTATGATGATGACAGTAGAGGATAGGGAGGGTGTCTGCAAGCCATTTTATATATTTATGAATAGCTTGTATTCAAGCCGGTCGATAAAATGAAGAAATCAAAAGACGTACCAACTATATTAGGGTCGACTTCCAGTGTAACCGGATGTAGCTGAATACCAGTATTTTATATGGAGCGACTGCCTATTCTGACCTTTGTGTAGGTCAGATAGGCAGTTAATACTGGGTAATGAGATACCCTTTGGTAAGACTGGTTGTCGGACTTTCATTATGGGAGCCGGGTACAAACAACAGCTTAATGTGATTTTGAGGCACAGAGGAAACTTGGTATGTAATGGGTGGTCACACTGGTCACCCATCCACAGACCAACCTAAAGCTCGACCCGTGTGGCAGTTATTAAGCCACGAGCCTATAGGCTCATAATTTTTTCAGAAATTTTGAAATACACCACTACTGCTGTATTTCAAAATTTCTGAAAAGCACAGACGGCCCAAGAGACGCAATAAATTAATAATGCAACGACTTCATCTTTTGTTTTCAAGTCACATTCGACCCCGGATCGACATAACCCTATTTCTTTCAAATAAGATAACGTAACCCTCCAAAATTGAGTTTATTCGCAACCGTATCTATCCCGTTAAATAAATAAGTGAGGCATATTCTCGACGTCTCACAGTGGAACGAATGTATGGGAGCGGTTGGACGTAGACATGTCCGAAAAATAAGAGTAAAATTATGACAAACTAATGATGCCATCTTATTCGATTACTTAATGCCTTCATAAATTGTGGTGATGAATTTCTTCATAACTCCCATATTTCGGGAGTAATTTGAGAAAATGTGAAATTTTACTATGAAAATGAGTGTATCGAGCTCTCTCCCTCCTGATTCCGGGCTTGTTTCAAGTAGCGGTCTCTAATATCGTAATGCTATTACTAAGAGCTATATTTAATACTAAGACACATAGTGCGCCAAATGTGCACTTTCTGGGATAAAAGGAAATGAAAAATATAAAAAAAAAACGTTTTTTCCCCATTTGTATTTACTTTAAACCGCAGACAGACTTATTAAGAGGTCTATAAATATATTATATATATACAGAAATATATATTAACAAAAATATTCACAAGAACTGATGAGAGTATGACTTTTAAGTAAGTTGATAATAAATTACCTAGTTTCATTAAAAGTACAATAAATAATTAAGATGTAAGCTCTAATTTACTAAGTTACACATTTTAAAACAATAACATCATTTAATTATCTTCGTCATCATCATCATCATCAATTAATTCAAATTCAGAATCGATGTCCGCTAAATCATTTATGTTAACAAATTCGATATCACTTTTCTCAGAATCCGTAAGCTCATAAAATTCCTTAAAAGAAGATTTTTTTACAAACTTATTTCCTTTTGGACGGATACTTGTAACAAGTGGATCAGAAGACAGTAAAAGATTGTGCATAATATCTTCATTGCATGAGATACTGCTATGCTTTCGAGAATGCCCCTCTCTATATTTTCTAAAATCTTTATTTCTAGCCTCAGATGCCTCTTCGGATAGAAAACCAATGGGCACAATTGACATGTTCTGAACTATGTCTGGCCCATGCATTAAAATTTTATGAAGTGAAGAAGGCATATAATACCATGGGTATAACTCCACGTAAAGCTTAGCAGTATCAAAGCAGAACTCTCGGAATTTAGTTACGTTGATCTTCTCTCCTGATGAAATACACTGCAAGATCACACAGATTTTTCTTAAAAGCATAGCATCTATTCCGGTCAGTTCAGCAGATTTAGTGTAGTTTTCAAAAAATCTCCTTGCCGAGTTGCCATTGTTGGTGGATCCACTGCCTTGTTTCACAACATCGAGAAGTAAGCCCGTTTCTCTTCTTACAGCCTCTTGAACTCTTTTCTTCCTGTCATCAACTTGCCTTTTTGCTATATCACCCCTTACTTGCCATGATTTTATGTCTAATTTGTAGGAAATGTGTAATAAGCATTCCATTGAGCGAATCCAAGCGTGAAGGGTGCTTAAGCTATATTTATACATGTCCTCGTTTGCGTGTTTATCTTTGATTAACTCTAAATTATTCATTTCTTTAGGACAAGCCTTGCATATGTCACACACTGAAGCTGCTGTATTGGATATAATGGAATGAATTTTACCATCAATCATTGTCAACAGCAGTTGGTGTTTGACACTAATTCCATCAGTGATGGTGGATGGAGTTAAGGCTTCAATCTCTGCTTCGATTTCAGCCATCTCTCTCTGCACATTTTCTTTGGTTTCCTTTATAAACTTAAACAATATTGGCCGGCAAAATGAAGTGGAAGATGGTCGCTCGTTTTCCCAAATTGTTACACCTTTTGAGACGAGCCGCAGTGGTACAAGACTAATCATAAAATTACTAGCAAGATCGATTTGCTCATCTTCACTCGTCCTTTGATGATAAATGCTTTGGCTAGATGATCCGTCAAAACCCCATTTGCTGGTCAATACGAGCTGTTGATTGGGATCAACAGGGGTTTCTAACGACCTAATAAGTCTTCTTGAGGTTAAATCCATCAAGGCTTGTAATTTGATTTTTGCAGAGCTCTCTGTAACTGTGAGATCTTCTTTGGCCGGATAGCACTTAATTTTTTCTTTAACCAACATGTAGTAACTCGGGTATTGAAGAGCTCCTTCTTGAGTGTTGAAATCCCGAAGAGTGTTATAGCGCCATTTCGATAAGTTCATCGATACATAAAGAGCCAATGCCTTCAAAGGGGATATTTCCCGTACCTGAATTGATTTACCTTCAATGAAGGCTTTGATTTTTGAGGCCTCTTCTGGATTCTCCGTCAAGTATTTCATAACATAAGCTGTATCGCTTTGTCCTGCCTTTTGAAGCGCCCTTTCGGCCGAAAACATAATTTCAGCGCTGCTACTGCTGCATGAAAGACTATCTTCAGTGCGTCTTCTTTTTTGCCGGTTACTAAGGTCCTCAAAAGATTTACGAGGACTAGGATGTGTACAAGTTGAAGCATCAGATTTAGCAGGAGAAATTATGGGCTCGATGACGTCACTTATATTTTCTGTAGAAGGTTCCATATTTTCATTCTGTAATTCCGGCCATTGAATTGCAGCCTGTAGCCAAATCTCATGTTTCTTCCGAAACTTATCTGTGCTTCTTCCAGACTGTGTCCATTTTGCATAAATGCGGTAGCAAAATCGACGACACCAGTCTTTTAAACTTGTTTCAGCACTTTCACATAACTGAACACAACTGTTATCTTTTAAAACACTGAACAAATAGTTAAAGTCGCGTAAATCTTTATGTGCGCGTGCGCATAAAGCAACGTGAATATCAAGATTTGTATTAAAATTTGGAAAATACATTGCGAGATTAGCTTGGATACAACGAGGTGTAAATCAACACTGATTTTAAAGTTACTAATAGTGACCTATTTATATAAAATCCAGGTATCCCAGGTATCCTTTGTTAAATATTGCAAGGTAATTAGTTATTGTGATAATTAGTAAATGATGCATGCTAAATTAGTGTATTAAGAGCCATTTAGTAATTAAATAATAGCAATGTTCTTATCAGTAATCATTAGTGCATCAGTTTTATATGTAAACCTTAAGTCCCTAATTATATATCCTAATTAGCTTATATCTTCTCTAATTGGCTGCTCAGAAATGTTATTGTAATAAGGTAAACCTTTAGAAAAACGGTTTTAATCAACAAAATAAACAAAAAATAAAAAAATTGTGTTATAAAATAAACATCACTCTTTATCCCAGAAAGTGCACATTTGGCGCACTATGTGTCTTAGTATTAAATATAGCTCTTAGTATTAGCATTATGATATTAGTGACCGCTACTTGAAACAAGCCCGGAATCAGGAGGGAGAGACCTCGATACACTCATTTTCATAGTAAAATTTCACATTTTCTCAAATTACTCCCGAAATATGGGAGTTATGAAGAAATTCATCACCACAAGTTATGAAGGCATTAAGTAATCGAATAAGATGGCATCATTAGTTTGGCATAATTTTACTCTTTTTTTTCGGACATGTCTACGTCCAACCGCTCCCATACATTCGTTCCACTGTGGTCTCGACGATATTTCCCGCAATAATTCACTTGCGGGCCTTTTACACCAGGGATTTTATGGAGCTCCGTAACCGAAACTGTCTATATATTTTAATTTCGGATATTCATCCGAAATTAAAATGTATCCGTAACCGAAACCGATATTAAAGTTTCGGATAAAGGTGGTGTCTAAATTATTATTAATTCTTTTTAAATATTTTTTTAATGGTATTTTCAAGTTTCGTTTATTTTTTTTTAATGGATTTTGGGGGTTTTTGAGTTTTAGTTTTAGGGATAAATATTTTTCAGAGTTGGTAATACACTGTGTTTGTCTTGCCCGGCCAAGCCGTCGCTTCTCAGTTGACAGATTGTAATATCCTTAACCGAAATTATCCGAAACTAGCGGATAATCCAAAATAAATTATTATCCGTAACGGGTAACCGTATCCAAAACCGGTATTATATTATTTCTAAATCCGTATCCGAAATTCCATATCCATAACATCCCTTCTTTGCACTTCATTGGCGTGACACACGTCCAACATAAGCATTACAAAATAGAACATCGTGGAGAAAGTTTACTTCTTTTTCGTAATAAAAGAAGATTAGCATATCCATGGAAGCTTTTTGATTAAATTTTTCTTGGAACGAAATTTCGCTACAGTTATATTGTTGAAGAAAGTTGGCGTGGACATGTTTTCTTTTGCGCACAGCAGCGGAATTTACAATTGAATTGGTAAGTATTTCTGTTACCTACATTCGAACAAATTAGAAAGCTGCGGGAACATAGTTTTTTGTGAAATAAAAAATCTGTAGCAGCCACGGAGTCTGGATTACCCTAGTGCCCTGTTGATGGCAATATGTTCGTGCCCTATTACATGCGACGTTAACATAAGTGGCGAAATGTGGATATACTATTAGGTACACCTCTGCCTAGCCCTTCGGGGATTACAGGCGTGATGAAAATCCCGAACTTGAGAATACAGTTTAAACAGTAGGTACCTACTGCAAGAATTTATTGGTGTTCAAATTAAGTTAACAGGCGCACTATCGAGAATTTTACTAAGCAATTACAACTGGTCACAAACATAGTGTACCAAAAGGTCATTAAAATGGTTTGTATTATTTCTCAATAGTTTATTAGAGTGTAATTTAGGGTTAGGTAAATGTGTGTACAAAAAAAAACCAAAATTAATTTTATTATTAAATCATTAAGATTCTAAATCTAAATGTTAATATTTAGTATCAAGTGCTACTATAATAATGTAAATATTCGTATGCCGCGTCTAGCGGCGGATATGTCGTGATCAATACCATTCTTCTGTAACAACCTTGTACCTACCATATCCTACGAATAAATGTCTTTGTCTTTGTCTTTGTCTTCCTACGTGGCTAAAGGTTTTCTTCACAGTCTTCTGATACCTATATGAATGGGGATTAGGGCGGATTGCAGATTTAATTAATGAATTTCAGGATACTCGTTGGTTCATCCTTTAATCAGCCTTTTAAAAACCGAAACTGTTTTTGTGTTTGTTTATTAATATTGCCTAGCATGAATTATGATGAAGGGTCTAAATGGGTACAAATAGGTACAAAAAGGTCGAAATGGCCCAGCCGGTTTCGCTTAGGTTATTTATGTAAACCGAGTAAGCGACCAAGGGATTATAATTAGGCGGATGGACATAACATCCACCTGGGTCCTAATGATTTAATGCCGACATCACTAGCCAATCTGTTGGTTGTGATGGCACTTAAGACTTTGGTGGTTAGTCAGTTATAAGACCCTGTTTTCACTTAAGAAAGTAGAAAGGCGGATGTCACAAAAGCTGTTGAAGAAAATTATCTGGAAAAACAAAAAAACACTGGCTGCTAAAAAAATACTTTTGTGAAAAAAACAAGTTCAGTAGTTTCTCGCTACCTTAAGGTGAATGCTCCAACTAGCCCGCGAAATTCAATTTTTTTTACGTTTTTTTCAATTTGCAGGTCAGTGTTAGTTTGTATGTTGATTAGAATATTAATTGCGGCTGTAAGACGTATGTAGTTACAGAAATATAATCATCAAAATCATCAATACAAGCCTCCAAGTTCATAAAGGTGCAGGAACTTGAAAAAGTCATTTTTGCATTTTGGGTTGGAGCATTCACCTTAAGGAATGTCTTCAAACAGCAACATATTGTTACAAATAGATACGGAAAAGACACTTATGTATACATGCACAAGTTTTATGAAGAAGATGAAAAAGGTGTTAAGGGTGAGACGTGACGTCACAAATCGCACACAACCAATAGGCCGAGCCTACTGTGACCATCCAAAAGTTTTAATATATCCGGATTGCACACCCTGCGATCATTTGGCTAGTTTCCTGGATATTAAGCCAAATTGTGTGATTTCGAGAATATATCTTTGATACTTTAATCCCTTACTTTTGAATATAAGGTGTAAAAGTACCCTTAATGCAAACGATGGGCACTGGCTTTCCCCACTACTGGTATAATTTTTTTGTTCTAGACCATACCTGGGAAACTTTGACCCCCAATATCTCCGTAACTAGGAGGCTAGTTACGGAGATATTGGGGGTCAAAGATCCAAATTGTTCACAGCTGTTTTTGTAAATACCAATTTTTCAGGTTATAACTTTACTTAAATTACCTCCATGACCCGTTTACTATTCAAAGCATCCACTAGCACAATGTTTTAACAGTGCTACATTGAGTTTTACCGTAAAATGTGATTTTTGACCCTAAAAAAAAAAGTCGTTTCCCAGCAAAAATTTTTGCGTTAGGGGTACTTAGTTTGATGTACAGAATGCTTGGTTGACGGCTGTGTGATGGGTTGATTCACACCCTGTATATCCTTGACAATTAATCCCTGACTAAACGACTCCCGTATGACCAGAAACGACAGTCCTTAAGTACCCACAGCAAGTCACCATTAAACACAGTTGGCGCTTAAGAGTTATCACAGTCACAAGGATCTAATAAAGCCCTACGTTTACTATACCCGGGTTACCCCTTACAGGGATACCCGATTCGGTTAAAACGCCTATTAAGCGCCTGTGGGGTGCTGATAAACCACCCCGGTAAAACGGGGATGCTGAGAAGGGCCAACCTAACTGGGAACTGTAGTAATTGGCGTTGTACGGATCAGATGGCGATGCAACATAAATATATTTGCCGCATTTGGGTAGATTGGATACTAACCGTAATAAATATGGAAAAGGGCTGGGTATAGAAGGTTTACTAAAAAGAGCTACATTGGCCCCGTGGAGGAGTGAGGCGTGGGTTCGAACCCAGACAGGCGCGTCACTCTGTGTTATTTTTTCACCACCACTGCTCTCAAAAACGGTGAAGGAAAACAGCGTGAGGAAACCGGCATGTCCTAGAACCAAAAAAATTAATGTGTCATCTACCAACCCGCACTGGGCCCGCGTGGTGGATCATAGCCCATCCCTTCTCATAGAGAGGAGGCATGTGTCCCAGCAGTGGAAACGTTATAGGCTGATGATGATGATGACTAACAAATCAATATTCAAAATAAGAAAAGAATTAGATGACAGCCTCGATGGTGTAGTGGTTGCAAGTGCGACTGCTGAGCATGAGTTAGAAGGTTCGATTCCCGGGTCGGGCAAAGAGTTTTTGGGTTTTCTCATTACGAAATTCTCAGTAGCAGCCACTGAGTCTGGATTTGTGCCCGGTTGATAGGCTCGCCCGGATTACGTGGGACTTAAACATAACTGGCGAAATGTGGGTGTACTATTAGTTACACCTCTGCCTTACCTTTCGGGAATTACACTCGTGATTTTATGTTCTGTAGAAGAATTAGATTTTTTAGACTGTGGAGGGCTCACACTCACTACTAGTACCTAATAAAGTTAAAGGTTCTTATGGAGAAGAAACTCTATGGTGCCGAGCTACGATAAGACATAGTTTCAAACAATCTTATCTTCCTTATGTAAGCCGCAAGACAACATTGCTAATCGTAAATTAAGCTTTTCTACTGTTTTGTAATTTTATTGTTTGATGAGGCGGTAATCTGGCACCATCGGAGGAGGTTCAGCGGCAAGACAACGGTTTATCGTGCTTTATGAGACATAGGGGCATCACACCACCAATGAGAGCGTGGCAGGTGTGTAGTGTGCATACTTGTGCACTACAATATTTGTATAAGGTGGACGAGGCACCGGGATTATGTCATCATCTGCCTAGCCTTTTCCCAACTATGTTGGGGTCGGCTTCCAGTCTAACCGGATGCAGCTGAATACCAATATTTTACATAGAGCGACTGCCTATCTGACCTCCACAACCCAGTTAATACTAGGTAATACGGTACTCTTTGGTAAGACTGGATGTCAGAATTTCAGGTCACTGACTACCTGTAACGACTGCCAAAGATCTATATATGGCAGCCGGGACCAACAGCTTAACGTGCTTTCCGAGGCACGGAGGAAACTCGGTATGTCGGGCGGTCACCCATCCACAGACCGACCTAGGCAAGCACAGCTTTACCTAAAGAGCGACCCAAGTGGCAGTTCTTATTAAGCCACGAGCTCCTCCAGGCACCGGGATTATGTAAGGATCGTAATAGGTGGCATTTTGTCGTTTCTGCCCATGTCCATGAAAAATGCGTTAGTTTATGTATGAGTGTATAACATTTGCCGCAGTGGTGGCTAGTCATTACTTTGGCCGCCATCAACTGAAAAACAGTCCCGATACGAATATTTGACGAATTATGATTTTCCAATAATGTTACAGCTTTGTACAAAGTGGATCTTCTCTACCTCTCTACACAGTCCCCCACTTCGAACGTTATCACTGTTTTATGGCGTAGACCCGCACACCAGCGCCCCCTTGCGGCAGTTCATGGGTATAATCCCGTCCCTGTAGGAAAGCGAATCAAATTCAATGGCCGCCGTACTTACAGACTACGTGACTATTGCAGTTTTAAACTGAGATTCAGCAGGATCTGCAGGATTCTTGGCGTTTTGTAATGTGGGGAGAGCATTTCTGAGATAATATTCAGTTTTTCTTGTTGTGCAGTCGACTGCCTTGGCCCCGAGTCTGCTATTCAATAGTGTCAGAATGGTCTATCATTGATCTCCTAATTGTTGATTTTGACAACACCAAACTTGTCAAAATCAACAATTACGACTCGGGCCCAGGGTTGGTTGAGTGGTCACAAGGGCGAATGCTGAAGATGACATCCTGGATTCGATTGCTATGCCCGGTCCACCAACCCACAATGGGGATTTTTCCTGACTAAAAAAATATGATTCTGTTTAGTCCGTCTGTTAGATTATCGAAAAATATCGGATACGTGTTTTTTGTTTTATCAAATTAATAAAAATTGACGAAACAAAAACGTGTCAATGATCATGAGTGGGGGGCTTGTGATGTCACTTTGTGGTAAAAAATGTACCAAGCTGTGACATCACACGACTTTTCGAAGCACTGTATCATGTTAATTTTTTTGTTTATGGTTAAAGAATTTATTTTCTCAAAAAGAAATTACAATTATTTCACTTACTTGAGAACAATTTGGAACTTAAAATATGGTAAAACATAAAACTTTGACTTACAAACTAAGTAGGTAATATTTTTCTTCAAAACAAAATCATTATTACACATATAAAAAAACTAAAAATATAAAACATAGTTTATAAATTACATTGTGCTAAAACATTCAAGAAGCACAAATGTTGCAAATTTTTTCCATCCACCCACAAAAGGAACAATTAAAGTCAACACGGTGCCACACACACGGTTTACGTGAAAAAAGAAGAAATATGTGTCCAATATTTTTTGATAATCTATTTGATAGTCTAGGTACCTACTTACTTAGATTTTTTTTGTCAACTACCCTATTCTGTTTTAGGCTCAAACCTAAAAAGGAAACTCCCAAAAAGCAACACACACAAAAAATAATTAACGTTGAGCAGTCAGCAACCCATTAATTATCTAGTGACGTGCATCCATCGGGATCTATAGACCACAGACCGCGGACAACCGCCACGTATTAATTAGCTATGCGGACACTGGGTTGCTCTTATTGCGTATCAGGTATTCATCCCACCAGGATGAGACTAAAAAAAAAATACATACTCACGAATAGAGAACCTCCACTTTTTTGGTAGTCGGTTAAAAATAAACTAAGTTACCAAGTTTTATTGCAAAGAAAATTAAGTACTTAACTACTTATTGTGATCTTTAGAAAAATGCGTGAGGTTTGTCAACTTTTTGCCGCTATATGTAATTATGTATATTACGTTGTGCATGTATTGCAGTAAAATTACATACATATATTCACGAAACGAATCCTTTGTTTTATTTTGGTTGAACGGTGAAAAAAAATCAGCTAGCTGTTCCCTACATTTGAGATGAATAATAGGTTTTGGTATATAGATTAAACTAAACCTAAACCTGTATAGAGTTCAATAGTGAGTTCAATCACGATAAAAACAGCACATAGTCTGACCTGTGGATCAGTGTGGATCCAACTTCTAGATCCACTTAGACCAACCATTATTTTTTAACGATGGGAAATCATGAAATGACTGCTCCCGCTCTGGGTGGAGCAGAAGGGAGTGTTATGACTTACTAAAACCCGTTTCTGTTCCTCTTAATTTCCTTTGCGTTCCGCGGTGACTCTTTTGAACAAATTCCGCAACCCTGGCAATCACTAGCCTTAGCGTCTTCTTTGCAGACATCTATACTACTAGCAGCCCCATCTGCTATGCTGACATCTATTCGAGGCGCGTGTGGAACAAAACGCGCCGTTGACCCGGGGCTGGTTCTGATCGGATGGCAAACCACCCAATGGAAAATTATGTTTTCCTACTCCTCCGCTATTCTTTTCTGTTTATTTTCGTTCCGGGATCCAAGACAGATAATTGTTTCTCACTCTCAGGGACTTCGACGAGCTTCATTGTCTTGGCGCTTTTCTGGTGGTCGCCTCTGTTGATTCTGGCTTTCAGGAGTTACAAGTACAGTGGTTAAGGAATAGTGTGGCGGGCTTGTCCCAAAAAATAATGCCACTCAACGCTCGCCGTTCGCAGGCCCGGTTCGGTATAGATCCACCATTAGGGCTATTGCGTATCTTTTTAAATGTCAGTGGCTATCATAGTGTCCATCGATTAACTGTCAAATGGTTTCATTTTGTACCAAACTGACAGTTAATTGATGGACACCATGATATCCACTGACATTTAAAAAGATACGCAATAGCCCTGCAGCCCTACCATACTGATACTGTTAGCCTGCATCATCCCACTATTGGACAAAGGCCTACCTTATCAATACAAATCATAGAATATAACTTCCGTATTATTCCGATATGATTTATCACGGAGTGTAATTTGTGCGAGTCAATCGTGGGAACGGTGCATGTTGCCCGATGGCGTTTTATGCACAACCATTTGGAATTTACATCAAGTACGTCGCAGGTATCATAATATATATATTTGCGAGCATATTTACCTGTTTTTTAAAGATTACCTATAACCTCTATTTGCCAATTTGGGTAAAATCGAGTGCCTAAAGTCACTTTCAGGACCATCATCTGCTTAGCCTGTTCCCAACAGTGTAGGAGGAGGAGTACTACAATTCCATTTTGCATATAATTTTATAATCAAATCAACATAATATTCCCCAGGGCTCTACTTATCATGTATTCATTCGTACAAAACAAAATGTTGCTCCTCTATATCCAAGCGGCTCGTATTTACAACAAATTCCATTTACAACACAAACAAATGGAGCGGTGGCGGAAAGCCATTCAAAACAGCACTCCGGCCACGGGCTACGCAATTAAATTAAGCTGATAACTGTGTAGGGAAACGAGAAGGCCTTGTCGCCATGACAGCGCAGAGCTCTCCGCTTCCCGCGTATAATTCCCGCCCTTTTCACTGAATGACGTTTTTTTTTTTTTTTGTAAGTGCAAACGTCTGTCAGCTTATTATGCCAACGCAATGGAGTGGTATGATGGAAATGTAATAAAGATCTGTGAGAAAATGTTTCGTGAATGCGCTTTTGAATGCAAGCGGATTTGTTGTGAGAGCAACGAGGAATTTAATGAAATGGCTGAACTGAGTAAGTACTTATCTACCAACGCCTGATGGCTGGCGGCTGATGATAAAGATGAGTATTATACAGTGTGTTAGGTTAAACGAGGGACATATTGAAGGAGGGTATTCAGTATTCGATTCTCGTCCCAAATATGTAAAAAAAACTATAACCTTAATTTGTGATGTAGGTAATTGTGCCATGGCCCCGCACGCTCTCCAGCAGGGCGCTTGCATATCTTTTTAAATGTCAGTGGCTATCATAGTGTCCATCGATTAACTTTTAAATGGTTATGGTTTGGTACAAAATGGACAGGACATTTAAAAAGATACGCAATAGCCCTGCCGTAGGGCTATTGCGTATCTTTTTAAGTGGCTATCATAGTGTCCATCGATTAAAAAAAATGTCAAATTGTAAGTTTGGTATACCAAACCATAACTATAATACAATACATAAAAAATTATATATTTTCACCGTGAAAATGACTTTTCGTAAAATAAAAAAAGCCACCAACCTAACATTTAACTTTAACCACAACTTCATAATTTGTATTCAAACACAAATAGCTCTTAACTCAGTGTATTTTTAATCATAAATAGCTTCTATTTTTAATTAAATTTAAACTTCTTAAAACACGAGCTCTAGAAAAGTTACCAGTATCAAAAAATGCCAAGTCCCAGGGCACCGAAAACCTTCGGAGTTTATTACAGACATTCACTTTTATGAGAAAATTATCTTTTCTAAGGGAAAAAGGCTGTACAAAGTTTGTGTTTGGTCCCGTCAAGATAAAAACGGATTTTATGAAGGTAATCATTTTTAGGGTGGACAACTACAAAGTAAGAAAATTGGTGCAAGTTTGTAGTACGTAGTGTTGTTGTCACCAGTTTAGTAAGCTTTAAGGAAAGTTTATTTCTTGGCGTTCTTCCTCTACGCTTTTCTTTTTATTAGCAACCTTTAACTACTCCTAATGAAAGGGGATAAAATTAGATTGAAGCTAGCTGGCTGAAGTAATATCTAGATTGTGCACTGTGCAGGGCTGTTCACGTCAGGAAAATTGAATGAGTAATATATTAATTATTATATTGCAGTTGAAAGACAAGTCAATAAACAGGCCAACATTTTTTTTTTTTGGAAAGTGTAAGAATATCGTATTCAAATTACAGCATTTTACAACCCACATGCATATTTTATTAGTTATACCACATTGGGTTCGTATTTTAACGGTCTTTTTAAAATGACTATGGCACAAATTGGCGGGAAACAGATGCAGAATTTGCCAGTTGCCGCCATTATTGTGTCGGCGCTGCCAACTCACAGACAAATGGGATGAAAAACAAATACCTACGCGCCAATTTCGTATTCCATTATAACAGGGCTTGCATTGCATTTGTATGCATTCGGTTTTTTAATTTGACAAGTATCCTTTTAGTTGCACTACCTTTGATGGTTTTGGCAGATACTTTGGCAGATGAATTATTAATTAACTAGCTTGTGCCAGCGGCTTCGCCCGCGTTTAATTCGATAATTTTCCCACGGGATCATACTACCGGGATAAGAAGTATCCTATGTGTTAATCCAGGTTATAAACTATCTGTGTACCAAATCCGGTCAGTAGTTTTTGCGTGAAAGAGTAACAAACATCCACACATCCATTCTCACAAACTTTCACATTTATAATATTAGTAGGATTATTCATTGATGAAATTTTGTTCAACATTTTATTTTAGGCAGCTATGTTGTCGGACCTCAGAGAGATACATTTCATTATATTCATGAAAAAGTACAAAGACACACAATATCTAAATAACCTGCAAAATTTCACCATTCAGAGATGGCAGCAGGCAAAACGTAAGAAAAAACTTCTTCTACAATGTTCAGACCTTAATAGACGAGAGGGAATCACGTAATTTAAAACCGAGTCATAAAAACACTTTTCAGCATTTCACCGTTTATTTTTTTCCAAGTTCCAACTTCACAATTCTGCCAACCACACAAAATTATAAGGCTGAACGTACACTTCCTACAAGCTTAACAACCGACGCAGGGGCAACCCTATTAATTAGGGCTGCTGCGAGGGTCGAAACAAAAGCGATTAATTTGCGCGAATTCCTTTTAAGGACTATAGGTGGCGGCACTGGCGTTACGGTTGCCCCGTGTATTGGTGCTTTCAATTAGAGTACATGGTTGTTTTACTTTTATTTTTGGAAAGGGTAAAGCTATGTGCAGCCATATATGTGTAGTAGACGAGGCCCACTAGGGCTAGTGCCTACCAGGGTTACGGAATATGTTCGAAACAGGTGTGGCTCTTTGTCAATAAGAGTCTAACACTCCTTCCAGCTCCGCCCAGAGCGGGAGAAGTCATTTCATGATTTCCCATCCATAAAACAAAATCATCATGATCTCCTTTGTCTTTGCTGTAGTCGGGTAAAAATAGGCTAACAGTAAATACAAGACATAGAATTCTTAGTATACGCCTGGTTTAGTATAGATTCACGGACAGCATACTGAGAATTACGATCTTGACCATTTTGAGTCCGTAAACTGATGATATCGTGTCATCAGTTTACCGACAATTCTACGACCCAATGTCGATAACATTGGGTCGTAGAATTGTCGGTAAACTGATGACACGATATCATTATAATCGATATATATATCATTATAATCGATAGATTCTCAAGTGACAGTACGGTGTAGCGATAATACGTTCCAGAAAACAGACTATGGCTTAACCAATCAAAGCAAAATAGTGCAGCCAGGCACATTCACTGCTATCCGTTTACCTTTGCAAACTTTAGTTTCAATAATCAATATACGCTACCTACCACTAGGTAGAAACTAAAGTTCTAACCAAAAAACAAGGAAAATGATGATGATTAGGTACTAACCTAATCATCATCATTTTCCTTGTTTTTTGGTGGGTAAGAAATCATCGAATGATCTCTCCCACTCTTGGCGGAGTGGAATCCCGAGTGTCAGACTTCTGACTAAAAACCACCTATGCTTCTTCTTAGCCCTTTGTGTTCCGGGGCCGCGGTATCTCTTTAATAACCTGCAGCCCCGGCAGACGACGGCCCCTTCAATGTTGCTGACGTCTCTTTGAGGCGGGCCCTGATATTTTTTTGCCTGGCCTTTTCTCAACTATTTTGGATATTCCTTTTATTCTGTCTTCTTATTATGACAGTCAAATATCTACGACTGACATCCGGAACTTAAAATGGTTTCCGAGGCGTCTTACTACGGTCGAACATGGTATTTGGTATATAGCCAGCTAACTTGCATTTACTTTTGAGATTACATAGATACATTAAGATATTGATGTCAAACGCTGTATTGTTTGTCATCACAAAGCTATAAAACAAAATTGCAATCAATATTGTCAGTGTAGTAGAATTACAAATATTTCTGCGTGTACTTATGCCAAATCGCTTGTACCTACCACCTTGCAGATCGACTAGAGCAGATTGTAATATTAACTCACGAGCTCCTCAGCAATCATACGTTATTGGAAGCATAAAACTCACACAAACTTCACAATGTAATACCACATCACCTCTAAAATTCCAGAAGTTAAAATAAATCAGAACTTATAAGTTTAAAACCCTTTGCTACATCTCGTATCGATCGGTCGAGCTCGACAGCCCTAACGCCACCCTACCATTAGTCTGGCTACCTGGCGCGACGAGTCTGTGACGTCATCCACCCTCCGTGTTCAATAGGGGAGCTGCCGAATGTTTGCAATTATTGTTGTGCAATTCTACCACCGGTGTATGGAGAATTTGGCGGATTTGTTGAGGGTTGAAAGGGTTTATGTTGATTCTATTTAAATAAGTACTTTTAGTGTCCCTGAAAAACTCCACTAGTGTTTGCAAAAGAGTCTGTGACTTGATATTTTCCCAATAAATGTTTTCATTAAGCTTTTCATTCGAAATTACAATGTTTAGGCAAACACTGTAAATTGTTGATTTTGCTGGCGCTTCTCCTTTAAACAGTTTTAAAAATATCTGCACTGTATTGTTTTCAAGTAAAAGGATCCAGTCCCAACCATACTGAATATGAAGCACTTTGTAGGGTGTTTTACTTGTTTTTTTTTGTGAGATTGGTAACAATGTACGGTTGACAGCTGTTGTCTGCCCTTGTTTGTCCTTAGCGCGCCTTATTTGAGGCGACGAAAGTACGAACTAATTTGGAGACTGTGTTTTGCATTTTAAAGTTGATGTGCCTGTAGTAAATTATCAGATGTTGTGTTTATTGTTGTTTCACAAAATTTTGCGAAATGATGATTCGTAGCACAGTTCGTAGAGCAAATGCTACGAACGCCTAGCTACTACCTTTTGCTTTTTACATTTTTTTTGTTAATTTATCCTGTATTTGAAGAGTTAATGTGTGTAATCTTAGTGCACTCTATGGGGTTTATTCATAAACTCGGTTTAATTATTAACGTCTTTTTTTTTTTTTTTGGGGGGGTGGGAAATCATCAAATAACCCCTCCCGCTCTTGGGCAGAGCGAAAGGGAGTGTCAGACTTCTACTGACTAAAAACCACCCATGTTCCTTCTTCGCCCTTCATGTCGAGGCCGCGGTATCCCTTGCGGACAACCCGCAGCCTCGACAGGAATTCTTAACGTCTTACGTTTAAACGTCTCATAAAAAGATAGTTTCTATTTATTAATATATTAAATCAGTAACTTAAAAAAACATACGAACCTCATCTTTCTTTTTAGAAAGAAATTGTTATAAACTTAATAAATTATGAATTCTAATATAAACATCTGCCGGGTGTCCCATGACGGCAAGCTGTGTTTCGTTCTATTTGAATCACTCTCTGGGACTTGTTATTTTACATTTATACTTATTTCCCATCGGATAGTCTAAGAAGAATGGTTATTACCTCTCTCCAAGAGAAAATAGGCTAACGTTGATTGAAGATTCTTATTAGAATGCCGACTTCTTGTACTACGCCGGGTGCTCATAAGGACGCTCGAGGACTTAACAAGTTATAAAGTAATGAGAATGTAACGTTTAGATGGCCTTTGTTTTAAAAGAAAATTGAGATTATCTCTGTCTATCAGTATTTAATTAATTACTCGAAAAAAACTCTCGAAATAAGAAAATGATAAATTCCTACCACCTATTGGAAACTTTTTATTTACATAATTTACAAGATATTAAAATTATTTAAAAATAATACATATTTATATTTTGTTCCTCGCTCGCTGACAAAAGTGCGCAGCAGGCTGACAGCATTGCCACGTTAAAAAATAATTTAGTTCTCTGGTCAACGGCAATAAAAAAAGAAGCCCTGCCAACGATGGGATTACACGACACTCAAAAAAATGAAACTGTCAGTGTGACATGCATAGTGATGCGACTTCACTACAAGATCAAAGGGGCTCGTCCAACAGAGCATGCCGTTATCATGACGCGACTATCACAAGCATGACCCTTTGAGAGTTAATGAGAACCCGCTTACAGTGTGGGTTGCGTTAAGAAAAAAAACTATACGGTCTAACAAAGAGTTTAAGGTCTGGTGGGCCCTTTGAAAATTATGTCCAGAATAAGCTATCGTGCAGTCAGGGTGGAAGAGACAACGACTCACAAACGGTTACAACGACATATTCAGAATACATTTCCGTGAACGAACATGCTACAATGTTATAAATAGCTTATGTCTAAAATTCAGATATAGATGAGATTCATGTACATAAAGATGTATTTTACAATTTCTAATGAAATGTAGAAAGTTATTTATAACTGAAAATGAGAAATCCTTATTTAAAAAACGACTGCAATATCTGAGCCAACTTATTTCCAAACCTCGCGTAAGAAACCTTAATCTTCGAAAGCATCAAAGCGTTGCCTCTACAAAAAAAAAAAGAAAAAATGTTGCACATGCCATAATGACACTTCAGTGACATCAAAGGGTATCAAAAGCACGTGCTCAGCTGACTGCAATCGCGACACGATCTGAATCCAACACCCCTTTGACAAATAATGAGATGCAGTTTCAAATAGATTTACCTAAAACTGATATGTCAGTAAAATATTTGACGTCGATGCTAGTAATCAAAACTCGATGTTTGAAAGCCACGAATGCTGGCTGTGCAAAAAGGCAGGGTTGTAAAAAGGGATTTGGAATGCCATTGTGTGATTATGGCGGGTGCGGTAATTTGGCGGGAGAGTGCCATTGTTTTCAACTTTTGTCTGTAGTTCGTTTATTTTTTTTTAAATTATTTTAAGATATTTAAAGGAAGAGTGGTTTTTATCTAAATACATAATATATTTCCATTACCCACAGTTCAATGTTTGCTAGTTATAAGTTAAAAAAGAACATCATGGTTAGTTATCATAGTCTCAGCTTTATGATTTCGTGCTTTTTGGAAACGTGCCAAGAAATACGGGTTACTGTGCCTATTGCTTAGATTCTAACATAAAAGTAGTTCTACTTATTAAGACATTTGTTGGTTTCTGAGTTATACAAGAAAAACGGGTTGCACTCCGGGAGTGCCGGCAGAAGTGAAAACTTGAACATTAAAGTTGTGCATTTTTGAATATTTTGGAATGGTTAGGGAATAATTTCGCACGAATTGCTTTATTTATCAGCATAAAAGTACTATCATTTATGTGGTTAAATACAATATTCATTAATTGCGCTCTCGTACACAAACATGACCCGACCGACCGTATTACATAAAAAAAATGTAACAATTCAGAACTATTACAATTATTTTACATTAAAAAGTTTGTCTCAAAAAAATCAACTTGACAGTTAATTTATTTGACATTTGACACACACGCACATTCGCTCAAGCGCCCTGCGCCGTCTTACGGTCAGGACACGTGACCATCTGACGCGAGTTTAAATTTTTTTACCTATCCCAATAAAAGTGCACAACGCCTTTAGAAAAAAAATCACTTAAAAAAAAATACAATGCTTCAATTTAATGGAAAAAGAATTTAAATTAAATTATCCATGTAAATAAAACGGAAAAGTTGAGGAGACAGCTTCGGTAACAGGTCAAAGGAGTTTGGCAATTAAAATTCAGGGACGGACGAAAGTTCCGAATTGTTCATAGAAACCTTTAGCCGCATCACCTACGTTATGTTACGTAGGTACCATAATGCTCTTCACTATCACTACATAGTATAAAACAAAGTCGCTTTCTCTGTCCCTATGTAAAAAACCGCTTCAAAATCCGTTGCGAAGTTTTAAAGATTTAAGTATAGGTACATAGGGATGTACTTATGCTTAAATCTTTAAAACTTTGCAACGGATTTTGAAGCGTTTTTTTTTAAAAAAAAGAGTGATTCAAGAGGAAGGTTTTAGTATATAATTGAATCGACATCCACCCGGGTGAAGCCGCGGGCATCAGCTAGTTTAGATTTAAAGGGATTAAATTCATTCAAATTTTAGATGAAGTATTATTAATTAATACGAGTAGGTAGTTTGAAAGAACGTTAAACCGGTTGGTACCGGCTGTCATTTGTACATCTTCAACAGTCGTTACAGGTACAGTACGACCAAAGTATCTTGGCAGGTCCGAACTTCGTGCAGAACGCTGCGCAGTAACATTTATTAGGAACCAAATGGTGACATGAGGCGGGGGTCGGGGGGAGGTAGTCTAGGCTAGAGATGCACCTTACATAAACACAATCAATCCTTTATATGATCAAATATCGTAATCGATTAGTTTCATTTCGAATTCTTTTTTTTAGTGTATAGAAGCTATTTAACTAATTACATTAACTAATAAAGTGAATTTTGTTATTAATAATTGAGTTTTCATCTTTATTAGAAAATAAATTTTAGTAACATTATGTTTCCTTGGTTAAAAGATATGATTTACTTAAATTTTAGAAATTTATTATAGACTTCTTAAGTAACATTTATGTTTGCGAACATTTAAAACCTCAATATAAAATTGAATATAAACATTTTTATTACTTAATTTCAATCGATTAGAAGAATAATCGATTAAACGACACCCATTGCACATGCACATTGCACATCTCTTTTTGTTAACTTGGTGACCTTCGTGCAAGTTCGGCCATATTCGGTACGAGGTATTATGTCTCACTCACACGTCAGCATTAGTTTGGTGTTTGTGTCGCTATCTCTGTCTTGAGCACAGTCGGTGATAAAAGTTTTCGTTGTGTTTTTGTTTGTTTTATCAATATTACTGTTGATTATTATTATTGGTGTTGAATTTTTTGTTTAGTGTTAAGTTAATTTTATTTGTTATTTGCAAGTGTTAGTGGGCACTTATTTTGTCAAATATGCAATAATACCTTTAACGTAATAATACCTTCGTTTGTGACAAAAAATCATCCGTTATCGGAAGGTCAGTCGAATCGAAATTTAATAATAGGTTATTTTGTTACAACATATGTCTAAAAGTGTTTAGATATTTATTTTATTTGTATTTCTCACTGTATTTGATATTTTCTGATCGTATATTTGTTTATCTGGCCATAACAGTTTTGTTCACGAGTGTACATGCGTAAAAGTTCGCAGAGCCTATGTTCAGACCTGTCAAGATACTTTGATCGTACTATACCTAGCCTGAAAGTCTGACCACCAGTCTTACCAAAGGGTATCATATTACCCAGTAAAAACGGTTGTGGAGGTTAAGGCAGTCGCTCGATGTAAAATACAGGTATAATATAAAAAAAAACAAATAAATATTAAAAATAATAAATATTGGTTTACTGCATGTGTTTACTGGTACAAATCTAGTTGGAAAAAGGTAGGTGAATAGCTTGATCGTTTCATTGAACCTTCTGCTTCATTATTATAATTATGTTGAATGGAGAGAACCTTGAATATGTATCACTATGATAATTGCAGACAACCAATATAAACATATTTATGTCGTTTTAGCTTAAAAATTGAAAAGAAAACTCGCCTTTTAGTTCGAAGGCATAAATGAAAAGGTAAACAGTCAACTAAAAGTAAAGTAAAAAACTCCAACTTAATCAATTTGTGAAATAATATTCGCAAGAAAGAAGTTTCGTGTAAGAACTCGCGATCGAACGGCAAGCGGGTTCAATTTGCTGAATTTTGCTGTAACGACACGGTCCTGTCTATGAATACTGCATCGAGCAGGGTTGCCATAACAAAATAATAATATGTCATAATAATTATGTCCCATGTAAAAATGCTTTTTCTCGTAATTTTTTGGTTTGCACGAGTATTAGGAATTTCTAGATTCTCTTTAATCGGCTTACGAAACGAGAGAGACAGATTTGAACATGTTTGATGTGAAGGTTTGCCAGAGCAAACGCATTAAAAGATTGCTGTTGATGGTAACAAGTAGGTATTTAAAGTACCTAACTTATAGGTACCTACAACCTTTTTGAAGTGAACTGCCATTTTCTCATCAAGTCAAATGGTTTGGACATGGCAACCCATTTTTTTAAAGGATGGGAAGTCTGCAAATGACTCCTCACACTCTGGACGGAGCAGAAGAGAGTGTTAGACTCTTACTGACTAAAACCCATCTGTGTTTCTTTTAATGCAACCGCACTCCACAACTCTGGATGGCAACCCTAACTTGATCTAACTCGAGAGCAGCCAGAGCGAGCCTCACTTTATTATACATACAGCATGCAAACTGTCTTATTGGAGTAAATAATACCCAAATGTTTATTTATATTCCGTCTCGAGGTGGAAGCAAAACATAGTCTGAGTGCATAAACTAACTTATTTTTGTTTCAGGGACAGTACAGCTTCTTGTCAACGGGGTCCGGGAATAAGTATTTATTTATTTTGGGTCCAAACAGACAAGGGCGGATCCAGGAGGGGGGGCACGGGGGCACGTGCCCCCCCCCCAGACGGTTATGGAGTTCCCATCACAGTACATACTTATTAACCAAATCGAATTATCAGAGCAATAAAACAGAAAAAAACATGAGTGACAATTGCGCGTTTTTGGTTGGATAGGATTTGGGGGAAAAAAATCTCCGCATCCGAAACATATGAATAATAAAAAATTAACCAAAAAGCTTGTTGACTAGACTACATGTGCCCCCCCCGAAAAGATATCTTGGATCCGCCCCTGCAAACAGAATTTGTTGTGTACAGAGAAAGGTATAAGAGAAAGTCGTTTTGTATTTTTGACACTCTGTTGATCACAAAGGGGTTCCACTGAACCCCTTTGGACCACCATTTTTTCAGTACGTTTGAGGTATTAAAAACAATATTAAAGTCTGACCGTGATCCTGACTAATCATGTTGGTATTGGTACTTTTTGGACGGCGAGTTGCCATGAAGAAAATAAATGTATTTTTATCCTGAACAAAGAGAATCTACACGCGAATTGGCAGTAGGTACTTGTCTATGCTTCGGGCAATCCGGGCATAGATACAAACAAAATGAAAATAAAAGTTCCTTTTGTGAGTAATGAAAATGCTTAGAAAATTTTACACAAATTAATTCCTAACTCATTGTCCACAGATGGAAAAAAAGAGATTCCTGTAATTTAATTAAAATATTCCGATTGGTAACAAAGGAAATCGTCGCTTTTTATTCAGAGTAAAAGAAAAGCGAACATTGAACGTACCAGCTGTTTATCTTTTACTTTCTTTTCTTTGAGGAAAATACATATTTAATTAGTTCTATAGCTATTAACTGGTTGGACGAATAGTAGATTGTGTTCGAGATCCGAGTTGTGCTTTGGCTTTGTTATTTTATTTAAAAGTAGGTTATACCTGCGGCTTTGCCAGCGTAGTGTTGTTCCACGGGATCACACCATCACCCGGGATGTAAGGTATCCTATGTGTTAATCCAGGTTATAAACTATCTGTGTGCCAAGTTTCAAACAATTTCGTTCCGCTTTTTTTCGTTCACTGGATAAACATCCATCCGTCCTCACAAACTTTCGGATTTATAATTTTAGTAGGAAGTAGGTAAATTTCTTTCAAGACAATCTTGAAAGAAATTTAGCATTAATTACTACTAATTACGCTTGTCTAGGTAGTAGTTCTATTAATATAATACCAACTGGGAAAGATCGCAAGTGAAACCGAACCCAAATGAATAATTAATATCTCAGAACTCTTTTATGAATATTTATCCTCAAATGTTGCCAGTAATAGGTAGGTTCATTAATTTAGGGCAGAGTTTCCAGAAAAAATTAACTTATGTTATGCTTTTTACACTAACGCGTCACCCACATGGACACCTCAATATTATTGCTCGGCTTGGAATCGCAACTAACACTGAGCTTTGAAAAATTCAACAGAATTCTCTTTTGTTTAATTTTTTTCATTTTCTTCAATTAACAAGAATCACTTATCTAAACACTATGCAGCTTTACAACTAGAAAAAAGAGTGTTTTCGATAAGCTCTGGCACTCAGTGTAAGATTTGGGTCTTACCTAAATACCTAGTGTAAAACTTTTGGGTAGGCAGTACCATAAAGCTATATCTCTACCATTAATCTCTGAGATAGGAACAAAGGGATATAATGGGATCAGACAATTGAGATCTAACTCAAATAGTCTCATTAGGAGCTCTAAATTGAACAGACGAGGCGCCATATTTGTTTTATGATCGCACTTGAACACGTCTACAGAGATGAAAATATTCCGAACAAAGCGTTAGATTGTTATGAAAAATAAACGAAACAAAAAACCCTAAATAGCTGAAAATTACTTTACTTTCGGTGTCAAAGTAAGTGGCTAGTAAGTCGGTGGCAAAAAATTCTATGAAACAAAGAAGCCTCCGACTTCCGAAGGTAAAGTTATTTTCTGCTTTTCAGGGTTTTTATAGAAGAGTGCCGTTTGCTTAGTCGAAGGGGAGCAGTGTCCTTATTCTTGTGAGCTGCAGAAACATTATCAAGTATTGCTACGATAGGCGCTCCGGGCGTCGGAGGCGCTCCGGGCGTCGGGGGCCACGTGATGGCTTCCGGCCACCGTAGACGCGGGCCTGTGGACGGTGAGTGATGGGTAAGCTCGCCGTCCGTCCGTCTTATGACGACGACAGGCCGTGTCGACGGCGCGTTCGTGTTCCACGCGCGCCTCAAAGAGATGTCAGCAACATGGAAGGGGCCCGCAAGGGCCGACGCCTGTCGAAGCTGCGGGTTGTCCGCAAGGGATACCGAGGCCTCGACATGAAGGGCGAAGAAGGAACATGGGTGGTTTTTAGTCAGTAGAAGTCTGACACTCCCTTTCGCTCTGCCCAAGAGCGGGAGGGGTTATTTGATGATTTCCCACCCCCCAAAAAAAAAAAAAAAAAAAGTATTGCTACGATCACCAATCTTAGCAATAAGGCGATTTTTTGTGCTGATGATCCATGACAAAGTCTAAGACATTTATTCGTAGGATACCGTATCCTAGGTAGACTTCTAATAAAAATGGCATGGTTCACGAATGTTTTTTAAGAAAATTCGTGACATGACTGCTACTACTATTCAGGGTGTCTATAAGCCCCCCGTCGTCGGGGCTGCGGGTTGTTCGAATGATATACCGCGGCCTCCACACAAAAGGGCTAAGAAGGAACATGGGTGGTTTTTTAGTCAGTAGAAGTCTGACACTCCCTACCGTTCTGCCAAGAGCGGGAGGAGTCGTTTGATGATTTCCCACCATCCCAAAAAAAGGGTGCTTAACGCCATCGCTCTCGAATAAGATTAGAACAACTCAACTTTAAAACGTCATGGTAAACCACCAGGTTTCAACTAAGTCACAACTTTAAAACTAAGACGTGGATCTGTCATAACAACTCGAACACCTCGGAAACCTTCTCACTTCAAAACTTTCTCGAACCGCGTTCAGAAATATAACAGAACAAAGAGAAATAAATCAACAACCCAATCTAGTTGAGAGCAAGTTGAGAGCAAGTTTGCTGTGTAATGAAACAATATGGCGGCTCTGTTCTATACTCTATGGTACGTGCGGCAGGCTGAGGCTTATTGTCTGGATTAAACTGAGAAACATAATTGAAGAAGTGTTGAATAACTTACAATTCAACTAGGTATTAAGTATGTTGTTTGTGCGGGATTTGTAGCGAAAACGATTAGAAAGTGCTATTTATTCGTCTGTTAACAAATTCAGAGAAGTAATTATTGTTTCCTGAACCACTGTTCCTTAAATCGAACACCTCACTGTAGGTTGAATCGAATCAACAAGACGATGCTTCCTGGCAGCGTCGGCATCCACCTCCGACTTGTCCACCACTTGGTTGGTCGAAACAATTTGTAATAATCATTCGCGTTGACCACCACGTGGTTGTGCAAATGTTGTGCTGTCTACCACTAGTGGAAAAACCGGTGATGAACATCGGAAAGCATCGGAACAACTGATACTGTTTACTACTGATATTTAGCTACATTTCATAATTTAGATAAACTCCAAGTCACACATGATTCGGAAGCTCAAAGAATAGCCTGTCAGACTCAAACTCGATAGGGTTAATGTCATTTTATTTCGTGGTGATCTTCAAATAATTATTATTGACATAGGTAGTAATTCCCTTACGACGTATTAACACCGCGATTTTAGATTAAAGAAAATGAATATTTTTTAAAAATTGCAACATTTGCATCGTCCTATCCCGTTTTGGCATATGAAACGTCACTTTTCTTTTTCGCGCGTTAACGACACCGCAAGAAAAAAGTTCTTTCTCGTCAAATTATTCGCTTAAAAATAAGTTTACGTTATATTCTACCGAAATAACAAAATACTGAGTGACAAGAAGTGTAATAAGTGCAGCGTTAGTGAAAATCGTAAACCTGAGACGCAGAAATCTGAGCAAATACCTACAGACAACGCTCGCGCAGCCGACCACAGCAGTGAACTTGGATGTAACCTTGTAGCCCTACCATTAGGCGTAAGAATGCCTGGCTATAACTGACCTCCGGATAAGTGATATCTACAGTGCTTATTCAAGCGATACGATGGTCATTAACACTGTAAACCACATGTGTGCTGTAAGCTTCTTAAAGCTTTTTCCAGTGGGTGCGCGACACCCCAGTAACATATATTTCCTATGTACTAGCTGGAACTTGAACTATCAGTGCGTGACACGAGATGTCCTTGGCAAAGTCATTGGACAATGCTAACACTGAAAATAACTATACTGGGTATAGCAGCTGAGTTACATTTCCATGTAAGCATATACCCTATGTTATTAACTGCATAGCAAACTAGCAGTGTGTGGCACGAGATGTCCTTAGCAAAGTCATTGGACAATGCTAACACTGAAAATACCTATACGCTGCATAGCAGGTGAGTTACATTTCCGTGTAAATTTTAAGCATATACCCTGAGTTATTAGCTGCATAGCAAACTATCAGTGCGTGGCACGAGATGTCCTTAGCAAAGTCATTGGACAATGCTAACACTGAAAATACCTATACTCTGCATAGCAGGTGAGTTACATTTCTGTGTAAATTTTAAGCATATACCCTGAGTTATTAGCTGCATGGCAAACTGTCAGTGCGTGACACGAGATGTCCTTAGCAAAGTCATTGGACAATGCTAACACTGAAAATACTTACAATCGGCATAGCCGGTGAGTTCCATCTCCATGTGATGTTTGTGTGTTTTGAGTCATCATCATTCTCTTGCCCTTAACCCAATTCATTTGAGGTTGGCGCAGCATGTCATCTTCTATACTTCTCTGATTACTTGAATGATTCCAACGGAATAATTACCACCCAGAAGTATGCTTTACATGAAAACATATATCCCATGTTACTAGCTGCATAGCAAACTATCAGTGCGTGACACAAGATGCCCTTAGCAAAGTCATTGGACAATGCTAACACTAAAAATACCTAGAATAGACATCACAGGTGAACCCTACTCTACTATGAACTTTGGTCAGCTAAATTTATAAATATGTTTTTTAATCTATGAGCATGATGGTTGCGAGACAACCTTGCTTATCCAATGTGCATTATAGTCTTGCTAATGCATATACTCTTGCAGTGAATGGGGACCATACTTTGCCACCTGGTTTCCTATCAGCAAGTAAAAGTTACTTGGCTGCCTTATTTGTATTCTGCTGGCTGACACACATTTGTCATGATTGCACATGCTGTAGTATGAGATACTCTCAGCATGTTATGGCCACATTAAGTGAAATCTTTTCATAGCTTCTTCATCGAGTATGATATTATGGAAGCATCATTGGTTATAAATCAAAGTTACATAATCATGCACGTAACCAACCAAATGCAAAACTGGCGAAATATGGGTGTCTGACACCTCTGCCTAACCCTTCGGGGATTACAGGCGTGATGTTATGTTATGTTATGCAAACAATGTTTATTGTATAACCGTTTATTTTCTGAATAAATTAAATAAAACATGGTGGTAAACGCACTGTAATGTCCCAATACTCAAAAACTATTAGTATTGAAAAGGTTTATAGACTGACAAAATTTCGAGCTCTTAACAGCCTGCCAATGTACAGATGACCTTATCAACCAAACACTTTTTAGTTCCAAATAAATTATTTCCACTCCGAGACCGCAACCCCTCTTAGGAAAAGATAATAGTACCATTACATTGTAAGGCCCAATCTAAAATAACAACCCTAATAGTAACTCGTCGCTATACCTAGCAATCTATGGCTTCAATATTAAATTAATCATGTTGTAATTTAAAACGTTGATAATTTATTTATGCCTAAGAGTATTTTCAGAGAAAATCACTGAAACCATACCTAATAATAAGAGATAACTTGTTATGTCTGATCAATTCATCATAGAAACGCAAAACAATCATGTATTGTAGTAAGCATGTAACCTGCATTAAATAATATTTAATACCCGAGGAGATGGGCAGACCTAAATTACAACAAAGTAAAGAAGAATTTTAATTTATCTGGGCACGAGATGTACACACTTGATAGTACAAGCAAGTACTATAGTGATATAATAGAAAACAAGGGGGGGGGGGTGCATGGGAGTGCTAACATGAAGGGATTGTGGGTTAGGATATCTAGACATCAGGATATAATTATATGTTTCACGTAACAAAATTTCTGGAGCTTTTATTGATAAGAATATTATGTCAGAGAACTCAAATAGACAATGTGTGGGAGGAACTTAGTAAGTTTTCCTATATTGTTTATAATTATGCTGATTAAGATTATAAATAAAACCGCACTGCTGGTGGCTTACCACGGTTTGATTGTCTTTACTCTGCAGTATAGACTTATATTTTGGGGCAATACTTTTATAAGTATTATTAAGATAAGTAAATCATGAGCCTGATTGGAGCTCATTCAAAATAAAATTCACAAAATCATGCAAGCGGAATTTTCTTAAATACCAACAGTAGACATTGTATATTTATGAATAATGTATTTTTGCCAAAAACAATATGCATCTATATAAATCTGTCGAAAGCCTATGTTGCTCAGATAAACTTCACACATAGCTGCGTGCATCACAAAAGTGTATACTTTTGCAATCACCCAGATTGTACACTAAAATATCTACGCAAATTAAGGGGATCGCAGCACTAGATGACTTTGACGATTTGACCTCTGTACTGGCTTTTGTTTATTTTTCGGCCCCTACCGGCAAACGACTGTACTACAGAAAAACGTACCAAAGAACAGAAATGTGTCGCAGAGCGGTCATCGTATTTGCCTAACATATTTTGTATCTCTTGGAGTACCGACATCATAATGTATGAATAAAATATTTAATAATAAATTATACACTTTGACTAATGATGTAATAACCTAGCTTGCATTATTTTATTTATTAGTTATTTCACTGAGCACGGGTACTCCTACTACGATACATTCTTAAGGTCTGATAAAGACCAGATAACTGCTTATCGCTTCTTAGTCACGGAAATAGTCAGAATGCTCCAGCTTTCAGCTAACTGAGCACGAATGCTACTACATGATACATTTTGAAGGTCTGACGATGACCACCTAAGTGCTTATCGGTTCTCAGTGACTGATGTAGTTAGAATGACCTACCTTCCAAACTTTATCTGTCTGAGCACGGATGCTACTACTTAATACATTTTAAAGGTCTGATGATGACCAGCTAAGTGCTTATCGGTTCTCAGTGACGGATGTAGTTAGAATGACCTAGCTTTCAAATTTTATCTATCTGAGCACGTATTCTACTACATGATACATTATGAAGGTCTGATGATGACCAGCTAAGTGATTATCGGTTCTCAGTGACGGATACAGTTAGAATGCTCCAGCTGTCAGCTTTTATCTTATTGAGCACGGATGCTACTACATGATACATTTTGAAGGTCTGATGATGACCAGCTAAGTGCTTATCGGTTCTCAGTGACGGATGTAGTTAGAATAACCTAGCTTTCAAATTTTATCTGTCTGAGCACGGATGCTACTACATGATACATTTTGAAGGTCTGATGATGACCAGCTAAGTGCTAATTGGTTCTCAGTGACGGATATAGCTAGAATGACCTAGCTTTCAATTTTTATCGATCTGAGCACGGATGCTACTACATGATACATTTTGAAGGTCTGATGATGATCAGCTAAGTGCTTATCGGTTCTCAGTGACGGATATAGCTAGAATGACCTAGCTTTAAAATTTTATCGATCTGAGCACGGATGCTACTACATGATACATTTTGAAGGTCTGATGATGACCAGCTAAGTGCTTATCGGTTCACAGTGACGGATATAGCTAGAATGACCACCATCAGGTAAATGGCACCATCAGTCTCCAAGGCCTCCTCGAGCTCTTTTAAATGAGTCCAAACACGATGGTTCTACGCAGCGCTGTCAATGAGATCCTGTACCCACCTTCGAAGTCCACCATCAAGTAAATGGCATCATCAGTCTCTAAGGCCTCCTCGAGCTCTTTCAAATGAGTCCAAACACGACGATTCTACGCAGTGCCGTCAATGAGATCCTTTACTTACCTTTGGAGTCCACCATCAGGTAAATGACATTATCAGTCTCCAAGGCGTCCTCGAGGTCTCAACACCATTAAAATAATAAGATACATAACATCACGCCTACTATTAGGTACACCTCTGTCTAACCCTTCGGGGATTACAGGCGTGATGTTATGTAATGTATGTTATTATTTTAATGGTGTTAATTGTTTTATCGCTTTTAATTATTTTGTCTTGAGAATTTCGTTTGATGGAAGATGAAGATCTGGATGACTGATGATGTCTCGTACCTGATGGTGGACTCCGAAGGTTGGTATAGGATCTCATTGACGGCACTGAGTAGAACCATCGTGTTTGGACTCATTTGAAAGAGCCGAAGGGGCCTTGGAGACTGATGATACCAGCTACCTGATGGTAGACTCCGAAGGTAAGTATAGGATCTCATTGATGGCACCACGTAGAACCGTCGTGTGTGGACTCATTTGAAAGAGCTCGAAGAGGCCTTGGAGACTGATGGTGCCATTTACCTGATGGTGGTCATTCTAGCTATATCCGTCACTGTAAACCGATAAGCACTTAGCTGGTCATCATCAGACCTTCAAAATGTATCATATAGTAGCATCCGTGCTCAATAAAATAAAATCTGAAAGCTAGGTCATTCTAACTACATCCGTCACTGAGAACCGATAAGCACTTAGCTGATCATCATCAGACCTTCAAAATGTATCATGTAGTAGCATCCGTGCTACAAGAACGACTACAATTGTTTTTTGCTACAATTGTTTTATCGCTAAAAGCGATAAAATAAATTAAAATCATTAAAATAATAACATACATAACATCACGCCTACTATTAGGTACACCTCTGCCTAACCCTTTGGGGATTACAGGCGCGATGTTATGTAATGTATGTTATTATTTTAATGGTGTTAATTGTTTTATCGTTTTAATTGGCAACACGGTTTGCGCAGTGGATGAGCAATTGGACTGCTGCGCTGTGTGTCGCGGGTTCGATCCCCGCACGGAACAAATATTTGTATGATCTACAGATAATTGTTTCGGGTCTGGGTGTTTGGTTGTGTATGTGAGTTTAAATGTTTGTGAACGCACCCACGATACAGGAGAAATTCCTAGTGTGGGGCAACGTTTAAAAAAAAAAAAAAAACAATTATTTTGTCTTGAGAATTTCGTTTGATGCAAGATGAAGATCTGGATGACTGATGATGTCTCGTACCTGATGGTGGACTCCGAGGGTGGGTATAGGATCTTATTGATGGCACCACGTTGAACCGTCGTGTGTGGACTCATTCGAAAGAGCTCGAAGAGGCCTTGGAGACTGATGGTGCCATTTACCTGATGGTGGTCATTCTAGCTATATCCGTCACTGTGAACCGATAAGCACTTAGCTGGTCATCATCAGACCTTCAAAATATATCATGTAGTAGCATCCGTGCTCAATAAGATAAAATCTGAAAGCTAGGCCATTCTAACTACATCCTTCACTGAAAACCGATAAGCACTTAGGGAATCATCATCAGACCTTCAAAATGTATGATGTAGTAGCATCTGTGCTCAGATCGATAAAATTTGAAAGCTAGGTCATTCTAGCTATATCCGTCACTGAGAACCAATTAGCACTTAGCTGGTCATCATCAGACCTTCAAAATGTATCATGTAGTAGCATCCGTGCTCAATAAGATAAAATCTGAAAGCTAGGTCATTCTAACTACATCCTTCACTGAGAACCGATAAGCACTTAGCTGATCATCATCAGACCTTCAAAATGTATCATGTAGTAGCATCCGTGCTCAATGAGATAAAAGCTGAAAGTTGGAGCATTCTGACTATTTCCGTGACTGAGAACCGATAAGCAGTTACCTGGTCTTCATCAGACCTTCAAAATGTATCATGTAGTATGAGAGTCCATCATTAGGTACGAGACATCATCAGTCATCTAGATCTCCATCTTCCATCAAACGAAAATCTCAAGACAAAATGGTTAGATAACATAACATCACGCCTGTAATCCCCGAAGGGTTAGGCAGAGGTGTACCTAATAGTACACCCACATTTCGCCAGTTATGTTTAAGTCCCATAAAATAGGGGCGAGCCTATTGCCATCAACCGGGCACAAATCCAGACTCCGTGGCTGTTACTTATAATTTCCTGATGGAAAAACCCAATAACACTTTGCCCGACCCGGGAATCGAACCCAGGACCTCATGCTCAGCATCGTGCTTACGACCACTAGACCAACGAGGCAGTCCAAAATCAAAATAATATCATACATATTCTATATACCAAAATATCTACTAAGAAACGTAAGTAATTTACCAACAGTTTTGGAGAGCTCGGCCACGCGTCACTTTACGTTTATTAGGCACTAGCTGTTCCCGGCATGCGTTGCAATGCCCTTTTTCCTACCTACTACCTGCCTGTATACCAACTACCTACCTACCTACTACCTCCTACCCTACCTACCTACTACCCTACCTACCTACTACCCTACCTACCTACTACCCTACCTACCTACTACCCTACCTACCTACTACCCTACCTACCTACCTACTACCCTACCTACCTACTACCCGACCTACCTACTACCCTACCTACCTACTACCCTACCTACCTACTACCCGACCTACCTACTACCCTACCTACTACTCTACCGACTACCCTACCTACTCTACTATCCTACTTACTACCCTACCTACTACCCTGCCAACCTACCTACCACTTTCTCACCTTTTAAACCTTCCCTGGACTTCCACGAATAGTTCAACACTATAATTAGCCAAATCGGACAAATCAAATACTACCTACCACCTACCTATTACCTACCTACCTACATACTACTAATTTCTCACCTTCTCTGGACTGCCACAAATGTTTCAAAACCAAAATTAAACAAATCGGTCTAGCCGTTCTCTAGTTTTAGCGCGACTAACTAACAGCAATTAATTTTTATATTATACGCAAACACCATTTGAAAAATCGTTTTTCTATTGGGAAAGAAACAGTAATTATTTGTGATTATTGTGATAATGTCGTTTGGTCTGTTTGAAGTTGTCATTCGTTGACTGAACAACTGAACGTCACTCAATTGTTTTGCCTTCCCGGAACCTCTCCACTAACACTTGAACTTTATGGGTACGGTATTAAAGCTCAAATTGATTTTACGTTTTAGTTAGAAAACGTTTGTATGGGAAAAAGAAAAGGGCTGTTTTTAGGGCTTTTCCGGCCATTATTCCATTTTTTCTCGCCGTAAGAACCATCCTTGAACTTCAACGAACATTTAAAAAAAAAAATCAGCCAAATCGGTCAAGCCGTTTTCATGCCAAGTCGTGACAACGGAAAACGGGTTTCATTTTTATATATATAGATAGTCAGCTTAGTCTATGATAGGTGCAAACAACAAAATGAAATTACAAACTACTTTAAATATATTTACAAACTTATTTTCTGTTCTTATTTTACGAAATATTGATAACTATACAATTTACAATATGTTTTAATTCAGAAAACATTAAAAACGTGAACTTTTGAATTTTATTTGTGAAGTAATGACATGCGTGCAGTCCACCCGTGACAACAGTCATCGAGACACTGGCGCAGCGCGTTCCAAGTATGCGCGACGGGTCTTGCGCCGCATTTGCCTCAAAATGTCGGGAATTAATTTATTATTTCAAAATTTTATTACAAATCAGAGAAAATAAACAATACGGATTGATAAATACATCACTACGTATTTTTGGGTATAAAATTCATATCGAACTATTCAGCCGTTTCAGAGACAAAATTCGATTTAGGTTAAGACATACTACGATTTTTTATTAAATAATGTGAAGGTTTATTAAAATTTTAAACAATACGAATTATTTGTGATGACTTTAAGTATAACATATATTTTTTATATGGAAATCGTACGGAAGGATTCCTCAACAAATTTCTTTAAGGTGGATGTGTCAACCGACCCTCCATACATTTTTGAAATACACCTTTACACGACACACAGAGACTTTTTCTTTAAAATTTATCATTTTATCACTTCTCAACAATGGAAAGTGTCCGCAATCGACCTTTTTGGGCATTATCTTACATTATTTAGCGAGAAAAACAATAGTGAAATCCCGGCAAAATTTGACACTTCTTTAGTAGTGTGCGTGACTTTTGACAAATAATGACAAGTAAACTTGTTTAGACTATGGCACGCTAGATGGCGTGCAGGTGCAGACGATCTTATAATAATTCTGTTAAATCAATAATTAGTTTTAATTATTTCCTTTCCAACCGTTCAAAAAAATAACAATATAAAATAACATAAAACTGATGACATCAATGTTATGTTTTTTTTTTTAATGTAAACAATTTTATTGTTGTATGGCAACATAAATACCAGTAGTCGTAGGAAGGTTTTATGCAACGATGCCGTTCTTCGTAACCTTGACCTACATGCAATATGTGGACGAAAAAAAGGCGTTGCCAAACTTCGTTCACTTGTTTGACTGTTAGAAACTTAGAAAATACATTCCTAGCTCGGTTGTCCCGCGCTATATGATTTGCGCGCGGAAGTTCTTGCGTACTTATTATTTTGTATGCTATGCATTTTCATTGATTTAATTGCAATAGTAAACTACCAAAGTAGGTAATCACAAAATTAAACTTGCAAACATTTGCAAAATATGGTTTTGCCGGATTACGTCACCTTTTACGCATTTTGCAAACAGACACACATATTTAAATCTATATAGTTTGTTTTATTTTGTAGTAGATACTTAGCAAGCTTTTTCACGTCGAAATTTGTTATGGTGCGTTCAGAAACAAATATAATTCAGTTACAATCTGTTTTTTTTCTGTTCCGTGCTTTATTTTGAACAAGTTATTATAATCTGTTTATTTTTTCTTATTCGTTGACCAGTTCTACGAGGAATCTAAAGGTAACATTGAAATATAAAGATAAATAAAATTTTATTACGTACTATAGCGGAAAACGTTTCCGAACGCTCCCATTTCCCTGGCCGTAAGAGGGCCAATAGAGGACAGCCGCCTCAAAGATATTCACCAACGCGCTAGCATGTTTGCTCCCGCGCCTCGCGCCGACCAATCACTGATCTGTCGTCGCGCCGCTACTCGGCCGCTGATTGGCTTTCGTAGCGTTATAGTTTTAAGTTCTTATGATAATGTTGTTTTGAATGTTATAACTTATAATGTTGGCACTGGGTAAGAGAGATACTTTTGAGATGGCAGAGTTTTAACTTGTGTAATGTGTTTATTCCTGAGTTTTAATTAAAGTTTAAACCGTGAACAAGACTTTATTTTAAGAACTGACCCATCCCGACTATAGTACATCTTTTGAACGCAACCCAATTGACATTGAGAGTTGAAGGAAAATCCGTCTGCACTTCTCCTGCACTTGCGATCATTTTCAATTGATTGTGGAAGCTGGTCCAAATAAAGGCTTATCTGAGATATCTGGGTATCGCATAGTGGACTTGAAGCATGTAATAGAGTGGGCATTTCTTCTGGAAAGACATTGAAATATGTGTGAATCTTCACAAATTGAATTTGTTAGTGAAAGACATGATGGATTTCGAAGTGAATTAATTTTCAAGTGCTGTGATCGAGCGGGGAAACATTGGTAGCAGTAATAAAATAAAAACTGCATTTGTGTGGGCAACTGTGACTTCTGGTAGCTTTTACACTCAAGCAGCTCACATAACAAGTCTTATGGATATTCCAACAATGTCAGCCAATAAATTTCGTCGAGTTGAAAGAAATTAAGGCAGTGTGTGGTTAGAACATTTGACAGAGGAAATTAAAATTGCTGGTGAACAAGAAAGATCAATTGCTATTCAAAAAGGTCATACGGGCATAACTTTGACTCGTCATCTGGTATGGTAAGTTAATATTTTACTAAAAACAAATTTGGTTCTTTATGACTTTTTTATTATGTGCATTATTTACAAGTGTTGCTTTTCATTTCCAGGCCTGCTTCTTGGTGTTAGAAACAAATATTGTTATACATGTCAATATTATGGGAGGAGAAACATGGATATGAAAGCACATAATTGCTGCAAAAATTTTACTGGACCATCTACAGCAATGGAATCGGAAATTATTGTGGAAGGCTTTCAAAAGAGTGAAGAAATACATCAACTTCGCTATTTGAGTTTTATTGGTGACGGAGACTCCTCTGTGTTTGCAAAATTGATAGAGAAAGTGTCATATGGGAACATCATAAAAAAAAATTAATGCAAGAATGACGTAATCAAAAACTATACCAGTGCACTCTACAAGGTAAATGAATAAATCAAATTTGTAAGTCATCCCAGGATCAGTGAAGCATATTATTCTGTATTTATATTTTGTTCTTTTTAGATCTTGGCCAACACTAAGCTCCCTCTTTCTGGGCGAAATATTTTGAAGCCAAAGATTATGAAGCTTACACTAGTAGCACGGAAAATTATCATCTGTATTCGGAGTACATGAAAGCTGCAAGGATTATTACTGCAATGTAAATAAAACATAGACAGATGGAACTGAAAAGAAGGAAGAAGATCTCGTAGAAAGTTTGAAAAATACTGCTCCAGAAGTGTGGGCTCTCATTTATGCAGCCAATGAAAAAATTGCTTTGAAGGCTTCAAATCCTTCTGCAACATCAACATCAGTTAGAAATTCAAGCAAATAAGAGAAGTAAAGTTTTATTTCAGAGCAGCTTTGGAGATTGACGGTAAATAATATTTTGAAGTGAATGGTAAATAATATTGGTCAAAAAGTAAGAATTATATGCTAAGTATGTTTTCTTTGTTGCAGCAGCAGTGTAGCAGTTGGTTCAAAGAAAGTTTCAAGGCAGAGGGCGAAATCAACAAATCAAATGATTTTTGTTCTAATTGTATTATGGTAGTAGTTTGTTTAGAATCTACATTATCATTGTATATTTCTTTTTATTTTGTATCAAAAGGTGAAATAATACTTCTTAGGTATACTAACTTCATATAAAGAGCTTTATATTTTCGTTTTATTATATGCTTTTGTTGAGTGCTTCCAAATTAGGAAATATTTTTTTCACCTTCCTTGTTATTATCTCATAATAAATCGTTTTAGATTTGTAGCTCTTGTCTAGGAATTATAGTTTCTTACGTGTTATGAAATGTATAATTATTGTAATAATTGGTACTGTTACTAATCATAAGTGTTATTAGTTTTGAGTGATTATGCATGTATCAGCATTTAATTATGTTACTTCAAATTCTTCTGGTTTGATAAAAAAATCAATAGTGTACCTAATGTAGTTTGTTCAAAAGCTTAGTATTCCATTAAAAACTACTAAAATGATAAGAATAGCTGGTCGTTGAGTTGAACACAAGACAATGTTTGTAATTTATGTTCTTTCTCCTAAATTAGTTTACTGATAATATGTTATGTCTTTTTTATGTTTTATTTTTATATACCTTTTATTATTGATTGTAGTCAATCGTAATATTAACTTACACCATAGTATTGTATCGAGTCTGGTTCTTCTAACCAAACAGACAGATGTGTTGCTGGAGAGTTTGTTCCGCCACTTCTTCTTTCCAGCAAAAACACTAGGAAGTGTCGAAGGGTGGGCGTTTTGGGGGACTGTCACTTGTAAATAAATAAAGTAAACTAAATTTTGACGTTCGAAAAGTGCTGATTATCAGCCTAGTTTGAATAAATGAGTTTTCATTTAGATTTTTTTGAGTAAAATAAAACTGCGTTTTATTGTGATTATTGTTGACATAATTTATTTCCCAAAATTAAATAGTTTACACCAACAAATATACCTTTTATTTTTTAACAATCGTACATAATAAAATATACCGACTCACGAACAGTAAGTCGTGGGTTCAAATCCAGACAAGCGCATTACTTTGTGGAATGTATTGCATCACCACATGCTCTCAATAAATATGAAGCAAATCATGGTGAGATGTCCTAGAACCAAAAATTTGAAGACGTGACATCTACCCCATTGGGCCCGCGTGGTGGCCGTGTCCCAGCAGTGGGAACATTATAGGCTGATGATGATATACCGTAGCAGGTGGCGTTCTGTAGTTCTGCCAACCCAATCTACCCATAAAGAAAAATGAAAAACATTTTTTTTCATTCACGCCATCTAGTGTTCAATCTTCGTAAATGTACTCGCTCACGTCTACGTCTGTGTGTGTAAACGACGCTATATTCAATGGCAGATGTTAAATTACACCTTTGTGTCGAATTAGGTGGATATTATGACAATGATGTGACCCAGTTCGATAAAACGTAATGTCCGATAACCGCAATTGCTACTCCTACGACTAAATAGTTTTCCAATTACACAAAAACACAAATAAACTAAAAATGTTGACTTCAACGCCATCTAGCGGGAAAATGGCTGGGAGCAGCCTGTATGATTCACCTTAAACATACGTCGTTTTTGGGATTTTAGCGACGCAACGGCCTTAAAGACAGTAAAAGCCTCAATGAATTTAAAAAACAGATTGTCACCATTATTGATAGACAAAGTGAAAACTGTTACAGTATTGACATTTAATTTGCCAAGTTGTTGGTCATCTGCCTCGTTGAGCTATGGTTTGCAAGCGCCGCTGAGAATGAGGTTCTGGGTTCTATTCGTGGATCATGCAAAGTGTTATTCCATCAGGAATTTCTCAGTAGCAGCGACAGAGTATGGATTTGTGCTCAGATAATGACAATAGGCTCGCCCCTGTTACATGAATGTGATGTTATGTATACTTATGTGTCTATTTACATTAACATTTTTACTTACATCGTCAAAACTTTGACATTTGATGCATGTAATTTTAATTTTTAGTGAACCAGATTCTATTGTTATGTTTTTATTTTACGTTTTTGAAGCAATTTAATTTTATGTACCTAATTGTAGAAACTTTATGTGTGCCCAATAACATAGATAGTTTCTGAATTTTATATATTATACCACCTACTATTTACTTATGATCACAAAATTAATGAATTTGAATTCCGATGGAATATATCAAAAGTGTCCAATCTCATTTCAGGGTGAAGATATTTGTTGTTCTGCAAGCTCTAATTTTTACCCATTGGAGTAATAAAACAGTTCGTTAAGAATATCAACCACTAATATTAAGTTTCTTATATTTCAAGTGAAACTGGTTTTTGAACTCCATATCTAACTTCATACAGTACAACACAAACAGCAGATCAAATCAGAGCTGACATCAGACATATTGTTGATCTATAATTATTATTTTATTATAGTTATCAATTCAACATGCACTATATCCTTAAGGTTATAATACTAAAGCTCTATTATACCTAAAGTAAGGAAGTCATAAGTACCTAGGCGTTTTATTACCAAAGAGTGATATAGTAGGCCTATAATGGTAACCATTGTTACTGCTTGTACTATAAAGGTTTTAACAGAGCATTTTGGTTCTATGAGATTAAATAGAATTTAATTTTTATAGTTTAGCTCTTAGAACACTCACAGGACCATACGAATCATTAAAGTGTTGCATAGTAAAAAAAAAAAAAAAAATTGGAGCTACTTAGTACTAAACACGACTTTTATTTATCTATTATGCACTAATAATGCGTCAAAATAAGTTTTGCAGCTCAAGTACTGTAACAGTATCGAAAATACTATTCAAGGATCAATCTGCACTGTACCTTACACAACCACTACGTAACCTTTTAACTTCTTAAAAGTTCTCTCAACATCGCTATAACGAACAGAACTAGCCCCGTTCTGTAAAAGTCATAACAACTCTTCTAGAGTACTAAATAGGACTCCTGGTGCAGCTGCTACATAACTTAATAGCTCTGTACGTGAGTTTGTGTTACTGCTACGAGACAAGAGGTGATCTAATTCAAGAGGTGAAAACATGGCTGCTATTTTCTGCCATGATAGCACATTGGCAACACGGTAGGAGCCAATGCGTACTATAGCAGCCATAGTCGGGACAAGTACTTATTGTATTCATTTAAATTTAATTAAAACATAAAAAAACATGAAGGCGCATTGTCAAATTTAAAATCAGCGTAATGATTTAATTGATACAATTTTTTTTTCGCAAGTGCAAGTTACGACAGAGTAACGGTCCATGAAAGTTTCGTGTTTTATCTTTTTACCCGACTGCAAGGGAAGGGTAACGTTTTTTCAAAATAAATGTTACGTTTAGCAACAATGGAAAATGACTAAAGCATATGTCACCGATATTATTTGTTTTCTTGGGGAACACTCACGACAAGTGTGATAAAACACATTACTGGAATTGTTTACAGTGCAAAATACAAACATGTTTTGGTTGCTTTTATAGTGCAAATTTGTCACCATGAGAGCCTTTATATAATGTTTATACAATAAATCAGGTACAAAAATTGGGGCCTATTTAGGGATTTGTAAACGTTTACATAGTAGTAGTTAGTACACTCTAATACATTATCAGGACTTTAATAGTACCAAATTTCGTTACTTGGGTAACGTTCACAAATTGACATCCAGAATTATTTGTGTTTTAATTACTTACTAAATTATTGCAGCAAACTCTAAACATCTACCTATGTCAATAATAATTATTTGAAGATCACCACGAAATAAAATTGGAAATCAAACGAGCTTACCTGTTAAGCGAAGTCTTGATTCTAATTTTATGAGTGGTGATCTGAAAAATAATTATTACCCACCCACCACTAGCTAACAACCCCAAAGCTGCAATAATTAGTCTACCTAATTCAATGCTAACCTTTCAGGAAATCAAAATGAATGTAGGCATTTGGAACTACTCTGTATAGGAAACAGAGTTTGTTCCTAATGTTATGATCTCTAAAATAAGTGACGTTTCATATGCCAAAACGGGATAGGACGATGCAAATGTTGCAATTTTTAAAAAATATTCATTTTCTTTAATCTAAAATCGCGGTGTTAATACGTCGTAAGGGAATTACTACCTATGTCAATAATAATTATTTGAAGATCACCACGAAATAAAATTAGAATCAAGACTTCGCTTAACAGGTAAGCTCGTTTGATTCCCAATTTTATAGCGGAGTTCCTTTGACCACGTTCCAGCTCCATCATCAGATAAACTCTATGACATCATATTAAATTATTGCATTGTCACGCGATATACATATGCGTGCAAAATTTCAGCGCAATCGGTTGAAGATATCTGCTTCAAAATTGAGTGTCAAGATTCCATTACAAACATATATTGCAAGTTAAATAAATGCGTACCTGTCACTAGAGACGAGTATGAGCTGCGTGTTGGCGTACTTGGTGCGACGCTTGCGCACCGCCGCTAACGCCGCGCACAGGCTGGGGGAGAACGATCGGCACGGGGGACACTGGAACCAACACACGTAGGTAAAAAAGTGATCAAACATGTGGGAAAAGTCAGCAGGAACATGGGTGGTTTTTAGTCAGTAGAAGTCTGACCGCGTACCGCTCTGCCCAGAGCGTGAGGAGTCATTTAATGATTTCCCACCCTCCAACAAAAAAAGGTGTACCAATTAGTACACCCACATTTCACCAGTTATGTTTAAGTTCCATGTTATGGGCGAGCCTATTCCATCAACCGGGCATACATTCAGACTCCGTGGCTGCTGTTTTTAAACTGACATGGTCACTTACATACTTGTAACGGAGGAAACGATTGAACGTGCGTGCATGCTGCTTGCAACAGCGCCGAAATATCGGACACTCGAAATAAATAATAAACATGGGAAATATCCCGTTACAAAATCAAATTATTATTATTATGAGCCTATACTGTCCCACTGCAGGGCAAAGGCCTCCCTTCCCTCCTTCCACTTTTTGCGATCCAGTGCGACAGTAGACCAATCGACAGTAGCAAAATCAAAAGTAATTTATTCAAACTAGGCTGATAATCAGCACTTTTCGAACGTCAAAATTTACTTCACTTTACTTATTTACAAGTGACAGTCTCCCAAAACGCCCACCCTTCGACACTTCCTAGTGTTTTTGCTGGAAAGAAGAAGTGGCGGAACAAACTCCCCAGCATCTCTCAACAAGTCTTAATAATAATGAACCAATGCAAGTCTAATGTTTGCCAATAACTGAAACAACCGAGATGAAGTCAAAAATACAGACTACGGCAAGGATTCTGACCTATACGATATGCCTAAAGAGAACAATCTTAGACTTTTCTTAAACTTACCCAATGCGCCGCAAAGTAGAACACCCTGACGGCATCAGCAGGAAGCTGCTCATACATCCGACTCTCCCCTGCTCCCTGCAGCTGTACCCCTCTCAACACTTCGGTGAGGGGAGGTGGAGGCCAGGGGAACCTCTCCCCTAAGGCGTCGTCCAGCAGGGCATCCCTCACGTGACGTCCTCGGATGACCAGCGTTGGAACCCCTACTGCGATGCTGTACTTCTGGGTCAGGCGGCGCTGCAAAGAAATACCAGAGATTGATGTGACTAGAAGAGCTACAGTTTTCAAAGCGTTTCATATTTTAACAACGACTTTTCAACAGGTTTGAGGTTCTGATTTTCAGTAGCAACCTAACTGCTGTACTCAGAGATATTTAATGATTACTTAAGCCGTCACTTAGTAAAGATTTGACATACTTAAATTTTGTATGACAAAACTGTCAAAACCTTTACTAAGTGATGGCCTAAGTAATCATTAAATCTCTCTGAAGAATTCAAAATTAAACTATAGATAAACTACTCCTAGAATACCATGTATACAAACATCAATCAAAGTCGAATCGTTAATTTTGGGCCATAATTCGCGATCCGTTTGAGTGCTTATCTCGCTAAACATAGACTACATCAATCAGTGTAATGACCATGCACTTACTGTTTGATAGACATGTTACTTGTACCATTAAATCGTACCTACGGTATAATCAATCAGGCAAGCATTATTTGTGTAATTTATTTCATCACCAATGCTCTCAAAACGGTGATAACCGACATTATGTTCTAGAACGCAAAATTCAAAGACATGTGACAGCTACCCGCACTGGGCCCGAGTGGGGGATTATAGACCGCTCTCTCTTAAAAACAGGAGGCCTGAGTCCCAGTAGTGGGAACATTACATTACGAAACCATGCCTGGAAACATCTAGTTACGGAGATTCTTGAGGTCAACGGTACGAATTTTTCACAAGTTTTTTAAATACTGTTTTAAAAGGTAATATCTTGTCCTTAAGGTGAATGCTCCAACTAGCCCGCGAAATTCAATTTTTTTTACGTTTTTTGTATTATATTTCTGTAAGTACATACGTCTTACAGCCGCAATTAATATTCAAATCAACATACAAACTAACACTGACCTGCAAATTGCAAAAAACGTAAGAAAATTTGAATTTCGCGGGCTAGTTGGAGCATTCACCTTAATTGCCTACATAACCCGTTTACTATTTAAAGCACCCATTAGCTAACTTTTTCAGTGTGCTACATTGAGTTTTACCGCGATTTTCCACCCCAATAAAAAAGTTGTTTACCAGCATTTTTTTCTGCGTAGGGATACTCAGTTCGATGTACATAATATACACCCTTTTTTATTTTGGAGGGTAGGAAACTAACTTCATAAGTAGTAGGTGCTGATTACGAGATAGTTAAAGTATTTTGCGTACTATGATTCTTCATCATCTGCCTAGCCTTTTCTCAGCTATGTTGAGGTCGGCTTCCAATCTAACCGGATACAGCTGAATACCAGTATTTTACATGGAGCGACTGCCTATCTGACCTACACAACCCAGTTAATACTGGTACTGTAGGTGGTAAGACTAGTTGTCAGACTTTCAGGTTACTGACTAACTGAAAAATAAAGGAGAATATTTTACTCCAGCAAAAATCAAACCCAATATATTTCACCATTGAACTTATCTAATACTCCGATAGGGAATTAATATATTATTGGTTCATTCCGCTCACGTACGATCAACCTCGGAGCACGCTGCCAGCATACTAACCACTGTATAGCGGGCTACCATTCCGAAATATTGATAGTCCTGACTTAAAACTCTTAAAAGTAGATATCTGCACTTTTGCACTAATATTTCATTTAAGGTAAAGTAATCGTGCTTTGTAGTAATTTCTTTATTTGAGTTTAGCGAAGTCTTACTGCTGCACTCAGAAATATTTAATGATTACTTAAGCCGTCACTTAGTAAAGATTTGACATACTGTTGTATGAAAAAACTATCAAAACCTTTACTAAGTGATGGCCTAAGTGATCATTAAAGCTCTCTGAGTGCGGCAGTTAGTATTTGACATCGTGTATTTGTGTATGTCAAAAACTGTTTCCGCTGGAACTACGTCATCCTAGCGGCACTTTTTTTCCTATGAACGTACAGGAAAAAAGTACATAACGAAACTAGACATTTTAGAACGTTAGCTCTGTAAACTGTACGGCCGATTTTTTATAGCCATTCGAACTGCGTCGGTTTATCCATGGATAAACCAGCCGTTCATTGCAGTTGTTCTGGTATTTTAATTTTATCTCTGACCTACAAAATATTCCTATAGAATAAAATCGAATATTGGATTATCCTCACGTCTATGCCCAATTAATCTGAGGTAGACCCATTGATATAAAAACTAAAGATACGGTCGTCCGAACATTTGCTCGACGCGTTCGCCATACAGAGAATCGGTGTAGTCTGCTCGTTAATGTAACCTTGTATAAGCGGCGTGGTATTTTCGAGGTATAAAGAACATAAATAAAGCTTTTAATAAAATTTACGACCGCACCCGAAGAGAGCCGATCGTGGACTAGTTCACTTCGGCTTTCGAAAGACCGTTTTAGGACCAAGTTCGAGGCGTCATTTTAACATGCGGTCCGCCCAGTCCTTACGCAGTAATATATAAGTCAATGGGTGGACCTAAACCCTAGACCGTACAGACCGCAGTTAGGATTGGTAGTAAAAACCTACCCGACCAATATCAGTTAGCACCTCATCAAATGAATAGGGGCAAGAAGTCAAGGTGTTTAAAAGTAAATAACACCCGACATCACCCATTGTGTAAACGACTTAAAACCAGGGCCACACATCCACACATCCACCACAGTTTACCATAAACTAAACGCACCTTGTTAATAATTAGTCTTCTAAATATAACCGCGGCGGGCACAGGAAGACGCGCGTTGTTCCTACAGTCCTTTCACAGTTTACCACATACAATTACAATCTTATTGCAAGTTTCATAAAGATCAGAGTCTTGTCAAAGCTAGCTACTTAACAGCAATCTTATCGGTACGAAAATAAAGATCATTTTGATTTTGACAGAGATGTAAAATCAGTGGTGCAATAAATATGGGAGGACTGCAACGCAATCGACAGTAACCAGGTCATGTAAGTAACTGCCCTGCCTCAATTACTCACTATGTGTTTTAGTTTACGTTTTTTTTGGATACAGAGGTGTGAAAAATCAGGTGTTCATTATTTATGACGTCTTGGGCGACTTTCATTTTTTTTAATCACATTTTTTTTAGTTACCCCTTAATGGAGCTGTGTGTACCTGGAAATACCGAGAGATAACAAGAAAAATATTCCTTTCATCGGAATACGCAGACGCATCACTGTTGGTGAATTTTAGTAGCGTGTACGCCGCCTGCTTTCTTGCCTATGCAGGTACCTAATTTTATATTATTAGTTTTTATTATTTACTAGCTGACCCATGCAACTTCGTCTGCGTCACATAATATAGCTTATAACAAATAATGTCAACATAAATTGAGTTAAATCGTAACAAACAAAAAATCGTATCTTTCCTCTTTATAATATTAGTTTAGATTATATTAAAGTGTGAATTACTATTGGTATCTCTTACTGTTAAATATACAGTAACACCTTGTAAACATTATGGTGCAGTAAATATTTTGAATATGAATTTCTCCGGAGTCCCCGAAGGCCAGAACCCCCACTAACCTACCGCACCGGACCGAATGACTGCCGCGCGCTTAATTATTTTGTCGCGCAGATATTTTTACATTGCGATATCTTCTAAGATATTTGTTTAAACTGTATAAAGTAAAGGGCACAAATATTCTATATTAAATTTCTGTGCTAACAAACACATTTATTTAGATATAGATTAATACCATATGGGTTAAATAAGCTTCGCAAAATATCATTCTTTTTAACCTAACATTTTAATAGTAAAAAATGGTTACAGTCTGTCAGTAGATCTTAAAAGATAGACATATGCTGTCGCGGACTTTTTGTTAGAACTTTTAAAGAGGAACAATTCTTTCATACATGGTATTTGCGTAACTTAAACCGTTTTCGCAGCGCACGCAACGGAAGCTCTCAAAAAGGAATATCTTTTCCCGTTTTTGCAACATTTTTCATTTATGCTCCGCTCCTATTGGTCGTAGCGTGATGTTATATAGCCTAAAGCCTTCCTCGATAAATGGACTATCCGACACAAAAAGAGTTTTTCTATTCCAACCAGTAGTCCCAGAGTTTACCGCGTTCAAACAAACAAACAAACAAACAAACAAACTCTTCAGCTTTATAATATTAGTATAGATTAGTATAGATAAGTATACTAAGTTTAGCTATTTATATTAGAGTTAATCAATACTTTATATTGTGTTTTTATTTTTAATTTTTAGGAGTGTATTGTATTATGCTTATTCATTAGTCTAAGCAACATTAGTTTACTGCCATCTGTGGAGGCTTGTAAATGGCTTGTCGTGGAACAACTCATTATTGTTAGCTGTAAGCCACCCGAAGAAAATAAAATAAAATAAATAGATGCTTCCTATTCAGAAATTTTCATTAAATATTTACCTGTACCTTAATACCTTTCAATATTACCATTACAATAGCTACCTGTCGGTGTTTCGGTAAAAATGTCCATAGCATTGAGTTTCCCAAAGCTCTCACGAAATTGCCGAAACCTTTAAGAAAATAAAAATAACCTTCTGAGAAAATACAAAGCGACCAAAGTTTCCGGCACTTCCTGCTGAACTGTTACAATAAATATAGAGTTTCCTTTAGTTCGATAATGGACGAATATTATTTATTATTGTGAAAGAAATGGAGAGAATATTATGAAGAGTGATAAAATGTCGGATTTACGATCAAGCACTTTTGGGGTGGTGTTACCGAACCCATGAATTATACGGATTAGCGGGTAGATGCCTTTAGGCACATTAACATAGATTCTAACGGTCAAATGGCGATGGATGGCCTGGTAATGTCGGGGTCCACTGGATGCGAGACACACGGGACAGGTCAATGTGGCGACACTTGGGGGAGGCCTAGGCCCAGCAGTGGTCGTCTTTTGAATAAAATGATGATGATGATACGATTTACATGCGGAACTGTGTCAATTATGTGTTTCAAATAATTATTTTTCTTTACGTGTCGATGAGCTCAAATTGGATTAGACCAGTATGAGCCACCTGCATAGCTCCTAGTTTCAAAGAATTACGATCGCTCTAGTAAGCATAAATTGTTTAATCTCCCATTTTGTCACACTGTAGCTCGATCCAGCTCCCTATACCGCGTATGTCTACGATGTTCAACGGGCACGTGGACACCGCTCCTGGATTGTACTGGCGGAATGTTTGTGGTTCAGTGAAAAGAACGAATAAAAGGATTTCAATATAATTTTCTTTCCTTCATCCATTTACTTTAAAACCTTCCAACATAAACCATTTTTCTCTACACAACAGGGTTATGATATTTAGAATACGCTCCGTTGAACGTATAAATAAATTCGGCGGCGCGGAAATATTCCTCTATCGTATCGTATACTTACCTCGTGGTAACATTGTAGATGTCACAGGCAAAATTGTAAATCAGTCAATGGCGACTGTATCTAACAGCAACTCTTATTATTGTAATACTAGAACATACAACGCTGGATGAGGGAAGGGGATGGCCTAGCAGGACATAATATAATATTCCTCCTGACCGTTTTCGGTCACGCCGCCGGTCATCGGTGCGGGAGATATTATAGTGCACAAGTGTTTGTGCATTTGTGCAGGCCCTCGTGCATTCCGTGTTCCTTTTCTGTCCAATGGGACGCCAATACGACACGACCGAAGAGAAGCCTAGGACCAACGGCTTAATGTGCTTTTCGGGGCATATCATACCGCTTCACTTCGAAACTCCGGGGTACTATTGAAAAAATTCTAATGGAAAAACTCTATATCACTTTTTGCCCGGCTGGGAATCAAATCCAGGACCCCACGCTCAGCAGTCACGCTTGCGACCACGAGACCAACGGGGTAGTCAGCAGCAGCAGGACATACACTGACCTTATCGGTAGTGTTCTTCAAAAAGGTCAGGTACTCCTCACACCAGCGTGCGTGTATGACCTGATGTATGAAAGTGGAAGAACTGAAGTGAAGAAGAGGTATGTAAGAGTAGCAAGATTTCTTTCGCATGGGAAAAAGAGTTCCTCTATTAGAATTAGTTATAATAAGGGTGATCTGACAAAAAAAAAATAAACAATTTATCTTAATGACAGAAACCAGTCAAAACTACTTTTGACCGACAACAGTTAGAACTGTAACATAGACGCAGTATTTTGTTATATTTCAGCAGCCATAGCCTTCGGGGGCTTACGAAGCACGAACGGTCCCGTTATCTCGAATTTATGTGCGTAAAAATATTCTGCCAAGTTCGCTAAACTGACTAACATAGTTTATTTATGTTAAAATGCATGACTGAGCAAAACTAGGGAATACATATAAGATGCTATGTAGCGTAGGAGAAAACACAAGGATCAGGTTTAAGCCTGGAATGCACATGTTACTAAAAAAGCATGCTTGTTTGCTACTAGGTAGTATGCCGATTTGTAACATGCTTTCGGAGTGTTTACAGTAACTGTTTGCACTATCGTATATAGGGTGTAAAAGTACCCTTAACGCAAACGAAGGGCACTTGTTCTCCCCACCACTGCGATAATTTTTTTGTTCTGTACCATACCTGGGAACCCCCTAGTTACGGAGATATTGGGGGTCAAAGTTACAATTTTTTTTACAGCTGTTTTTGTAAATACTAGTTTTTCAGGTTTTAACTTTACTTAAATTACCTCCATGACCCGTTTACTATTCAAAGCATCCACTAGCACAATGTTTTAGGAGTGCTACTTTGAGTTTTACCGTAAAATGTGATTTTTGACCCCAAAAAAAAAAGTCATTTCCCAGCAAAAATTTCTGCGTAGGGGTACTTAGTTTGATGTACAGAATGCTTGGTTGACGGGTGTGTGATTGGTTGATTTACACCCTGTATACAAGCTGTCATTTTGCATTCATACGTCAAACACAATATTACTTGCACCGACTTCAGAAGCAGATTAAAAAAAAATACATACATACGAATAGAGACGCTCCTCTTTTTTGGAAGTCGGTTAAAAACTGGTTAACATTTAATGAGAAATCAGAAAAACAACCTTTTTTATAAACTTGGTTAAATATTGTTCTAAGTCCTAGAGCGACATTTTGCGAAAGAGACATTCTGCGAAAGAGGCATTGTGAGAAAGCGGCATTCTGCGAAAGCGACATTATGCGAAAGAGACGTTTTGCTACCAGTAGACATTTTGCGAAAGAGACATTTACGACTGAGCTTCAAAACATAACATAGCATCAATCGCCTGTAATCACCACCTCGCTCACCACACTTCACTAGTTATGTAAAGTCGCATGTCATAGGGGGCGACCCTATTGTCATCAACCGGGCACAAATCTAAACTCCGTGGCTGCTACTGAGAAATTCCTTATAGAACCGACCGGAGAATCGAAACCAGGACTTGGTGTTCAATAGTCGCGTTTGCAACCACTAGACCAACGAGGCAGTCTCTCTAGGTATACTTATATTTAAAGCCCACGCATTCTCCTCATCGCACACAGAGAGGCCTCGGTTGTCATCACAATAGGCGTCGCCCATTGACGCCAACAATGCGGGCAGCCAATCATGCTAAAAGCTGTCTCCGGCATTTTGATGTATGCTGTAATGAACCATGACTGTGGCTGGTGGCTTAGCTTTGGGGGTTTGTGGGAAACTTAATGAGATTACTTTGACTAAAGGTGAGGTTGACAAAGGCGCAACTTGGAATGGAAACTGTCTTATAGGATGACATTGAGGCATCCCGGCTAAAATACCATGATGAAGACGAGGAGGGTGCGAGTTTTAGAAGAATCTTTGACTGAACAAAATGTTCTGATGAATAGTGAATTTTGATTGTGGGGTATTAGAACTCCTTCCTATTCATACAAAAGAGGCTCGTGTCCCAGCAACTCAGTGGGATTATTATAGGCTGTATAAGCTTATGGTTTAGTGAATTGTTTTATGCAGGTACCCACTTCATGTTACGCACCCACAATAATATGCTCAAGTTACTGACAATTTGATTTGAGTTTGATGTGTGTGTGTTTGTGTGTTGTTTGTTTGATGTGATTTCAATTTGAGTTTTTTTTTTAATTTTTAGTTTTTGTGATCATTTCTTGTGTAATAAAGATTATAATTATTTCCTTTATTAATTTCCTTACATACTAAATACATTTTTAAATATTTCTTATAAAAAATATTTAAAAATATAAAAAATAGTAGCCCACCGGCATTGGGAACAGGGTCCGAGCTACCGGTGGTCAGGGCTATTATTATTATGGTTTTAAACTTTCGTTTTCTCAGGCTAATACCTGGTATTTTAAGAATTTCACGGGTGTGAACCAAGGCGAGATTCTAGTTATTTGTCTGTGCATTCAAATTATTCTGTACTGCAGCGAAATTATTATCTAAGTCTAATTGTAAAAATTTTCTAACTGTTCGGCAAGTGTTTAGTATGGCAGCTTTTTGTAGTGTTAGATATGTGTATTTAGATAGATTGAGTGCGCTAAAACTGTTGAATATTTGTTTTGGGATAACACCTGTGGTTGATATTACAATTGGAACTATAGTGACTCTATTCATTTTCCAAACTCGCCTAATTTCCTCTTGTAACTCTGTATATTTCCTGATTTTCTCTGAGATTGTTTTTTGTATGTTATTAGTATTAGGGACTGCAATATCAATTATGTATGTGTGTTTGTTTTCTTTGTCTACAAGCGTTATGTCGGGTCTGTTGTTATATATAGTGTGATCTGTAACTATAGCACGGTCATAATATATTTTATAAAATTGGTTTTCTAAAGTATCTCTAGGTGAATATTTGTAATATGGTGTGTATGGGTCCTTCATGAGATTAAGTTTAGTTGCAAGTTTTTGGTGTATAATATTAACTAGCTGATTATGTCTGTGTGTATAGTCATTTTGAGTTAATGTGATACAAGCGCCTGTGATGTGTTGTATTGTTTCAGGCTTGCTGTGGCATTTTCTGCATAGATCATTTCTTACTGTACTATCTTTAATTATAAATTTTCTATAATTTTTTGTGTTAATGACCTGGTCTTGGATGGCCAACATAAACCCTTCTGTTTCCGGAAAAAGCCCACTTAACTCCAACCATTTGTTAGAAGCTTCTTTATCTATATATGTTTGGTGTAGGTCGTTGGGATGTCGTCCATGCAATTCTTTCTGCCTCCACTTTCTATGTAACTCTTCGATATGTCTCGTTTTATCTATTGTCTCAATATTGCTATCGCTAAGATTTAGAGGTGTGTACTGTTTGTCAATTTCTGTAACTGCTTTGTGTAACTGACTACTGTTTTTCTTCCGCATGAAAAATTGCTTTAGGTTTATTACTTGTCTTTTATGAAGATGTGATATTTCGATTAAGCCTCTGCCTCCTTCTTTTCTGGACATTATGACTCTCTCTATTGCGGATTTGGGATGGTGATATCTATGTTGTGTCAGAGTGGTTCTTGTTTTGACTTCAAGGGCATGTAATTCAGTGTTAGACCATTTTATTACACCAAAGGAATAAGTGAGTATGGGTACTGCGTAAGTATTTATGGATTTAAATAAATGTTTACTAGACAGATGCATCTTGCATAACGAATGTATTCTACTAGTGTATTCTTTTTTTAGCTTATCTTTAATAGCCCTATGTTCCAGCAGTCGCGCTTGGTTGTATCCTAAATATTTATATAGTTCTTCGTCTTTCATTGCTTCTATTACTTGCTCGGTGTCTGTTGAGTAGTTTCCATCTTTAATCTTACCTTTCTCGATATTTAATTTTCGGCATTTATCTAGTCCAAAATCCATTCTTATATCTTTCGAAAATGTTGTTGTTATGTTTAATAAACCGTGTAAATCTGTATTTTTATTGGCATATAGTTTTAAGTCATCCATATAAAGTAAATGTGTAATTTGGTGCAATGTTGACCTACCGTTCTTTATGTCAAAACCTAATCTGGACTCAATTAATGCTCGGGAGAGTGGATTCAGGGCTAGACAAAACCAAAGAGGGCTTAATGAGTCCCCTTGAAAAATACCTTTTTTAATAGCTATTTCTTCTACAGATATGTTTGCCGTTTTAGTTTGTAATTTAAGTGTAGTTCTCCAGGATTCCATGGTATTCTTAAGAAAATTTATAATTAATGGGTTTATTTTATAGATGTTTAATACTTCAATTAACCATGAATGGGGGACGCTGTCAAATGCTTTTTTATAATCTATATGTATGCTATGTATAAGTTTTTTCTAGACCTCTGGACGTATTTTAAAATAGTGGAATCGATAATTAATTGCTCTTTACATCCCATATGACCACGCCTACATCCTTTTTGCTCTTCGGCTAAGATATTGTATTGCTCAGTGTGTTTGATAATTTTGTTAGTGATACATGACGTGATGATTTTATATAAGGTTGGTAAGCAAGTTATTGGCCTATACTGTGACGGATCATGTGTGCTATTTGACTTAGGGATCATGTATGTAATTTCTTTAGTTAAAAACTCTGGTATATATTATTATTATTAATTATCTAGATCCAAAACTAAGTCCTGTTAAAAATCAAGTTTCGATTCGAGGTATTTAACATAATAAACGTCTTAGCAATTATAAAAAAAAATATAAAAAAAAATTACTATCGCTTAAATATTACGAATAAATTTTTTTTCAGTGTCACCTCAGACCAAACCTGTATTTTGGACAACAATACAGAAAAAGGTGACGAATATGCACTAATTCATATTCTAGATGCTTTATCAGCAACTAGAGACAGAATACGATGATGTTCCGACAATTATAAACTCTCACTTCTATGAAAGCAAGTCGTGAAAAAATACACGCTCTACGAACATAATGAGACCAGGGCTATTTGTTATGTATTTTGTCAGTAGACAACTCATTACTTGCATGTACAGTATATATAAGTACATACAAACATTGCTTCAACTTTTTGTGCCTAACACAACGTAACATCGCGTCTGAAATCCCTGGAAGATTTGACATAGATGTACCTAATACATACCTGGGAACCCCCTAGTTACCGAGATATGGAGGGTCAAAGTTCCAAATTCACATTCACTTACTTGCATTTCGTCCATGACCCGTTTACTATTCAAAGCATCCACTAGCACAATATTTTAAGAGTGCTACTTTGAGTTTAACCGTAAAACGTGATTTTTCACACCAATGCGTAGGGGTACTTAATTTGATGTACATAATCACAGAATACATAATAGTACTACGTACATAATGCTTGGTCGCGGGGAACCGGTGGATGCAAACGGCAGGTTGCCGTTCGTTATGGCGTTCTATGGGGGAAGCCTTTGTCCAGCAGTGGACATCTTATGGCTGATGATGATGATGAATGCTTGGTCTACGGCTTCGTGAAGGGTTCGTTTACAACCTGTATATCGGGCACTAATTCCTGAACTAAAGCCGTATTAATATTTTGACCAACCTGGGTATCAAACCTTTCTGCTGCTGTGGTGACTTTGTTTGTTTCATTGACATTTTTGACACTGACTTCCGAAAGTCGGTTCATAAATGACGGAGTTATGACGTAACATACCTACTACATACAAAGAAAGAAAAAATATCATACATTCGAATTGTGAACCTCCTTTTTTTAAGTCGGTTAAGAAGGAAAAATTCAGCTGTTAGATTTTTCCGTAGGGAAAAATCTAACAGCTGAATTTTTCCTTCTATTTTTAAAAGTGGGTCATAAAATGCTGCCCAGTATCGAATTGGTCTGCAAGTAATGTTACCAAAGGTACATTGAACAACCTTCCCGATCAACTAATTCCCATTCACACAATGGAGGAAAGTAACACTTCTCTTAGTTTTCACCTCACGTAGGCAACCCGAGCCATTCTATGGGAGATTTCTTTGTTAGTCCCCAAACTTTGAAGGGGAACGAATTGGAATCCTTTAGCTGCAATACGAAGAAATATGGGAAGCTATTTCTGTGCCATTTGCGAAGCGAAATGTAAATAAAAAAAAACTGTGTACAGTCACAATACAAGAAGCAATTGTTTAAAATTGATTTTCTGATATTGTGTCGATTAAAAGTTTTAGGTTTTCATAAACATTTTGGAAGTAGTTTTTACGAAATATAATATGTCTAAAATGTGTAAATAGAAACCGTTATTTTCCAAGATAATAATAGCTTTGAATTTTGCTAAGTGTATACAATATTCGTGCTCGTATATAATATATGATGCGGAGGAATGAGGAAAATGTCGTGAGGAAGGTTTTGAATATGAATGTGGAAGGATATACGAGTAGAGGAAAACCAAAGAAACGATGGATGGACTGTGTTAAGAATGATATGGTAAGAAAGGAGGTGTCTCATGAGATGACGAAAAACAGAGAGGTATGGAAGAGGAAGACATGCTGCTCCGACCCCAAATTAATTGGGATAAGGGGAAGATAATGATGATGATATAATATGTATGTGGAACTGTAAGTATTAAGATTTGTTGCATGATAATAATTGGAAATTAAAACAAAAAAATGTTTGGGACATTTGCAGACGTCCCAAACATTTTTTTGTTTTAATTTAAACTAAAAGAGAGACCGTACTAAGACTAAAAGAGTGGTGAATATAAATGTTGATGGATGGAGAGGGAGAGATTCGTAAACAAACGTACCTATATTGAATTTATAAAAAAAAAATATCTTGATTTTTATTTTGATTTGACGTAATAGTGTATATACTTAATAATTATTTATCAAGCTCGTGGCTTAATAAGAACTGCCACTCTGGTCGATCTTTAGATTAAGCTGTGCTTGCCTAGGTCGGTCTGTGGATGGGTGACCGCCCGACATACCGAGTTTCCTCCGTGCCTCGGAAAGCACGTTAAGCTGTTGGTCCCGGCTGCCATATTATAGATCTTTGGCAGTCGTTACAGGTAGTCAGTGACCCGAAATTCTGACATCCAGTCTTACCAAAGAGTATCGTATTACCTTAGTATTAACTGGGTTGTGGAGGTCAGATAGGCAGTCGCTCCATGTAAAATACTGGTATTCAGCTGCATCCGGTTAGACTGGAAGCCGACCCTAACATAGTTGGGAAAAGGCTAGGCAGATGATGAATTTCGAAAATGGTAATGTAGGTAATAATCTATTTATTTGGTTTGTATTGTTTTGGAGTGTCCTTACAGGGTGCATGTTTGATTCTTATATTATTCCAACCCCTGTACAACATGTATGCAATAAACTGATTTGATTTGATTTGAGAGGAAGACTAAGGAAACGATTGATGGATTGTGTGAGGCTGTAAAGACATAAGTACTAACATAACATTACACCAATATTGTACACTTACTGCGGTACTCAGAGATATTTAATGATTTCTTAAGCCGTCACTTAGTAATGATTTGACATACTTTTGTATAACAAAACTGTCAAAACCTTTACTAAGTGATGGCCTAAGTAATCATTAAAGCTCTCTGAGTGCGGCAGTAACACTTATAACAAACTCAAAACTCAAAGCATTTATTTCAATTAGGCTATTACAGTACAGGCAGTTCTGAACGTCAGAAAAGTAAAGAAAGCTACAGTCACAGTCACAAGACATAATAACTTGGCCCATGTCACAGCGTAGTTCTTTATGTAGAAGAATAGGCAAGAACTAAGTAGGTAGGTACCTACTTAGTAAAGAACTGCTTGAGAAACTTGACGCAGTTCGCAGACAAGGCGTTGAACTGTGATATATCGACTTTCAGACACAGTCTCCTACCCTTTTCAAATAGAAATAATTATAATACATATCACTAATTTCTTCTTCGAAATAGTTACACCTAGCTTTGGAGCGAGCGAGGCAATACATTATAGACCCAGTGTCTGAAATAAATTAAATAAATATTCGGGTAAATTCTGTTCTTAATTAAAATCGTTTACTTTTCATTTGACTGAATTGATGTGAAATTTCAATTCCTGTTGATCATAAACGGATATCAAAGCTATATTCAATATTTGGACAAGTTTTGAAAGGTAAGTCAATTTCCTAATCGTTAATTAACTCGTTTGGCAACAAAGTACCTAGGTACTCACGAAACTGTATATTTTTCCCAATGATAAATTATGTTTATTTTGCAAATAGGGTAACTTTTTTCTTGGTTTACATACATGAGACCTATGCATTTAATCTCTGATAATATGGTATTTTGAAGAAAGAACCACACAGACTATACCACGAGCGCGCGGTGTTAACATAACGTAAAAATGGGAATGTTGATATTTAAATAAAAAATTACAATTATCCTGTAGCATTTAAGTTGTATTGAATCTTATCTATTGATATGAATAATATTTTAAATTAACAAAAAATAGTGCAATATGAGAACCAAGGATTTTGTTTTTATAAATCGATGTATTTACGTTACGTGCACAAGGCGCATTCAGGATGGGAAATCACCCCGTCGGTGCTGCGGGTTGTTCACAAGAGATACCGCGGCCTCGAAATAAAGGGCTAAGAAGGAACATGGGTGGATTTTAGTCAGTAAAAGTCTGACACTCCCTTTCGCTCTGGCCAAGAGCGGGAGGGGTTATTTGATGATTTCCCACCCCCCATAAAAAAAGAAGGGTGGGAAATCATCAAATAACTCCTCCCGCTCTGGGCGGAGCGGTAGGGAGTGTCAGACTTCTCAGTTGCGTTTAATTTGTGTCCCCTCCGTCCTCAATGTTGATGCCTAACGCTGGTCGTCGTGTCTCGGACCTCAAGTGACGCTTATTTCACGCAAGAGGCTCTTAAAATCCTTACAATACCACCACCAGTCAACGACCTCACTCAAAACAAGAAGCACTTTACCCCAAAACCCTAATTAAGTCATCCAGCAACCAAATAACCAAGATTAAGGAGCTCTTCGGACGACTGGCGCAAGAACGGGGGGGTGTCACGCAAGACTAGCCACCCCACCCAAATTACAGGCGATTACAACCCTTAGATAAGTAACTTTATATCTTTTGATACGCTACAATGCAGATTGGGTCATTAAGGGTTATTTTTCGGTGAGTGGGATAATATCCGAAGTCTGAACAAGTTTTTATCGGTGTTCAAGTGAAGGAGCACTGTAGATTGCTCTCCAGAGCTGAGAATTTTATGAATTTTGTTGCTTTCGGACGCTAATTGGAAGTTGTGTTGATCGATCCGAAACATAGTTTGAGCTTGTTAGGAGTTTGAAACAACGAGCCTGGTGAAATTTTATTACGAGCTATCGGGATAGAAAAAAACATTAACCGAACATTTTGCTGTGTCTGCCAAAATCGATGAAAGTTTTTTCTAATGAATCCTTCAAACTAGAAACTGCATCACACGTACACTCGTATGTACATCTACAAAATCCAAGATGGCGGTTTCGAGCGCGCCATTTCTTCAGCCGCAGAGTATAAAAAGCGTGTTTAAACCCGGTGTAGCGCTTGAAAGCAGTGTAAATATCTGTAGAAAACGCTGTAGGGCGCTTTCAAGAGGTTTTGAGGGCCCTTGGTGTGGCGACAATCTAGGTCTCCGTCTAGCTACAAGTGAAGCAAGCGCCTTGCTTCTTTATGAATGTCGTTTGTAAGGGATTTTGCAGGGTTTCTTTTTTGTAAAATGTGTGGTAGGAAAACTGTATTCCTGTATTTTTGAAATGTGAAATAAATTCGCATGGCGTGGTAAAGATAACACAACTACTTATGCCTGTAATTCTCTAAAGAAGAGGCTTAATTGATTTTCAACTTTATCGGTAAAGAATACGGTTTAAGGTTGATTGGGAAATTTGACAGATTCGGGTAGCTTGATGTGCTGGCATCTGTACATATTAATTCCATGCATTCTAAGATTTTTTATAAAATAAGTTTTTTTAATTTCATACGACGGTATTGCCCGCCAGTCTTGCAGTTCTGCTACAAATGGTTACTTGTAATATGGCGCCACAGATGTGGCAGAAATATTAAATTGTTAGCCGTTAAGTGTGGGTTCTGCAGAGAATGGAGGCTATTTTCCAACGTGGTGGTAATTTATACGAGGTTTAACTTTATTGTCTTTAGAACGAAATTAAATTGTCGGATTTCATTACTAATTGTTCATTGTTTAACTTGAGTTATGGACGACATTTAACGTTTCATGCACTTTTAAGCGTACCATATTTTAAGAGGATGAGTGAAACTCGACTAACTAAAGGAATTTACAAGACAGATGTGAGTCGGAGAGGTGATACCCTAGAAAGCCATTCATTGACCTTAGTGGTGAGATTTTTCAGAAAGGACTGTGTAGACCTTATTGGTGAGCTTTGTCGGAAAGGAGGGCGCGAAAAGCGTGTGAGTTTATGTATACATAATATATTAGGTTGGGGAAAAAGTCTTTTTAGTTGGGGAAAAACGTGCGAAAAAGGTCGTGGTCAAAGGCCGGTCAGGCTTCACAGACTGTGGCGAAACCCGGGTTAACTCGCAACAAGGTGATGCTGTGTGTGTGGTGGGATTGGAAGGGCATTATTCATTATGAGCTATTACCACCAGGCAGGACCATCGATTCTGAACTCTACTGCGAACAACTGATGAGATTAAAGCAAGAAGTTGAGAGAAAGCGGCCGAAATTAAGCAACAGAAGGGGTGTGGTTTTTCATCATGATAACGCTAGACCTCACACATCTATAGCCACTCAGCAAAATTAAGAGAGTTAAGCTGGGAGGTGTTGATGCATCCGCCGTATAGTCCTGACCTTGCACCTTCAGATTTCCACCTGTTTCGGTCTCTTCAGAATTCTTTAGGCAGTGTCAGGTTAACATCACGAGAGGACTGCCAAAACCACTTGTCGCGGTATTTTGACCAGAAGTCCCAAAATTTCTATAGCAATGGGATCATGTCCCTACCTACAAGATGGCAAAAAGTTATCGAACAAAATGGTACGAGTACCTACATACTTTAGTTAAATGTAAATAAACTATATTAAAAAATGTTTTGAATTTTCTTAAAAAATGCGAAGAAACTTTCTAGGACAGACAGACAGAGGACAGAAGACTCATGTGTGTCCCAGCAGTGGGAGTATAATACCAGTGACAGTCTAGTGCTCCGGTGGCCGTTGGACTGACTAATAGTAACATTTCTCCAGTATTATAATTGGGACAAACAAGCCCGCCACACTATTCCCAAACCACTTTAACTCCTGTTAGCCAGAATCAACACAAGAAAAGCGCCGAGAGTCCGAGACAATGAAGCTCGACGAAGTCCCAGGGAAACGATTTAACTGTCTTGGATCCCGCAACGAAATCCAGTTCCAGTTCTCCAGTTTTGTTTAAGAAATAGATCGCGATCCTATTGCCATCAACCGGGCACACAAAAACCAATCAATTATTTCACCGAAAATCTTCCCCGCCAACGAACCAGCCAGTAATAACAAAAATATATTAGTAAATCACTTTCCTTTTCAACGAATCCATTAAAAAGACAGCTGAAACATATTTTCCACTAAAACTCGGAGGGTAGTTATTGATTTTGTCCGATACATTCCCCGGCAGTTCAGTGAACCGTGCCGTGAGTAGTGCACATAAGAAGTGCAGGTTCGACGCCCCGATAGCGATCGGCGATAATGAAGTTATGTTAATTATTGGTTGCTTTAGCGCTGGGACAATGTTTTATTATGGATGGGATGCGGTGACTGTCTTGTTGACAGGAGTTCGAGGCGTATTTTGAATGATAATATCGGTATCGGTGATGTAAGGTACAATTTAGATTGTGAACTGTCTGAACTCAAAGTCAAAGTCATCATCATCTGCCTAGTCTTTTTCTAACTATGTTGGGGTCGGCTTCCAGTCTAACCGGATGCAGCTGAAAACCAGTATTTTACATGGAGCGACTGCCCATCTGACCTCCACAACCCAGTTAATACTAGGTAAGATACTCTTTGGTAAGACTGGATGTCAGAATTTCAGGTCACTGGCTACCTGTAACGACTGCCAAAGATCTATATATGGCAGCCGAGACCAACAGCTTTACGTGCTTTCCGAGGCACGGAGGAAACTCGGTATGTCAGGCGGTCACCCATCCACAGACCGACCTACCTACCGACCTAGGCAAGCACAGCTTTACCTAAAGATCGACCCGAGTGGCAGTTCTTATTAAGCCTAACTAAATTAAACTAAACTAACTTAAAGTCAAAGTATTTACTTGTGGCGACAGCGACATCTATCTCAACACATGCGAACTAAATTGGCAATTCCTACATCGCGCTATCAACATTATCCGCGACATTAGCCTATATAGAAAATCCCGACTTACATATGTCGGGCAGTTAGCCCACCAGACACAACACCCGTCTGGTCGGAGGATCCTCCCTTTTCTACGGGGGATGAGGAACTTTACACCCTGTTCCTCATCCCCCCAAACTGGTGACCCCGTGAAGAACAATGGAAAGCGATATGTTTAAAGACGCACAAGGCGCGGCAACGTTACCGTCACCTAGCACTAGTGATGGGGGGATGTCGATAGATCCCAGCAATGTTTTTAAAGTCGGCGTACGAGTGCCCCCGTTTTGGGCTGAAGAGCCAGAGATTTGGTTTGCCCAAGTCGAAGGCCAATTTAGTATAGCTGGAATAACCAGCGATGTCACTAAATTTAATTATGTCATCGGACATCTCGATAATCAACACTCCAGAGAGATAAAAGATATAATTATTAGCCCGCCTGCCACTAACAAGTATGAAAGACTGAAGACCGAGCTAATCAAGCGACTCACCGTGTCTAATGAGAAGAAGATCAAACAGTTGTTGATGCATGAGGAGCTTGGCGACCGCAGGCCATCACAATTTCTTCGCCACTTGAAAAGCCTAGCAGGCTCAAACGTTCCTGACGACTTCTTGAGGACGATATGGGTTAGCCGCTTACCGTATGGCATCCAGACAGTGCTCGCAGGTCAACCAGGGGCAACTTCTCTCGAGGATCTAGCTGACTTAGCCGACAGAGTGAACGACCTGGCTACGACAACTCCGAAGGTTGCCGCTGTGAGCGACGCTGTCCCTACTTCAGGTCTGAACGAACTAACTAAGGAAATAGCTGAGCTTCGTCGACAGTTCCAGCAGATGTCAGGTCGGAACAGCCGTTCACGCTCCCGTTCCACCAGAAACACTCGCAGCAGTTCGAGGCAGCGCTCTCTATCGAACTACAAAAAGTTCCCCAATTGTTGGTACCACAACAAGTTCGGAGAAAAGGCCAACAAGTGTATCCGGCCCTGCGACTACAAGGCGGAAAACTCCAAGGGCGGTCGGTAATGGCGACCGACGATTGCCCTTTGCCCGCTTCTGGTCGCCTGTTTGTTACTGATCGATCTTCGAAGACGCAGTTCCTGGTCGACACAGGGAGCGACCTCTGCGTGTTCCCACGGTCAGTGCTTCATGATCGTCGTGCTCGTACGGACTATAGTTTGTGTGCAGCTAATGGTTCTAGTAGGTATAGCTACATATGGTTGTATAAATTTAGATTTAGATTTTGGTTTACGCAGAACCTTTCAATGGCGTTTCATTGTAGCTGATGTTACGAAGCCAATAATAGGCGTAGATTTTTTAAACTTTTATAATCTCATAGTTGATTGTCGTAACAAGCGCCTAATTGATAAATTAACTACTATTTCTACTATTGCTGCGGTAGCTAATTGTAATAACATTTCTTCTGTTAAAGTCGTGACTGGTGAGACTCGGCATCATAAAATTCTCAGCGAGTTTCCGGAAATTACTCGACCAGCTGGTAAGCCACACTGCACACCACACAAAACAGTACACCACATACGCACGACACCAGGCCCTCCAGTTTGCTCTTCACCTCGTCGTTTAGCACCGGACAAGCTTAAGGTTGCCCAAAAAGAGTTCCAGTCTATGCTGACCCTTGGTACAGCTAGACCTTCTGAGAGCCCGTGGGCATCACCGCTACACCTAGCGCCAAAGAAAAACAACGGCTGGCGTCCTTGCGGCGATTACCGTAAGTTGAATGCCCGTACCGTGCCTGACAGGTATCCGATTAAACATATCCATGACTTTACTCATAGTATAACTGGGTGTAAAGTCTTCAGCACGCTAGATTTAGAGAAAGCATATAATCAGATACCTGTCAGCCCCGAGGACATTCCTAAGACCGCCATCACAACGCCATTTGGATTATATGAATTTCCATTTATGACGTTCGGTCTTAGGAATGCGGGCCAAACTTTTCAGCGGTTCGTGGACGAAATGACGAGGGGATTAGACTTCGTATATTGTTACCTGGACGATTTTCTCGTGTTTTCTAGAAGTCCAGAGGAGCACGAGGATCACCTACGTCAGGTCTTTAACAGGCTGAAGGAATATGGCATGTTGGTGAACACTTCGAAATGCGTTTTCGGTGTGAAGGAGGTAACGTTTCTAGGGTACCGGATTACCGAGAGTGGTACTAAGCCACTTGATGCTAAAGTTCAGGCGATCAAGGATTTTCCACCACCAACCAATGTTCGCCAGCTAAGAGGCTTCCTAGGCATGATTAATTTTTATAGGAGATTTCTCCCTCAAGCAGCCGAAATTCAAGCCCCACTTCACGCCTTACTAACAGGCTCCGCCAAAGGCTCACAGCCAATTTCCTTGACAGGCGACACACTAGCTGCTTTCGAAGCCTGCTTATTCTGGGCCATATAAAATCATCACACGAGGGGACAAGATCTTTAAAATACTCGTTAAAAACAAAGAAGTTACAGTATCCATTGACCGACTGAAGCCTGCCCATTACAGGCAATTTTGAATGACAGAAAAACAAATTAAACGAAACTACAGTCACAGTTTAGTTTAGTTTAGTTTAACTGGGCTTTTGTCCGCACTTAGCCTCTTGATTGGGCCATTGTGCGTGTCGTTCAAAGAATACCTACTCCAACCAACATAGGTCGTCCCAGAATTTTAGCAGCCTTCCCAGACTGCTGCAGGCTTCTGGGAGAGTTAATGGGGATCGTAGAGTTTGTGCCCGGTGATCTGCCACGCTCCTGCACTCTAGGAGTACGTGCCTTGGCGTTTCTTCCGCCTCCATACATCCTCTGCACAGTGGGCTATCTGTTACACCTATGTTGTGTAGATGTTTGTTTAAGGAACAGTGATTTTGTCCCTTTTAAGTTTGATGAGATTGCGAACTACAGTCACAGTCACAAGGTATAATTACCTGTGAAAGTACTGTAGTAGCACTAGTAGCCCACAGCAAAGCGTAGATATCTATGGAGAAGAATGGGCAAGAAACTCCATGGACTCTCTTCATAATATCTATCTATAAAAGGTTATCTAAATATCTATAAAAGGTTATTATATAGGTCCTTTTATAGATATTTAAGATATAATGAAGAGAGTCCATTCTCTTATTTATATCTTAAATATCTATAAAAGGTTAAATAAAATAAAGTAGCAATACTCTACACACACGATGGGTGTGGATATCTAAACATGAAAAAACAGAAAATAATGTTTTATGACTTTTTTTGATGTCACCGCTGGACATTCAAGAGCACCAATATGTTCGTATTCATAAAGCAACTTTTAAAAGTATTTTTCTGTAACTGTGTTGGCTGATATTTTACGTTTTCGAGAACATAGCATTTTGGAAGCCATATTTTATGAAACAGGTCAAAGTTGCAATGGTTGTTCCATGAGATAATCGTTTTAGAAGTTTTTAGAAGTGTAAAGTTTTGTGCGTTTCTCGCAATCGATGGTAATCCTACCTTTTTCTTGACACCCGAAGCTTTAACATCACGTAAGTTTAAGTCTTATTTCGCCAGAGCCTTTCATACTAAGTTAATACTCTCAGAAAAATCAAGAAACGTGCCTATTTCCACCACCCACAAAACCCACCCTTTTTTTTTGGTGGGCGGAAAATCATCAAAAAACCCCTCCCGCTCTTGGGCAGAACGAAAGGGAATGTCAGACTTCTACTGATTAAAAACCACCTATGTTCCTTCTTAGCCCTTCATGTCGAGGCTGCGGTATCTCTTGAGAACAACCCGCAGGCCCGACGCCCGCCCCTTCAAATATTATTATCATCAATTTTATTCCTATCCATAATTCCACAACGAACTGACGAAAAAATGACCACGAATGTCGTCCATGCCATAACAATGGCGATATTTTAGCGAGGGGAGTGAACTCGGTCGGGTCGGGTACGATTGTCGATTGTACAGTCAATGCCCAGCATTATCTGACCCCCCTTCTCACACCACTTGAACTCGTCTTCTTAATACGAGGGGTCAGGTAATGCTGGGCATTGATTGTACAAAAATGCAAGGTTCGCCGTCTGTATTGGTGTGCTGGCCAATGTATGAGTCGTGTAATGGGAGGCCTTTTGTCAATTCAATGGTGATATCCCTATCTATATTTTTAAGGAGTATCTTTGGCTTTTTTTAGCCGACTGCAGCGAAGCCTAAAAAGAGGGCTCATAACTACTAAACGGATGAATAGATCCGGATAAAACAAACGTCGTTGGGTTTGTCTTGGTGGCGCGAGTGTCATAGCTACATTCAAATTAAAAAAAAAAAACAAAGTAACATTGCTGATTTTGGGTGACATATCGTGGCCTAGCTTTTCTTTTTCTTCAAATTTATTTCACAAATTGGCACTTATAGTTGTTACCTACGTAGTTAGACCTAGGGCCGACGTTACTGTTTGGGTGATTTTCCAGTCTAACCGGCTACAGGTGTATTTCTGTATTTCTGCTGTATTATGTATCTGTCTGAAAACCGCTCCATTCACCAGGGAATCCGACACTCCTTGGAGAGATAGAGCTAAAGTACGCCTATGCAGATATAAGTCAAGTAAGGGTCAATTAGAGGATGTGCTAGATATCTGTACAGCTTTCAGTCTTCATTAGAAATGACAGGAACCAATTGATATGATGAGCCTGAGCTAGATGTATTTCCTGAAGGAAGCTTTGGTCATTGACTGCGTACTTCCTACCGATTTGTGACAATTGAATGCATGTTTCCTTTGGACTTTTGGAGTATGCTGATGGACGAGCTCGTGGCTTCATAATAACTGTCACTCGGGTCGATTTTTAGGTTAAGCCGCGCTTGCTTAGGTTGGTCTGTGGATGGGTGACCGCCCATTACATACCGAGGTTCCTCCGTGCCTCGGATAGCACGTTAAGCTGTTGGTCCCGGCTGCTATATATAGATCTTTGGCAGTCGTTACAGGTAGTCAGTGATCTGGAAGTCTGACAACCAGTCTAACCAATGGGTATCGTATTACCTAGTATTAACTGGGTTGTGGAGGTCAGATAGGCAGTCGCTCCATGTAAAATACTGGTATTCAGCTGCATCCGGATAAAGAGGGAGCCGACCCCAACATAGTCGGGAAAAGGCTAGGCAGATGATGAGTGCATGTTTTCCATCTTAACAATATCTGCATCTTCTTTAAATTACATAGTAAAACAAAATCGCTCCCGCTGTTTGTACGGTTAGATCTTTATAACTACGAAACGGATTTGAATGCAGTTTTCAGCAATAGATGGGTGATTCAAGTGGAAGGTTTATATGTAAAGCATTGCACCCGTGAGAATCCGTGGCGGATCGCTAATGATCTCTTCACCAGTCAGGGAAATAATTGTTAGGTAACTTATTAAATTGACGTAGTTCTAAATTGTAGTTTAATAGCTGCTTCTTTCAACTATCGAAGAATGATGATTTTGGTTTTAATTTACGGACTGTTTAGAATCTTCTTCTTCTTCGTCCTTTGGCTACCAAACAATGTGTAGGTAGCTTCTAAATCTCTCCACTTTTGGCGGTTTTGAGTCACAGCTTCTATCCATCTAGCTTCTTTCGGTCACTTTTATGCCATCGTCTATGATCCACCTAGTCGGACTGACTTGCCATCAATGTCTATTTAGGAAACTTAAAAGAAATCTATGTTAACTACATAGGTTACAAAATGTCGTATTGACCAAAACACGTCTCCAAATACCGTAAACATAAATCTTTTAACAACGTCAGACACAACTTCGTTGATATTTTGACGTAACTCTTCCGTCTTTCAGTTTGCGCGAATTTCCCGTTTCCTTTTCCGAGCACCGTGCATTGGAGGTGACGTGACTTGATAGCCGGGTTTAAACAATGCTGTCAGGCCAAAACAGTGCTGGTTCAAAGAGGGATAAAAGTCAGAGCGAGCTAAGATGTCATAATTGGCTTTTGACGTAAAAAGCGAACTATTCTGGATTTAATTTTAGAGATACAGATTGCAGAGCTCTTTTATATACAGGGTGTAAAAGTACCCTTAACGCAAACGAAAGGCACTTGTTCTCTCCACCACTGCGATCATTTTTTTAAAAAAAGAAAAATATTGGGGGTCAAAGTTCCAAATTTTTCACTGCTGTTTTTGTAAATACTAGTTTTTCAGGTTATAACTTTACTTAAATTACCGCCATGACCCGTTTACTATTCAAAGCATCCACTAGCACAATGTTTTAACAGTGTTACATTGAGTTTTACTGTAAAATGTGATTTTTGACCCAAAAAATAAAGTCGTTTCCCAGCAAAAAATTTTGCGTAGGGGTACTTAGTTTGATGTACAGAATGCTTGGTTGACGGCTGTGTGATGGTTTGATTTACACCATGTATAACAAAGTTTCAAATAAACTATTCCACGCGGACGACGTCGCGGGCAAAACCCAGGTTAATTTAAGAAAACTATGTACTTAGTTCTACCACAAAAGGGTGTAAGGTGTGATGACTGATGCGAGAAGTAGAGTGCCTGTCTTATGAGATCACTTACTTACACTAATGTTATAAGGTGCTATAGTCTATTGAGGTTAATGTAGCATGCGTAAGTACCTACAATCAGTCTATACCTGTTCACACTGTTGGGACACTGCCTCATCTCTATGAGATGGGTTATCGTATTTTTGTAATGAGGTTACTACTGACTTTTACAGTTTTCGAAATTCAAAGTTGCAAAGTTAACGAACTTTTCTTCACAAAATAAAATTTAAACAAAAAGCCTCGCGATTTTATTACTGCTATGTTCCTTATATAATGGCTTCTTTGTATTTCATTCATTCATGTAAAACATAATTACTATGTTACCAACTAATCCAATTTCATTATTCCGCAGAAAGATCCCATCTTTCTATTTTCGTTAGACCTCAATTTATAAAGCTAGGATTACGATAAGGCCTTGTTCATCTACCCTCATTTCACGCGGATTTTACCTAATTTATTGGTATAATCGGTATAATCCGTCAATGTTGCCACTTCAAATAACAAAACTAGCTTTGAGTTTGTGGGATATTACGACAATTAAAATAGCTACTTTGTTTGAATCGAATGGAAAAATTAACTGACTTTTTGACTGACAAAAAATGGAAGAGGTTCTCAATTCGACGCGTATTTTATTTTTAGTGACCATGTTTGAAAAAAAAACAGCGTAGAATAAACCTCTCAACTTCAGCCAGCACTCGTTCATTATGAAGGAGGTTGGGCACAAAATTTCTTAATTTAATAATGCAATGCCATCGAATGCTTTCAATCTGCTCAGTGTCAATGTGGATTTCAGCAACATGTAACTAAATCCCCCAAAAAAGAAACTAAAAAGCGAACAACAACGTTTTAACAACCGAGCCAACCAAACAAATAAGAAAATTAATTCCGTTAAGCGTGAAATGATGGTAGCTTGATTGATCTCCGCTTATTGTTTGTAAGTGCCACTTCAAAATTACTTAAACATTGCAGCTTAGCAAGGCTAAAAGGTTTATTTAAATTTTCCGCTTTTCAGGTCGTGTTTTCGTCAGGTCAATGTTTTTTTTATTTTATCATAGCTTGATATAAACGAAAGAAAGAAAGAAAACATATTTATTCAGCAGAATCATGCCACAAGTGCACACAACAAGCAATAAAAAACAAAAAGAACCTAAAAAATAACAGAAAAAGAAGGTAATCTTCTTTTTTGTAAATAGTAATTGTGTTTCACTAGGGAGCTTGTTGCGCTTTCCCCCCCAGCTAAATCTCTGTAAAATGGCTATGGTGAGGGTTTGGGGGGTACTATCTTAAGACATTTTGACGTCTAAAAAATGCAAAATTCTCTGATTCCAAGCCTAATTTGAATGATAAATGACTTGAGATTTTTTAAACCCAGTTGTATACCGGGCAACCAGACAACCCTCCACTCTCGCAAAACACTGCCTAATTACCTAAAAGCAACATTGCCAAACATACCTTTACAACAAACACACATCCATTTTATTTCGAGTGCATGTAAAGTTTGTTTGGCAACGCAATATCACAGACAGAGCCACCGATAGGGCCGCGGTCCGAGATAATGCCTCCGGGAACAATGCGATAGTGACTCGTGTCCTTTGTGATCGTGTGTCAACAGCGGGCCAGGCATGCGAGCCACAGATTAAAAAGGATTTTGTTTTGAGGGAAATGTCCGGGGAGCACAGAGCGGTGGAATTACAAAAATGTTGTGAGGAATGATTGGAATATGAATGTGTGTGGAAGGTGGATGATTGTGTTAAAGATGTTTTAGGGGTTGAAAGGGGCTGACTACTGTGGTTACGACTAAATTAATTAAGATACAGATAGTTCTTAATTTAGAACTGATTTCACTGGAAGTCGATATAAGTTGGGAATAATCTAAGGACTAGGACATACAGAACTCGTGCAACGGCATTGATTCTAGTTAAACAAAATCAGGGTTTAACCTCTAAACGGTGTTCTGCTTGCTTGTGTGAAAGCGTGGTTTTAGGACATCAGAAATCAGACGGACGTGGACGGTTCACTCTTACCGATTTCCGTTTATAACAAAACCCAAACGCCAGAATCATTAATGATTTGGGTCGAGAATCATTGGTATAGACCTCCTTGAATTTGACGAGGATACAAATTAATACAAAACGCAACCTGTATAGAAACAACAGTTATTCTGACCCGTGTTCCAATATGAAGAACACGTGCCAAATGGGAACAATTCATCAAAATAATATAAAAAACTACGCTCACAATCAAAAATACCTTTTCCGCTAAACCATTTAAATTGTCAATCACTTAAAACTTGCAGCGTAGGTGTCAGGTAAGCTGTCATCGTGTTTGAAAGTTTTAGCGGTTTCATACCTCGAGGGAAATGTACACAGATCCTACTGGTTGACGTAGATTGATGGTGCAAACAATGCCGGGTTGGAAGTCATAAAGTTTTCTGCTATATTTCACTCACAGTTCTCCCATAGAAGGAGTGAGAGGAATATTAGATTTAGTTTATTTATTCTGCTCGTCAGATGGACTGGATAATTATTAGCATTGTTAGTCGTTTTTTAATCAGTTAGTTTATGATTATGTAGAGTTTGTTCTCTAGTTTTACATTGATGAGCTTGTGGCTAAATAATAACAGCCGATCGGGTTAAGCGTCCAGGTTAAGCGGCGCTTGCCTAGGTTGGTCCATGGATAGGTGACCACACATTTCATACCAAATTTTCTCCGTGCCTTGGCAAGCACGTTAACCCGTTGGACCCGGCTGTAATTTGTAGATCAACGTAGTCTGCGGCCCATAAGTTTGACAAACAGTCTTACCAAGGGGTATCGTATTGGGCTGCGGGTTGTTCGCAAGAGATACCGCGGCCTCGATATGAAGGGCTAAGAAGGAACATGGGTGGTTTTAGTCAGTAGAAGTCTGACACTCCCTTTCGCTCTGCCCAAGAGCGGGAGGGGTTATTTGATGATTTCCCACCCCCCAAAAAAATAAAAAAGGGGTATCGTATTACCCAGTACTAACTGGGTTGTGGTGGTCGGACAGGTTGTCGCGCTATGTAAAATACTGGTTAGACTGGAAGCCGAACCCAACATAGTTGGGAAAAGGCTGGTTTACGTAGTCGGTTGACTTCAGCGTAGATTCCTTAACAATGTTTCCACACATCTCTACCCATTGTTCTCCGGTCACCGATGTTACAAAGCAGTGATAAACAATCGTTGCAGTCTCAAGTTGCAGCAACAAACAATACAACGCTGCTGTTGTAACTTGTAACAATGCGTCGTAAAGTGAATTGCAGGGTTGACTGTTAGTGGTTTAAAATAAGAGGTGGGTTTGTGAAATAAACGTTGTGCTAGTAGTTTATGTTTAACTTTGGTACCCGTACCAAAGTTACTTACTAAGGGCTACTCGTAAAATTAATAAAATACCTGCAAGGCTTTACACAAATCCGTGGAATTCCTTAAATATTAGATAATTGTTATCATAATTATGCTTTATTGACCTGATTGTAAGTCAAAGTGATAATTTTTCATGAGGTATTTAAAACTACAAGTCTCAATAAATTAAAAATAAATAACGATAAAGTCCATTTCACGAAAGAAGTCCCGCGGACAATTGTGGAACTAAATTTAACAGATCGGCCATGTTGTCGTTTGTCGATGTTATCAAGGTGCGTTTGTTGTGGTAGATATTTTGTGAGTTTATTATTGGATTAGTGCGTTATAAGGTTTATTTACGATGCCAAAAGTTGTGAAACAACATTATGTCGCGCGACATACAGCGCTGCGTCTGCGGGACTTCTTTCGTGAAATGGACTTTACAACCCGTACTCTTATCATAAACCTTAATACCTACTTTATTAAAAATAACCGAAACGGAATATTAAAAGATTCTCAATAACGGTACAAGAATTTAATGCTTACGGCAAAAAAGGTCATATTGAAGACAAAATTAATAACTTTATTGGTCAAAGTTATTGATAAATTAAAAAAGCAAATTGTAACCCATGAAATCAGTGCAAGATAAACATTTATTTATTTTCAGGCAACATGGACCCATTGGTATATACATATAATTATATATACCTAACCGATGAATATACAAATGATAAAATACAGTTTGTGTTCATGTGGCACTAGCCCGCGGAAGCGACGGAAAACCACTGTCTGCGGCCAAATAATATCCCAAACACAAAATCGGATAAATTTGAAAACCCTGAAGAGATTTAGAACGATCCCCGACGGCTAGTCATATCAACTATATCTCTTAGATCTAGTTACATGTTACCGTCTGCAGCCCCAACCGATTCAACAAAATATTTCCTACTGGCTGCATTCTTCTAAATTAAATTCTGGCTATGAATATTGAATAGCAATTTCGTGATATACAATGGCTGTTTCTGTCTGTGTTCACATAAACTGTCGAGGTTATACAAAATCCTACTAATATTATAAACGCGAAAGTTTGTAAGTATGGATGGATGGATGGATGGATGGATGGATAGATGTTTGTTACTCTTTCACGCAAAAACTACTGAACGGATTTAGATAAAATTAGGTACACAGATAGTTTATAACCTGGATTAACACATGGGATAGTTTTTATCCCGATTTTATCTTCCCGTGGGATAATTTTCGAGTTGTAGCGGGCGAAGCCGCTGGCAACCGCTAGTTATGTATACATAAGTATTCTGTTCATTGGTCTAGTTCACAAGACTGCTGTGCCTGAGGTCCTGGGTTCGATCCCCAGTTCGTGGAATGTGTTATTGGGTTTTTCCATCAGAAATTTCTCAGATTTTTGCCCGTTTAGTGGCAAAAGACCGAATAGGATATGCGGAGCTGACTGCCAACCTTCACTAGTTGGAGAGGCAGTTGAAGAGAGAGAGAGTGTCAATAGATTCGCCCCCTATTACGTGGCATTTAACAACAAGACTGGCGAAAAGAGTGGTTGTACTACCAAATGGGTACACCTTTCTTTTTTTTTGGGGGCGGTGGGAAATCATCAAATAACCCCTTTCGCTTTGCCCAGAGTGTCAGACTTTTATTGACTAAAATCCACCTATGTTCCTTCTTAGCCCTTTGCGTCGAGGCCGCGGTATCTCTTTCGAACAACCCGCAGCAAATGGGTACACCTCTGCTAATCCTTCGGGGATTATAAACGGGAATCGAACCCAGGACCTCATGCTCAGCAGTCGCGCTTGCTGCCACTACACCAACGAGGCAGTCTGAAATTATATTTTCAACATTATACATATATTCTATAATTATGTTTAGTTTAAGAATAACACAATATTTTTTTTAGTTATTATTAGTTGTTGTTATATTCATATTGTAAGCGCACATCGCATTGATTTTATAATATGTGAAAAATGTCGTTGGATACGTTCAGACTATAGATGTAACTTTTTATAATATTGTAATGTGTAACCGTTTGTTTTCCCAAATAAATAAATAAAAAACAGATTCCCTTTATTGGCTAAGTATACGATATTTAAAATTCCGTCTATACCTAGAAATTGTTGACTTTTGAGCGTTGTATTAGGTATTATACTATAAACACAATATCGATTTCTCCTCCTCCTTGCGTCGTTTTTCCTCAATGCTGAGGGTCGTGGCCTCTTTGGATCACTTTCTCCCTGACTGTCTTGCGGCAGCTCACTCTGTCTTCTGCAGAATGTAAGGCATCGTAGACTGAAGTGTTTAGGGCAGAGCGGAACTGGTCTGACCAGCGCATTGGGCTTCTGCCTCTGGGTCTTCTCCCGATATCGATTTCTATCATAGATTATTTCAGTCGCTTCGTAAAGTTGTGACAAGCAACAACCTCCTGAGCAAGCAGGCTTACGTCACAGATTTTCTACCACCGACCACTTGCATACAATTAATTAGATTATAGAAAAATACATTGAATTTAACATCCCTTATACTCAGAATTTGTGGACCACTCGAAGGCATTCTGCCATCACACACTCTGCCATCTTTAAGCATATTATAAACTAAAATGTAGAATTAAGCAGTACACTTTTAACAGAATATTAATTGAAGTTCTAACAAACCCTAAAAAGACATTACACTCACCGAACTATGTAATATAATAAAGCCTGCGCATGAACCCGATCAAGAACACGTGTGCCAAAGCTTTTATACTTGAATTAAATCGTTCGTGCGAATGTGTGCGTCTTTCTGACCGGTCTCAGGGCATTCCGTGTGACGGTGTATGTTGAAACTGTTTTCAGACATAAACACTGGTATCGGGACATCACACGCCTACATTTCGTCCCATTAGACATATTGACAGCTACAGTTTGTTTATAATGTGAAATAAACGACCCTTTTCAATATAGAATGACATTTTATACATATAATTATTAACAGTCATTACAGGGGCATCTTTAGCATTGCTTAAAGTAGAATGCACTACTACACTACTACATATACGAAGGAAGTAACTTATTTGAAGACCAGCCAATTGCAGTTAAGAAATTCTAAGATTGATATAATAGGCGATATCTTCCTGTTGTCATGACAACGACAGTCAACGTAAGTTCAAAAACAATAATCGTCCGGTAATGATGAAGCTAGGGGAAATGATCTTTCAGTTCATTTGTCTTTTTACATAGTTTTGCAGCAAGCCTCATAGTCCATTGAAAAGTTACATTTGGGGTTGCGTTTTTTAGAGGACGCAATTTTATTTTTTTGATGTGTAGGGGGGGTAAGTGTAAAGCTAAACTCAAGTTTGTGGGGTCGCCACCCTTGTCCCACGGCCGCCATCTTGAAAATAGGGGTTGAAACGGTTTTTACAATATATCTCTTAAACTATTTATCTGATAAAAAAAATTTGTTAACATTTTTTGTTGCAAATTAAATTCTCTATAACTTTGGTCCAGTAACTTTTTGTCGTAGAACTATAAATAAAAAAGTTATAAGTGAAAATGTTCAGAAATTCGAGAAAAAAATTTATATTTTTCGATATAACTTTTTTTTTTATCATTTTACGAAAAAATGACATCAGACCATTTTTGTAGATCGTTTTTTAAGGAACAACTTTTATAAGCAACATTTTTTCATTAGGTCAATAGTTAAGGTTTTACAGCGCTCCGAAGTGAGTAGGGGAGACCGGGGCTACAATTAACAAAATATACATTTTTAGTTGTAGATAAGAAATTATTCAAGATTTAGACTTGATTTTTAGCATATATGATGCTTAATCATTCAGGTATTATGTACTTATCTCAAAACAAACATAGTAAAAACGATGCCGTAGGTAGAATGCTTTTTCTTAAAAATGGCAGCTGTTAATTGTTACCTCACGTTTGGGGTTAGAATTAATTTTTTTCTCGAATTTCTGAACATTTTCACTTATAACTTTTTTATTTATAGTTCTACGACAAAAAGTTACTGGACCAAAGTTATAGAGAATTTAATTTGCAACAAAAAATGTTAACAAATTTTTTTTATCAGATAAATAGTTTAAGAGATATATCGTAAAAACCGTTTCAACCCCTATTTTTTTTTACCCGTGGGACAAGGGTGGCGACCCCACAAACTTGAGTTTAGCTTTACACTTACCCCCCCCACACATCAAAAAAATAAAATTGCGTCCTCTAAAAAACGCAAGGTTAGGCCTAAAAAATGTAACATTTCAATGGACTATCAGGAATAGATTCTTTACTATCATGATGGTTCAAGTCTTACAAACCAATGGGATTGAGGAAAATACAGCAGACATTTTACTTTTTACCGCTATCTCTTTTGTATCTTTCTTACCTTTGTTAAAATCAGCTACACAGCGATTCCCTATTGCAAAAAGAATAAGTACGACAAGTTCTCATTTCATCGGAGGGTTCTCATTTCTATAGTAAACTGTCGCTGCTTTCATCAGTTTTTATTTCATCTCATCTTTTATGCTCCTATCATTTGCTCCACCCAATGAAAGGCAGTGCTGTTGGGTCAGTATCATTTGCACCCTCTTTCACGAGTGGATTCCGTGAAATTCCTTACTTAATGGGTGCCCACGGGTAAATTGGGTCTGTGGGATAACCGAACGAAATCTTTAGATCTAAATACATGAGCTTTTATTATGGAGGGACCAAATTGAAGACCTGGGAACGAGACATGATTTTGGTAACTGGCGAATATTTAATCCTGTCTGTTGTCGGAATTGTTCAATTTATTTACAAGAATATTCCGCCAGTTGCCAAATTCGTGTCCATAAAAATGTAGATGAAATGAAATTGCCTGAAACATTGGTAGACAAAACACACAGTCATAATAAAAAAGATTGTTTGCGCAGAAAACCTCAATGTTGTCTGGCTATCGGCCTGGTAAATCCGATTCAAGTTAATACAATTATTAGCATTAGTGAAATTGCTTGTTCAGTGAGGTTTCTTTTCATTTACATAATGGAAACAGCTAAGAAATTCCAAAGAACGTGCTTGTCATGGCTCTTGGACGAAATTAGATTCAAGTGAAGGTTTGTATTAAACTTTTACGAATTTTTTCTCCTTAATCTTGTGGAAAGGTATTGTTTTAAAAGAACCTCTATGCAAACGAAGATAGAACCTAGTTTAACATAAACAGGCCACGTTAATGTATCTAAACGCACCTGTGTACATGTAAAAAAGCCCCTCTAAGCGAAAGTGTGGGGTGCAGAGAGTAATTTAGGGTGATACATGGCATTGACGCAACCCTCGGCTCTTACCCGTAATTACTAGGGGGCCCGTTTCAATGAACCTAGGAACTTACTGAGGTAGTAGTAGTTATGCAGATGTGGGCGAGCTATTCATTCCTTGGATTTTATGGACGCCTGGTACTTCTTGAGGGGATTTCGCGTTATTGCTTACGTGAGGTGCATTGTCTTGCCTTTCTTGATACATTTTTGGTTGACTTTTCCAAAGACGATGTTGTTTGCTAAAATATTTTGAATATTCAGTATCTGTAGGACCTATTCTTATTTTTGGTTTTGAAAGTCTTTATCATCACTGTTTTAAAATTAATCTTTTGCAGTAATAGTAGCATCATTGGTAACAGTTTTATGTTAATGGTCGTTGACGGTGATTAATTTATTGATCGCGCATTTAGTGGAGGTTTAAGCGCGATCATCGCCCAATTTCAAGACAGCACATCTAAACGTTATTTAAAAGCTGTCAGGGTCAATATTAGATAACAACGTTAACACTGATAGCTTTTGAACGCGTTCAGCTTCATTGACAAACAAAAAGCTCTTGGACAGATGGGGTACACTTGTATATAATTTTTGCCAACATCTCTGGCAAATCACTTACAGTTAGTACATTTTTATGTTTATTGGCAAATCCTAGTTACCTGCTGCTATTCTGCCGTCCTTTTACTAAAAAGCCGTTAAACCCAACAATTTAATTTATAATTTTCGAGATGATGGCAAAAAAACCATAATAACTTATTTGTAGGTTAGTAAAAGACCACAAAATAATCGGCAGTTCAGGCATTTTAACATATATGTTACGGCGGGAAAACCACTTGAGGAATGCTGCTCCTAAACATCAATGGCCTCCGCCATATTGTCTTCGCCTTAGATTCCTCTTCGTGGTAGATGGGTATATGGGTAGTTGAAATCACACACAATACTTGACTCAAACACCAAACGTTTATTTACAATAGTCCATTTACAGGCACTTATAAACTTTTCAGGGGTTGAGACCCATTCACATGAATCATTGTTACTATGGAGAAGAATGGGTTGAAGAAACTCCATTTAAATCATGTTACAATTCTCGTTTGCACTAATTAATGTTAATCACATCAAAAACCACCTTCATTTACATTATTTGCTAAACGCGAGTTATTGTGCATCTTTCGTCACACGCGTGTCTACTTGTCTAGTCCGTCTAGCGGAAGTACCACGTACTCAGTATTGTTATTAATTACTTTTAATCAGTTAAAACTAATAAACAATACTAAAATAGTTCACAATTGATTGTAATAATTATTTAACAATAAAACAATACCAATATTAATGCGAAGGTGTTATTAAGTTAATGTCTAATTAATAGGTTCATTACTTTTTACAACAGAATGTTACTTACGCCATTTCCGGCTAATTAAAGGATTTAATACAAAGAACAGGTTTTCTACTAATAAATTACTCTACAAAATAATCTTATGACTTTTTAGTTTATAATTACATAAAGAAACTGATTTAGTCGTGGTTTCAGATTATAAATTGAGTTATTGATCATTAAAATCGTATTCGCCGCCATCTTCACAACAATGTGCAATGACGTCTCTTATACAGCCTAATTTCAAGTGAGCAATCATTAAAATCCCAATATTCATAATCAATTAGCTTATCTTAATTTTAACTATAGTTCTAGTTAAAGACCTCTGTTTAATAAATCATTATTCGAGCCGTAGACCATTCAATTACAAACCATCTCTGTAGTAGTTAACACAAAAGCTAACAGATGGCACTGTCGCTCATGTCTTTCAATATCGATCCCGTAATAATTACTGTACAAATATCTCAGAGATGGCAGGTTCATTAATGATTATAAAAAACTAAGCTAAGCTATTATTATAAGCTGGTTATTAATTAGATTGCCTAATGATCCCAGCAGATAGACACTCTCGCGGCGACACGGCCATTCTGATCGGCGGTGCGCGCTCTGCACTTGCCGTTGCCGTCCGCTCGTCCGTCCGTTGTCCTAAGTGTAGTCTCGTGGTTGTTATCTGAAATAGTGGAGATAAATTTTGTCGGCAGATTATTGTTGCTTTTATTATCCTACAATGTTTATTCAATTGTAGGATTTAGTAACATTCATTCATTGGTTTATTCAACATAGAAACCTTGTAATAGATCTGACATTCAATGCATTTTTGTATCACCTTGCTAGACACACATGCACAGTTACAGACATTTATAGCTGTTTGGAATTTTTATTCAAGTTATTAGATGCTAAGCTGTTAGCTTAATAAAACAATTGTTGCCTGAATGATTCAATTACATTAATTGAATTGAGTTTATTGATATTGTTTGATCAACTTCTAGCTCACAAGAATTTTGTTGGCAAAATTATTCAACAGCATTAATTGAATTCATTGATAGTTTGATCAGCTACTAGCTGAATAGAATATTGTTTGATTAGCTACTAGCTAAATAGAATATTGTTGGAAAAATTATTCAACAACATTAATTGAATTATTTTATATTGTTTGATCAGTTAATAGCTGAATAGAATATTGTTTGATTAGCTACTAGCTTAATAGAATATTGTTGGCAAAATCATTCAACAACATCAATTGAATTTATTGATGTTGTTTGATCAGCTACTAGCTGAATAGAATATTGTTTGATTGCTACTAGCTAAATAGAATATTGTTGGCAAAATTATCAACAACATTAATTTAATTTATTGATATTGTTTGATCAGCTACTAGTTGAATAAAATATTGTTTGATTAGCTACTAGCTAAATAGAATATTGTTTGATTAGCTACTAGCTAAATAGAATATTGTTGGCAACATTATTCAACAACATTAATTGAATTTATTGATGTTGTTTGATCAGCTACTAGCTGATTAGAATATTGTTTGATAAGCTACTAGCTAAATAGAACATTGTTGGCAAAATTATCAACGACATTAGTTGAATTTATTGATATTGTTTGATCAGCTACTAGTTGAATAAAATATTGTTTCATTAGCTACTAGCTAAATAGAATATTTTTGACAAAATTATCGAACATCATTGATTTTATTGATTTCATTGATATTGTTTGATAAGCTGTTTGCTTTTTCAGCAAACAGATAATATTGTTGCTTACCATGACTTGACTTTGCAACCTTGTATAATAGGTCTACTGTCTACTAGATTTGTTTTAAATAAAATTATTGATAGCTTTAGACATTGTGATTTGTATTTGGTAAATGTAGTGTGAGTAGTATGTTTTTATTTGTTCATTCTCACGGGAAGGTAATGCTCTGTGATAGACACAAAGTCTTGGATTTGACAGGATAAAAGGATAGGATCAGGAACACCGCTCTGTGATAGACACAAAGTCTTTGATTTGACAGGATTAAAGGATAAGGAGTTTAGGACCATTGCTCCGTGACAGGCACGAAGTCTTTGATTTGACAGGATATAAGGAACCAGGCTCTGGGCGTTTAATACGCCGTGGACCCAGCAGGATAACATGAGAGTATTATTTTATCAGTTCCCTCCACGGCTGCTGATAGATCATTTGTTGTGTTGGTTCATTACCAGTCACCTCCACGGCTTCTGATAGATCATTTGTTGTGTGGGTTCATTATCAAGTGCCTACACGGCTGTTGATAGATAATTTGTTGTGTTGGTCCTTTACCAGTTGCCTCCATGGCTGCTGATAGATTATTTGTGTGATTCATTGTGAGTATTACTTATTGCGCTAGTTGTTTCCTCCACGGATACCATTAGCTTTTTGTGAGTATTATTATTTTATACTTCATTAGTTACTGTTAGTACTAATACTTTGTTTTTGTTAATAGTTGTTGCTTACAACTGGCAGGATTGCAAAAACATTAAAATAATGAAAATGGAATACCTGATACTCATCACACATGAGCATCATGTAGGTAGGTAGGTTGATTGGCGATTGTATTGAGCCTTTTAATGCAACACTGTTTGATATCAGTGGTGAAGTGTTTGAAGTAGTTTGAAAACTTCTCACCTTTTATGTTAACTTATGGTGTGTAAACACTGAAACAGTCATTCTGGGTTGGCTGTCCTCATGCTGTTTCTCATTTGTTAGCTTCATAGCCGGCGACACGGTCATTTGTTCACCAGGCTGTAGTACTTCATGTTGTTTATATTTGTAGTGAATTTGCTCTACTATCATTTCCTCTTTTATAAGATAATTGCCTCGAATCTGGAATGTAAAAGTCATGCAGGTAAATAATAGAACAAGAAAAGATGTTATGTAAACATCACACCTGCTATCCCAGAAGGGTTAGGCAGAAGTGTACATCATCACTTTGCCAGTAATGCTTAAGGCTCTTGTTAAAGGGCAAGACTGTTTGCCATTAATATTATTGTCTGGACTGCTACTGAGAAATTCCTGATGGAGAAACTCAACAACATTGTTAGACTCGGGAATTGAATCCAGGCCCACATGCTTTAATTGTATGGTGCATTACTACTAGGCCCTCAAAGTAGTCTGACTAAATGTTTAAATTAGTAATGAAAATTTGGTAATCAATTGTTTTTAAATAGTTATCATACTTAGATGGTAATTAAACTAAGATGGGAAAGTTAATCTGATTAAAACTACTTTAAAAACACTATTGGTTGTGTTACTGTACTAGTGAAACATTCACAATTTAACTTCTTTAAAGCTTTGCTTTCTGTTGAATTATCGCACTGAATTTCATTGTCACAATTTGTTGAACAACGTTGATGTTTCGTTGTTTTGTTATAAAACACACATAAGTACCAGTTACATAACAAAGCATTACTAATGTAAAACATGTGCACCCTGGCATTGAATCCAACTCGTATGCTATAATGGGAAATAGTATGATGTTATAATGTTATCATTGCGTTTTCCCATTAAAATAATGTTTATTGTGGATCAATTGTTTATCTATTTATTTATTTTTTTAAAACTTTAAGCTAATCAATTAGAGATGTAGTAAGGTCAGATGTAGATTCGATTGATAGATATTGAATAAATAAATAATTATTGTAATATTTATCATGACATATTGTGTCATTACAATACAAAGATTCACATCTGCCGGGTGTCCAGTGACGGACAACTTTGTTTGTTTTTAATGAATCTTGAAACATGTTATCCAATACAAATGTTTACAAGTTTGTATAAAGTATTTAATTGTAATTCCTCACTTGAATGTCAATTAGGAGGGATTTCTAATAAGAATTATTTCTATTAAATGTTTTATTCTGAATGACATTTCAAAACACAACAAGATTTAATACTAGTTAATACTTGGTTAATTAATTAATGTGTGAATGCAAGTAACTAACTATCATTTGATTCATGAGTTCAGTTTGAGACACATTAAGTACTGATTTATATTTTAATCATAACTTTGAACGGGTAATAACCTTATCACTCCATGTGATTAAAGATGTCTTAATATTTTAATCCCACGGGTGTCAATTTAAGGTGGCATTAACCTAGCCAGTGTGTAATGTGATAAGTTAAAATATTGATAACTGCACTACAGTTACTAAAATGAATAAAATAAAATACTTCCCGGGTTTGATGTTTCATCCCGTAGGTTCATTTTTATTGATATGCTTTCCAAGTGTTCATGTTTGTTTTATTTTGCTGCTTCGGTCATTCTGTGCTGTACTGTATGTTTGTCATTTTGATTGGACTATGAAGTTTTCTGGCACATAAAACTTCATTGTTTGTTTTCCCATGTAAAAAGTATTTTCATGTGAACTTATTGTCTTACTGGGTCATGTGTGTTCAAGTTGAAATAAGCCATAATTATCATGTTGGTATCTGTCAACCACTAGGATGAAAATACAGCCAAATTTTAGACGATCAGTCTTCAGTTCAATATTTTCCTGTATGTCATCATTTGGATGTTCCGGCGCATATTCATGAGCAAAGCGCAGATAAAATCCCTTTCTTCTGATGTTACGGCGGGAAAACCACTTGAGGAATGCTGCTCCTAAACATCAATGGCCTCCGCCATATTGTCTTCGCCTTAGATTCCTCTTCGTGGTAGATGGGTATATGGGTAGTTGAAATCACACACAATACTTGACTCAAACACCAAACGTTTATTTACAATAGTCCATTTACAGGCACTTATAAACTTTTCAGGGGTTGAGACCCATTCACATGAATCATTGTTACTATGGAGAAGAATGGGTTGAAGAAACTCCATTTAAATCATGTTACAATTCTCGTTTGCACTAATTAATGTTAATCACATCAAAAACCACCTTCATTTACATTATTTGCTAAACGCGAGTTATTGTGCATCTTTCGTCACACGCGTGTCTACTTGTCTAGTCCGTCTAGCGGAAGTACCACGTACTCAGTATTGTTATTAATTACTTTTAATCAGTTAAAACTAATAAACAATACTAAAATAGTTCACAATTGATTGTAATAATTATTTAACAATAAAACAATACCAATATTAATGCGAAGGTGTTATTAAGTTAATGTCTAATTAATAGGTTCATTACTTTTTACAACAGAATGTTACTTACGCCATTTCCGGCTAATTAAAGGATTTAATACAAAGAACAGGTTTTCTACTAATAAATTACTCTACAAAATAATCTTATGACTTTTTAGTTTATAATTACATAAAGAAACTGATTTAGTCGTGGTTTCAGATTATAAATTGAGTTATTGATCATTAAAATCGTATTCGCCGCCATCTTCACAACAATGTGCAATGACGTCTCTTATACAGCCTAATTTCAAGTGAGCAATCATTAAAATCCCAATATTCATAATCAATTAGCTTATCTTAATTTTAACTATAGTTCTAGTTAAAGACCTCTGTTTAATAAATCATTATTCGAGCCGTAGACCATTCAATTACAAACCATCTCTGTAGTAGTTAACACAAAAGCTAACAGATGGCACTGTCGCTCATGTCTTTCAATATCGATCCCGTAATAATTACTGTACAAATATCTCAGAGATGGCAGGTTCATTAATGATTATAAAAAACTAAGCTAAGCTATTATTATAAGCTGGTTATTAATTAGATTGCCTAATGATCCCAGCAGATAGACACTCTCGCGGCGACATATATATTTAGCGAAGAAGTGTGGTTTAGTCGCTTCCAAGAAACGGACTCATACTTAACGGACTGCAAAGTTTATTTATCTCTGGAAGTATTCATATTGTAAAAAAATATACTTAGAGACTTCTGAACTCTATCAATTTGTATCGAAATGTAAAAAATATATTAACGGCTTTCTAATAAATAGGATAATTTTGCTACCAAACTTAATCAGTCCTCGGTTTTCAGACATCGGGGTAGAACATGACAGACTTAATTCATTACCACCAGTAGATAAAATAAACGACCGAGGTCGAGCGGTTTCACCCCCATAACTGAAAATTTACGTGTGACTGACCATCTGCTGATGGAGCTTTTTCTTCTCTTACAGATGAACGCGGAAACGGTCTGTGATTAATGACTTGTCTTTAGTCTGATATTGATCGTATTTATCTACTGGTGTTAATGGCTTGTAATGGATTCTGCGAGGTGTTCGCGTAGCATTCTTTACAATCACAGGATTTTGAAGCAATTCGGAATTATAATTACTTCGAATGTTTGAAAAATTCGTCTGCTCGCCTATCTTGTCTTATCTCATATTATTGTTGAATTGACAATATATAAAAGAGCAGAGGGACAATTGTGCAGTGTACAGCTGCTGTGCACACTGCACTAATTTTGGGTTTTATGTTTTTCTCAATGGTAGAAACTGTAAGATTAGTCCATCTATTTAGTTAGTATAGTGGTTTGAGTGAAATGAGTATCATTAATATTAATGTGTGTATTATAATTATTTCTTTATTTCTAGTAAAAACCATCGTATTGGTGGTTTTTGTTGTCTATTTCGCCTCGATCTTCAGAAGGATTTGCATCGTAGAGTAGTGCTTTAGTGTTTTGTGTCGTAAATTATAAGTTCTAGCATATATCTGAATGTAAAATAATGTATGCAAACATTGTGTTGTCCCTATTGCTACCGACAAATTCGCAGAATCTACGCGTTTGTTATCGACAGGGACAAAGTCTATAAATGTCATAATAGCGATGCACATCGCGTGTCGGCCGCGGCAAATTGTGAGTGAACGGACATGACCGACAAAGAACGACATGGTATCATGCACAGGAGTACATTCAGTATATTTAATCAGCGAGTATTTTAAAGCCGTGTTCATATTTAAGGGTGCGTTAAAGACCAGATCGGTGAAACTGAACTATATTTTCCATGGGACCAAAAATTGTGGGTTGGGTAAAGTGTTATTGAATTTTTCCCTCAGGAATTTCTCAGTAGCAGCCTCGGATTCTGGCTTTGTGCCCGGTTAATGGTATAAGGCTCGTGGCATAGATCATTGCTAGATTTATATGCCACTCCCGATGGTTTGCTAATTTGATTGATAGATTGATGTTTGAAGGCCCGTGTGAAGGTCAAATCATCCCACGGGAACCGATATCTGGTGTAAGTAAGATAAATATACATGTCGCACATGTCATAATTATCATGCAAAACCGATCATCCGATTAGGGTACAGACAAACAGCAGACAGGGCTACTTTCACGTTTACAATATAACGGTTTAATGCACAGTTTACGTGTTATTGTGATGCCCATTGTCATCGGTTACTTTGGGATGTATGTAATTGGAGGTACGTATATACATAATTGTGTAACTATTGACGCAATGACGACACGGTTGGCGCAGTGGCTGAGCGATTGGACTGCTGCGCTGCGTGTCGCGGGTTCGATTCCCGCACGGAACAAATATTTGTATGACCTACAGATAGTTGTTTCGGGTCTGGGTATTTGTGTATGTGAGTTTAAATGTTTGTAAACGCACCCACGATACAGGAGAAATTCCTAGTGTGGGGCAACGTTTTTTTAAAAAAAGAAAAAGAAAAGAATGGTTAACGGTATGAATATTGTGCAGTTTATATCGATACAGAACATCAATGTCGACGTGGGAGAGTGTCCACAGAATATAAAAGGTTTTGTTAAGGTTAACCTTTTATGCTTGAGTATTGACGAAGAAGCTAGAGGTGGAGGTAAAGTGGTTAACGCTTCAGGGAGATCGGAAGATCATCCTTCATTAGCGTCTTAAGCGTTTTCGACTCGACGATCGATTTCTCTATATAACTGGACCAAATAGACATACTCATCGACATAATGTATTTCCTGCTCATCTACCTCGACCCTACGTTTACTGCTGTTGATCATAAGCTAGGTTTTTGATCGATTTACCTCCGTAAAGCAGGTCGTGATCAGTTATTGAGGATGGTCTGTAGTTCCAGTGCTGTGGGGACAAAAAGGACTATGTCGTCGGCAATTCGGTGGTTCAATTCAATTCATTCAGTTAACAATTCACATTGTGTTTGAAATCATACATCTGTAAATCACCTATAAAAAAAAAACATAAAACATGTTCATTAAAATTATAAAAACTAACACATTAAATTCAACCTCAACCTCTTACAGCCAACTTTAATGCCTTTAGTTGTTCCTGAGGCTGCTAGCGTTTATCTACTCAAGAGTGCTTGTAACTATAACAATTTCTTCAGGATAACTGCGGTAAGAGCGGGTCACCCTGTTTAACACTTTTTTGTAAACTAAAAGAAGGTCAGGCAGTATTCAGTTTGATGTTTACGGTGTTGTTATAATGGTATGATGTAATGGTAATATTTTATAATATCAATCGAAGATAGATAAACATATTTCGCAAATGTTTAATGTAAAATTATATTAACCTTTTAAAAAGTGACTTTAACATTAGGTACCAATGGAAAAAAGGCAAACATTCATGCTTCAAAAGCCCGCAAGCAAAGTATCAAAGGTAACATTTATAAAATAAATTAAAACAGTATTAAAGGCAAATCTTCAAGTGTTTGTGCGGAGTTTTAAGTCAAGCGTTTGATGTTATAAGAAGTTTAACGTTTGAGATATTTCGCTCTCTCATAATGATTAATTTGTTTAATTTGCTTGAAAGCTTCCACGTTTGTTTTTCTAGCTGTCGAAGATTCAAAGAGGTTATTACTGGTTTGACATGAGAGTTTTAAGACGTCAATTAGTGAGGATGAACATTTAAGAGTTTAAGTATTTGTTGCCATGTGTCGAGATACTTAAATATGTTTTTTGGGGATTCCACGATGCTGGAGTGACGATTGAGTATGAATGTGGATGGGTATAAGAGTAGAGGAAGACCAATGAAACGATGGATGGACTGTGTTAAAGGATGATATTGCAAGAAAGGAGGTGTCTCATGAGATGACTAGTAACAGGGAAGTATGAATACTGAAGACATGGCAAGAGAATGATGATGAAGCAGGAGTGACGATTTGTTTGTGCTCTTTAGAAAACCATGATTATATTGATTTCAATGGAAGTGTTAATACTTTTCTTAATAAAATAAAATTTATTTAGTTTAGGAAAGCTTACACTCTAATGACTATAATTATAACAATAATATATATCTAAATTGCTAATAACAAGCTTCCACAGATAACTACTAAAACATATACTTCCTCATAGTTGTGATTATGATAACACGAACTTAGAAACTGGTCTATAACAATGTTGGTTATTTCAAGAGAAATGTATTGCACGCATGCATGAACAAATAAAGATAAGCCTGACCACAATGGCAAATTGGAAATGGAATTATTTATTGCGGTCTAAAGCAAAATAGCTGAGAACTATGCTGCCTTTCTGAGTGGACAAAGTATTGCAAAACTATAATATTATATATTGTATGTTAATAACGTAGGATCCATGATATATTCCATTCAAATTGTTCTTATTCTGTTCTCAACGTTCAAACTTCGTTAGGGGTTCAATTTCTACGAAGTTTTATGCACTTTGGAGACGGGCCAGGCTGGGTAGCGAGCCAAAACGACTCTTATCGTAACTTATTGTCTTTTGAGGCCAATGTTTTGAGCTGAAAAGTTTACAATGTCTACCAAGCGTATTGGAGTAGCTCTTACTCTTATTAATTTTGGGTTCTTACTTTGTGAAGCACGAAAAAAAGTCGTTACTGCTGAAAAAAAAAACAGAAACCTAAAGTTTTCTTAAATTATATTCTTGCCTTTGTATCAACATCATGGAAGGGCACAGCGAACCACGACTTCCCCATCAGACTTCTCCGGAAACCTGCCTCTCGCTCCACCAGCCCCTCAGGAGTGCCAACATGAGCCCACAACACCACTTGCACCACCTTCAACCGAGGATGCACGCGTTTGTAGACCTCCTCCAAACGGACACCAAAATCGTCACTCGTATCACTTATATTCGCGAAAGAAAAGTATATTCCGCACACGGCCCCTTCGCCCTCCTCCACACAATCGGGCAAAGCCTCCAACGTCGAAATATTCTCGAATTTCCCATTCTGAGTCCCCGATTCACACTTGACCAACACCTTTCCAAACAGTTTTTCGCGCCAATCCATTTTTACTTTTTTTAGATTTAGAATTTCGAATACACATCCATAATCTTCACACAGTTCACAGTTTGTTTATCAATCTCTATGTTCGGTTTCCAAATATTTACTAAACACTGTGGAGCAGACTTGGTAGCATAGCACTCCAAATTTTGAAATAAAAATACTTAAATATTTAGCACAAGTTTGCACGCCTGGAAAGGAATGCGAATCAAAACTTTTTTTGTTTAGCTGGAGACTTGGATAAGACTTAAACTTTGGTAGGAACAAAATAAAGGGGATGAGTTTTAGTCAGTTTGGTCGTTGAACACAGGATGTGTAGCAGCAAATATAAGTTTTATTTTTAAATTAGTCACGCGTGCGCGTCGGCGTGGCGGTACCGCGGGAGGTGCAACGCCCGCTCGCCCCCGTAATCAAAGCCGTACTGGAGTGGAGGGAACGCGTAGCCCTCCGTGCAGACATAGAGCAAACATTTGAGAACAAACAGACACGAGAGATCAAAAAAAGCTGCATTCATATTTGTTCTTTTTTAACGTAAATACCTAAGCGTTGTCGCCTGATTTGTTTGCTTCTGAAATGGGCTTTGAGTGTACGGCTGTTGTGATGTGATCTTGAGTATTTGACTCTTGCCTCCTTGGTAATAGATCTATTTTTTGTTCCAGTCTGTCTGCATTTATGTTTTCTTTATTCTTTTCACGGTTCCTAACCGCACTTGTGGTGTAGTAGGAACTTAAACGTGCCCTGACTTCTGCAGTACCTATTGTTGTTGTGGTGCGTTTCGAGTTATAAATGGGCAATTGAGATTCTTCATTGAATATTTTTTTAATTACTGCTATGAACACGACTCAACATCAAGTGTTATCTCTAAGTCTTTCAAGATGAACGAGATGAGCACTTCGTTTACCTGGATGACATAATATTAGTTTTTTTGTAAGAGTAAACCTCTAGGAGGTATCTACTTTATTTTTGCGATTGATTTTAACATAGGCATGCCTGGCTACAAGATTCCTATAATTTGAACGATAGTGTAATAAAAGGATTCCGCTGGATGCGAGCATAATATGCTCTAAAGACGAGGGGTCTTTAGAGCATATTGACTTGGAAATGGCCTATTTCAAGCAACTGACCTTTTTCGGCTGTATGATGTTCGTGATAGATGATCCAAAAACCGAAACAAGTCATCTCAAAGATAAGCTATCTGTGAAGGCAGAGCCTTAGTAAAAGTACTAGTCATAAGAAAAAGATTTTTTAATCCAATCTGTGATTCTCATAGACAAGGCAACGAACATTAATTTAAAGAGGCACCTGAGTCAGACCACTCAGGTGCCTCTCGTGCAGGTACCAAAAAATCGATGAAATAAAATATAAAACGACGATCAATTGTAATCGTTTTTGCATTCTGATTAGGCATCAACTTTAACAATCACGAATTTAATTCTGATTTATCATGATGATGCAATACGTTACAAAAAAACGTAGGTATGTCCGCTTTTATATTACTTATATACATCATCATTCTCTTGTCCTTATCCTTATTTGGGGTCGGCGCGTCATATCATCTTATTCCATACCTCTCTGTTTTTCGTCATCTCATGAGACACCTTCCTTTCTTATCATATCATTCTTAACACAGTCCATCCATCGTTTCTTTGGTCTTCCTCTACTCTTATACCCATCCACATTCATTTTTACAACTACAGGAAAATGTCGTGAAGAAGCTCACGACATTTTTCTCATTCCTCCGCATCACATGCTCGTAACACGACAACTTTTATATTACTCACACATCTTCTAAAATTCTCAATCCACGCCATTCGCAAAATCTGACTGTGATATAAATAGCATTAATTTACAGATAGCGAAATATTCATCAAGAATGGAGTCAAGGAAGAAAATAATGGATAAGAAGATGTGTAACAGTGTAACAGATGACATGGCTAGAAACGTGGTGAGGCAACTGAGAAGTGTGTGACTGACATAAAGAGTGTAAAAGTTCTCCCGATACTGTGATATTTTTTTGTTTTAGACCGTACCTGGGAACCCCCTAGTTACGGAGATATTGGGGTACAAAGTTCCAAATTGTTCACAGCTGTTTTTTTAATATTAGTTTTTCAGGTTATAACTTTACTTAAATTACCTCCATGACCCGTTTACTATTCAAAGCACCCACTAGCACAATGTTCTAAGAGTGCTACATTGAGTTTTTTTTTTTTTTTTTTTTTTTTTTTGGTGTGGCACTAGTTTTACTTTGTGCCATTTTCAGGTAAAAATTTGGGAAACAGGGAAATAAAAAACGGAACGGAAAGGATTACAATGATAGGAAATATGGATCAGGCAAGTCATTAATATAATATATTATGTACAATATAATAAATAAACTAAAGTTTAATATCATTTATATACAGAAAAGAGCCAATTATATCATAATAAATTATTGGGTTATCTAATAAACAAATCATACGAGTGGGGAAAGGAGTTTTTAAACTAATAAGGGAATTAAGGAAATCAGAACGGTCATGACGAGAACATGAAAAAATTATGTGGTCCAAGGTACCAACGTCTTCCCCACATTCACACATGTTATCCTCTACAATACGGAGCTTGGCAAGATGGTAAGGAGTACATACATGACCCAAACGCATACGAATGATTTGACTAACAACCAATTTGGAGCACTTAGCCTTGAAAAACCATGGCTTAATAGGAACATGAGGTTGAATAAAGTAATAATATTTTCCTTTTGTTTGTGTACTCTCTCCCCATGAGATATTCCAGGCATCGCGAAGGTATGACTTAGGTAAATTAATGATATCATGGGAAAAGTTTATATATGGAAAAGTGTCTCCATCATTGACAGCCTCCTTGGCTAAACCATCCGCTTTATCATTTCCCTTTATGCCACAGTGGCTAGGAATCCAAACAAAATGTACAGATTGGCCCTTCAACCTTAGTTTATATAATACATTTTTAATATCAAATACAACAGGATAGAAAGCCTTCATTTTAAATGGGAACTTCTCAATTGCCTGTAACGCACTCCTAGAGTCGGAAAATATAACAGTATTTTGTAACTTAGCTAACAAAACATATTCTAGTGCCTTAAATATTCCAAAGCACTCCCCTGTAAAAACAGAAGACTCCGGAGGAAGTTTTATTTTTTGAATAAGCTTATACTGTGCATGATAAACTCCTACACCTACACAACTATCCAGCATTTTAGAAGAATCTGTAAATATTAAGTGCCAGTCTTTCCATTTATCATCAATATTACTGATAAATTTAGAATTCGCTCCAGAATCAGTTTTGGCGATACCCATATCATATATTATTTCAGGCTTTAAAAGTAAAGAGTCAAAAACGTTATCATTAAATATTGCTAGCTTTGGTGCATTATGCACAGGCGATTCAAGTAACCTAAACTTCCTGTAACTAGTAATTAAAAAAGGAACAGATTTGCATCTCCAATAGTTGGAGCTTTCAATCAACGAATTTAGATTATCTAGCCTAATGATCAATGGATGGTTGGAAAATTGCATGATTTTAAATACAAACCTATCAGCTAACAGTTGTCTTCTTAAATATAAAGGAGGTTCACCACACTCTACTTGCAACGCGTTTAAAGGACTCGAACGCATTGCACCCGAAATGATTCTGAGGGCTTTAGATTGAATATTATCTAGCTTTTTGAACCATTTTTTACTACCACCTTCTAATAAAAAGGTACCATAATCCAAAATACTACGAATTATAGCATTGTATAACAATTTCTGGTTAAAAGGGTGAGCACCCCACCACACACCCGAGAGGCATCTCATAATATTCAACTGCTTTTCACATCTATCCACTATGTAACGTAAATGAGATTTACCTGTCATTTTCTTATCCAAAATTAAACCCAAGAATTTAGTTTCCTCCCCAACATTTAGAGTATGATTGCAATAAGAAACTTTAGGTGGTGGAAAATCCCGTTTTCTAGAAAAAACTACTACAGAACTTTTGTTAGCTGATAAATCCAATCCATTATTATCAAGCCAAACCTTTAATGACGTGAGAGATTCTGTTAATGAATTACATGCAGTTGGAATAGACATGTTTATTGAATAAATAAGTAGGTCGTCAGCGTATTGTAAAACATTAACGATACCATTTAAGGACGCGTCAAGATCATGTGTATAAATGTTGTAAAGTAACGGGCTAAGTACAGACCCTTGAGGTAATCCCTTATAAACTGTTCGTGAGAGTCTTGAACCTTGGTTTGTTATTACAAATATAAAGCGAACAGATAAGATATTAATAATAAAATTAACTAAAATTGACGGCACCTGCAATTTTATTAGTTTATTTCTGAGCACTGATATTATTACATTGTCATAAGCTGCCGAAACGTCTAAAAATGCAGCAACTACCGATAAATTATTAGAAAAGGCCAAATTTATGTCTGTGGTAAAGATACTTAAACTGTCCATGGTACTTTTAGATTTACGAAAGCCGTATTGAGAAATCGAAAGCAAATTATTTCTTTCGATATGCCATTCAAGACGGTTCTTAACCAGGTGTTCTGCAATTTTAGCAATAACCAAAGATAAGGCTATAGGTCGATAAGCAGCCGGTTCATCTGGAGATTTTTTAGGCTTTAATATAGGAACTATTTCTTGAGTTCTCCAAGAGGTAGGAATGTTCCCAGAAATCATTATGGAATTAATTATTTCTAAATAATATAAAAGTGAGGAATCTCCCATATTTGAAAAGAAAGCATAAGGTATTCCATCTTCTCCAGGACAAGAATCTTTAACACTCGACAATACCCCTTTCAGCTCGTATAAAGAAAAAGGCAAGTTTAAACTATTCGATTCTTTTATTCCAGGATATAATGCGCAACAAGGCATCAAAGAATTTTTTTCAGGAGCTGTTGCAGGGGCCAATCTGTCAAGAAAATCGTCAGCTAAAGCAGGAGACAACTGAACACCACAACGATTTTGGTTAAACGCATTTCTAAAACGCTTTATGTTACTCCAGACCTCCGAAGGACAAGTTCTAGGAGAAAGGGAGGCACAAAATGATCTCCATCCCTCAAATTTCCTTTCCCTCAGAAAATCTCTAGTCTCATTAATTATACCAGTCAGTTTATTTAAATTTTCTTCCGACATATCCTCACTATACTCTCTTTCCGCTTCCTTTCTTCTTCGTACTGCATTTAAACATTCAGTATTCCACCAAGGAGGCATAGGTAAATTGTTTGTGCGGGAACTTTTTACAGGGAAAATCTCATCCGCAACTTCAAGCATGCAAAGAGCTAAGGCTCGAGAGCAATCATCTTCTCCTCCATGAAGTATTTCAGGTAACTGTGACATTTTAACTTCAAGGACCTGTTTAAATTTTTCCCAATCAGCTTTACCTAATCTGTACTTTAATCGAGGGGGACGCTTTAAACTGATGGGATATTTTTCGGGGGATGCTATTACTAGGGGAAAATGATCACTGCCTAGTGTAGAAGAAGAGAAGACCGACCAAGTGAGTGATAAGGCCAAACTAGGGGAACAAATCGACAAGTCCACAGCACTCGGCAATTCATTGGGCTTGGTACGTCTAGTCGGTGACCCAGTATTTAATATACATAAATTATTGTCATCTAATATTTGTAGCAAACGCACACCATCACTTTTATTTTCACCGCATCCCCACGTCTGATGATGACAATTAAAATCTCCCATTATCAAGACAGGGCTTTTCAATGAACAAATAATATCACTCATCTCTTGTAGAGCAGCGGAGGATGGCTTTGGAATATATACAGAGGCATAAGATACATTATTTACACGTACAGCAACGAATTCAACTAAAGAATACTGATTGGGTAATGTAATTTGAGAAAATGCAACATTGTTTTTAATTAAGATGGCAACACCACCGTAGCCATCAGTTCTGTCATTACGAATGCAAACATAACCTGAAATACCAAATATTCGACCGTGTTTAAGCCATGTTTCACTCAATGCAACAATAAGTGGTTTATACTTGTTAACTAAATAGAAAAGATCAGTTTTTTTATTAGTCACTGACCTGACGTTCCATTGAATAATCAAATCCATTATCGTATTTGTCTGTCAGTAATTTACAAATCAGGTCAGCGTTGTTCGGTTTTATGTATTTTTTATTTTGTAACATCTTAATAAGACTGTTAATTAGATCCATAATCTGTTCATGATCTTCTTTTTGTTCGGATTTATTCTGCACACCCATTACTGGGACTTGGTAAACTGAACTCATTTATTAATGCATTGTGTGCTGCTCTGTCATATCCAGACGCAGATTTAGGAGGCGAACGTGGTTTTTTAAATACTGTTTTTTTATATGAAGTTGTCCTAGGACCATTATTCACATTATCATTAGTGTGCAAGTATTGTAAAACATTAACGATACCATTTAAGGACGCGTCAAGATCATGTGTATAAATGTTGTAAAGTAACGGGCTAAGTACAGACCCTTGAGGTAATCCCTTATAAACTGTTCGTGAGAGTCTTGAACCTTGGTTTGTTATTACAAATATAAAGCGAACAGATAAGATATTAATAATAAAATTAACTAAAATTGACGGCACCTGCAATTTTATTAGTTTATTTCTGAGCACTGATATTATTACATTGTCATAAGCTGCCGAAACGTCTAAAAATGCAGCAACTACCGATAAATTATTAGAAAAGGCCAAATTTATGTCTGTGGTAAAGATACTTAAACTGTCCATGGTACTTTTAGATTTACGAAAGCCGTATTGAGAAATCGAAAGCAAATTATTTCTTTCGATATGCCATTCAAGACGGTTCTTAACCAGGTGTTCTGCAATTTTAGCAATAACCAAAGATAAGGCTATAGGTCGATAAGCAGCCGGTTCATCTGGAGATTTTTTAGGCTTTAATATAGGAACTATTTCTTGAGTTCTCCAAGAGGTAGGAATGTTCCCAGAAATCATTATGGAATTAATTATTTCTAAATAATATAAAAGTGAGGAATCTCCCATATTTGAAAAGAAAGCATAAGGTATTCCATCTTCTCCAGGACAAGAATCTTTAACACTCGACAATACCCCTTTCAGCTCGTATAAAGAAAAAGGCAAGTTTAAACTATTCGATTCTTTTATTCCAGGATATAATGCGCAACAAGGCATCAAAGAATTTTTTTCAGGAGCTGTTGCAGGGGCCAATCTGTCAAGAAAATCGTCAGCTAAAGCAGGAGACAACTGAACACCACAACGATTTTGGTTAAACGCATTTCTAAAACGCTTTATGTTACTCCAGACCTCCGAAGGACAAGTTCTAGGAGAAAGGGAGGCACAAAATGATCTCCATCCCTCAAATTTCCTTTCCCTCAGAAAATCTCTAGTCTCATTAATTATACCAGTCAGTTTATTTAAATTTTCTTCCGACATATCCTCACTATACTCTCTTTCCGCTTCCTTTCTTCTTCGTACTGCATTTAAACATTCAGTATTCCACCAAGGAGGCATAGGTAAATTGTTTGTGCGGGAACTTTTTACAGGGAAAATCTCATCCGCAACTTCAAGCATGCAAAGAGCTAAGGCTCGAGAGCAATCATCTTCTCCTCCATGAAGTATTTCAGGTAACTGTGACATTTTAACTTCAAGGACCTGTTTAAATTTTTCCCAATCAGCTTTACCTAATCTGTACTTTAATCGAGGGGGACGCTTTAAACTGATGGGATATTTTTCGGGGGATGCTATTACTAGGGGAAAATGATCACTGCCTAGTGTAGAAGAAGAGAAGACCGACCAAGTGAGTGATAAGGCCAAACTAGGGGAACAAATCGACAAGTCCACAGCACTCGGCAATTCATTGGGCTTGGTACGTCTAGTCGGTGACCCAGTATTTAATATACATAAATTATTGTCATCTAATATTTGTAGCAAACGCACACCATCACTTTTATTTTCACCGCATCCCCACGTCTGATGATGACAATTAAAATCTCCCATTATCAAGACAGGGCTTTTCAATGAACAAATAATATCACTCATCTCTTGTAGAGCAGCGGAGGATGGCTTTGGAATATATACAGAGGCATAAGATACATTATTTACACGTACAGCAACGAATTCAACTAAAGAATACTGATTGGGTAATGTAATTTGAGAAAATGCAACATTGTTTTTAATTAAGATGGCAACACCACCGTAGCCATCAGTTCTGTCATTACGAATGCAAACATAACCTGAAATACCAAATATTCGACCGTGTTTAAGCCATGTTTCACTCAATGCAACAATAAGTGGTTTATACTTGTTAACTAAATAGAAAAGATCAGTTTTTTTATTAGTCACTGACCTGACGTTCCATTGAATAATCAAATCCATTATCGTATTTGTCTGTCAGTAATTTACAAATCAGGTCAGCGTTGTTCGGTTTTATGTATTTTTTATTTTGTAACATCTTAATAAGACTGTTAATTAGATCCATAATCTGTTCATGATCTTCTTTTTGTTCGGATTTATTCTGCACACCCATTACTGGGACTTGGTAAACTGAACTCATTTATTAATGCATTGTGTGCTGCTCTGTCATATCCAGACGCAGATTTAGGAGGCGAACGTGGTTTTTTAAATACTGTTTTTTTATATGAAGTTGTCCTAGGACCATTATTCACATTATCATTAGTGTGCAAGTATGTGGATTTGGAATCTGATTGAGAAATTTTTCTACCTGAAACAACTTTATCTGCATAAGACATAGAGGAAGATGGATGCAACTTACTAGCCTCCAAATAAGAAATACATGAATGAGCCATAGTGTTTTTGATATCTCTTTGTCTCTTAAACTCAGGGCATGCTTTATTTATAGCAAAGTGATAACCAGAACAATTTATACAAGATGCACAATCCTCCTCAATGCAACAAGATTCAGCTGAATGATTTTGTCCGCATTTAAAACATCTCGGCTCTGCAGCCCTACATTGTAATTTTGTATGTCCGTACCTACAGCATCTGAAACACTGAATGGTGGGGTACACATATATATCAACATTTAATGCATTATAGCACATGAATATTCTCTTTGGTAGAATCTGTCCATCAAAAGTTATAACAATGGATTCTGAAGGTTTCCAAACTGGACTACCGTTAATCTGCACTTTATAATTTAACCTCCGAATTTTAATGACCTTTCCACACCCAACAGGTGTAGAAATATTTGCTTCAATTTCATCGAATGACCATTCTGAAGGAACACCACGCACAATACCTATTCTAGTTACATTGAATGTTGGGATAAAGGCTTTGAATCCATTAGTACCTAATAAGTTAGATTTTAAAAAATCGTTTGCATCATGGAAAGTTGAAAATGCAACTGCACACTTATTGCGGCCTATCCTTTTAATGCTTCCATTAATTATATTTTTAAATCCTCCCCGTTTCATAAAGTTTCCAAATGCAATGGGATGTAATACAGTTCCACTATTAGGTAAGTCAGTGATGCGCTGAACATGTATCAAATAAGGAGATACATCGGTATGTATGTACTCCTTCCTACCAACCGGCTCAAAACTTGCTTGACTAGGCATTGACTGTGACTTAAGTTGGGACGACGTTTGGTTACCATGGGTATTTTCAAGAACAGTCTCTTGGGGATTACAATTACAATCCGTGATACCAAGTTCATTCTGGTCATGACCTTTTCTGCTGCGTTTGCGTATTTTACAAGTTTTACAGATTCTCCTGCGTTTTCGAGAAGATTTTTCGCTACTGTCAGTGGCTACTGAACCATCGGTGTCCATGCCACTTTTATCCACAGAATAATCATTCCGTGACATGATAGTCACATAGTTTGCGACATCCTCGGGGGGATTTAGGCCGCCGCCTAAATCCCCCTGCAAGTTATTAGGGGGGTCGTTCATACGACCCGGACTTAGGGACTAATCATACAATAAAAAAAAAACTTACCAAATATTCACCTACGAACACTACTACAAATATATACAATTAATATACAATATTATATACAAAGATAAGACTCAACTGATCCGTTTTACAATAAAAATTAAATTTCAAGAATTTGAAACAACCGCGCGCAACCGAAGTTTCCCGCCTTTTTTTTTCTTTTTGTACATTGAGTTTTACCATAAAACGTGCTATTTCACCCAAAAAAAAAGTTTTTTCTCAGAAATTTTTGCGTAGGGGTTTAGCTAGTTTAATGTACATAATGTTTGGTTGAAGGCTTCGTTTACAAATTTACACCCTGTATATTAACAATAAAATGATGATGATGATTTTCTAAGACCAAAAAGTTGTTCTAGAAATGAGTACCTAGACTTTCCTCAATGTATGTCGAACATATGTGTCATAAATTTTACATTGTAATATTTACGGGAACCAGATTCATGTTTAAATTCACGATCAATCCTTCGTTCTTTGTTTTGTGTACGTACCCATTGATATTGTTCGATTAATGTGACACTACCTCAACACACTACTGTCAGTACTGCCACAATGAGGTACTGAATAATTTAGTTGTCACGTTACAGCGACAGAGCGAGCGTTTTCAAACCGATCCGGAATTTGGGCAGCACTGCGCGAAACGCGTCCGGAATTTGGCTCAACGCGGGTTTCGTGCAGTCCAGACATAGCTATAGGTTTTAGTTCTATGACTACACATAACATAACATAACACCTGTATTCTCCGAAAGGATAGGCAGAGGTGTAGCTAGTAGTACACCCACATTTCGCTGGATATGTTAAGTCCCATGTAATAGAGAGGACAAGCATATCGCGATAGCAATCGGACACAAATCCAGACCCCGTGGTTGCTACTGAGAGATTCCTGACGAAAAAACCAATAACACTTTTCCCGGCCCGGGAATCGAACCCAAGACCTCATGCTCAGCAGTCGCGCTTGCGACTACAAGAGGCAGTTTTTGACACTATGGGCTAAAAATGATTGATGCTTAGAGCTGCCGGAAATGACAATCATTGTGTCTAGAATTTAAATTGAGCGAGACATCATGCTTGGTTGGAATACCTATACTCACCCCATAATTTGTCTTGATTTAAATTTAAATCGACCATATATTATTTTGTTCAGCATGGCAAACATTTGACACGACACGGTTGGCGCAGTGGCTCAAGCAATTGACTGCTGCGCTGCGTGTCCCGGGTTCGATCTCCGCACGGAACAAAATATTTGTATGGCCTACAGATAGTTGTTCCGGGTCTGGGTAATTGTGTATGTGAGTTTAAATATTTGTAAACGCACCCACGATACAGGAGAAATTCTTAGTGTGTTTTAAGAAAAAAAAATAACTGACATAAACCGGGTCCAAGTGTCGCCACAATGACCAGTGCGTTCCGCATCCAGTGGATCCCTGCAACCTTCACCAAAAATCAAAATCCCGGCAGGTAAATAGTGAATACAACTCCGAAATTGAGATTGGATGTCGTACAAGTTTTATTTCCCCAGTAAAAGCGACTCGTTTAGAGAGAGAAACAATGATGGTAATGTCCAAAGTTTCGTCTGTCTGGGCCGGTGTCTGTGCTGTCGGTAGTGTCGTTTTTCTTACGGCTGAAGTATGAACATAATAGATACCTGTGTTAGCGCTATTAGTCCGGTCAATTTAGACCAAAAAATGAGAGTGAAGTTACATAAAGTCCCAACAAGCTGAATTTCTGTGAAGTTGTTCAAAACATAATTATAAACAATGTCTAGAAGTTCCCCATCATTCCCCTGTAAGGAAAAAATTTAATTCAAGGTCAAAGGTCAAAAAATGAGTTTTTCGCGATTTTCAGCAAAACGGTAAGTTTTATCATAAAAGTACCTCAGACAAAAATTGTAGATCATAAAATTATCTATAAAAATGTATCAATACTTTTTTTCTTACGAGCCACCGTTTCTGAGATATAACGATTCAAAAAGTTATAAAAGTTGTTATCGTCATAATATGCACACGTTTCCACGCCACCTATGAGGTAGTGTACTTAGCGCGTTTTTTTTAACGTGGTTTCCCCAGTAGGCCTACTCCACGGGTCAGTTGTGATCCTGTTTAATGTAAAACTATTGCAAAATAACGGAAATTTTCAAAGATTGGGAAAGATAAAAGCGATGTAAATGAAAAAAAAGTGTTGAAGTTTATTCGTCTTATTCGTAAGTTTCAAATTCTTTTTCTTCTTCTTGATCTTCTTCTTGTTCTTCTTCTCCTGCTTCTTCTTCATCTTCATTTTGGATGCAAGTAAATTGCGTCAATAGCGATGTATCGCATGATACTTCGTCGGAGTCAAACGAATCCTCCATTGTTTATGATTCAATATTAGAGCACGACCGGCCTTGACAATTTGTGCATGCCCAAGAACAAGACAGTCCGACTTTTTTGCAACCACATTTAGCACTGCATCCCTTTTTGCAGTTGCAAAAAATAGTGTTCAGCAGTTTTTCCGGCGCAGGTGGAAGTAAAGTTTGAACTGGCTCTAATATATTGTTGACCAACTTCCAACCCCAGTCTGTAGGGTCTAGCTGATAACCAAGCCACACTTGAACTTGGTAATATACTCGAAAAAGATGTTGGTGAGCAGCAACTGAGGTTGGAGGAAGACAAGCTAATTGAACTTGTTTTTTATTTTTAGTATTTTTAACGAAACATGCATATCGATGCTTATCTAAACAGGTAGTTTTTTTAGGAGCTCCGTACATAGAAAGAAGAAAGCGGATGCCGTTGGTAATAACTTCTTGTTGAGTTGAATTACTCTTTTTAAAAACTTCAGCACATTGAATTAAATCTTGTTTTTCAAACATTTTGAAAACTGCTGTTTTTTTTTCATCAAAAAGTTTATTTACTTTAGTAAAGTGTAAAGATCATGTACTATTTTTACACGCAATAACTGGCTGTGATACGACATCTGCATTTTACAGGAGGGGTAAAACAGCAGTTTTCAAAATGTTTGAAAAACAAGATTTAATTCAATGTGCTAAAGTTTTTAAAAAGAGTAATTCAACTCAACAAGAAGTTATTACCAACGGCATCCGCTTTCTTCTTTCTATGTACGGAGCTCCTAAAAAAACTACCTGTTTAGATAAGCATCGATATGCATGTTTCGTTAAAAATACTAAAAATAAAAAACAAGTTCAATTAGCTTGTCTTCCTCCAACCTCAGTTGCTGCTCACCAACATCTTTTTCGAGTATATTACCAAGTTCAAGTGTGGCTTGGTTATCAGCTAGACCCTACAGACTGGGGTTGGAAGTTGGTCAACAATATATTAGAGCCAGTTCAAACTTTACTTCCACCTGCGCCGGAAAAACTGCTGAACACTATTTTTTGCAACTGCAAAAAAGGGATGCAGTGCTAAATGTGGTTGCAAAAAAGTCGGACTGTCTTGTTCTTTGGCATGCACAAATTGTCAAGGCCGGTCGTGCTCTAATATTGAATCATAAACAATGGAGGATTCGTTTGACTCCGACGAAGTATCATGCGATACATCGCTATTGACGCAATTTACTTGCATCCAAAATGAAGATGAAGAAGAAGCAGGAGAAGAAGAACAAGAAGAAGATCAAGAAGAAGAAAAAGAATTTGAAACTTACGAATAAGACGAATAAACTTCAACACTTTTTTTTCATTTACATCGCTTTTATCTTTCCCAATCTTTGAAAATTTCCGTTATTTTGCAATAGTTTTACATTAAACAGGATCACAACTGACCCGTGGAGTAGGCCTACTGGGGAAACCACGTTAAAAAAAACGCGCTAAGTACACTACCTCATAGGTGGCGTGGAAACGTGTGCATATTATGACGATAACAACTTTTATAACTTTTTGAATCGTTATATCTCAGAAACGGTGGCTCGTAAGAAAAAAAGTATTGATACATTTTTATAGATAATTTTATGATCTACAATTTTTGTCTGAGGTACTTTTATGATAAAACTTACCGTTTTGCTGAAAATCGCGAAAAACTCATTTTTTTGACCTTTGATCTTGAATTAAATTTTTTCCTTACAGGGGAATGATGGGGAACTTCTAGACATTGTTTATAATTATGTTTTGAACAACTTCACAGAAATTCAGCTTGTTGGGACTTTATGTAACTTCGAATGTCTAAATTGACCGGACTATATGTCGATTTGCATAATTACAAAGGTACCTACACCTTTGTCACAAAGTAGGTAGGTAGCTGCCGAGTAATAGGGGTTAAAGTATGAAATTACCGTGTCATTGTAATAGGTATGTACTTATAATTGACATAGAACCTTCATGGTCTGAGATTTTTGAGTGAAACTATTTTCACATGGTAGGTAGGTTACCTATGAAATTCTTCTTTTAAAAATGTGCAACATTCAATTATCGACTTTCAGTTGTTTTTTGTATTCAGCTTAGACAAGAAAGATGGATAAGTAGGTACTTCGAAAATTCGAGTGATTTTTGAATACCTACGAGTAAGCGGAACTAACGCAGCAGAAACAGTTTGCAATATCAATGTTTCGTTTGGAGAGGGGACTGCTAATAAATGCACCGTGCGATTTTGGTTTAAACGCTTACGTGATGGACACTTTGATTTGAAGAACGAACCACGTTGAAGACCGCATTGAAGACACAGACACGTTGAAGACACAGACACAGCTAATTGAAAGAGATCGTGGGAGCCGATCCGAGCCAAACTACCCAGGAATTAGTTAATTAATTATTTTATTTTTATTATTATATATATTTTAACGTTACCTTACCAACAATATTGACTCATCTATATCTATATCTATATCTATACATATAATAAATCTGTAGAGAAATCGTTTTTGTACATCGAAAATATTTAAAAAAAAAATTGTCAGGGTATTAAAGTATAACCAACAGAACACATTTCCAGCATTTTTGGAATTTTTGTCTGTTTGTCTGTTTCGATGACTAAGCATCACGTCAAATTTACGAAACGAATGTAGGTAACTTTTATACATCAATATTGTGCGTAACTTGGGCTATTACTTAGTCTTTGTTTCATCGTAATCGGTGCTCTCTATCAAAAGATATATAAATTTATAGTTTTCAAGAAGAACTTATCGTAGAACGAGACAAGCAACGACATCTATTGAACGAATATGGTACTTATTACTAAATGCCTTCACAAGATAACTTTAAAAAAGTTATGATAGCAAAAGGTACGTAGATATAAGTCTAAATGACGCTGCTTTCAAAATCTACATAGCCTAAACCTTATAGTGTTTGATCGCTCTTTTTTAGCAGTTTATCTTCGTCTTCGACAGATGGCGTTATTCATTTGATGTCATTTTCTGAACCGCGGTGATAGTAAACATACACACATTATGTTTCGTATATAGTCAACAAATAAAAATTTACAAAGTCAAAGTCAAAGCATTTATTTCAATTAAACCATTACTAGGTACTTTTGAATGTCAGAAGAACAATTCATAAAACTAAACTACGAGTGCAATACGTCATCCCGAAAGCCACCACGCCGAATCACACGCCGCCGAATGCCCGCAACAACGAACACTGCGAGCACGAAAGCACGCAGCGACGCACACCGCAACAACGAATGTACGAGACTCCAAATCACGGAACAACGAATGCACGCCGCAACGCGCAACCACCGCCCCGCGCACCCACCGCCACGGCACGCGCCGCCGCGCACCTCCGCACCCACAGCACCAACCACACAACAGACACAGTATTAAAATACTATTTTTTTTTAAACTAAATTAAAACTAGATAAAACCCAAGACATATTTTTTTTTGTACCGTGTGGGAATCGAACCTGCGACACGCAGTGCTACTGTTAATCGTCCACCCATTGCGCCAACCATGTCGTCATATAGATGTGGTGTGTTGTTAGCCCTATGTGTCGAGGCCGCGGTATCTCTTTCGAACAACCCGCAGCCCCAACGGGCGTCGGTCCTTGGGGGCCCCTTCAATGTTGCTGACATCTCTTTGAGACGCGCGTGGAACACGAACGCGCCTCCATCGTCATAGGACGGACGAACGATTAACTAGCCCGTTACTCACCGTTCACAGGCCCGCGCCTACGGTGGCCGGAAGCCATCACGTGGCCCCCGATGCCCGGAGCGTCTCCCGCGGCGGCTGGGACGAGAGGTTGTCTCCCTCTCACGTACCGCCACCTCTTTCGCAAGCATTACTGCTTCGCAGAAGGAGGTGGCGGCCATTTCAGATTCGATGTCCCAGATTCGGTACAGGTACCCTCTCGAAACACCCTCTAATCCCCCCTTTTTTTTGTGGTTCGTAAATTATCAAATGACTCATCCCGCTCTGGGCGGAGCGGAAGAAAGTGTCAGACTTCTACTGACTAAAAACCACCCACGTTCCTTCTTAGCCCTTTGTGTTTCGGGGCCATGGTATCTCTTGCGGACAACCCTCAGCCCCGGCAGACGTCTAACACACGCTCCGAAACAAACGCTACCTGCAGAAATCTATTTTCGTTGTTATGTATAATGGAGCAGCGCTACAGCGTAAACAGCCATAATTTATGACTGTTGCCGAATCAACAGGAGATATTTTCTTGCCGAGCTGTCAAATCATCTATTTTTTATCTGTGTATGTTGTTTCCCGCGTTTTTTTATGGCCTCTTTGATAAAGCTGCAATGCAAAAATGGGTAGTTATTTGGAGTTATGTGTTCTGAAGTTTATTTTATTGCGATATATCGTGTCGATCGTTACGAGTTTGCAAGGATGAAGAAGAATCTTGATGAAATTGATGTGTTTTTTTTTTGAAAATACAGTAGGATACAATATGATGTACCTACTCGGAGGACTTGGGCGTATTTTTATAGTGTAGGTATGATGGAGAAAAGGAATGAGAATATTAGAGGTAGTATTATTTATACTGAACTAGCGACCCGCCCCGGCTTCGCACGGGTGCAATGCTGATACTAAATTAAATACACTACAGAAAAACTATGAACGTAGTATATAAAAACATAGCGGCCCGCTCCGACTTTGCACGGGCATAAAATATAATATATGCCTATGTCACTCAATGAAAACATGATTAAAATCGATCCAGTATTTTTGATTCATTCATTACTGCCCTTGGCCTGCACGCATTAAATTTGGAGTAAAACAATTCCTCTTTCCCTATACTTACTATGAAGATTTCCTGCTATCTTTGGAATATCTAAATTCATACAATTTTTATTACATTACACATTTTTACTTATTTACTTTTTTACCTAGGTATTTATTTTATTTTTACAACAATTAATATATTACAGGATGTCTTTATACACAACGTTCACAGCTTTCTTGTCATTAGACAATACAAACATGTTTTCTCTTGAGGTTACTCTTGAAAGAGCGACATACAGTTGGCCTGCAACGTTGAAGGTTTGACCTTGCGATTTATTAATGGTCATTGCAAAAGATGTCTTTACCGGAAACTGTAAACGTTTAAATTGGAAGGGTAAATCCGATGGTATCAGAGGGATTCGGGGAATCAATACACCGACCGGTACCGCCCGCCGCAAACGCAAATTTTAAATTTGTAATATCTTCGAAAATATTTGTTTAATTTACATGCTGAAAGGAACCATATTGATCTATATTAATTGCACACTGTATTTAAGGTACTTAATTCGATAAGGATTAATGTCGTATTGCTTAAAATAGCTTCGTAAATAAGCCATTTTTTCACGTAAAAAGTAAACAATAAAAATGGTTAATGTGGGTTATCCCTAAAATATAAACATATACCATCGCCGACTTTTTTGTAGACCTTTTTATGGTGTACAATACTGTAGTACATTAATTTGATCTAACTCGTAGGGTTTAGGCAGCGTTTTTGCTAAATTGCTAAATAAGCCTAAAAAAATAGGTTAATTTACGACATCACGTTAGAAACCTCTAAAATTAGCAATGTTGCCTTAGTATATGATGCATGTATTATACATATAAACCTTCCTCTTGAATCACTCTATCTATTGGAAAAAACCGCATCAAAATCCGTTGCGTAGTTTTAAAGATTTAAGCGCACATACGGATATAGGGACAGAAAAGGCGACTTTGTTTTATACTATGTAGTGATGATGTAGTGATTAAAAAAATAGGTTAATTTACGACATCACGTTAGAAACCTCTAAAATTAGCAATGTTGCCTTAGTTTAGGATGCATGTATTATACATATAAACCTTCCTCTTGAATCACTCTATCTATTGGAAAAAACCGCATCAAAATCCGTTGCGTAGTTTTAAAGATTTAAGCGCACATACGGATATAGGGACAGAAAAGGCGACTTTGTTTTATACTATGTAGTGATAGTGAAACGGGATATTTACCATGTTTACTGATTGTTTCGAGTTCCCGATATTTCGGCGCTGTTACAAGCACCATGATCACGGATCAGACCATGACCGGAATTGTTCTTCTGACATTCAAAAATGCCTGTAATGGTTTAATTGAAATAATTGAAATAAATGCTTTGAGTTGAGCTACCGAAAGCGCCAAACTAGTAGCCCAATTCTGGGCCGACACAATTATGATTGCCATCGACACGATAAGAAGAAGAAGTAACTATTTAATGAAAAAAGCATTCATGGAAGTTATATGAACTGAGAGGGTCGTATTGGTAATTTTAATCATAATTAGTATTTATTACTCAGTAAAGTCACATTTGTTACTGTCGCGAAACCTATTTTATTTAACATACAAACTGACACTGACTAGCAAATTGCAAAAAACATAAGTAAATTCGAATTTCACGGGCATCAACTTATGACGAGGTGGTATGTCCGAAGACCTTAGCCTGCCCAAATAAGTTTTTTTTTTATTTACCCCAAAGGGAAGGCTAAAGTCTTTCGACCATATTGCCTAGTTTTTTGTCCAGGTATTTTCTTACTTGATAAGTTTTATAATAATGTCTTTCGTGCTGCCCAAATAAGGTTATTGAAAAAATAACAATTTGTTGCGTTGACACTGTTGACAGCTGACACTTGACAGCCGGTAACCATAAAATCGCGGAGGAAAACAGCAAACAAACAACAATAATTCACTGAATTGTTTAGATTCACGTACTGCGGTGAAGTTTGCTTTATTCGATATGTATATTTTGAATTAAAATGGCAGAAGTATACTTTATAAGTTCTGGAGAGAGTGTGGATGATGACCTACCATCTGTGGCAGGAGTTGGAGACAAAGGTAACATGTACATGTACAAAGGTGTAAATGATTATTTATTACTACATTTTGTTCAGTGGGTCGTCTTATGGGCGGATTTTATTCTTGATGAGTTTCTGTATCATTGCACCTACTATGTTTTGTCTCTACATCACCCTTACTGGTAGAAAATGCCTAAGGCATTAAGTTCGCCTTGACTTAAAGTTTTAATAAATAAATAGGTTTTAATAAAAAATGTTTTGTTATCTTTAGATGAGTTGCTCGACTATGATTGTAACAGCAGTTCAGACGTTGACATGGAATCGGCAGATACACCTGTGGAACGGAAAAGTGCAGGTAATATTTGTATTTATTTTAAAATTATTATGTCAAACAAAACACCAATTACGAAGTAAACAAAAAATGAGATAGCCAAGAGTGACTCAAATTAAATGGGTGTGCATGCGAATATTTATATGGTGTGTGTCTGTCAATATACTTCTGACTATTTACATCATTTTAGCTTTGAATTTTAAAAACTCAGTCCCAATAATTTTATAAATGTTTAATTACATTTCAGGGAGCCAAAACGGTAAGGCGAAGTCAAACAAAGGAGTAGAAAAACAAATAAAAAAACAGAAGCTGGCAGAAGAAAAGTTAGCTAAAAAAACGGCTGCGGAAATTAACAAAATATACAAACCTGGAGAGTGTATGAAGGTAATATTTACCAAGACTAATAGCTTTCCATCTTGACATGGTTTGCTGTGGCTGACTAGGAAATCTCTAAATAGGCTCCGAACCTAAGTCGGCTGCAGCAAAAACAATCTCTTCAGATAGGGGTCTTCATGTGTGTGATCTCAAGTGTGTATGTGGCATATCCCCACATGCAATGGCTCACCTTCCATCTTGCGCTGTATGCCCTGAAACCTACACACATTGTTGCAATTGCAATTTTTAGGTCAGAATAATTTGATTTCCATCAGGAATTTCACAGTAGCAGTTACGGACTCTGGATTTGGGCCCAGTCCCTAATACAAGAGACTCACTCCCAAATACAAGGGACTCAAACATAACTGGCGAAATGTGGGTGTTATATTAAAAACACAATTAAATCATTTCTCTGGGACGTCGTCGAGCTTCATTGTCTTAGCGCTTTTTTGATGGTCGCCACTGTTTTGATTCTGGCTCAGGAGTTACAGTGGTTTGGGGACAGTGTGGCAGGCTTGTTCCAATTGTCGAGGCTGCGGGTTGTTCTCAAGAGATATACCGCGGCCTCGACATGAAGGGCTAAAAAGGAACATGGGTGGTTTTTAGTCAGTAGAAGTCTGACACTCCCTTTTCCCTTTCGCTCTGCCCAAGAGCGGGAGCGGTTATTTGATGATTTCCCACCCCTCAAAAAAAAAAAAAAAGGCTTGTTCCAATTAACTCTTCGGGGATTACAGGCGTGATGTTGTGTTGCAGTACATGAACCTCGAAGGCCACCCCAGCCTCTGGTTGCGGTGGTACATGGCCGACGTGCCACGGGAGGTGGCAGCCACCGGTGCACATGTTATACAAACTCCTTCGCTGTACAACCCTGGGCTCATTGTGTGGACCAGGACTGTACCCAGGACATTGGGGAGTGAGGGGGGACAGGTCAGTAATTGAACTGTATATTTTGATTTGATAAGAAGGCACCATGTTCGTCTATATAAGCATTATATTCATAGCCTTTTTTTGCAGATGTGAAATCAATTAATGACCTCATGAAGGAAGGGAGTGTCAGACTTCTACTGACTAAAACCCACTCATGTTCCTTATTAGCCCTTTGTGTGCCATGGCTGTGGTAATCGTGGTAACTCTGCATTCATAGCCTTTTTTTTTTTTATTTTTTTTTTTTATGGTGGGTGGAAAATCATCAAATAACCCCTCCCGCTTTTGGGCAGAGCGGAAGGGAGTGTCGGACTTCTACTGACTAAAAACCACCCATGTTCCTTCTTAGCTCTTCATGTCGAGGCCGCGGTATTTCTTGCGAACAACCCGCAGCCCCGACGGGCGGCATTCATAGCCTAACGTTAACTTACACCACATTTTTAAAACTTCAAAAAACAAAAAAGAAGAAGAAATCCATTATTCATGAACCGATTTGAAACATTAATGTGAGAGAGGATATACTCTCCGATGTATCATAGATATGTCAAAATCGGTTCAGTAGGTTGGTTCATAATGGTAAATTGTGTTCAATAACAATGTTTAATGTTAAACTGTAACTGTGTGTAACTGTTGTGTTTTCCAGGTTAAACTAAGTTCACAAAAAGAGCGATGCGACAGTGCAGTCTACATAGCTGACGCGGAAGAACTCAGTGAGCTGGTGAGCTCGCACACACTGAGCCCTCACGTGTCGCAGATACGTCAGCTGTGCGACTGTAAGCTGACGCTGGTCGCGTTCAATGTACAGGATTACTTCAAGTGAGTACTACATGTCATCATCATCTGCTTAGCCTTTTCCCAACTATGTTGGGGTCGGCTTCCAGTCTGACCGGATGCAGCTGAGTATCAGTATTTTACATGGAGCGACTGCCTATCTGACCTCCACAACCCAGTTAATACTAGGTAATACGATACCCTTTGGTAAGACTGGTTGTCAGACTTTCAGGTCACTGACTACCTGTAACGACTGCCAAAGATTTATATATGGCAGCCGGGACCAACAGCTTAACGTGCTTTCTGAGGCACGGAGGAAACTCGGTATGTCGGGTGGTCACCCATCCACAGACCGACCTAGGCAAGCACAGCTTTACCTAAAGATCGACCCGAGTGGCAGTTCTTTTTAAGCCACGAGCTCCACACAAGTGAGTACTACATGTGAGTACTACATGTGTGCACTGTTTATATAGGGTGTTTATTAAGCCACGAGCGTGTAAAAGTACTCTTAACGCAAACTAAGGGCACTTGTTCTCCCCACCACTGCGATATTTTTTTTGTTGTACTAGACCATACCTGGGAAACCCTCTTATGGAGATATTGGGGGTCAAAGTTTCAAATTTTTCATAGTTGTTTTTGTAAATACTAGTTTTTCAGATTATAACTTTCCTTAAGTTACCTCCATGACCCGTTTACTATTCAAAGCATCCACTAGCACAATGTTTTAAGAGTGCTTCATTGAGTTTTACCGTAAATTGTGATTTTTGACCCAAAAAAAAAATCGTTTTCCAGCAAAAATTTTTGCGTAGGGGTATTTAGCTTGATGTACAGAATGCTTGGTTAACGGCTGTATGATGGGTTGATTTACACCCTGTATATTATACACTAGATGGTGAGCTGGCACACACTGAGCCCCCACGGGTCGCAGATACGTCACATCAGCTGTGCGACTGATAGGCCTACAAAATCGGCCGACTGATAAAAATATTTCTTATTGTTATAACTTTTTTTCTTTTTTTTAAAACTAGGAATTTCTCCTGTATCGTGGGTGCGTTTACAAACATTTAAACTCACATACACAAACCCACCCAGACCCGAAACAACTATATATAGGCCATACAAATTTTTGTTCCGTGCGGGTAACTTTTAAGTTCCATTGTGTAATTTTCTTTTTTTTTTCATTTAAGTTGTTTTTTGTTTTGTTGCATGTTTGGTAGAAAGAAAGGCGGAGGTTCTCAAAATTCTGTTCACAGAGAACCAAGGCGAAGGACATCGAACAGTAATCGAACCCAGATGACGGAGATGGACTTCCAGTTAGCTACGACAGGTGATCCTATTATTGACTTTCCTTCTTTCATTTCAACCAGACACTTATCCAGACTCTGGCTGCTTCCGAGACATTCCTGATGGGAAACTCAAACTAACGGAATGACGGAATCAAACCTTTTTTTTTTTTTGGGGGTTGGGAAATCATCAAATAACCCCTCCCGCTCTTGGGCAGAGCGAAAGGGAGTGTCAGACTTCTACTGACTAAAAACCACACATGTTCCTTCTTAGCCCTTCATGTCGTGGCCGCGGTATCTCTTGCGAACAACCCGCAGCCCCGACGAATAGTAAGTAATAGGGATAAACATCCCTATTACTAAAAAAAATATGATTCTAATTAGTCCGTCTGTTAGATTATCGAAAAATATAGGATACGTATTTTTTGTTTTATCAAATCAATCAAAATTGACGAAGATAAAACGCGTCAAAGATGTCTTAGAATGGGTAAAAAAATGTCTTAGAATATGACGTCACACGAATTTTCAAAGCGGTGTATCGTCTTCATTGTTTGTTTACGTGGAAAAAAAATGTGTGTGTGAGTTGGAAATCGTATCTGACGGACTAATTAGATTTTTTTTAACTGCCCTATTGTGCACCCACATTTCACCAGTTATGTTAAAAGTCTCAAGTAATAGGGGGCGAGCCTATTGCCATCAACCAGCCTACTTCAGCCCAGCCAACTGGGCTTATCCCAGTTGTATATTACGTCCTTGTGTGCCTATTGGCCTTGTTCTGTTCTGTCTCTTGCTGATATGGAGGAAGTGGAAATTAAGTTTTTCCCACTGCTCCGCTATTCTTTTCTGATTAATTTCGTTGCGGGATCCAAGACAGTTAAATCGTTTCTCTGGGACTTCGTCGGGCTTCATTGTCTCGGCGCTTTTCTTGTGGTCGCCACTGTTGATTCTGGCTTACAGGAGTTACAGTGGTTTGGGAACAGTGTGGCGGGCTTGTCCCATATAAAAAACCAGGCACAGATCCAGACTCTGAAATGAATATCAATGATACCTAATGATCACTTCGAACCCTGCTTAAATGACCGTTATAAATTTTAATTACATTTTTCAGATCTTCTAGTGTCAGCGGACTGTGATACTTTGATAGCCAACACAGCAAGTGAACTGGCGCAGGCTATAGTGCAGCTCACCAAAGCGGTCGCCGAAGCACCAGCTAAGTTAGTATTATATTAATTACTAGGGGACGTCACGCGGTTTCCCCCGCGTAGTTCCCGTTCCCGTGGGAGTACAGGGGTAAAAAGTAGCCTATGTCACCCGGGGATAGTGTAGCTTCGCAACGGTGAAAGTTTTTTTTAAATCGGTCCAGTAGTTTTTAAGTTTATTCGTTACATATAAAAATACAAGTCTTTCCTCTTTCAATATGTTTTATATTATAGTATAGACTAACTTTTGTCCGCCAGTTCGTCCGCGTGGAATAGTTAATTGCGTGTTGTTATAGCGGCAACAGAAATACTCATTTTGTGATAAGTTTGTTTTTCATAGTGTTTGTATGAATGACAAAGTTATATTTGCGGTTTTTTTTAATGTGCTATATCTCATAAACTGCTAACTATATATCGTTTAAACCAATTTTCATTGAAATTTTTCATTGCGATCTACAGCATATAATTTTTTTTGATTTTTCTCTCTCTTAATTTAAACGTTAGAGGGGCACACACACACACACACACACACATCTTACCACTTTGGATGTGTCTATCGTTCAGACGATTGAGTTTGGGAAAAAAAAGTTCTAGGAACATCAATGTCATTTTTAAAGACCTATTTAGAGATACCCCCCACACGAATAGGTTTGATGAAAAATAGTATTTGTTTAGTATCATTTCCATGTATGTTTTATGGGGAGTGTTTTTATGTTTTTATTTTTGTATAAAAATCGTAAAGCGGTTTTTAGAATACATAGTACCTACCAAGATTCAACTGTGTAGTCTTAATAGTTTCCGAATAAAGTGGCTGTGACATACGGACGGACAGACAGATAGACGGACGTACCGACAGACATGACAAATTTATATAGGTTCCGTTTTATGCCCTTCGGCTATCGGAACCCTATAAAGCTGTCAATTACACACATCAAAAGTGTCTCGGGATCAACATATATTTTTGCAATAACTTTTCTCCTGATTGATATTAATTAAAAATTTCTTTAAGGATTCATCAAATAAAGTGTTTTCGTTTGTCACAGTAACGATAAACCAAGTCACCTTTGCATTAATAAAGAAATTTGCCATTTTCCTAATAAAGGGATTTTTGACATTTGAACCACTAACATTAAAGTTCGAAAAAAAGACTGAAATAACAGTTTTCTTTAAAATTTTATTGGGTAACTTAAACAATTAATAATCCGTGTTTCTACCGCGAACACTAACAACACAAGAACATCGGTTTGGCATACTCAAAATGAGTTCATCCAAATCACGCTGTGGAATGGCCGCCCATGTTCGTTGCAACAACAAAAAAAGGTCTTCTTGCGACTGGATACCCTCCATATTCGGCAGAGCTCTTCTCTGTAGCATATCCCATGCATGCTCAATCGGGTTCAAGTCTGGCGACTGAGCAGGCCAGGGCAGGACATTGATGTTAGCTGCGGCGAGAGTCTGTCTTACAACTCTTGCGGTGTGCGGTCGTGCATTATCATGCATTAACTGAAATAAGGGACCGATTTGCACTTGTAGAGGAACGATGACGTCTGATACAATCGTCTCAGCATAAATTTGAGCGTTGAGGTTGCCTCTGATCCAAATCAACTCAGTTCTTCCGCCGATCCAAATACCCGCCCATACCATGATGGTTCCACCACTATAAGGATGGACTTCCTCGCAGGATTTTAATCGCTGTTGGCGTCCAGGGGTTCTCCAGTGTCGTATACGTCTTGTATCCGGTCTCATACCAAAACGAGACTCATCAGAAAAGCACACGAAACGCCATTGTTCTTCTGCCCAATTTCTGTGTTCAAGAGCCCATTGATATCGAATCCTACGATTGTGCATTGCTATAGGTGGTACCCGTAGCGGTCTTCGGGAATGAAGGTTCACTTCATGCAAGCGGTTTCTGACTGTTTGGTCGCTAATTAAGTTCCCTGAAGAGTGATGAAGCCTCACGGCTAACATCATGGCGGTTATTGTTGGAGCTCTTCGAGTTAAGATTTGAATGTATCGGTCTTGTCTCCGTGTGGTGCAGCGATACCGTCCTCCATGGCGCTCAGCCACGGTACCAGTGCTTCGGTAACGTGTCCAAAGTCGACTGATAACACTCTGACTTGTATTCAGAGCTAAAGCCACAGTACGTTGCCGGGAACCAGCTTCTATCATTCCCACGGCTCTGAGCATTTCTTCCCTGCTTAAATGACGTCGCTGCTCCATAATAACGTTGGTTTTAATCAGTAGTAGGGAAACAGTAGCACTAATAATGTCTTCAATGCGTTGTATGTTTTTATAGGGAAAATATTGACAGCTGATTTTCATCTTTTACACGAATTTGATTCACAGTTCCTGATTCAAATTATGAAATGCACCAAAAAGGATCCATATAAATTTATAAAATCATAAATTTATTACAAAGCCACATCTCAATCTCAAGAAATCCGCATAAAAATGCTTGATCCCTAGACACTTTTGATGTGTGTATATACAAACAGACATTTCAGTTTAATTTATTTGTGTAGATTCGAGTGTTAGTAAAAACGAGCATTGTATATTTTTGATGCTCTGTAGGTAGGAATAACATTAAATAAAAAATCGATTTTTTTTTTTTTTAGAAAAGCGAAGCGAGCCTGCGACGATCAAGCTCGTTTCTACATGCGAGGTGACAACAAAAATTGTATCGCTGTTGAGAAAAATGGTCAGTTACATTTAAATATTGTTTTTTTAATGTCTTGGTAAGATTGGAGGTACCGTGGGATTATAGCCATATTTATTATTGAGGGCAAGCTAGCCATGGCCATAATAAAAAGTTAAAACAAAAGGGATGTTTCCTGACAAAAAAATATGATTCTGATTTTTGTTTTATCATCGCCGTTCTCCTGCTTTATCCCAATTCATCTGGGGTCGGCGCAACATGTCTTCTTCTTGTTTTATCAAATTAATAAAAATTGACGAAGATAAAACGCGTCAAAGATCGTGAGTGGGGGCATGTGACGTCACTTTCAGGTAAAAAAAAATACTGCAATGTGACGTCACACGAGTTTTCGAAACACTGTATCGTCTTTATTTTTTGTTTACATGAAAAAAGACAAACATGTGTCCAATATTTTGTTATAAATGCATCTGACGGACTAATTAGATTTTTTTTGTCAACTAACCTATTGCAATTTCCACAGGTTCTTAACTCCTTAGTCTTGCCATAGCAAAAATTTGTTTTTTTTTTGTGAATGCGTTCTCATTATATTCCAAACTTATGTGTACATTTTCAGGTGTGGGAGTAGGCCGACTATGGCAACAGATGTTAGCGATACTGCCGCAATCCAGCCTAGAAACGTCGAGAGCTATTTGCGCGCAATACAAGTCGCCTCTTGCTTTATATGAGGTAATACATATCTATTTTAATATAAGTATAAGCCTATATTGTCCCACCGCAGGCCAAAAGCCTCTGTTCCCCCGCCTTCTGCGAAGCAGTGTTGCTAGCGAAGGAGGTGGCGGAACTTGAGAGGAAGACAACCTCTCGTCCCAGCCGCCGCGGGAGACGCTCCGGGCGTCGGGGGCCACGTGATGGCTTCCGGCCACCGTAGGCGCGGGCCTGTGGACGGTGAGTGATGGGTAAGCTCGCCGTCCGTCCGTCCAAAGACGACGACGCGTTCGTGTTCCTCGCGCGCCTCATAGAGATCTCAGCAACATTGCAGGGGCCCACAAGGGCCGACGCCTGACGGGGCTGCGGGTTGTTCGAGAGATACCGCGGCCCCGCACACAAAGCGCTAAAATGGAATATGGGTGGTTTTTAGTCAATAGAAGTCTGACACTCCCTTCCGTTCCGCCCAGAGCGGCAGGAGTCATTTAATGTTGTCTCTTCTTTCATTTTTCGCGATCTAGTGCGATTGTAGACCAAATTTTTTTTTTTTTATTTCTCAGAGCCTTGACTCAGCGCCAGCAGCTGACAGCATCTTGACGCTGGCAGACATCGGCGTGTCCCGCGCGGCCGGGCCCGGGTGCCGCGCGCGGCGGGTGGGACCCGAGTTCGCGCGCAAGCTTCACACCTTGTTCACGGCGACTAACGGAGACCAACTAATTGAATAACTACCCACGTGGCATCCACGTGTACCTAAATAGCCAAAAGAAACCGTTTCAATATTACGAAGTTCCCGTAAGGAGTTAAGAACTGCCCGTCGGGGCTGCGGGTTGTTCGCAAGAGATACCGCGGCCTCGGCATGAAGGGCTCAGAACGAACATGGGTGGTTTTTAGTCAGTAGAAGTCTGACACTCCCTTTCGCTTTGCCCAAGAGCGGGAGGGGTTATTTGATGATTTTCCACCCGTCAAAAAAAAAAGGAATTAAGAACTTAATAAAAATAATCTTAAGCTTAATAATAACTACCACTCGGGTCAATCTTAAGGTTAAGCCGCGCTTGCCTAGGTTGGTATGTGGATGGGTGTCCGCCCATTACATACCAAGTTTCCTCCGTGCCTCGGAAAGCACGTTAAGCTGTTGGTCCCGGCTGCCATATATAGAGCTTTGGCAGTCGTTACAGGTAGTCAGTGACCTGAAATTTTGACATCCAGTCTTACCAAAGAGTATCGTATTACCTAGTAATATATTAACTGGGTTGTGGAGATCAGATAGGCAGTCGCTCTATGTAAAATACTGGTATTCAGCTGCATCCGGTTAGACTGGAAGCCGACCCCAACATAGTAGGGAACAGGCTAGGCAGATGATGAATCCTGCATCTGCCTGACGGTTGTCGTCGGTTCAGGATGTTATATGCAGATAACATTGATTGCGCGATGCAGGATTTGATTTAATTCTTAATTTGCGTCGTAGATGTGTTAGAGACATTTTTCCCCTCCCGCTCTTGGCCAGAGCGAAAGGGAGTGTCAGACTTCTACTGACTAAAAACCACCCATGTTCCTTCTTAGCCCTTCATGTCGAGGCCGCGGTATCTTTTGAGAACAACCCGCAGCCCCGACGGGCGTCATGTGTTAGAGACCTAAGGATTTAACTCGAAATGCAGTGGACTGTAATTTAAATAAAATTCAAAACAGGCACAATTTATTTTCGAGGTTAGTAAACGTAGAAAGTGAAGCCGATGACCCTCGTCCCGCCGCCTTCCGCTGCCTCACGTTGGCAGCCGAAGATTTCCGAGTGGTCAAAGGCTCCCGAACAGATGTCTCTGCAGTTCTTTTTCTATATTTTTGGTATCTTTCTAAACGAACAGCGTACGCATCACCCACTCCGTGAATGTCCCGTTATCCCGTAGGAATGTCTAAATTATAGCCCTCTATACATTGACTTATATATTACTGCGTAAGGACTGGGCGGACGACATGTTAAAATGACGCCTCGAACGTGGTCCCAATATGGTCTTTCCTAAGCCAAAGTGAACTAGTCCACGATCGGCTCTCTTCGGGTGCGGTCGTAAATTTTATTAAAAGCTTTATTTATGTTCTTTATACCTCGAAAATACCTCGCCGCTTATACAAGGTTACATTAACGAGCAGACTACACCGATTCTCTGTATGGCGAACGCGTCGAGCAAATGTTCGGACGACCGTATCTTTAGTTTTTATATCAATGCCTCTATATAATTTTATTCTATTTTAATTTTAGCACTTGTAGCTAATATAGCTGTTAGTGGGAAGCTGTGAAAGAATTTTCGGAATCGAATCAGTAGTTCCGAAGGTCGTCTTATTATATAAGATGCTTTAAGATATTTTAAATTATTACTGTGTAATAGGTATTTTAAGTTTAACTGAATAAATATAATCCATTTTTAAATTAATGTGTATTTTATTTGTTTAACCAAATTAGGCATTAGGCAAGTAATGAATAAAAATGCAAGAAACAACGAAGTTGGTATAGATTTATGGATTTTTTTAAGACGCTTGAATTTATTTCCATAAAAGATTTTTTTTACACAATGTTTTATTTTTGTTTTACGTTTAGAACCCAATGGCTTGGGTCGCGACGATGGCAAAAGACCGGACGGCATGTCTTTCGTTTCCTTTAGTGTGGGACGCAACATGTGTCGATACTCTTGCGCTATCACATCTTCTAAGCTTATCGTGCTGCGCAGGTGGTGCCGCTGCGGCTGCAGAGAACCTCAAGCGGCGTAATTATAGTAACCTTTGTGGAAACTATATTTTCGAGCCGTTTGGGGGTTTTGAAACTCTGGGGCCGTGGGGTCCGAGTGCTCATAGCCGGTTTAAGGAAATTTCAAAACGCTTCTCGTGAGTTTGTGACCCAAGGGCTGACTTTTATCTTGGCCAGAGGTTAAGTGTTTCCATACAACGTGGCAACGCCAGTCTTTTGGGGACATTACCGGCTGACAGCATTGAGGAGCAGTTTTTTTATGCCTTTCTATAGTTTCTTGTTAGTTTATTTAATAGTTTTTAATTATGTACATAAGTTTACATTTAATAAATACACCTTTTATATTGTTCAATAAAAATACTTGTTCGGGTTTACCCGGAGTAAGTGAGGACTAGTCGACACGGAACTCTAAAGCTTATGTGTTTATTTTTGTAAATCACAATGAATGATAAATTGAGGAATGAGGTTATACGAGAACGTTGCGGTTTATAAACCGCAGAAGATGTAGTGACAAAAATTGAAAAGAGTATGCCAAGGTGGTTCGGTCATGTGGAGAGGATGAATGAAAGTCGATTAACAAAAGGTATTTACAAGGCAGATGTGAGTGGTAATGCCGGGAGGGGACGCCTTAGAAAGACATACACTCATTTTATTGGTGCCGTTCCAGTATACTATAGTAGTCTTTGGTGCCGTTCTTCTGAAACGACAGGTGCGTAGTACTCGTAACCGGCGTGCGTGTATGACCAGATGTATGAATGTGGACGAGGCAAAAGGAGTATGTAAGGATCGTAGCAAGTGGCATTCTGTTCTGTGGTTTCTGCCTACCCCCATGGGAAAAGGGCGTGAGTTTATGTATGTGTAAATCTAACGTAGTTAGTTAGTACGTTAGTACCATATAACCGTTCGTGCAAATGTATAAACAGGCACAAGGAATAAAGGAAGCAGTATGAAGGGGTCGTGGTGGCGTTCTGTGGTTTTTATCTACCCCCATTAATTTTATTTAAACATGTATGTATGTATCTGTCAGTCTTCTTCGGACAATTTAATAAACTACTTGCCAAATCAATGCTTCAAAATTTGAAGCATGAGTGAGAGTGGTTAGTAGTATTTAATTAATACTACTAACCACTCAAACCGAATTTGGCAAAAAGACTCGTATCCATGCTCAGAAAACTAGAACACACACAAGGTCATATTAAAACATAATAAATGTCAAAACAATAAATCTAAGGATAACCTCAAACTTTATGTAATAATTATTAAAACGCATTTAAAACTGCATTTTATCTCGTTTTTACTAACTTTATATTCAGTACGACTTAGACATGACTGTGTATTTATCAAGAATTGCATTTAACACGATTCGGTGTGCTGCACCGAAATGTTTTTCGGCGAATTCTGATGTGGGTTTTGCAGTGCTCAAAACTCGATTATTGTTGCCAAAGAACGATGTATTTAGTATTGGAGGCGTAGCAGTAGTAAGGAATTATGCTAATGATGCTATACAACCGACTATACCGATAGAAAATGGCACGATCCCATTAAAAAAGAAGACCGTTCACAAGAAGGCTAGTCCATCAGATTTGACTCAAAAAGAGGGTCACTACCTGACTTTGGCTTATGCAACAGCGAATTCCTATGACCTGAAGAGTCTCAAAGAAGCCCTTGTTCAGCAGAAGCTATATGAACCTGGAACGTAAGTGGTTTTATTCAGAATTAACTTTAAACTTGAATGATGCAATGATTTATAAGAAACTGCAATGTTTATAGTTAAGTAAGATGAATAATTTTATTTATTTATTAAAACTTTATGCACTAGTATTAAAACTGTACAAAGGTGGACTCAACGCCTTGGGCATTTTCTACCAGTCTACCTTACGGTGATGCAGACACAATGCACAGTATGTGCAAAATACCTAAAATAGAAGAATAAATATTAATAAAATAATATTACATAAAATATAAAGTTTTGAAAGATAAACAAGAAAAAGTACCACAACTTGGTTTTGAGACGAAGCTGTGCCATTAGTTCACAGAAAGTGTCAACTAAGCATTTTGTAGTAGAATGTAATTTAGTGGTAACTTATCCAGTATAAGTTGGTTTTACATTTCATTAAAAGTCTAAACTAAACAAGTTCTACCGACATTATTATGCTATCTGGAAAGTCTACAAATTACTTTAAAAATATTTTTAGGTTAAAAGCAAATGAAATTGGAGATGTGGTGGTGGCAAATGCAGTGTACAGCGTGGGTGCTGAACCAAGAGAGATCATATTCTTCAGAGAAGGTGGCATGGTTTTCTGGAACTGCACCGAGATGGAAGCCAGCAATGTGCTGGATTTTGTGAGACCGTATGTAGACCCAAATACATTTTCATATACATGGTTTTTGTAGGATTATCTGGATTGTTGAATGATCTATTAATATTATGTGAAACATGTTTGACTAAATTCAATTTTTTTGGTAAATTACTAAATGGACTTGCTTCTGACCTCGATCACGCCTGATGGAAATTGATTTATGAGGTCTATAAATATAACGAGCTTGCTCAAAATCACTCTTCATATTACAACATAACATAACATAAACTCACGCCCTTTTCCCATGGGGGTAGGCAGAAACCGCAGAACGCCACTTGCTACGATCCTTACATACTCCTTTTGCCTCGTCCACATTCATACATCTGGTCATACACGCACGCCTGTTACGAGTACTACGCACCTGTCCTTTCTGTAGAACTACACCAATAAGATCAGTGTCATATTAATGTTTGTTAATATTACAAACAAAACGAATAAAAACTAACATTTTAGTAACTCCAATGAATATAACAAACATGGAAGAGAACAATGTAGTCATCATCATCTTCCTGCCATTTTTTTTTTTTTGGCGGTTGGTAAATCATCAAATAACCCCTCCCGCTCTTGAGCAGAGCGAAAGGAAGTGTCAGACTTCTACTGACTAAAAACCACCCATGTTCCTTCTTAGCCCTTCATGTCAAGGCCGCAGTATCTCTTGCAAACAACCCCCGGCCCCGACATCATCTTCCTGCCCTTGTCCCATTCTATGGTTGGTGCAACACGTTTTTTTCTTCCATTCTGTCCTGTCAGACCACGGCTTGTTAACCCTTTTCTCTTTCATATCATTCTTCACAGTCCATCCATTTTTTCAAGAGAATAATGTAGTATTGTATTGAATTGATTTCAGATACGAAATAGAGAGCTACCCTAAAGATGTGGTGGAGAAAGAAAGAGAAGTGATGACTTATGTCTATCATCCCAACTCGTAAGTTATTATTGCACTACTTTTGTATGAGCGAGCTTCACATACACATGAAATATTGAAGTATTTTGTACTAAAAACCAAACTACTCAATAAGGAAATTGTATGCAGTTGCAGCATCATCATCTGCATAGCCTTTTTCCATTATGTTGGGGTCAGCTTCCAGTCTAACTGGATGCAGCTAAATACCAGTATTTTACATGGAGCACCTGCCTATCTTACCTCCAAGACCCAGTTTAGCACTGGGTAATTAAATGCCTCTTGGCAAGACTATCAAAATACTTACAACATAAAATATTGGTTGATTATTGGAGACTGATTCCAACATAGTTATAAGTTTTATTAGGGACTAGGTAGATGACGAAATAGTTTTGGTTGCTGGTAACCCTACAATAGAAGTGTATTTTGAAATGGCAATTTAATAAAAAACAAATTAAAATGGTGATGGTTCTTGTTCTAATGTATGATGTGTATGATTTTATATGCTTGCACTTATTCAAATTGCTTGGCTTGTGTTTTATAGACCATACTTAATTGGGTAAACAATTCTCAATTATAACTTGGCTTGTTTTAAGCACTAAATAGTGATGTTCTGAGTTGTCTTTGGTAAAGGCCGGGACACATCAGATGCGTGTCTCATCACTTCTCGCAATTGGGTCTGTTCCGACCTTATAAGTATTCACAGAAAGAGTTGATTCTCAGCCTTATCCATAAATGTTTTTACGAAATGTCTTATAAAACCTGTAATTTTTATTATCTACGTAACAAAGAGTATTTTATCTTTGATAAAGTATTTTTGATGAAAAGCTAGGATAAAATTGAGAATAAATAAACATGATGACTTGTTCTTTACGCAAGCCGGTCTAAGAAGTCTGGGGATCAATCTGTAGCTGTCACTAACTCCACTAGAGGGCGCAGGTGTGTGTTTTTACAACATTTAAGGTGCTATGCACATTCAGAGGATGGTTTTTCGATTGCTTTATTATAAACATAAGAAAGTTGGTCGCTGAGTTGTACACAAGACAACGTTTGTTGTTTGTTATTTATGTTCTTTCTCCAAAATTAGTTTACTGTTATATGTTAGGTCTTTTTTATATTATTTATTATTGGTTTGTGTCTGTAGTCAATCGTAATATTAACTTACACCTTAGTATTGTATCGAGTCTGGTTCTTCTAACCAAACCGACAGATGTGTAGCTGGGGAGTTTGTTCCGCCACTTCTTCTTTCCAGCTAAAACACTAGGAAGTGTCGAAGGGTGGGCGTTTTGGGGGACTGTCTCTTGTAAATAAATAAAGTAAATTTTGACGTTCGAAAAATTATCAGCCGAGTTTGAATAAATGAATTTTGATTTTGAACAAAATGTTGTTATTGAGTCCGCTTTTTCATGCTTTTTTTCTTGCTTTGTACTATGTTCTATGTGTATGGATACTTAGTACAAAATCTAAACTGCACTGAGTCGTGAGGTAGTCCGCTAAGTGTGCACAGCCCTTTGATCATCTAATATATAAAATTCTCGTGTCACAGTTTTCGTTGCCATACTCCTCCGAAACGGCTTGACCGATTTTGATGAAATTTTTTGTGCTTATCCGGTATCTATGAGAATCGGCCAACATCTATTTTTCATCCCCCTAAGTATTAAGGGTTGTCCACACCAAACATTTTTTTAGTCACCCATCAAAGTTACCGGGAACGAAGTCGCGGGCATCAGCTAGTTAATCTTATAAATGATACAATGATAAATAATTTATTGAATTTTATGCAGGAAAAAATGTCATTTACAAGAGTCTTCGTTCGTATTGGTGCCAAAGCGGGATAACTCATTGGAGAGGTATACATTTAGGTAAGTAGAAAACTCTGGATCTCAATTAGTTTTTTCCTCAGGTGGTTGGTTATTTATTTGTTTTATTACGAGCCTGATGTGTCCGTCGATGAACATGATGCAGGGAAAACGTTTCCCATCCCTCCTGTCAGGGCTCCGGGTTGTCCGAAAGAGATACCGTGGCATCGGGCACAAAGGGCTAAGAAGGAACATGGGGTGGTTTTTAGTCACTAGAAGTCTGACACTCCCTACCGCTCTGTCCAGAGCGGGAGGTCCCATTTGACAGTTCCCAAACCCCCAAAAAAAGAAGGCTTCCCGTCCCTCTTTACATTTCACTCTGTCTATTGCTGTTTGGGACCCAATCCTTTTTAAAAAGAGTCCAGCTTGTCACGCCATCTCCTTCTGGGCCTACCGAGTTGCTTGGTTCTGTTGTCCAGAACCCATTCAGAAGCCACTTTAGCCCAATCTTGATGTGATATACGGCAGATGTGGCCTGTCCAGTTCCATTTTAATTTGGCTGCTGTATTGCAAACGCTTGCGATTTGGGTCTCCTTTTACGGTCAGAAATGTTGGTACCTAATACACAACAAAAGGGAGGCCTATACCCAGCAGTGGGTGAATTCAGGCTGTGAATGATGAGGATGATGATGATGTAGTACTTCGCTCTATGACTCGCAGGCAGACCTCGGTTGCGGACTTCTGTCGTATCGTTTATGATCACGTTTTGCTCCGTAAGTGAGAGAGGGAAGGATGCACGTGTCCATGAGTTTCTATAAGAGAGCAGGTGAATGTAATAAATAAATATCCTCATCTGCCTAGACTTTTCCCAAATAATATGTTGGGGTCGGTTTCCAGTTTAACTAAACCGGATGCAGCTGAATACCAGTATTTTACATGGAGCGACTGCCTATCTAACCTCCAAATCCCAGTTAATACTGGGTAATACAATACGATTCCCTTTGGTAAGACTTTCAGGTCACTGACTACCTGTAAATAAATATACGTATATGTATTTTGAGCCACAAGATACAAGCTATGCTTTTGTGGCTCACCGACATTGTATCAACTGTATTCTTTCTTTAATTAATAAACTTATTATTATTTCAGCCACGCGATGGTCCAGTCAGCTCGCTTGGGCGCCTGGGAGTCGCGGCTGGAGGCGCTGGCGGCGTCCGTCAGCTCACACACGGCAGCCATGCAACATGACGGTGCAGCACACGTCGACAAGAAAGAGGTGGCTATATCTTTATTAGACAGAGTTGCACAGAGAGCCATGGAGCGTTCCATGCTAAACATAAAGCTGGTAGATCGAGTTTCAAACGAGGAAAGATGTACTTACAAAGGTTATCGATATTTAAAATCGCGTTACGGAACTCAAATGGAACTTCATTTGAGCAGGACACCTAGCAAGGCACAGTGATCAAATCAAATCAAAAGTCATTTATTCAAATCAGCACTTTTCGAACGTCAAAATTTACTTAACTTATTTACAAGTGACAGTCCCCCAAAACGCCCACCCTTCGACACTTCCTAGTGTTTTTGCTGGAAAGAAGAAGTAGAACAGGTACACTAAGGCTGTCACCGAATGGCGTCCAAGAACGGAGAAAAGAAATGTGGGTCTCCGCCGGTGAGATGGACAGACGATACCTACAGTTGATTCTGGTGCATAGGAGTCGCAGTGGTTTGGGAATAGTGTGGCGGTCTTGTTCTAAAATAATCGATTTCAGGAAGGCTTTGTATGATACAAAAAATTGTGAAGAATAGGGATGTTTCCCGACAAAAAATAAAAAAATCTGTTCGGTTTATCGAAAAATATTCGACACATATTTTTTCTATTTTCACGCAAACAAAAAATTAAGACGATACAGTGCTTCTAAAACTCATGTGACGGCACAGTTCAATTCCTTTTTAACCGGCGAGTGACATGATCTTTGATGAGTTTTATCTTCGTCATTTTTCATTAATTTTACAAAACAAAAACATGTATTAATATTTTTCGATAATCTAACTGACGGACTGAAAAGATTCCTTATTTTTTGTAAGGCAACATCCTTATTATGTATTAAAGAAATCTTCATCCCCAATAACGGATGAAACAATGATTCTTCTCAGGTAGTTCGCAAACTAGGCGAGCTGTTCTCTCTGCGCCACATATTGAACGTGGAGTCAGACCTGCTGGACACTCCTGACTTCTACTGGGAAGAGGAGCAGCTGGAGCGACTGTACTCCTCGACCGTCGCTTACTTCACCATCTCCAGGAGGACCAGGGTATGTTGAGAACTTCTGTAAGCATGTACGTAATCAGCGTCTAATAATCCCATTGCTGGGCCTCCTCTCTATCGGTCCTGTGGACGACGAGTCATTACTCACGTTAGTCGTTAGCCCATTGGCTAACACCGTCCGTCCGTCTTGTGACGGCTGGCTGTAGCGAGACGGTGCGTTCGTGTTCCACGCGCGCCTCAACGAGTTGTCTACCGATGATGATATGACAAGGGACGCCTGCCGGGACTGCGGAACTGTTCGATAGAGATACCGCGGCCCAGGAACACAAATGACTAAGAAGGAACATGGGCGGATTTTAGTCATTAGAAGTCTGACACTCCCTTCTGCTCCGCCCTGAGCGAGAGGAGTAATTTGATGATTTCTCGTTCTTAAAAAAAAGTCTGTTCTACTGTCAATATTTCGCTTCCACTCAAACGTTATTTTTCCACCAGGTCCTAAACGAGCGTCTATCTCACTGCGTAGAACTCCTGGAACTGCTCTCCTCCTGGGCTGCAGACAGGCACCACGTCCGCTTAGAGTGGATGGTCATAGCCCTCATTCTGGCTGAGGTCTGCTTCGAACTGCTGCATCTCTTCGAAAGGTGGGTCGCGAGGAATGAGGCCGTAGATAGCTAGGGTTGGGACATTCCAGAGCCGCTTCAATCGGAATTGGGTGAAGTGGCGTCTGGAATTAATGAAGTAGAGTTGGGTGAAGTGGCATCTGGAATTTCTGAAGTAGAATTGGGTGAAGTAGCATCTGGAATTTCTGAAGTAGAACTGGAAACTGGAATTTCTGGTAAAGTTGATTCTGTGGTTTCAGAGGGTTGGAATGTAGTGATAAATGTTTACTATGGGAATTATATTGATAGTTTATGGTAACGAATATACGTAGTTTAAGTATAATTTAGTTATGGAAAATGAATAAAAAAAATTATGAATAGTTCAACTAAGAGAAATCATAAATAATATGTTTACTATTTTGATCTAAAAAGAAGGCTTTTGGTCATGGGCCTTTATTAACTTAATGATAATTGAGCTCAAAATTATTTTAATAATTGCATTATTTTCTACTAGTCCTTAAGCCATAAATAAGTAGTAGATAATTCTTGTTACGTTTAAACGTGTTTAACCTATAACCTGTGACCTACGTAATTATGACTTACTTACACATTTTTTTTATCAATCAAGTATGTACCTAACTGCGGTACTCAGAGATACATATTTAATGATTTACTTAAGCCGTCACTTAGTAAAGATTTGACATACTTTTGTATGACAAAACTGTCAAAACCTTTACTAAGTGATGGCCTAAGTAATCATTAAAGCTCTCTGAGTGCGGCAGTCAGTTATATTTTGTCTTTTGTAATAATGTTAAAGTATTTCATTTTAGTTATTTTTTTATAATAAATTAACATGACGTTAAAAAGTGTATATTTAAATATATTTAAGAGTATGTATTTGTACAAAACGTCATTGAAGTTCTAACACCACGTAAGACATTTTAGGCTTAATTTTTAATGTAGTTTGCTGGAGAATCGGAAGACGCGTTGTTTCAACCAATCACAGAAACAAGCAACGTCTGTATTTAATTTGAAGTGAACACAAATTAAAAAATGGTATTGTACCAAAACCACCAATCTGTCTGTCTGTCTGTCCGTCCGTCGCGCTTTCACGCCAAAACTACTGAACCGATTTAAATGAAATTTGGCAAAGACCCGCCCCGATTTGGCCTGACAAAGGACATAGGCTACTTTTTAACGCGAAAAAGGGTTGTAAGGGGTTGAAAGGGGAGGGATGAAGGATTAATTTTAGTCGCGATAACCGACATCGGTCGCGATAACCGACATCGGTCGCGATAACCCACATCGGTCGCGATAACCGACATCGGTCGCGATAACCCACATCGGTCGCGATAACCCACATCGGTCGCGATAACCCACATCGGTTGCGATAACCGACATCGGTCGCGATAACCCACATCGGTCGCGATAACCCACATCGGTCGCGATAACCCACATCGGTTGCGATAACCGACATCGGTCGCGATAATCCACATCGGTCGCGATAACCCACATCGGTCGCGATAACCCACATCGGTTGCGATAACCGACATCGGTCGCGATAACCCACATCGGTCGCGATAACCCACATCGGTCGCGATAACCCACATCGGTCGCGATAACCCACATCGGTTGCGATAACCGACATCGGTCGCGATAACCCACATCGGTCGCGATAACCCACATCGGTCGCGATAACCGACATCGGTCGCGATAACCGACATCGGTCGCGATAACCCACATCGGTTGCGATAACCGACATCGGTCGCGATAACCGACATCGGTCGCGATAACCGACATCGGTCGCGATAACCCACATCGGTTGCGATAACCCACATCGGTTGCGATAACCGACATCGGTCGCGATAACCGACATCGGTCGCGATAACCCACATCGGTCGCGATAACCGACATCGGTCGCGATAACCCACATCGGTTGCGATAACCGACATCGGTCGCGATAACCCACATCGGTCGCGATAACCCACATCGGTCGCGATAACCGACATCGGTTGCGATAACCGACATCGGTCGCGATAACCGACATCGGTCGCGATAACCCACATCGGTCGCGATAACCCACATCGGTCGCGATAACCCACATCGGTCGCGATAACCGACATCGGTTGCGATAACCGACATCGGTCGCGATAACCCACATCGGTCGCGATAACCCACATCGGTCGCGATAACCGACATCGGTTGCGATAACCGACATCGGTCGCGATAACCCACATCGGTCGCGATAACCGACATCGGTTGCGATAACCGACATCGGTCGCGATAACCGACATCGGTCGCGAAAACCCACATCCACGCAGACGTAGCCGCGGGCATCAGCTAGTATTATATATATAGATAGTTATGGTATAATTGTGTAGTTGTGTGTATGGTGTAGTCTTCGCAATCTCCTGTAAACTTGCTACTTTTGATTGCTTACGTGGTGCTAGAACTTCTACGACGAAAACTAAGTTATTGTTATTTAGAGTATGTATTTGTATTTACTGTTAATTGGTCATTATGTAACAAGCTTGTTGTCGGTCAGTATGTTGCCAAAAATTTAGAGTTTATTGTAGATTTAAATAACATATTCCTAATTAAGAATGAAAGACAAATAATAGTTTTCAAAAGACAATTCTTCTATTTTTGAGAACGTTAGCATACCAGTCAGAATCAAAATCAAAGCATTTATTTCAAGTGGCCCATTTACAGGCACTTGTGAATAGTCGAAACAAATACAAATTAAAAAGAAGCTGCAGTCCCAGTCACAAGGCATAATAACTTGTGAGTGTACTGTAGTGACCCATTCCCTAGCGTAGATCTCTATGGAGAAGAAAGGACAAGAAACTCCATGGACACTCTTTTAAATCAGAATATGATTACATAACCTTCGTTACATCTTTCATGTTGATATGGTACGGTCAGCAGCAGAAGTAGCTGAACATTTCGAAATTTTAATTATTTGATGTACAAGACTCCAGTTATTATTTTTAATGTTTCAGAAAATTATTCTTTAAAATATTCCTTACTCTTTAATAACTTGTTAGTAACGAGTAATATCTAAAATGATTTTAATATAACACCTGCTTTGAAACTGTGTGTAGTGTTAATCTAGTTCTGATACTGACTGTACATGTGAGAACGGCAGTTCTTTTGTAGTGATTTTGTGACAGCTGCAACCTAACAGCGACCTTTTTAGTAGGGAAATAAATCTATATCAGTTTTCTGTGGACATTTAAATGTCCGCACTTGTGGCAATAAATAAAAGAAATCCAAGAATGTGAAATATATACAGGTTGTATATAGTTTAAAAATGTTCCTATGAACTAGAACTACTAGTGGTTTCATTTATTGTCGTATTGTCGACACCACCCTGTATATATATATATATTTCTAAATATTTAGCCACACATCGAAAGCCTCTCAGGACGTATCTGTGTGGTGGCGAGCCGTTCGTTTAAACTTTAACAAAATTTAACTTACTATACTAAATAATCTAGATCAATAATAAATAAATGCATTATAAAACTTACTTTTGATTATGGTGAAATTCATAGGTAGTAGATGCATGCAATATAATCCTAGTATGATACTTGCCAGTTTTCGAGGAAGTGTTTTAAAAATACCCTTACCCGACTTCGGCAAAGCCCAAAAGGAGGGTTATTATTCTTTCATTCTTACAAAAGTGTATATTACTATAAATTGATGTACTTACTGCCGCACTCAGAGATATTTAATGATTACTTAAGCCGTCACTTAGTAAAGATTTGACATACTTTTGTATGACAAAACTGTCAAAACCTTTACTAAGTGATGGCCTACCTAAGTAATCATTAAAGCTCTCTGAGTGCGGCAGTTAGTGTTACATAAAATTAGTTAGTTAGTAAGATTTGTTGTCGCGCCATAGTTGTTATTATATGTATGTATAATTTAACGTATATTCTATTTATGGTAGCTAAGCTTCAACTTGTTATATTAAATACAAATGATTATGAATCTCCAGTTAATTTTTATTTTAACGAAAGTTGCCATGACGTGATGCCTCCTCTATGCCAAATCCAACCTATTCCCATTAGAATAAAGTTTATTTTGGAACGATTGTTGATCTACATATTCCGTTTTCGAAAGTTCCACGCTACTTAATCAGTGATGTAGTTAGGTTGCAAAGATCGAGAGATATCGATAAAATATTTCTTGTAATATTTATTTTTATTTCTATTTACAGGACTTTTTTTTTTTGGGGAGTTGGGAAATCATCAAATGACTCCTCCCTCTCTGGGCTTAGCGGAAGGCAGTGTCAGACTTCTACTGACTAAAGGCACCCATGTACCTTCTTAGCCCTATGTGTCCGGAGCCGCGGTATCTCTTTTGAACAACCCGCAGCCCCGGCAGGCGTCGGCTCTTGCAGCCCCTGCAATGTTGCTGACATCTCTTTGAGGCTACAGCACTACCGCTAGGCTACCGCTGCTCTCATTAATTATGCTTTGTCGCTCCTAAGTCCCAATTCCTACCTTTCCTCCAAAATTCTTCCATTCTAACATATTCTAACAATACAGGACGTTATTTCAATTTTTGAAAATGGAGCGCCCCCATCCGCATCAGCGCCAGTTCTTCTCCGCCGAGTTAGAAGACGCAGTGCTGCCGGAACTAGCCAAGTCCTAACTAGAAGACCATATTTAATATAGCAAGCGGTAATAGATCATCTCCCCTTTCCTTAGGGATCTGATTGGCGTGTCTCAAAGCGCTGGCTCAATTCTCGTTCGGTCGAACAAGCTATTTGGCATACACGCAGAAATATTTGTAATTCTAGTACACTGACAATATTGTTTTTTTTTTTTTTAATGGGACAAGCCCGCCACACTATTCCCAAACCACTGTAACTCCTGTAAGCCAGAATCAACAGTGGCGACCACAAGAAAAGCGCCGAGACAATGAAGCTCGACGAAGTCCCAGGGAAACGATTTAACTGTCTTGGATCCCGCAACGAAATTAATCAGAAAAGAATAGCGGAGGAGTAGGAGAAACATAATTTCCACTTCCCTCCATATCAGCAGGAGACAGAACAGAACAAGGCCAATAGGCACACAGGGACAATATTGATTGCAATATTGTTTTATAAAGCTTTTGGCATTAAGCGAAATGTATCTGTGTAATCTTAAAAGTAAGTGCAAGTTAGTTGGCTGTATACCAAATACCTTGTTCCATAACCGACGGGCAAAATGTACATATTTTTTATTTAAATTATTTAATTAAATTAATTTACGTTAAATGCACTTTCAATTAATTATTACCTACCTACCTGTACCTACGGAACAAAAGTTTTGAAAAGCCCAGAAATGTTGAGATTGGGTTGCTGTGTTTTTGTATGAGGACCGCGAATCGGTAATCGTCGTGGTGGGAGCTTACAAGCAGTGTGCCTGGTAGCAACTTGAAGAGAGTTATAAGTTTATAAACTGACATAGTCACTAAAGTACACCTGCACGCGTAGCATGACCACCGTAGAAACGAGTTTTGTCGACGGAAGAATCGACAAAATGACAGATTGTAGCAAAATTGCATGTCAAATTGTATGGAAAAAGCTTTGTCTATTCTTGGTAGAATAGAGATAGAATCGCCGTACCACGCGTGCAACAGCAGTCCACTGCTGCTATACAAACCACTCCGACTGCACAGCCAGCTCCATTCTCGGCCACTATCTTCCACTATCATTACCACTTCTTCTTCTTCTTCTTCTTCCCACTAAAAACGGGATATTTACCATGTTTACTTTTTGTTCGAGCTATATAACCGATCCCGATATTTCGGCCTAAAAACAGGATATTTACCATGTTTACTTTTTGTTCGAGCTATATAACCGATCCCGATATTTCGGCGCTATTACAAAATAGCGCTGAAATATCGGGAACTCGAAACAAAAAGTAAACATGGTAAATATGCCATTTTCAGTGTTTATGTTGGTGGAGTGAGTAGCCAAGAATTAAGCTGGCTGTGCAGTCGGAGTGGTTTATATCATCGATGCAGGGGCGAGTAATATTAAAGTCGATTGCGAATATGGAAAACGATAAGCTATTAATTAAATATAAAAAAAACATGAATTTTACTTGTTATTAGTCGTTGTTATTGTCTTTCTTGTAGTGTTCGATTCCCGGGTCAGGCAAAGTGTTATTTCTCAGTAGCAGCCACGGAGTCTGTACTTGTGCCCGGTTGATAGCAATAGGCTCGCCCCTATTATTATGCAGCTAACATAACTGACGAATGAATTTAATGTACTATTAGTATTATTACACCTCTGCGTAACCTTTCGGGGATTACAGTGAATGTGATTATGTGAATTTTTCATTACCATTATTCACAAGTGAGTTATAGGTTTTTTTTTATTTTTTTTTGGTTGAGATGCTTTGTTCTTAAAAAGCTTCGATACTAAAATGATTGTGTTCCTTGCTCATTTCATGCAACTTCGAATTTAAATAGATAATTTCAACTTGTTTAAACGTTTTTATTGAATAAAACTTTTGTTTTCTCTGTAATAAAAAAAACTTTGAATTCCCCATTTTGTACGTGGCTGTAACCAGCCACGTCCAGAATTATAGCGCCCAAAAAGAAGCCTTTTGTAGTCATTACTGACACTTTGAACATACCGTGCACCCTTTTTTATTTTCGGTGGATGATTTCCCATCAAATGACTCCTCCCGCTCTGGGCAGAGCGGTAGCGAGTGTCAGACTTCTACTGACTAAAAACCACCCATGTTCCTTCTTAGCCCTTTGTGTCCGAGGCCGCGGTATCTCTTTCGAACAACCCGCAGCCTCGACAGGCGTCGGCCCTTGCGGGCCCCTGCAATGTTGCTGAGATCTCTTTGAGGCGCTCGTGGAACACGAACGCGCCGTTAACACGTCCTGTTATCGTCATAGGACGGACGGACGGTGAGCTAGCCCATTACTCACCGTCCACAGGCCTGCATACCGTGCACCCTCATTGCACCAGTTCTGTTGAGGTCCCATGTAATAGCAGAAGAGGGTATGGCCAACAACCAACACAAACCAAACTCCGTGACTGCTACTGAGATATGCGTAATGGAATAACCCAATAACCCTATGTCCATCCCGGGAATAGAACCCTCGGGAGGACCTCATGCTGTCGCATTTGCGACCAGTTGACCAACGAGGCAGTCTCACACGTAGGTATACTTAAAAATTTTCACGCAAACCAAGTCGCGGGTAACAGCTAGTTCTATAGAAAAACAAATATACAGTACAGTCTTTATTAATTACATCATAAATAAAGAAACAGAAAATAAAATACGTTTAAAATAAATATGTATTTTTTATTAGCTAACATCTTTTTCTATCATCTCACAACTCTTCTTATCATACTTCAGCATGAGGAGGTCCCAGAAGGCCATCCTCTCCCTGTAGGCGTGATCCTTCATGGTCATGTTGACATTGATGTCCAGGTAAGGTCGGGAGTTCCCGGTGACAGGCTCCCAGATCACAGGGAGGAGGGTTGTGTTCTGGGGCGTCGGGTTTCTGGAAAAGTATTGAATTTTTTAAAACGGCGCGCAAAATTCTTGTGACAACCTCTCGGGGATTACAGACGTGATGTAAAAACTTTTGCCTTGTATTTTGTAGGGGCCAATGGCTGTAGGCACCGTACACTAGCACTTTTGTTGACGTTGGTTTAGTTACGGAGTACACAGAAAGAACCACCAGTAGAGTTTTAAAGTTATATTAAAGTTGAAGTTAACAAGTTAGGGTGGTAGCGATTCTTTCTCTTGACAAGTGGTTAGTTCCACAGTTGTTGTCTGACTCGCTCTGCCTAGCGTGAAAAGTTATAATTATGGCGTAATATTTGTAACGCCAGTTTGTGGGTTGCTGCGTTTGAACCCACACACATTTTTCGTAGGTTGTGTACGGATATAAAAGGAAGGATGATAAAATGGCAAACTCAAAAACTCACCCGAATTTTACAAAGTTACCCCACATGGTAGTCATTCTGCCCCTCATCATCCTCTGCTCCGCAGACGTCAGCTGAGCAGTGGTTTCAAATAAATACTTCAGCTCCTCTGTATGTATCGCACCGGCTCCCGTCACATTCTGATAAGAACTACCACCAATATATGAGAACATATACTTATATGCCGTCCCCCGCTGCTCCATGTACTTAGATACAGATTTCTCCACAGCATAATTCAGTTTAAAGTCAGAAGAATAATCACTCAACTCTAACATAGATTCGACACCTATATTTTTGCTCCCCAAATAAAACGTCTTTACAATATCACTCAATTTATCCAACTCGTAATTACTTAAAATGAGATTGCTCTTCAAATTCCTGTAGAATACGTCACCCAGTTTGTCGTAGAAATCTTTCTCTTGGTTCACGAAAGTACCAAAATCCTCTTTACTGTTGTAACCAATCATGATTTTTACTTTTTCGATTCTATCTGGGTTGCTTAAATTGTTGATGCATTTGGTTACAAAGTGTTGGACCCCTCTGAAGCGCATTTCTTTGCAAGGTGTGAGCCTCATGGAGAGATTTTTTGCTGCTGCCATCACTAAAATAGGGTTCTGTTTAGTCAGATGCTTTAATGCATCTCTGGTCGTTGTCGCATTATATCCTAGGTGAGCTGAAAGTTTTACAGGAGCTTCATAGTTTCCATTTCCATAGAAGCCAGGCGTATAAAGAGAACCGCTTTGGATAATGGCTTTATCAAATAAATCCTCATACCTTGAATAAAGATGTAGATCTACTGACCCACCGCCATAGCTTTCTCCAGCAATTGTAATTTTATTCGGATCTCCGCCAAAATCCTCTATATTCTTCTTGATCCACCTCAACGCTGATATTTGATCCTTAAGACCTTGGTTTCCCGGTACGGACTCGTCATTCAAACACAGGAAGCCGTAAGCGCCAAGTCTGTAATTAACGGTGACGACAATAATATCCTGTTTGACCAAATGCTGGCCACCGTAGTCATTGGCACTACCGAAAACGAAGCCTCCTCCGTAAAACCAGACCAATACTGCAACTCTGTGGTGTACTGTGGCCGTATGCGGCACGTATATGTTGAGGGTAAGACATTGGAGAGTTCCACCAGGTCTGGAGATAACTTGAGGGCATATTATGGAGGAGTCGTTAGCAATAAACGGTTTTCGGAAATATGGATGTGGTAAGTTGCTCTGAAAAAAATAAGAATTGCGTTAAAATTCTTCAAGGGTCACAGACGTTACTATTATGAAAGGTCCATTTTACGCTTTCTAATGCAATTTATACTGTGCTCTGTTAAAGTGGCTATTTTAGACCCCCTGGACCGTTAAACGGGGTCGTTAGAAACGTAGGTCTGAATCGAGATTTTGAAAGAGATTTTAACCTTAAAAAATACCAAAAAAAATGTTACTTACTCCAAAAGGATTACTCTCATTCACTTGCGCGTACGGAACACCAAAAAACGTATTGTATCCATTATTTTTGAAGCCTACTATATTTCCCTGCTTTGTCGTGACAATGACTCGCTCGGTCACGGCTTTCGTGCTCACGAGAAATAGTAACGATGTTATTAAAATATTGAACATATTGCACTGAAGTTTTGATCAATATTGAACAAAGATGGGCGGGCTAAGTCTTATTTATGATGTTGAGTGTTCGAGTGGAGTGATTCAGGGCTTGTTGTAGTTCTAGGGACTCCCCGAACCCATATGTTTTTCATGATGCATTTGTAATTTTCATTGAATGTCTTAGATAAGGGGTTTTCCCGGTGCTACGTACAGAAATTTAAGTTTCTGTAGAAGTGTAGACAAAGGTTGGGTTAGGACAAAGCATTAAGTATAAATGTAACTTACCTATACATAATAGCCCTACCTAATTAACTAGTCATTGTATCATCCACACAATCCAATGAAACACGTTTACAACAAAAGCGAGCGCGTCGCGTGTCCGTGCCGTTGTCGTGTCGTGACGGTGACGCGTGCCGGAAACGTGTCGGACGGCGCCGGTTCAGCGACAGCTTGTTATACGGGCCGCTAGGTGGCAGTGCGGGCGATGCGGAAAGAGTAGCGGGAAATTATGAACAAAGAATGCCTTTTTGCTCCAGAAACTAATTTCTACAAATTAATCTAGAATGAATAAAATCACATGTATTTGAACACTGTGTACGTGTACGCAACACCACACCACACTGCGCTTCAAACACAGATTACTGACGTCGCGTCGCGTTGCTCCTAAAGTCGCTAACATTAAGGTAACACTTTTTTATAATTTTGTATTCATTGTTTATTACACATCCCCCACGTTTCATGCCCTAGTAGGCTGGGACATAAAAATACACACACAGATAGTAAATATAGCGACATTCCCGAAAAACTCTATTTTACCACTTACTTTGGGTTTTAAACCTATAATGCCGAGAGTCCTCCAGGTGGGTTCACTTTTTCCAACATTGACCCACCTGGAGTTCCACTTGCAATATGCATTTCATGGCATATGATCTCTATGCCACAGGGGTGGACTCGACTGTGTTAAATGGTAAATATCCCGTTCTCATATTCAATACTTCGTTAGTGACCATGTCAGTTTAAAAACTTATACCCGATACGCTTTAACGTACTTACCCGCTGTCGGTAGTACCATGTCTCTACGTATGTTTGTCGGTAAATCGTGGTTATTGTTCAGTGTCACGCGCCAGCAGGGCTAGGCAGAAATGTAACGTGACCTCTTTCTGTAACGAGCTACCGCTACTGAATGTTAATATAATTGTGTTAGTTTTACTTTGTTGGTTATTAACCTTATTATAGCAAATTCGTAACTCATTTACAGACCGCCTCGTTGGTCTAGTGGTAGCAAGCGCGTCTGCTAAGCATTACTGGGTTCGAATCCTGGGTCAGGTAAATTGTTAAAGTGTTTGTTTATTAGGTTTTTTTTATATATAATATATCGTGTCAATCTTCAGGTTAAACCGCTTTGATCTGGGTTGGTCCGTGGTTGGATGTCAACCCATTACAAACTGAGTCTCCTCCGTGCTTCTGAAAGCCGTTGGGCCCAGCCTGTCAATTGTAGATTTTTGGCAGTCGTAACAGGTAGTTGTGGTCTGAAAGTCTGACAACTTGCCAAGGGGTAACTGTCGGGGCTTTGGGTCCCGTCGGGGCTGCGGGTTGTTCGCGTGTAACGGTCCAGGGGGTCTAAAACAGCCACTTTAACATATCATAAGCAATACAAATTTGAGGCAGCATTGCGCTCTGTACAGAATGTATGCTCTGTACAAGGAACACGATGAACACATCGATTTATGTAATACATCTGTGCCTTCTATTAAGAAAATGTTAAACTGTAATTTATCTAATACTATGTCTGATTCTGTTTGGCCTAACTTAACTTAAGATTGTTGATAATTCTATTGAGTAATTTATTGATTATTTTATTGATTATTTTATTGATTGTTTTATTGATTATTTTGATTGATTATTCTTTTGTCGTTTTCATTATGTTGTATTTATATATATATTTTTATCTCGTATTTTGGCTGTTAAGGCGCATAATTATGTTGCATGTAGTGCTCTTCTTTAAGTGATGGGGCACTTAGACTTAAATTTGAAATGTTTTTTTGTAAATGTAACAGTGTACTCATTGTTGAGGAGCCAAATTAAATAAATAAATAATATGAATTGCGTTAAAAATCGTAAAATGGACTTTTCATAATAGTAACGTCTGTGACCATTTATGAATTTTAACGCAATTCATAATATTTTCCTATTGTGACCTATTTTCCTAAGGGGGTCACCCTTAGGAAAATAGGTCATAACAGACACAGTTACCTACTATTATGAAAGCTCCATTTTACTATATACTATTTTAAAGTAATTCATATTATGATCTGCTAAAGTGGCCATTTCAAAGTTATTGGTTGATTTCTACCGCTGTCCGTCAAAATCACACATCTTTATTATTGTTCGTATATGGATGCTGTTGGGTTTATTACATTAGATGTTTTCCATTTTAACAGTGATCGTTGCAATTTCTGTTATAAGATTTGTCTTGTGTCCCGTCGTGGCTGCGGGTCCCGTCGGGGCTGCGGGTTGTTCGCAAGAGAAACCGCGGCCTCGACATGAAGGGCTAAGAAGGAACATGGGTGGTTTTTAGTCAGTAGAAGTCTGACACTCCCTTTCGCTCTGCCCAAGAGCGGGAGGGGTTACTGGTTTGTCGAGGTCAGAAAGGCAATCGCTCTATCTAAAATACTGGTATTCTGCTGAATCCGGTCAGACTGGCTAGGCAAATGACGATGTTCATTTTTGTAAGCAAAAACAGCCTTCTGCACCATAAAACCTTACCTGAAATTAGTGTAAGCTTAGTAATAAAAGCCCACAAACTCTTAATTAAGTCGGTAAAATGCATCCCTCAAACATTCACTAACAAGGCAGTCGGAGGTTGCGGTAATCTGTCACGCTTCATTATATTTTCACGAGACTCTCGCCATTTTTTTTATGCTGGCGGATTTAAAAAGGGACTGTTGTTGTTTATGGCGGTAAATTAATTCGGATTTTGTTAGGTTTCATTTACGTTATGCATCTACATTGGTTGTGTATTTATTGTATTTTTATAAATCTCGTAATTTGTCATTTTAATATGGGGGAACCTGAAATAAATGTTTTTTTTTATTTTTGTTGGACTTTTTGAAAAATTATAAGATTTATCAAAGTCTGAATTTTAAGCTATTGCATAGCTTCTATCGCGAAGCCTTGAGCGTGGGGACCGAATCCAGAAACTCCGTAACGAAAAAAACCTAACACTCATTTATTTAATAAAAGAAAAAAAAACAAAGGAAAAAAAATACTGCATTAATAAAATAAATAAATAATTATATAATTGCATAAGTTGATAAAAAATGCTATGCAATAGCTTTACCGCGGCAGTCTCCGAGTGCCACACGTCTTATTTTTATTTGATTTTTTTAATGACTTTTGCACCTCTAACAAAACCACCTCAGACACTTATTATACATGGTCCTCATATGAATTGACTAATGTCTGGACTTCAAAAGAGACAGTGACCTCTGAGTTTGTTCCAGCTGTTTCTTCTCAAAGTTTTTATTTAAAACATAACATGATGTGACGTTTAAAAGTGTTTTTTTTTTTTTTTTTTTTTTTTTAATTTACGGAAATAAATGCAGAAGAGGAAGTATAATTTCAACATTTTGGAAAATGCTGAGAAAAGTTTTTGCACCATCAAAAGTAGATATTTTGCGCGGTTAACACGTATTCCTCATTGAAAGTCGAGCATCCTTGTCATAACAATATATTACGATATTTACGGGGGTCTCCCTTGTTATGGCATTTTTACGGCACGCAGTAGATTTATTACAGGTCGTCGATTTTTTCCGGACCTTACGTTCCGAAAAGTTGTGTTTACGACGTGTATCAAAAATTAAATACGTCAACAATGTTGTTTTGTTGCACAAAACAGAAAATATCTTAGAGAAATTGGACTTATCCAGAATTAATATTAACGGTGTATTCTATATTCTAACTAATCGTCGTTGAAGTTATAGTAACACCACGTAAAGTCAGGATCAGAAGTTCATTAACACTACTAAGTTTTAAAGCAGACTTTGTATTAAAAAATGTTAAATATTATTCGTTATTTATTTATTTAAGCCTTCTTAATTCCTTAGTAATAATAATACAGTTATTTTTTACATCATTTTAACTAAGGACCTCTCGACGAGTAGTCATCTCATTCCAGTTTTTCCTATCTTGGGCTGTTCTCACCCAGTCGTTATTTGTGAATTTTCTTCCCATCTCTCCAGAAGACGACCGCTTTTCCTTTTATATTACTCGCCGCGTTACTAACAAGTTATTGAATAGTAAGGAATATTTACCCGACTGCAAGGAAAGCGTTACGTTTTTCGCAACCATCTTTTTTAAAGAATAATCTTCTGAAACATTACAAATAATAGCTGGACATCAAACAATTAAAATTTTCGAATGCTAAGCTACTTTTGTTGCTGACCGTACCTAAGTCATTTTGGCGGTTTTGGTATATTAATTTTTCATGCCGTTTGCTAGAAAATCGGAAGACGCGTTGTTCAGAAAATCATAGAAGTAAGCGACTTTTGTTTACACCCAACAAAAATTTAAAAAAGCTGGTTTGGACTTTGGAGGTTTTAATTCTTCATAAACACTTTAAAACACAATCTTTCACCACGTCTTTTCCTAGTTGTAAAGCTCCATAGTGTTAAAATAAGTGTTTTCTTGTACAATTTAAGATAATAAATATACTTTTTTTTTTTTTTACCTTTTTAAACCAACTTAACGCCCAAAACTGTGCGGGGGCTGATTAAGCCATACTTCACAAACGCACCCAACGGTGTGGAAGAGATTAGACATTAAACTAACAGGGTCTGACGTCGTGTCCTAGGGAGATAATTCAATACGATGGCCTTGAGTTTAGGTAGAGACCTGGTCCTAATGAGATTATGTAGCTTCCTTTCAGGCCAACATACCTACTATCTACACTAATATTATAAAGAGGAAAGATTTGTATTTTTGTGTGTGTGTGTGTTTGTAATGAATAACCTTAAAAACTACTGAACCGATTTGAAAAATTCTTTCACCGTTGGGGAGCTACACTATCCCCAGGTGACATAGGCTACTTTTTATCCCTGTATTCCCACGCGAACGGGAACTACGCGGGTGAAACCGCGTGACGTCCGCTAGTAGGTACTATACAAAGTACAAGTTTTAGTCCGTACTATACAATAGTTTAGGCAGTAGACAGGTATTTTACCAAAGCATGTAGGTAAATCATAGGCCTTTTATATACCTACTCTTATTTACGTCAGTGATTATCTACTTATCCTCCGTGCCTAGAAAGGCAAGTTAAACCGTTGGTCCCGGATGTCGTATGAAGATCTTTGGCAGTCGATACTAAGCGGTACCTACCATAGTACCCAACCTAATTGGTTTTATGACAGAAGAAAGATGTTAGAGACTTTAGAGTTGCCATTGTTTCCGCAAGCCAGGACTCTCAAGGTAGTCTATGCCTCGCACTTCTACTCACCCCAAATAACTTGAAGGTCCCCCTATCAGCTGATTTGGTGTCTGCGAAATATGCCCCTCACGTCCCCTCATTTCGCAGGACGCATGCGCGCCGCCTCCGCCCGAATTCCGCGGTCCGCCAGTCAGCTGTCACACGCCGGGGTGGTCCAAACGCCACACTAAAACACAATAAATCGACATTTATAACATAAAAAGAGGTTATATTAAAAAAAAGTATTATTTATGGTTCATTTATTATCTGTGGACGTAATTTTGGCGGTAAAACGCGGGTTTAACATGTGTTTATGCTAAAGGTTAGCTAATCAGTGTAAAGTGGTTTGCTAGACAAAAAACAATCCAGGTTTTGTTTTGTGCTGTGATTTCTAGTGTTTCTCTTTGTTGAAGGTAAGTTTTTGATGTTTCAATCTTTCAGTTTGAATTTATGGTATGTTACATACCGTGTCAACAATCTTTTGATAGCGTCCGAAAAAGAAAACTAAACTTGTTGTTTTGTGAGCAGAGATTTTGTGTTGTTTACTGTTTTGTTTTATTTGTTTTTCGATCCTGAACTGGCTTATATCCTAATTGAAAACTATACTTTCGATAATAAGGTAACATTATACATACATGCCTACCTAAATATGAATCCTAGGAGAATAGAGGTAGTCACATTCCACGCTGGATGCCGAAAACCGCATGAATGCCTGCAACGCAGCGAGGCATATCGAGGAATTATTACAGGGATTTACGTCTCGTCATATATTTTAGACTAAATGGGAATGTTGATGGCAATAAGAGTAGAGGAAGACCTAAGAAACGATGAATCGACTGCATGAAAGAAAATATGGTTAGAAAGGAGGCTGATGAGATGACGAGTAAGCAAGAAGTATAAAAGTAGAAGACCATAATGATGATGTATTCCAGATTGGGATCTAACAAGAATTATCATCTCCCTGCCATTGTTCCATGTTACTTGGGGGTCAGCGCAGCACGTTTTTGTCTTCCATTCTCCCTTTTTTTTGTGGATGGGAAGTCGCCAAGTAACCCTTCCCGCTGGGGCGGAGCAGAGGAGACTGTAAGACTTCTACTGACACCCACCTACCCATGTTCCTTCGAACAGGTCCACAACTTCCATTCTTCCTGGTAAACCGTCCCTCTATCACTTACTACTTTTTCTTTCACATCATTCCGCACAGTTTCCATCAACCAGTATCAAGCCATCTAATGATCAAGGCATATGGTATTTTTTAGCACTCAAGATTCATTTAGGACACGAGAATCATGCTCACACCGCCTCAGTGGCGAGAATCAGAGGAATTATCGTATTTGGTCATTGCATACTAACGTTGGCACCTCCCTTTACGTATTGTGGAACATACGGGAACGCACCAAGACTTATCATTTAAAATCGTCAATCGAAAGATCGTCACAGCTTGACAAATTCCCAAAATAGTTGTTATTCGCAAAACTTCGCACCTCTCCTAACAAAAATCAAATTACACTGAAGGTCCAAACAGAAACAGAAAAGTGGTTGATTTATTCCCTGGTCGGCCTCAGAGGCTATTATTTACATTTTTTTGTTAAACTTTTAAGACGATCTGCGACCGAGATGGCACGTTCCTGTTTGAACCAAGGTTTTTAGGGTTCCTTGGGTGAGATTTTAGTTATATTGTCACGTGGACGCCTCAAAAATATTCTGTCATTTAATAATTCACACTATATAATATATTTATAGCAGACTATACTGCATCACCCAAAACGGGGCATCACTCACTGCTGGGTATTATATAACTTCAGGTCTTTAGGTCTTTGCTTAGTTTTTTCCCACTATACCAACAATGTCTGCTTATCTCGCCGCCGTACGACCAATTCAGGCAACATTAATCTTTCCAGTTCCCATCCTTAATAGTCCAGTCATTTAAGCTTAAATTAGGTAAGAATCTCGGAATTCGAGATACCCAGCTGTAAGTCTGTAAATACTTGTATATTGACACCCTAAAAGTTGTCTCAAAACCTACATAATTATGGTAGGGTGTACGCAACTATTAAATTTCAAGGTCAAAAGTCACAAAAATCGGTTTTTTGCGCTTTTTTTGTAAATATCTCATTTCCTATGGGTTTTTTGCTATTTGTATTTATTATTAATATTGTAGAATACAAAATTCTCTACAAATTTTGTTTAACATTTTTTTTATACGGTGAACCGTTTTCGAGATAGAGGGCGGAGAGCGCGCGGTCTGTTAATCTGTGAGTCTCGATCATCTTCGTTATATGCATTACGTCAAGTCTACAAAACTTAATAAACCTGTGCAGCTTTCAAATATTCCACCAACAAGTGCAGCTGCTCACCAATATTTCAAACGTGTACATTATCAAGTTCAAACTTGGTTAGGGCATGATTTGGAACCCTAGGTATGGGGTTGGGCAATGCGAATCGATTTTCTGGAGCCTATCATGACAATTTTGCCACCTGCTTCAGAAGATTTGCTTGCAATGCTCTTTAGCTTGTGGCCAATGTAATGGGCAAGCTTGTCTCAATGCTCTACCATATCAGAGCGACATTAACGACGATGGAACCTTTGACCTCGAAATCATGGAAGAACTTGAGACAAATGTCATTGAAGACGATAATGAAGACCAGTTTGAAATTTACCAGCAGCCAGAAGATGACGATGAAGAGGAAGAAGATGATTAAAGGTATAAATTGTAGTTTTTGTATCCTTTATTCCATTTTTTTACTTTTAATAAAAATAAATATATTGAATGATATTTATTTGTTTTTTTTTCATCATGTAAGAAGTTATTAATATTAATTAGGTTAAAATTCAAATATAATTCCTACATATTCATTAACAATTCTGTAATTACAACACTTACCTGCCCATGCAAGTAAGTGTTGTTAAATAAATTAATACTGAATAAAAAGTGGATAGGTTAGGAAAAAAAATATAAAATATAATATAATAGTTAATAAAAATTGACAAATATTTATAATCATTGATTTATCGATACTTCATCAACTATATATACATGGCGCGTTTTCGACCGTAGGCACCGGTTGACCTGAAGTGATCCTGTGACCGCGCGCTCTCCGCCCTCTATCTCGAAAACGGTTCACCGTATAAAAAAAAATTTTAAACAAAATTTGTGGAGAATTTTGTATTCTACAATATTGACAATAAATACAAATAGCAAAAAACCCATAGGAAATGAGATATTAACAAAAAAAGCGCAAAAAACCCATTTTTGTGACTTTTGACCTTGAAATTTAATAGTTGCGTACACCCTACCATATGTAGGTTTTGAGACAACTTTTAGGGTGTCAATATACCAGTATTTACAGACTTGCAGCTGGGTATCTCGAATTCCGAGGTGAACTTACTATAATGACTGGACTATAATACATATACCGACGAAGTCGGGTAACAATGAAAAACAGATCTAATATTATTTACCAACCGTACACTATTTATTTTATTTATTTATTCTGTTTCTGACAACAATATAATCCAACTTGTTAGCAAATAACAATAATTTTTTTTTGGGGGGGTGGGAAATCATCGAGTAACCCGTCCCGCTCTGGGCAGAGCGAAAGGGAGTGTCACACTTCTACTGACTAAAACCACCCATGTTCCTTCTAAGCCCGTTGTGTCGAGCCCGCGGTATCTCTGGCGAACAACCCGCAGCCCCGACAGGATGCATAACCTTTCCTTTGATAAGCTACAGAAGGCAATTCTTTTAAAGAAAGAAAGGGTTTGCTAGTTTGATGATAAGAATATCGTAGAATTCGAGCACAAATATTGCCAAAGGGTATAAATTGGGGCAAAAGCACAGGTAGCCCAAGAAAGCGCGAATACGAGAGTGTACAGTCTTACTACTTCACGAGCAATGCAATAGTATTTTGGAAGCCATTACGAAATAGTCTAATGTCAAAGTAGAAACCGCTATTTTACGAGTTTTTCGACGTACTGTTTTCTCCTCTACACGTTTTCATGCATAGCAAAATTTGCCTATGGCGAGCTTAAGGGAAAGTTTTTTAAAGCATGGTATCTGGCAGGGTGGCGTGCTTAACTACATTCATTACTTATTCACATGCTGCGATTCCACGAATATATCGATTGTTTATGTTGGTTTAGCTTTCAGTTTTTTAGAATTTCTATTTTTTTTCTATTTCTATTTCGTACTGCTGTTATAAGCTGAGTGGTTAAAACTTTAGAACGAAGTAGGTTTTCTCGGGATCGACTTCAAAGTTTTTATAACCAAGATCGACTTCCAAAACTTGGAAGTCGATCTTGGTTATAAAAACTTTACGCGTACTTCCCCATCATGCATTTGGTTAGCCTATGCTCAATTATGTTGGGGTCGAACTAAAGAGCGACCATAGCGGTAGTTATTTTTAAGCCACGAGCTCCTCATTTTTTGTCTAGTTTCTCAAACAAAATGCTGTTACAGAAGAAGAATATGCTTAAGTCAAGTTAAATTAGATTTAGTGGAACTATCATAAATTCAGATCGATAAATATGTAATACTTATATATATAGAGGCTCATCGAACCTAGTTTAAGCCAAAAAAAAATGTACAAGGCCTTTATTCTTTTGAGCGGAACCATTGACCCAAACGGCTCATCGCTCCTGACATTAAAGTAGGTAGTTTGAGACCCTTGCATCTTTAACCTTAGCTGTCATTGTTCGGCGGCGCGGTGGTATGGGACCCATTATAACGCCATACAACACACCACATAGGTAGCATTCATGGTTAATACATACAATGTATTCATGGGTTTGTAAGTAAGCCAGTTCCTAGAAGGTTTAGAAACGGAATTGGTTGGTTAAAATTCAAAATTGTGGATTGTGGATCGATTTGTCACTACCATGCATCGTATTGAATTTTAACTACCACATAAATGATCGATTTTGATTCAGATGTGTGCGTTTTTTATACGATATGGGCCTACTGTGGACAACATTGAGGGATCTGGTCCTAAAGACGATGGTACGATCTAGGTAACCTAGAAGAAGTCTATTAATCCGCAACTTAAACGTTTGATTGCCTACTCTATATCTCTATATCACTGCATAATTATCACTCCTAAAGTGTCGATGCCCGCATTGAGAGGTCTGTCTCTCTGGAGCCCTAACTACCGGTAGCTTAGATGTTGCTGCTTACACCAGCGGAACATATTTTTTCTTTGGTTTTTTTTAAGAGGTGCAACTATAGTCCGAAAAATTTATAAACAATAATATTAAATATTATTACTGAGAAAAGTGATAGCGAACTCGCCCCGCCACGCAAGATCTATTACAAAACCCTCATTCATTTCAATTCTTATCCCTATTTTCTAAAGAACCAGACAATCCCTCCTTTATACACAATCAAATCATCCCACAATACAATCCTATCTTTAATTCCGCCATCACAATTCACTGTTTAAGCCGTTTAATCCCATAAAAGCCATAATTCTACTTTATGTTGAGTCTAGGGCAATTATCTTAACGCCATCATTTAGGGTGACTATCGATTTTCATAAAGACCTCATTTGTATGGATTGCGAACTTTTGCTATTTTATTGGTGAAATATCTTCGAATTAATGTAATTGGTATTTACGTAATTAGTCCTCGAAATAATATGTAGGTAGTTATTTGATGTGTACTCTAAAATAGGTCAACAAAAAAAGGAGTTTTTTTTTTTTTAAAAACGTTGCCCCACACTAGGAATTTCTCCTGTATCGTGGGTGCGTTTACAAACATTTAAACTCACATACACAAATACCCAGACCCGAAACAAGTATCTGTAGGTCATACAAATATTTGTTCCGTGCGGGAATCGAACCCAGCGCAGCAGTCCAATCGCTCAGCCACTGCGCCAACCGTGTCGTCAAAGTTGTCTTTGTCTAACATGGAGCGGGAGAGGAAGACCAAAGAAAAGATGTATGGAATTTGTGAGGAATGGTATCATCATCATCATTCATCATTTTAGCCAAAAGACGTCCACTGCTGGACATAGGGCTCCCCTAGGTGTCGCCACATTAACCGGTCCCGTGCGTCTCGCATCCAGCGGGTACCCACAACCTTCACTACGTCATCGGAATGATATGAAAGGAATAAAGGATGCCGTGCCAGGGGGGGAAACTTAAATTCCTCTTTAAACTCAATGCATTCACAGAGTTTTACCGGTTAAGCAGAAGCCAGCCTCATAGGTTGACCTGATAGATGCTATTTATATAAAAAAAACAACTATGAAATTACGCTTAAACACAAAATTTTACATTTTATAGATCTCAAGACAAACTTCTGCGAAAAGTCAACACTAAAAAAAATAGAAAAAGATAAAAATTACAAAAAGAGTGTTAGCGACCCTGCCAGGATTCGAACCTGGAATCTTCTGATCCGTAGTCAGACGCGTTATCCGTTGCGCCACAGGGCCAGATGATAGATTGGTCGAAATAACAAATTCTGTCCTTGAGACAACTAGATGACTGTCTTAAGATGTTATTTTTTGGTGACGTCATCCAGTTATCTCTGGTACTGATAAAAATAGATTTTATTATCATGATTAATTCAGTACGGTAAGTACCTATATGCTAGAAGCAAGTAAAGTTATAAAGATATTACATATTAGTATGTTACATAATTATTATGTGTGTTTTAAAAAAAATATCTAGTCAATTACAATCGAAATGAAAAGAAATATCTATCAGTTTGTTTTTGACATTTAAAAGATAAAGGGTTTAAAACTGGCATGATCACTATAAACACTATCATAGACACTGAGCACGGAAAAATTCATTTATTAGTAATATAAGAACTATACCTACTTCTTAAATCCGCAATCAACAAAATTAAAAAAAATGTAATTAAATTCACGACGTCATAAATAATGCAAACAAACAAAAACGTCGGGTAATTACCATTACATCGGCGCGACGTTTTTGACATCGATCGTTTTACGGCGGGCGGGCGGCTCTCTAGGGCGGGCGGCACACGCGACTGTGTAGGTACCTGCGTAAAGTTTATAATAACTTTTACTTTCATTAAGAAGTTGTAGAAAGAACTTTTGAAACAGTTTTTAGTAAAGACATACAATGCCTTTATTTTTACCTCACGTCGGGGCTGCGGGTTGTTCACAAGAGATACCGCGGCCTCGACATGAAGGGCTAAGAAGGAACATGAGTGGTTTTTAGTCATTAGAAGTCTGACACTCCCTTTCGCTCTGCCCAAGAGCGGGAGGGGTTATTTGATGATTTTCCACTCGACAAAAAAAAGGAGGTAGAAAGGAGACAAAAACTATTTTTTATATTTTTTTTTTAACTGGGACAACCTTCCACACTATTCCCAAACCATTGTAACTCCTGAAAGCCAGAATCAACAGTGGCAACTCCAGAAGAGCACCGATACAAGGAAGCTCCCCAAAGACCCAGAGAAACAATTTAACTGTCCTGGGCTATTGCGTATCTTTTTAAATGTCAGTGGCTATCATAGTGTCCATCGATTAACTGTCAAATGGTTAGTTTTGTATACCAAACCATAACCATTTGACAGTTAATTTTGTATATGTATGGTTAGTTTTGTATACCATTTGACAGTTAATCGATGGACACTATGATAGCCATTGACATTTAAAAAGATAGGCAATAGCCCTGCTGGATCCCGCAACGAAATTAATCAGAAAAGAATAGGAAAACCATAATTTTCACTTCAAACAAAAACACTTATTGGTAGGACACGGTAGACAGACACATACTTCATCATCTGCCTAACCTTTCCCAACTATGTTGGGGTCGGCTTCCAGTTTAACCAGATGCAGCTGAATATCAGTATTTTACATGGAGCGACTGCCTATCTGACCTCCACAACCCAGTTAATACTTGGTAATACGATACTCTTTGGTAAGACTGGATGTCAGAATTTCAGATCACTGACTACTTGTAACGACTGCCAAAGATCTACATATGGCAGCCGGGACCAACAGCTTAACGTGCTTTCCGAGGCACGGAGGAAACTCGGTATGTCGGGCGGTCACCCATCCACAGACCGACCTAGGCAAGCACAGCTTTACCTAAAGATCGACCCGAGTGGCAGTTCTTATTAAGCCACGAGCTCCTCATACACAGACAGACACATACTTGTTAAATAAAAAATAATGGACCTTTCCATCAGAGACTTCTCAGTGTTAGCCTCGGAGTCCAGCCCCCTATTAAATGGGACTTAAACATAATAGGGATGCTTCCTAACTAAAAAAAATATGATTCTGTTTAGTCCATCAGTTACATAATTGAAAAATATTTTATACGCGTTTTTTTGTTTCATCAAATTAATAAATATTGACGTAGATAAAACGTCAAAGAAGCGGGGGCTTGTGAAGTCACTTGTAGGTAAACAATGTACTGACATGTGACGTCACACGAGTTTTCGAAGCACTGTATCGTCTTCATTTTTTGTTTAGGTCAAAAAAAATTGGGGCCTATATTTTTTGAAAATCTATCTGATGGACTAATTACATTTTTTTTAACTACCCTGTTGTCGAAATGTGGACGTACTATTAGGTACACAACTTTCTAATCCGTCGGGGATAAATGCGTTATGTAATGTTATATTATTCATTGAAATATTTTCAAATAAGTTAATGCAGTCTTCATTTACTGCAGTACTTGTATAGCACGCAGGGCGGGTGGCACGCAGAGCGGGTGGCACGCAGGGCGGGTGGTAGGCATGCGACCGTCTGCGGCTGAGAGCAACACTTGAACTGAGTGTTTGTCGGTCTGCGTGTGTGTTTGTTGAACACTTTTACTGTTTAGTGGGGTCAGAGTTCAACCAGTTTTACAAATGTTAGGATTTTGCTGAATATTTTGAGCTAGGATCACGACTGTAATCCCTGTAGGGTCAGGCAGAAGTGTGCTCTTTAGTACACCCACATTCTACCAGTTATGTTTAAGTCCCATAATATGTAATGGGGGGTGACCCTAATGCCATCACACACACAAATCCAAACTCCGTGGCTGCTACTGAGAAATTCCTGACAGAAAATCCCAAAAACACTTTACCTGACCCGGGAATCGAATTTAGAACCCTCATGAAACGAATCAGCCTTGTACAGTACCCGGCGATAAATATTGCACATCGACTTTTGGAAATTGGTGTATTTTTATACAAAGAATAAAAAGAATTATCAAAAGAAACAAACCATAATAGATACCGGACTGTTTGTATTTCGTGCGACAGAGATAACGCTCTACGAAGCCAAAATTTGCCGATTGTCTCTTTCTAAAAGTCGATGTGCAATATTTATCGCCGGGTACTGTACCTTTTTTTTTGGTGGGTGGGAAATCTTCAAATGACTCTTCCCGCTCTGAGTAGAGTGGAAGGGAGAGACAGTCTTCTATGGACTAAAACCCACCCATGTTCCTTCTTAGCCCTTTGTGTTCCGAGGCCGCGGTATCTCTTTCAAACAGTCCCGTAGCCCCGGCAGTATAAATCATCATCATTTCAGCTAAAAGACGTCCACTGCTGGACATACGCCTCTTCCAGGTGTCGCCACATTGACCGGTCCCGTGCGTCTCGCATCCAGCGTGTCCCCGCAACCTTCACCAGATCAAAATAGGCAGTATAAATGTACCTAACAAATCCTTTCACTCATTTATTATTGAAAAGCTCACTTAAACCAAAGCAGTCTGGTATCTATACAAATGCAGTTTACTTTATTAAATCAATAGTATACATATTGTGTCTGGCTCCCGTCGCGTTTGTCTGCGGCTGTGGAGGGCCGACGGCCTCTCGAACGCATCGAGAGGGTTTATTGGTTTCTGTTTGTACTTTATAGGCACTTTTACTTTTGTCGACTTTATCAAGATAGTTTCACTTTTAGATTACTCATTTTCACATAAAAATAGGTAATTACAATTTAGCAATTAATTAATTTAATTATAACCATTCGCACTTTTCATAATTGGCAAATACACTTTTTCTTGTGTTTGTTTGGTAACACTTGTGCCACATAACACAAACAGCACTAAATATTAACTCGAGTGGTTTTGTTTTTTAGTTATCTCACTATGTCCGTGTGGTCGAGAAACTGGATCGCCACGACGTTCACGCTATGAAGTCTCTGTTTGCTTCTGCAGATTTTACGATACAATATATTTTCCTCTTATTAAAATCCGCTGCGTAGTATATAAAAAACCTGTCTACCACTGAATGTGTTTCACGCTATCCTTACGTAAAAGTTTACAGTATTCCTTCATGAGTCAGTCGCGTAGCGTAGCGTGGGGTAGCGTAGTGTGGGGCACATTGAACACGCAATCGTTGCCGTCGTCATGTCGTCTGCAGCTTTGACTCACTGTACGTCTGAGTGTTACTTGATTGTCTAATGTTTTGGGTGTTCACAACCGTCACAAAACACATGTTGGAGTGTATAAAGTGCCCAAGTACCTGCATATCTGAGGACCACAAAACGCCATTGATGCCGCGATTGACGATGGGCTCTCCACCTCATCATCATCGTCATAGCATATCAGCCCGGAATCACCCACTGCTGAGTATAGGCCTTCCCTTTTTTCCGCCACACTTCCCGGTTCCCTGCGTACCTTATCCACGTGTTTCCGGCGACTTTGACGATATCGTCAACCCAACTAGCTTTAGGACGGCCCTGGTTTCTTTGGCCTCACCTTGGCCACCACCTACTAAAAGGGAAAAAAAGGAAAAACAAAAAATGATAGCTTCTCGTGGCGCGGAGTATAGCTTGTGTATTCTCGTCCCTATAAAGGGGGAGAGAACTATGAATGTTTACTATCACTCCCTCATAAGGAAAATGTCGTAAACTTGTGTTATGGGTAGTTTAGTAAACATGTGGAGTTAATTTAGTAAATTGTATAAGAACATTTGAATTTTTATGTCTATAAGTTAGTATAGGATATTTCGGAATGAAGATATTTCGTAACAGGCGTGAAATGTCCTAAATTGTAGTTGATTGAGTTTAATTTAATGAGAAGAGCACTCAACGCCAGGATTAATCTTATTTACATGGCTTTTCTCATCGCGTCATTTTCTACAACCATTTCTCGTTAATGCAATTACAAGCCGTGTGCCTGATTAGATTTCTGAGAAGCTCGTGACTAAATATAAAAGAGCCACTCTGGTCGCTCTTCAGGTTAAGCCACGCTTGCTTAGGTTGGTTCGTGGATGGGTGACCACCCATTACATACCGAGTTTCCTCCGTGTCTTTGAAAGCACGTTACGCCCGGCTATCACTTCTAGATCTTTGTCACTCGTAGTGGCCCGAAATTCTGGCAACCAGTCTTTTTATTTTTTTTTTGGGGTGTGGGAAATCATCAAATAACCCCTCCCGCTCTTGGGCAGAGCGGAAGGGAGTGTCAGACTTCTACTGACTAAAAACCACCCATGTTCCTTCTTAGCCCTTGCACCGAGGCCGCGGTATCTCTTTCGAACAACCCACAGCCCCGACGGGTACCAGTTAACCAGTCTAACCTAGGGATTTCGTGACACATGACGGTACGGTTGCCGCAGGGGCTGGGTGATTTGACTGCTGCTCTGCGGGACGCAGGTTCATCAGCAGGTACGACCTACAGATAGTTGTTGTGGGTTTGGGTGTTTGGTTTGTGTATGTCTAATGCACCCACGAGTCAGGAGAAATTCCTAGAAACAACGGGGCAAAGTATTAAAAAAAAATAACCTAACAAAATAGCAATATACACGATGTCACAGTGTACTGATTTATTTTCAACTAGCTGATGCCCGCGGCTTCACCCGCGTGGATGTTGGTCAAATTATACAGGGTGTTTGGAAGGGAGCTGTACATACGCCTAGGGTAGAAACTAGGGATAGTCTGCTACCTACCCCCGCCCATTATATTGACCTTGGCCTCAAGGTTTTTTTTTAATTTATTTTTATTTTTTATTTGACTTTTTTGTGATTTTTTGACTAAAACTACCTGTAGCTCAAAATCTATCCATGGGACCGGTCGGCTAATGGTCTTGTTTTAATCGTTAGAGTCTTAGGGTCCTGCAAAAAATTATTTTACACCAGAAAATTGTGGAGAAGAAAAGTTATGGGGCCTGAAGTACCATAGTAAGGTAAAGAAATAATTTTAATGGCAACTTTCTATGGGGTTTAAAAAAAACTAACAGGGTTGGAGTTCTTCTGATTTTTTTAAAACATCCTCAGTCCATGCCCTTTCTAACGATATGCTAAAAGTGTATTTATCACTTTTAGTTTTAAAGTTATTAATTAATTTCCGCAACTAGGGCACTTTTACCACCACGAGTCGACATTTGTAAGACAAATGTAATTTCCAGAAATAATTTTTTGCAGGACCCTAAGACTCTAACGATTAAAACAAGACCATTAGCCGACCGGTCCCATGGATAGATTTTGAGCTACAGGTAGTTTTAGTCAAAAAATCATAAAAAAGTCAGATAAAAAATAAAAATAAATTAAAAAAAACCTTGAGGCCAAGGTCAATATAATGGGCGGGGGTAGGTAGCAGACTATCCCTAGTTTCTACCCTAGGCGTATGTACAGCTCCCTTCCAAACACCCTGTATACTAAAACCTTCCTCTTGAATCACTCTATCTATTAAAAAAAACCGCTTCAAAATCCGTTGCGTAGTTTTAAAGATTTAATCATACATAGGGACGGACAGACAGCGACAGCGACTTTGTTTTATTTATACTACGACGAGTATGTAGTGATAATGAACATTATGAGGCCATAATGTCGATCTAGAATATCCATGACCTCTTTCAGTTTTCGCAGTATAATATAGAATATTGATTAGGTCTCGTTATTTATGTATCGAAGGCCGTTCGATCAAGCCTTTCAGCTTTCAGATTCAATATGCATGAAATCGGAAAGATATTTTCCGTAGCTGTTTCCTGTTGTTCAAGACGAAATGTTGAGTATTGAATTTGTTGTTTCAGTAGTCTATTGACCCCGTCGGGGCTGCGGGTTGTTCGAAAGAGATACCACGCCGGCCTCGACACAAATGGCTAAGAAGGAACATGGGTGGTTTTACTTCAGCGGGAGGAGAAAAAAAAAAGTCATCTATTGACTTTATTATTTGCACATCATCATCGGCCTAGCCTTTTTTACTATGTTAGGGTCGGCTTCCAGTCTAACCGGATGCAGCTGAATACCAGTATTTTACATGGAGCGACTGCCTATCTGACCTCCACAACCCAGTTAATATTAGGTAATACGATACTCTTTGGTAAGACTGGATGTCAGAATTTCAGGTCACTGACTACCTGTAACGACCGCCAAAGATCTATATATGGCAGCCGGGACCAACAGCTTAACGTGTTTTCCGAGGCACGGAGGAAACTCGGTATGTCGGGCGGTCACTCATCCACAGACCGACCTAGGCAAGCACAGCTTTACCTAAAGATCGACCCGAGTGGCAGTTCTTAATAAGCCACGAGCTCCTCCACTTTTCCCTCTTCTCCTCGACTTTATTATTTGCACATGCTCTGTTAATACCTTGTAGTTCGTTGGATGTGGAAATATTTTTGAAATATTAAATATATTAAGTTAATATTATATTTGTGGTCTTTTGGCTTCGTACGGGAACGGGACTAACTTTAATTTAATTTAAGTATGTCCTAATTTTAAGTGTTTCTCTTAGGCTTACCTTTTTAATTTTTGTCAATTTGTTTTGTCCTGTGTGAAACCAATAAATACTTAATACTGGGTAATACGATAGCCTTTAGTAAGACTGGTTGTCACACTTTCACGACTGCCTATCTGACCTCCACAACCCAGTTAATACTGGGTAATACGATACCCTTTGGTAAGACTGGTTGTCAGACTTTCAGGTCACTGACTACCTGTAACGACTGCTAAAGATCTATATATGGCAGCCGGGACCAACAGCTTAACGTGTTTTCCGAGGCACGGAGGAAACTCGGTATGTAATGGGCGGTCACCCATCCACAGATCAACCTAAGCAAGCGCGGCTTAACCTAAAGATCGACCCAAGTGGCAGTTATTATTAAGCCACGAACTCCTCCGCATTTATATAGGGTGTAAAAGTACCCTTAACGCAAACGAAGGGGATTTGTTCTCCCCACCACTGCGATCATTTTTTTGTTCTAGACCATACCTGGGAACCTCCTAGTTACGGAGATATTGGGGGTCAAAGTTCCAAGTTTTTCACAGCTGTTTTTGTAAATACTAGTATTTCAGGTTTTAACTTTACTTAAATTACCTCCATGACCCGTTTACTATTCAAAGCATCCACAAGCACAATGTTTTAAGAGTGCTACTTTGAGTTTTACCGTAAAATGTGATTTTTGATCCCAAAAAAAAAAAGTCATTTCCCAGCAAAAATGTTTGCATAGTTACTTAGTTTGATGTACAGAATGCTTGGTTGACGGATGCGTGAAGGGTTCGTTTACACCATGTATAGTGTGAACTTAATTTACAATCAGAAAAAGTACCTACAAACGAGATTTTCTCAATCTAACTAACCTAATAACTTCGTTACCAATCCAGTGTCAGCAGTAACGAATTCAAACTCATTTAGACTCGAGTTCATTTCATTACAACAAAAAGTACCATCAGACAGTTCCGTGAAGCTTCAACCGTTCTGCGAATCGAATTACTTCTTTTTATTACATTTCTGTGTTTCATTGTAACTTGGGTTTGTTAAAAGTAATAAAAATAGTGTGTGTGTGTGTGACCCAAGTCGTTGTTTAGGGTTCAATGAAGAGTCGTATCCAAAAATATTGGATACGTGTTTTTTGATTTATCAAATTAATAAAAATTGACGAAGATAAATCGCGTCAAAGACCATGAGTTGTGACGTCACTTTCCGGTAACAAATGTACTGAAATGTGACACCACACGAGTTTTGGAAGCACTGTCTTCTACCGTCTTCATATTTAAGTTAAGTGAAAAAAAAAATGTGTCCAATATTTTTTGGAAATCCATCTGCCGGACTAATTAGTTTTTTTTGGGCAAAAGTACAAGTAAGAAAAGGTATTAATATTTTTGTGTTTTTGAATATGTAGAGGGAAGGGATAAGAGAGCCATTAACAAACTTATATCATTCATATCATCCCGTGGGTGTCGTAAGAGGCGACTAAGAGACTTACCAGAGAATGGGCAGCAGCGTTCTCTGTGCCTTCGTAACAATCATACTGAGATCGCCAACCCGCCTGCCAAGCGTGGCGATTATGGCAAATCCCCCCCTTCTCGGGGAGGCCTATGTCTAGCAGTGAACGTCTTATGGCTAAAATGATGAACAAACTTGATAGTTTTCTTTGCTTAACAATGCTTTGTTTTCAGCAAAGGGGTTGGCAAAAAAGTATTTAACTACTTGTGCTTATTAGTTACCTACTATAAACTGGGTTTAAGTTCAAACATCAAGCTGTTATTTAGGGAATTCCTAATGTGTTAACCCCTAATAACGCTTTTTCATCTTGATTCCAAAGCTTATAATTCGAGACTGCGATAGCTAAATCAATGAAGCAGTCCAAAAGATCAAGTAGCAACGAATTTCCCTTTATTTCATCACTTTGAACTTTGTAACTTTATTTTCATGATAACTTTTATTACTTTCTTGATAACTTTTATCGAAAACACTGACTCCCTTCCCTTATCGATAAAATATTTAAATGAGTTCGATTTAAGTGCAAAGAATTCTATTCCGTCAGAAAATCCATTTGAAATAGAGTCTTGGTGGTGCAAACGTTCATTTAAGTTTAGAAATTCAATTGCAGAATCACTGTTGCAAGGATTTATTCTTTGGGCAATATAGCTCGAAATTGCCTGCTAATCTTTCAGGCGTTTCCCAGATATATTGCTCGTGAATATGAAGTTTGCAGATATAGAATAGAAGATTGAAAAGTTGAGCTCAACGTTTGATGGCGAATATGGAGATAGGTACATTGAAATTGATTCCACCCGGGCTGGGAATCATTTTGTAAGGTATGATTTTGCATTGCAGTATGCTGAATTCTAAATTACACGTAAGGCATTATAATCGCCCCGTGGGGCTGCGGGTTGTTCGCAAGAGATACCGCGGCCTCGACATGAAGGGCTAAGAAGGAACATGGGTGGTTTTTAGTCAGTAGAAGTCTGACACTCCCTTCCGCTCTGCCCAAGAGCGGAAGGGGTTATTTGATGATTTTACACCCACCATACAAAATAAAAACAAAAAAAAGGCATAATCGTCCCGTCGGGGCTGCGGGTTGTTCGCAAGAGATACCGCGGCCTCGACATGAAGGGGTAAGAAGGAACATGGGTAGTTTTTAGTCAGTAGAAGTCTGACACTCTCTTCCGCTCTGCCAAAGAGCGGGAGGGGTTATTTGATAATTTTCCACCCGCCCAAAAAAAAAGGCATTATAATCGAAGTAAAATAAGGAGAACATGAATTTATTACCTACGTGGTCGATGATGTCTCAAGGTTTTAAACAGAACCTACAGACATAATATAACATCACGCCTGTCATCCCCAAAGGGCTAGGCAGGGGTACCTAATAATCTGAAAAACCAGATAAACAAGTAAATTAATAAAAAAAACAGACCAACCACTGTGTATGTGTACTAATCTGACGAATATATTTAGTAAGTACGTACAAACTGTACACAAGTACAACATAGCTACAACACAACAGTGCAAGTTAAGTACGTTAGTGCATTCATACGCGCATTTCCGCTGCACCCAGCCCGCTTGATTGAATAGTGTTGTGCTGAGACGTGTCGATAGTTTTGTCGAGATAGATTTTAAACAGTAGCTGCAGTGTCAGTGGAACTTGCAAAGCTGAAGAATCTTCTTTTATCATCTATATCTATACTTATAATATTATTATATTATAATATTTTTTTTTTGTATATTACGAAAAAACTTAAAACGATTTGAAAAAATCTTTCACTGTTGGGAAGCTACACTATCTCCGAGTGACATAGGTTACTTTTCATTCCTGTATGCCGTCGGGAACGGGAACTACGCGGGAGAACCGCGTGACGTCCTAGTTTCTAATGATCGTTGTTCACATTTGTGTAGTTGCAAAGATGTTGCAAACTTTCTATTGTCTACTAGCAGGTTTGTTAATTTGGTAGTAGCATACTATAAGAACATACATCTACAATGCATGGACTCAAGTATATTTTTATGATTCATCATTACCATGCCTAGGTACCCTTTTCCCAACTATGTTGGGGTTGGCTTTCACTCTAACCAGATTCAGCTACGTTTTACATGGAGCGTCTACCTGTCTGACCTCCACAACCCAGTTAGTACTGAGTAAGACTGGTTGTCAGACTTTCAGCCACTTTTTACTTAACGACTGTCAAAGATTTATAATTGACAGGCGCGACCAACGTCAACGACCAACGGACATAACATGCTTTTATATCGATCCGTGCATCTGTTATTATTTTAGCTACGAGCTCCTTTATCTATGACTAGCTGATGCCTGCGGTTTCGCTTGCCTGGATGATTTACTAAAAACCTTGCTCGAGAACCACTCTATTCATTGGCGAAAACAGCATGAAAATCGGTACAGTAATTTTTGAGTTTATCGCGAACAGACAGACAGACGAGGAGGAAGCCTTTGTTTTATATTATGTAGTAATTATCGTCAGGAATATATCGACAGTGTCCCAACTCAATCGGAAGCAGTGAATTCATCTCAATGGGCGTCAGACAGCGTCGGGTCAACTGAGCTCAAATGCAACAACAGACCGCTACAGACGAGGGATGCTGGTGATTTACTTGTTAACTTATGTTATTGTTTGGACCTGATTTGTTAAACTGGGAGATGGCGGGCGAAAGCTGATTGATTCTTAAATATTTGTTGAACGGTAGTAAGTTGTTAAGAGTAAAAAGGAAGGCCAGTGAAACGATAAATGAACTGTGTAAAGGATGATTTGGCAAGAACAGCGATGGCCCAGCGGTGGCGGTCACGACTTACGAACAGTAAGCCGAGGGTTCGAACCCAGGCAGGCTCATTATAATACTTTGTGTAATTTATTTCATCACCGTTGCTCTCAAAACGGTGATAGAAAACATCGTGAGGAAACTGTGTGTCTGAGAACCAACAAATTGGAAGACTTGTGAAATCTACCAACCCGCACTAAGCCCGCGTGGTTTTCGCCTAGAGAAGAGGCCTGAGTCCCTGCAGTGGGAACATCATAGGCTGATGATGATGGAAGAAGAAGACACAATGCGCCGACCCCAAATGAATTCGGATAAGGGTAAGAGAAGATAGGCTGCGGGTTGTCCGCAAGGGATACCGCGGCCTCGACATGAAGGGCGAAGAAGGAACATGGGTGGTTTTTAGTCAGTAGAAGTCTGACACTCCCTTTCGCTCTGCCCAAGAGCTGGAGGGGTTATTTGATGATTTCCCACCCCCCAGAAAAAAAAAAAAAGGGTAAGAGAAGATGAGTTGGATGTTAATAAAGATAGACGTTTATAGTATCTGGATTATAAATACCGACAGTCTAGTGTTGTGGCGGTGGCAGACTGTTACTTGTTGCTTTTAGGTTTCTGAATACCATACTGTATTTCCAGTAGATAAGGCATAGGGCAATTTTTTTATCTTTGAAAACCTTATTTCTAGCTTTTCTGTGTGAATTCTGGACAGTCTCGTTGGTGGTTACAAACGCTATGGCGGGTCATGAGGGTTTTTCCCTCCCAGGTCAGGTAAAGGTGCCTCAAAGAATGATGAGATGACGACATGTTTGGCGCAGTGGCCCCGCACGGAACAAATATTTGTATGGCCTACAGATAGTTGTTTCGGGTCTGGGTGTTTGTGTATGTGAGTTTAAATGATGTAAACGCACCCACGATACAGGAGAAATTCTTAGTGTGGGGCAACGTTTTTTTATAAAAGAACAAAAAAGATTGACGTGAAAGAGAAAGAAGGAAATGATGCCGTGACGTCTGACAGGGAAGAATAGAAGAAGAAAACGTGTTGCACCAACCCCACGTAGAATGGAGCAACGGCAGGAAGATGTCTTTTGCTAGAAGACCGTACAACATAATCTGTACGGACGTTTCATGATGCCATTCAAAACGTATTTGGTCACGGTAAATTCACCCAAATTAATTATGATTGGTAGCCAGACATGGGGGATGCGGGCTATTCAATAATTAAGCTGTTAACTGAACCAAATAGGGGAGATCTGTGGGGTATGTTTAATTGTTTTTAACCTTCAAGTGGTTTATAGTGGGGTCATTCTTGTGAAGTGGTGCAGCTGCAATTGTAATGCAACGACGTTTGTGTACGATATAAAGTGGAAACGCTAGATTTATTTTTAGAGGTACTAAATAAAAACAGCAAAATAAATCTCATTAAGCAAAGTTTTCGTTTTTTAAACTAGACTAGCATATCTTTGGAAATTCCTTTTTTTTATCAACTTCAAAAAAAGGAGGAGTTTGTCAATTCGGTTGTTTTAATTTAAATTTTTGCTGCCTTAGAACTCTGTCAACCAATAGTAAAGTTGTGTTTTTTTACCATTATTTCGACGCAATGCATATTATTATTGAATTATCTAGATGACTAGGTATTCTGAATTGCGAAATTTATGACCTTTGCAAAGAGGTTCCGTGACGTATCACGATTTCTTCAAAACATGCCGAATATACCACTAAAATAGTCTTAGCATCAAAGATTTGATTCTATAATGTTCAGTTTTACCAATTTTGGTATAAAATGCAGGAAAGGTTATCAAAAATTGCACGATGTATCGCTTAAGCCTTTTATATCAATGGAAAATGCTAAAGGTGCATAATGTAGCCAAAGAGTAGTTAAAATACCGAGTGCTAACTTCTGAAAAATGTATTACTTTTTCAAAACTTAAAATCACACAAGAAAAAATTAAAGAATATATCCGTATTTAATAAGAGGTATAGTAACGTTTTTAATAGTACTGTGAATTAATATTCGACGATAATATTAGGCATGTTATCAGGTAATTTAATGTTTGTTTCGTTATATTTTGACTTATTGTTCGTCTTGACACTCCATTTACTTTATACTCTGTGTCAGTTACATACATATATTAACATTGTTTGCGGGCACCAAAACAATCGATTCCTCTCAGGCAGAATTAGTCTAACTGGTTACGGTACGATAACCACCTGATTTACTACATTACTTCTAAACGCGATACATAGGAATGTTACATAATATTCCAACCACCATATATCAGAAACATCCATTTTCCTTTTTTTTATTTTTTTTTTGACGCCTCGGTTTCGGTATGTGAATTTAAATGTTTGTAACCGCACGTCCACGATACAGGAAAAATTCCTAGTGTGGGGCAACTTTTTTTTTTTTTTAAAGTATGTGTTGAAAAATACAGCTAAATTAAAAAAAACGTGACAGTTTCATATCGATGTCTCATGATCATAGTTGTCTTGCTCTTATCACAATTAATTTGTGGTCGGCGCTGCAAGTTTTCTTGTTCCATACCTACTTATCTGTTACTCGTCATTACCATATCATCCTTTACGCAGTCCATCCATCGTTTCTTTGATCTTCTTCCTCTACTTTTATACCCATCTCTATATGAATTTCCATTATATTCATAAAATGGAAATACGTTAACAAAACAACTTTTTTTCTGTCGCTAAACTCCATTTTCCCTCAAGACGTGAAACTAAAATCAAACTGTAATTTACAAAGTAAAATATTGCTAAATTAAAAAGTAAGCCTGTCTGCTGAAACACAAGTTTCATTACAGGCATAAAGTCGAGCGTCCACTGCAACGGAGAATATGCGCGGGGAGGTGTTGCTACGTTAGCTATGCGGTTCTTTTGCTTCCATTTTATTTTCTCTTTCTGTACCCCACTAAATTTTTACAACTCTCTCGAAGTCAATTTCTGATGCTTTACTGATGTTTGCCTGACGTGTCCTTCGTGGTGAGTCTGCCCCGAATTAGTAGCTCAGCTTGTGAAACTTTATGTTCGTCCCGTGAAGTTCAAACCGTTCACAATTCAAATATACTCATGACACATAGGTAATATAACTTTATAACTTTTTTTGATAACACTATGTACTCGTACTTATTGTTCACAGTGTTATCAAAAAAGTTGTCTTACTATGTGCTGCACTGCTGCCTAACAAGGCGTACAAATAATGCTCACACATGTTGCGGGGAGCCGCTGGATACCAGACGCACGGGACCAGGTGACCACGGGTCAGTCGACGTCTTTCGGCTTAAATGATGATGATGGCGATTATGTTCGTTCGTTCTACATGCTCTTAAACAACGTAGCTCGTGCGCAGCTTAGCTTAGTGGTTTGATGTGGAGCACCCTTTACAGTATTCAGAATTTCTTGGCACCAGACCGGTTTGGTAGAGAACTGAATTTTAATTCTCATTTGCCTTTATAAGTAGTACGCTATAAACTGTTTAAATATACCGGGCACGCTGTAATGCAACTAGTTTTTACGGGTGCTTAACTTTGTTGGGAATTTTTCCCTCGTGTAAAAGTGTTATTAGCTTTTGACCTACTTACTTAACTATGAATAATAAAGGTTGTTGAGTACAAAGTTGCGTTGTCAGAAACGTGATTTTATTATAGGTACTGTAAGTAAAACCAATAGGTACTGTAAGTAAAACCACAAACAAAACTTTGTAAATACATCTCTACGATGATTTACAATGTAGTTTTTAAGCACGAAAACCGCCCAATCAAAATGAAAGGCCGCAGTAACCAGACTGGTTCTTTTGAGCCTTGGCTGCTGCTGGTTTACTGTTCCCGTCACAGTTATAAATGGTACCTCCATACGGTTAGACGTAGTTTATTGTCTTCTAGAGGCAAGTAAAACCGATAGCAAGTGTATTATTCGGCGTCATTTCCCTGACGATCAGTCTGATTTCTTGGCTTACACGACAAAACGGAGAAAACCCCAGTGTCCTCCAAAGCGGAGAGGAGCGGAGACGAGAGGAGATGTGCGGAAATCGGACAATGACCTTTCGTTCTTCTCGAATTGTTCGAATTCGGCACATCTCTCCGCTCTGCTCGTCTCCGCTTTGGTGGATACCGGGCCTAATTCAGTGTCGCAATTACTCACAACTACCGCGCAACGGTAAATCAACAAATAATCATTACTATCAATAAAAATGCGATTAAATTCTTCTTTTGTTTGGGAAACGTAGATATACAGCTGATATCACATGGATTTGTGTTATAAACCGTTCGCACAACATATGCCCGATAAAGAGATGACTTGAGAGTACATGAATGACTTTTGATAAGGAATTGTTATCAGTGTTTACGTTATCAAGCTGGTAGGTGGCGCTGAGGTATATAACTGATTGACTGCTTGGAAAGAGGCTAAAAGCTAAAAGGGTACGATACACAGAGGACCAGTCGGTAGATTGTAAGTTGGGGTTCAATGTATGGCATAGTTTTACGAATGAAAAGCTTAATATATAAAATTGGGAATCAAACGAGCTTACCTGTTAAGCGAAGTCTTGATTCTAATTTTATGAGTGGTGATCTGAAAAATAATTATTATTGACATAGGTAGTAATTCCCTTACGACGTATTAACACCGCGATTTTAGATTAAAGAAAATGAATATTTTTTAAAGATTGCAACATTTGCATCGTCCTTTCCCGTTTTGACATAATTATGAAACGTCACTTATTTTAGAGATCATAACATTAGGAACAAACTCTGTTTCCTATACAGAGTAGTTCCAAATGCCTACATTCATTTTGATTTCCTGAAAGGTTAACATTGAATTAGGTAGATTAATTATTGCAGCTTTGGGGTTGTTAGCTAGTGGTGGGTGGGTAATAATTATTTTTCAGATCACCACTCATAAAATTAGAATCAAGACTTCGCTTAACAGGTAAGCTCGTTTGATTCCCAATTTTATTTCGTGGTGATCTTCAAATAATTATTATTGACATAGGTAGATGTTTAGAGTTTGCTGCAATAATTCAATAAGTAATTAAAACACAAATAATTCTGGATGTCAATTTGTGAACATTACCCAAGTAACGAAATTTGGTACTATAAAAGTCCTGATAATGTATTAGAGTGTACTAACTACTACTATGAAAAAAACGTTTACAAAACCCTAAATAAACATTACATAAAGGGTCTCATGGTGACAAATTTGCACTATAAAAGCAACCAAAACATGTTTGTATTTTGCACTGTAAACAATTCCAGTGATGTGTTTTATCACACTTGTCGTGAGTGTTCCCCAAGAAAACAAATAATATCGGTAACATATGCTTTAGTCATTTTCCATTGCTGCTAAACGTAACATTTGTATTGAAAAACCCTTCCCTTGCAGTCGGGTAAAAGGATAAAACACAAAACATTCATGGACCGTTACTCTGCCGTAACTTGCACTTGCGAAAAAAAAAAATTGTATCAATTAAATCATTACGCTGATTTCAAATTTGACAATGCGCCTTCATATTTTTTTATGTTTTAATAAAATTTAAATTAATACATAATATAAATTAATGTGCTATCATGGCAGAAAATAGCAGCCATATTTTCACCAAAAACGAATTAGATCATCTCTTGTCTCGTAGCAGTAACACAAACTCACGTATAGAGCTATTAAGTTATGTAGCAGCTGCACCAGGGGTCCTATTTAGTACTCTAGAAGAGTTGTTATGACTTTTACAGAACTAGCCCCATAGCGACGTTGAGAGAACTTTTAAGAAGTTAAAAGGTTACGTAGTGGTTGTGTAAGGTACAGTGCAGATTGATCCTTGAATAGTATTTTCGATACTGTTACAGTACTTGAACTGTAAAACTTATTTTTACGCATTATTAGTGCATAATAGATAAATAAAAGTGTTTGTTAGGTCGTCTTTAGTGCTAAGTAGCACCAAATGAGCATTTTTTTTTTTTTTTTTTTTTTTTTTTTTACTATGCAACACTTTAACGATTCGTATGGTCCTGTAAGCGTTCTAAGAGGTAAACTATAAAAATTAAATTCTATAAAATCTTATAGAACGAAAATGCTCTGTTAAAAACCTTTATAGTACAAGCAGTAACAATGGTTACCATTATAGGCCTACTATATCACTCTTTGGTGATAAAACGCCTAGGTACTTATGACTTCCTTAGTTTAGGTACAATAGAGCTTTAGTATTATAACCTTAAGGATATAGTGCATGTTGAATTGATAACTATAATAAAATAATAATTATAGATTGTTATATGTCTGATGTCAGCTCTGATTTGATCTGCTGTTTGTGTTGTACTGTATGAAGTTAGATATGGAGTTCAAAAAACCAGTTTCACTTGAAATATAAGAAACTTTAAAATATTTGTGGTTGATATTCCTAACAACTGTTTTGTTACTCCAATGGGTAAAAATTAGAGCTTGCAGAATAACAAATATCTTTGTTTTAAAATTTGCTCTATATTATCACCCTGAATCTATCGGAATTCAAATTCATTAATTTTGTGATCATAAGTAAATAGTAGGTGGTATAACATATAAAATATATTCCATCGGAATTCAAATTCATTAATTTTGTGATCATAAGTAAATAATATCTATGTTATTGGGCACACATAAAGTTTCTCCAATTAGGTACATAAAATTAAATTGCTTCAAAAAAGTAAAATAAAAACATTACAATAGAATCTGGTTCACTAAAAATTAAAATTACATGCATCAAATGTCAAAGTTTTGACGATGTAAGTAAAAATGTTAATGTAAATAGACACATAAGTATACATAACATCACATTCATCATCATCATGTTTAAGTCCCATGTAACAGGGGCGAGCCTATTGTCATTAAGGGGAACACAGCAGTGGATGACTTTGACGATTTGACCTCTGTACTGGCTTTTGTTTATTTTTCGGCCCCTACCGGCAAACGACTGTACTACAGAAAAACGTACCAAAGAACAGAAACGTGTCGCAGAGTGGTCATCGTATTTGCCTAACATATTTTGTTTCTCTTGGAGTACAATGTATGAATAAAATATTTAATTATAAATTATACACTTTGACTAATGAAGTAATAACCTAGCTTTCATTAGTTATTTCCCTGAGCACAGGTACTCCTACGATACATTTTTAAGGTCTGATAAAGACCAGGTAACTGCTTATCGGTTCTCAGTGACGGATGTAGTTAGAATGACCTAGCTTTCAAATTTTATCTGTCTGAGCACGGATGCTACTACTTAATACATTTTGAAGGTCTGATGATGACCAGCTAAGTGCTTATCGGTTCTCAGTGACGGATGTAGTTAGAATGACCTAGCTTTCAAATTTTATCTATCTGAGCGCGTATTCTACTACATGATACATTATGAAGGTCTGATGATGACCAGCTAAGTGATTATCGGTTCTCAGTGACAGATATACTTAGAATGCTCCAGCTGTCAGCTTTTATCTTATTGAGCACGGATGCTACTACATGATACATTTTGAAGGTCTCATGATGACCAGCTAAGTGCTTATCGGTTCTCAGTGACGGATGTAGTTAGAATAACCTAGCTTTCAAATTTTATCTGTCTGAGCACGGATGCTACTACATAATACATTTTGAAGGTCTGATGATGACCAGCTAAATGCTAATTGGTTCTCAGTGACGGATATAGCTAGAATGACCTAGCTTTCAGATTTTATCTTATTGAGCACGGATGCTACTACATGATACATTTTGAAGGTCTGATGATGACCAGCTAAGTGCTTATCGGTTCACAGTGACGGATATAGCTAGAATGATCACCATCAGGTAAATGGCACCATCAGTATCCAAGGCCTCTTCGAGCTCTTTCAAATGAGTCCACACACGACGGTTCTACGTGGTGCCATCAATGAGATCCTATACTTACCTTCGGAGTCTACCATCAGGTAGCTAGTATCATCAGTCTCCAAGGCCTCCTCGAGCTCTTTCAAATGAGTCCAAACACGATGGTTCTACTCAGTGCCGTCAATGAGATCCTATACCTACCTTCGGAGTCCACCATTAGGTACGAGACATCATCAGTAATCCAGATCTCCATCTTCCATCAAACGAAATTCTCAAGACAAAATAATTAAAACGATAAAACAATTAACACCATTAAAACAATAACATACATTACATAACATCGCGCCTGTAATCCCCAAAGGGTTAGGCAGAGGTGTACCTAATAGTAGGCGTGATGTTATGTATGTTATTATTTTAATGATTTTAATTGTTTTATCGCTTTTAGCGATAAAACAATTGTAGCAAAAAACAATTGTAGTCGTTTTTGTAGCACGGATGCTACTACATTTTGAAGGTCTGATGATAACCAGCTAAGTGCTTATCGGTTCTCAGTGACGAACGTAGTTAGCATGACCTAGCTTTAAAATTTTATCGATCTGAGCACGGATGCTACTACAAAATACATTCTGAAGGTCTGATGATGACCAGCTAAGTGCTTATCGGTTCTCAGTGACGGATACAGTTATGATGCTACAGCTTTCTGCTTTTATCTTATTGAGCACGGATGCTACTACATGATACAATTTGAAGGTCTGATGATGACCAGCTAAGTGGTAATTGGTTCTCAGTGACGGATATAGCTAGAATGACCTAGCTTTCAAATTTTATCGATCTGAGCACGGATGCTACTACATGATACATTTTGAAGGTCTGATGATGATCAGCTAAGTGCTTATCGGTTCTCAGTGACGGATACAGTTATGATGCTACAGCTTTCTGCTTTTATCTTATTGAGCACGGATGCTACTACATGATACATTTTGAAGGTCTGATGATGACCAGCTAAGTGCTAATTGGTTCTCAGTGATGGATATAACTAGAATGACCTAGCTTTCAAATTTTATCGATCTGAGCACGGATGCTACTACATGATACATTTTGAAGGTCTGATGATGACCAGCTAAGTGCTTATCGGTTCACAGTGACGGATATAGCTAGAATGACCACCATCAGGTAAATGGCACCATCAGTCTCCAAGGCCTCCTCGAGCTCTTTCAAATGAGTCCAAACACGATGGTTCTACGCAGCGCTGTCAATGAGATCCTGTACCCACCTTCGAAGTCCACCGTCAAGTAAATGGCATCATCAGTCTCTAAGGCCTCCTCGAGCTCTTTCAAATGAGTCCAAACACGATGATTCTACGCAGTGCCGTCAATGAGATCCTTTACTTACCTTTTGAGTCCACCATCAGGTAAATTACATTATCAGTCTCCAAGGCGTCCTCGAGGTCTCAACACCATTAAAATAATAAGATACATAACATAACATCACGCCTACTATTAGGTACACCTCTGCCTAACCCTTCGGGGATTACAGGCGTGATGTTATGTAATGTATGTTATTATTTTAATGGTGTTAATTGTTTTATCGCTTTTAATTATTTTGTCTTGAGAATTTCGTTTGATGGAAGATGAAGATCTGGATGACTGATGATGTCTCGTACCTGATGGTAAACTCCGAAGGTGGGTATAGGATCTCATTGACGGCACTGAGTGGAACCATCGTGTTTGGACTCATTTGAAAGAGCTCGAGGGGCCTTGGAGACTGATGATACCAGCTACCTGATGGTAGACTCCGAAGGTGGGTATAGGATCTCATTGACGGCACTGAGTAGAACCGTCGTTTGTGGACTCATTTGAAAGAGCTCGAAGAGGCCTTGGAGACTGATGGTGCCATTTACCTGATGGTGGTCATTCTAGCTATATCCGTCACTGTGAACCGATAAGCACTTAGCTGGTCATCATCAGACCTTCAAAATGTATCATGTAGTAGCATCTACCAGAAACATTTGCACGACTGATGAGTCGAATATAGTGAGACTAAAATTATTTTACCGTCTTATTATGTATGTACCTATTATTCTGGCAAATAAATTCATTTCATTTCATTTCATCCGTGCTCAGATCGATAAAATTTGAAAGCTAGGTCATTCTAGTTATATCCATCACTGAGAACCAATTAGCACTTAGCTGGTCATCATCAGACCTTCAAAATGTATCATGTAGTAGCATCCGTGCTTAATAAGATAAAAGCAGAAAGCTGTAGCATCATAACTGTATCCGTCACTGAGAACCGATAAGCACTTAGCTGATCATCTCCAGACCTTCAAAATGTATCATGTAGTAGCATCCGTGCTCAGATCGATAAAATTTGAAAGCTAGGTCATTCTAGCTATATCCGTCAATGAGAACCAATTAGCACTTAGCTGGTCATCATCAGACCTTCAAAATGTATCATGTAGTAGCATCCGTGCTCAATAAGATAAAATCTGAAAGCTAGGTCATTCTAACTACATCCGTCACTGAGAACCGATAAGCACTTAGCTGATCATCATCAGACCTTCAAAATGTATCATGTAGTAGCATCCGTGCTCAATGAGATAAAAGCTGAAAGTTGGAGCATTCTGACTATTTCCGTGACTGAGAACCGATAAGCAGTTACCTGGTCTTCATCAGACCTTCAAAATGTATCATGTAGTATGAGAGACTATCATTAGGTACGAGACATCATCAGTCATCTAGATCTCCATCTTCCATCAAACGAAAATCTCAAGACAAAATAGTTAGATAACATAACATCACGCCTGTAATCCCCGAAGGGTTAGGCAGAGGTGTACCTAATAGTACACCCACATTTCGCCAGTTATCTTTAAGTCCCATATAATAGGGGCGAGCCTATTGCTATCGACCGGGCACAAATCCAGACTCCGTGGCTGTTACTTATATATAATATCCTGATGGAAAAACCCAATAACACTTTGCCCGACCCGGGAATCGAACCCAGGACCGGCATCGTGCTTACGACCACTAGACCAACGAGGCAGTCCAAAATTAAAATAATATCATGGATATATCTATATACCAAAATATCTACTATGAAACGTAGATAATTTACCAATAGTTTTGGAGAGCTCGGCCACGCGTCACTTTACGTTTATTAGGCATAGTCAGCTTAGTCTATGATAGGTGCAAACAACAAAACGAAATTACAAACTACTTTAAATATATTTACAAACTTATTTTCTGTTCTTATTTTACGAAATATTGATAACTATACAATTTACAATATGTTTTAATTCAGAAAACATTAAAAACGTGAACTCTTGAATTTTATTTGTGAAGTAATGACATGCGTGCAGTCCACCCGTGACAACAGTCATCGAGACACTGGCGCAGCGCGTTCCAAGTATGCGCGACGGGTCTTGCGCCGCATTTGCCTCAAAATGTCGGGATTTAATTTATTATTTTAAAATTTTATTACAAATCAGAGAAAATAAACAATACCGATTGTTAAATACATCACTGCGTATTTTTGGGTATAAAATTCATACCGAACTATTCAGCCGTTACAGAGACAAAATTCGATTTAGGTTAAGACATACTACGATTTTTTATTAAATAATGTGAAGGTTTATTAAAATTTTAAACAATACGAATTATTTGTGATGACTTTAAGTATAACATATATTTTTTATATGGAAATCGTACGGAAGGATTCCTCAACAAATTTCTTTAAACATACGTCGTTTTTGGGATTTGACCATTGCAACGGCCTTAACTGAGCACAAATCCATACTCTGTGGCTGCTACTGAGAAATTCCTGATGGAATAACACTTTGCATGATCCACGAATAGAACCCAGAACCTCATTCTCAGCGGTGCTTGCAAACCATAGCTCAACGAGGCAGATGACCAACAACTTGGCAAATTAAATGTCAATACTGTAACAGTTTTCACTTTGTCTATCAATAATGGTAAGAATCTGTTTTTTAAATTCATTGAGGCTTTTACTGTCTTTAATTTGCGTATATATTTTAGTGTACAATCTGCACCCAGATTGTCATCATTGCAAAAATATACACTTTTGTGATGCATGTGTGAAGTTTATCTGAGCAACATAGGCTTTCGACAGATTTATATAAATGCATATTGTTTTTAGCAAAAATACATGATTCATAAATATACAGTGTCTACTGTCGGTATTTTAAAAATTCTGCTTGCATGATTTTGTGAATTTTATTTTGAATGAGCTCCAATCAGGCTCATGATTTACTTATCTTAATAATACTTATTACCCCAAAATATAAGTCTATACTGCAGAGTAAAGACAACCAAACCGTGGTAAGCTACCAGCAGTGCGGTTTTATTTATAATCTTAATCAGCATAATATTATAAAGAATATAGGAAAAGTTACTAAGTTTCCCCCACACATTGTCTATTAGAGTTCTCTGACATAATATCCTTATCAATAAAAGCTCCAGCAATTTTGTTACGGAAAACATATGGCACCTGATGTCTTGATGTTCTAACCACAATCCCTTCATGTTAGCACTCCCATGCACCCTCCCCCCCTTGTTTTCAATTATATCACTTTAGTACTTACTTGTACTATCAAGTGTGTACATTTTGTGCCCAGATAACAAATTAACATTCTTCTTTACTATGCTGTAATTTAGGTCTGCCCATCTCCTCAGGAATTAAATATTATTTAATGCAGGTTACATGCTTACTGCATACAATACTTGAGTGTTATCTATGAATATCTAGCGTATCTATGATAAATTCATCAGACATAACAAGTTATCTGTTATTATTAAGTATGGTTTAAGTGATTTTCTCTGAAAATACTCTTAGGCAGAAATAAATTACAACATGATTAATTTAATATTGAAGCCATAGATTGCTAGGTATAGCAACGAGTTACTATTAGGGTTGTTATTTTACATTGGGCCTTACAATATAATGGTACTATTATCTTTTCCTAAGAGGGGGTCGGGTCTCGGAGTGGAAATAATTTGATTTGGAACTAAAAAGGGTTTGGTTGATAAGGTCATCTGTACATTGACAGGCTGTTAAGACCTCGAAATTTTGTCAGTCTATAAACCTTTTCCCTCTCAATACTAATAGTTTTTATGTATTGGGACATTACAGTGCATTTACCACCATGTTTTATTTAATTTATTCAGAAAATAAACAGTTATACAAACATTGTTTGAATAACATAACATTACGCCTGTAATCCTCGAACGGTTAGGCAGAGGTGTCAGACACCCACATTTCGCCAGTTTTGCATTTGGTTGGTTACATGCATAATTATGTAACTTTGATTTATAACCAATGATGCTTCCATAATATCATACTCGATGAAGAAGCTATGAAAAGATTTCACTTAATGTGGCCATAACATGCAGAGAATATCTCATACTAAAGCATGTGCAATCATGACAAATGTGTGTCAGCCAGTAGAATACAAATAAGGCAGCCAAGTAACCGCCCCTAAGACGACCCACTGACCTAACTTTTACTTGCTGATAGGAAACCAGGTGGCAAAGTATGGTCCCCATTCACTGCAAGAGTATATGCATTAGCAAGACTATATTGCACATTGGATAAGCAAGGTTGTCTCGCAACCATCATGCTCATAGGTTAAAAAGCATATTTATAAATTTAGCTGACCGAAGTTCATAGTAGAATAGGGTTCCCCTGTGATGTCTATTCTAGGTATTAAGTGTTAGCATTGTCCAATGACTTTGCTAAGGACATCTTGTGTCACGCACTGATAGTTTGCTATGTGGTTAGTAACGTTGGATATATGTTTTCATGCAAAGCATATTTCTGGATGGTAGTTTTTCCGTTGGAATCATTCAAGTAATAGAGAAATATAAAAGATGACATGCTGCGCCAACCTCAAATGAATTGGGATAAGGGCAAGAGAATGATGATGACTCAAAACACACAAACATCACATGGAGATGGAACTCCGAAAACCGGCTATGCCGATTGTAGGTATTTTCAGTGTTAGCATTGTCCAATGACTTTGCTAAGGACATCTCGTGCCACGCACTGATAGTTTGGTAAGCTGCTAATAACTCAGGGTATATGCTTAAAATTTATACGGAAATGTAACTCACCTGATATGCAGAGTATAGGTATTTTCAGTGTTAGCATTGTCCAATGACTTTGCTAAGGACATCTCGTGCCACACACTGATAGTTTGCTATGCAGTTAATAACATAGGGTATATGCTTACATGGAAATGTAGCTCACCTGCTATACCCAGTATAGTTATTTTCAGTGTAAGCATAGTCCAATGACTTTGCTAAGGACATCTCGTGTCACGCACTGATAGTTCAAATTCCAGCTAGTACATAGGAAATATATGTTACTGGGGTGTCGCGCACCCACTGGAAAAAACTTTAAGAAGCTTACAGCACACATGTGGTTTACAGTGTTAATGACCATCGTATCGCTTGAATAAGCACTGTAGATATCACGTATCCGGTCACGTATAGGTCAGTTATAGCCAGGCATTCTTACGCCTAATGGTTACATCCAAGTTCACCGCTGTGGTCGGCTGCGCGAGCGTTGTCTGTAGGTATTTGCTCAGATTTCTGCGTCTCAGGTTTACGATTTTCACTAATGCTGCACATATTACACTTTTTGTCACTCACTATTTTGTTATTTCGGTAGAATATAACGTAAACTTATTTTTAAGCGAATAATTTGACGAGAAAGAACTTTTTCTTGCGGTGTCGTTAACGCGCGAAAAAGAAAAGTGACGTTTCATAATTATGTCAAAACGGGAAAGGACGATGCAAATGTTGCAATCTTTAAAAAATATTCATTTTCTTTAATCTAAAATCGCGGTGTTAATACGTCGTAAGGGAATTACTACCTATGTCAATAATAATTATTTTTCAGATCACCACGAAATAAAATTGTAATTATGTTAGGTTACAATCATAACTATTTGGATTCCGTTTTTGTTCACTGCACGGTATAGTTGCCAAATCTTCATAGATCACTGGCCAATAAAAGTATTTGCACGGCATGAGCCTTTTTTAAACTATTTAAAAAAATCGGGTCTTATAGTTTTCTCACAACTGTAGGCCAAATAACTTTGATTGTTTGAGTAAAAGAACCCACGTTCAATCGACCTCTGGACCAAACACTTGAATGTTTACTACCTATATCTTTCAGCTATTTATATTACCAATTATCTACTTAAAAATGCAGTCTATAAGTCTGCAAAGCCAGAAAAAAGATCCCAATATCCGTTGTCTTCAAAAAACAGATTAGTCACCACCGAGATAAGCTGCGTATCGCTATCGATAGCTAAGGTTGCCGAAAATAAGTGGTATATTATAAAATGCCGATAATTTCATTATCTGCCCACTAATTGTGGGTCTACGTGCCGGGTAGCACATACATCGACACACCTTTTACCACATACGGGTGTGATTTCGTGGGAAATTGTGTATTTCCCTGAAAATTACGTTCTTTGGTGTCATTGTGAGTTTTTAAACAACTTCAAAAAAAGGTTCTCAAATTGAAAGTATGTTTTTTTATATGTGTGCTCATAACTCCATCATTAATGAATCGATTTAAAAAAATCATTGTTGATATAAAAGGATATGCTTTCCGATTGGTCCCATCAAAATCGGTATTTATGCTCTAGTTTTTCTTCTAATGGTTTTTATTGACAGTTACAATCTAAAATTGAATCTACTTTGTGTGCTTTACAATAAAAACAACTGAACTGAACAATAAAAAGGGTTCCGTACCAAAACGAAAAATTGAGTTTGTTGTACGGGAGCCCCCCTTAAATACTTATTTTATTTTGTTTTTAGTATTTGTTGTTATAGCGGCAACAGAAACTCATAATTTGTGAAAATTTCAACTGTCTAGCTATCGCCGTTCTTGAGATACAGCCTGGTGACAGACAGACGGACGGGCAGACGGACGGACAGCGAAGTCTTAGTTATAGGGTCTCGTTTTTACCCATTGGGTACGGAACCCTAAAAATGATTAAACAAACTATCTTAAAAAAAGTAGTACGTACCTAGACTTCTACCATTTGCCAGGGATTGAAGTCCACTACGATAAAGTGCACAAAGTCCAAGATTTCATAAGTAGTCCAAAGTTCAATTCTTTTTAACTGTGTACAAACACAAGTTTTCAGCTTCCTGAAACCGCATTCAACCATCCATGTAGATCATAAACCCGATGTTTGTGATGCTGTAAAGTTCTATTATGATACGTGCATTGAATCGGCGCCTGCGCCGGTCTATTTTCAAACAGACCAAGTTCATTAACATCAGTTTTACTAGCAGTAGGGATGGGACACGTAGTTTGTGACTTATCGATATATTTTTATATATTCCATATTATTTATTAATATGGAATCACCTGATTATTGGCAATTCCTTGGACTACGTCGGTAATCTCGGTTCTCTTGCGGATGTCTTCTCTTAAGAGACAGAGGGCAGGGGACATTGCTCGCAGGTTGGATGGTCGATGGGGCCGAAAAGTTCTGGAGTGGCGACCGCGAACCGGAAGACGTTGCGTTGGCAGGAATATCTCAAAACATCCTTCATTTTTTAATTGCAATATAACACATGCATCACTCAAATATTAATGATTCATTACTTTTAGTATTTTTATCAATATTTATTTAAATGTTCTTATTTTAAATAATCACAGAGTACTAGCTCACTTTAATTTAGTGAAAATTTGTAACTCTAATTCCAAAGATATAGTTTAAGGATTACCGTCCAATCTACTTTACGTATTTACTGTACTTAATTACGTATCTAAATCATTAATACACAGGTCAACATCATAATCATCATTTTAGTCGAAATACATTCATTGCGGGACATAGGCCTCCCTTAAGTGTCGCCAAATTGACCGGTCCCGTGTGTCTCACATCCAGCGAATCCCCGCATCGGTCCACGTAGCGGGCCTTCCATTGCAACGACTCCCGGTTTGCGGTCACCAATCCAGAACTTTTCGGCCCCATCGGCCCTCCGTACCCCCTGCCACAAGTAATTAATACTGGCTACAAAACAAAATTGTTAATATTTTTAACACAAATAAATACATACAATATAAAGCAATGAACTTTCCTAGCCACAAAAAGGTTGTCCTTTATCATAATAATTATATTATATTAATACCGGATACGGAAGCGGGCGGGCAGGAAGACAAGATATTATGTTAATCAATGATAATTACCTACTTTCTGAGTGACGGGGAGGCGGTGGCGGGGAGGCGGTGGCGGTGGTGGTATGTCAAGTGACAGTTCTAAACAGATTTACATACTTAATTATTTGAATGGATTAGCTGTTTGGGGGTACTTCAATGACAAGATGAATGACGTAGACATTGTTATAACCTAAAGTTTTATAAGTGGTGTTTTAGCAGTCACGTAGCTTAAATTGGTGCCTGGTCGACAGCAAGCGGCTCTACCCCTTATGACCGGGCCCAGTGCGGATTGTAGATGTCAAATGTCTTCGAATTTTTGGTTCTAGGGCATGTCCTAGAACCAAAAATTCGAAGACATTTGACATCTTTTCTCACGATGTTTTCCTTCACCGCTTCAAGAGCAGTGGTGACGAAATAAATTACACAAAATAATGCGCCTGCTTCGGTTCGAACCGACGACTCGTTAGTCGGAGTCACCACCACTGGATCACCGCTGTTCTCCATTTGAGTACATGGCATTAAGTAACCCTTCATTAATAAAAAAAAATATCCTCAGATACATTGTGAATCTGTACATCCTACCAACAAGACACAACAACATGTACTTGACAGTGACATGATTAAATATTCAATTACGAGTCCATTTTGATAATTAAAGTGTGCTCCGAGCGGTTGCTTAGCAACGTTATAGTAACTGTACCGAATGCTAGGCGGTACGCCCACACAAGGCATTTCATTGTCAGCTCATTAATGCTTCTAGAGCGGCCTACGTCTGTCATGAGACTGGTTAAGAGGCTTTTACAATGTATTTTGGTTGGCTGTTAATAGTATTAAAAAAAAACACTTAAGCCTAGATGAGCATTTATGAAATGGTTCCATTTTATAGGTACCAAACCATAACCATTTGACAGTTAATCGATGGACACTATGATAGCCAGTGACATTTAAAAAGATACGCAATTGCCCTGCTGGTCGTTTTCAATGGAGATAAACTGGCAAGAAACTTCATGTTTACTGATGGACAAAAGTCTCTCCTCATGACTTCCAGGTGTCGTTAGTCTTGTCTAGATCGTCCCGCTATCTTCTACGAGGTCTGTTGAACAAGAATTTGATACATTCAGAACTGCTCTCTGAAACTAAAACAATCGAATCGAACGAGAATGTCATAACAACTAATGCATTCAGTAGCCAATAAATATGGCTCCTATTTCTCAATCGAAGCTTTTAGTAACTCGATAGTACAATAATAATAACAGGCACAAGTAATTATGCCCCGTTCACGTCCTCAGTCGATGCCTACGATACGCGACGCGTCATTTGTGTCGTATTCGTGAGCATATATAATCGCAGCCGGCCACACTGTTTCCAAACCACTGCAACTCCTGAAAGCCAGAATCAACAGCGGCGAGACAATGAAACTCGATGAACAACCAGAGAAACCATTTAACAGTCTTGGATCCTGCAACAAAATTCAGAAAAGAATAGCGGAGGAGTAGGAAAAACATAATTTCCACTTCCCTACATGTCAGCATTAGACAGAACAGAATGGGCCATGGTCTGATCGAGAACACCGCGTTCACCCGATTATCTTAATTCCCAGTTTTGGCAGATATGATAGAAACAGCTGAATTGATTTTTTTCTACAGCACTTGTCGCTATACGCATGTCGCTTGAGCGTGTAGTTCGTGGGCGAACGTTAAGACTGCCACCCATTGACGCAACTGACAACAGTGTCTGCTAGATAGGCCCTATCTCGTATTATAAAGGACGGTAGCTATCGCCGCAGACAGTTTGACACTTGCATTTCTCATTGATGCATTGTTGTGCTTTTGACAGCTTTCCTATTGTACTATTTTGTAACTCTTTGGGAGTTTTGTTTCCATGTATTTCTCTCCGGAGATTTTTTTCTTCTTCTCAATCTTTGTATTATTATTATGAGCCTATACTGTCCCACTGCAGGGCAGAGGCCTCCCTTCCCTCCTTCCACTTTTTGCGATCTCGTGCGACAGTAGACCAATCCTTAGAGAAAGAGTCCAGCTCATCCCGCCATCTCCTTTTGGGCTTGCCGCGTTGTCGTTTCTTGCTTTGTGGTATCCACTGAGTGGTAACTTTTGCTCATTGCTCCTCCGGCAGATGTGCCCAGCCCAGTTTGCATTGCATTTCTTTACAGAACTATTTGTTCGAGTTGAAGTTTTCTTTTGTAATGTCTTTTATTGGCCCTTAATATCCTACTCCTGGGTAAAAACTTTCCCACATTCCTTTCATATCTCTCGATGATGTGCTTCTTCTTGTCAATTCTCTAGGAATTAACTTCTTTTTTTACTTAGCCTATATGGCCTCACTGCTGGGTCAAAGCCTCATAGCCTGCTTCTCTTCTCTCTGTGCGGTTTTCACCATCCACACAATTTGTCACAAACTTACTTCTAGTTGAAGAACATTATTTGTAAAAGTCGGTGTGAGTATTGGTAGTTAAGTGCTCTTTAATATCCGACCTATTTATTTATTTAGTTTTTTGGGTGGGTGGGAAATCATCAAATAACCCCTCCCGCTCTTGGGCAGAGCGGAGTTCGGACTTCTACTGACTAAAAACCACCCATGTTCCTTCTTAGCCCTTGTGCCGAGGCCGCGGTATCTCTTTCCAACAACCCGCAGTTCCGACGGGTTAATATCCCACCTCATTTAATCTAATAATTTCCCCTTTTTCTTTTTTTGGGAGGCAGATAATTCAGACACTGACTGTACAGTATCTAGTGTAACACATTCCTAATAATATCACCTTGCAAGGCGACACAAATGCAAATCATTTAACTAAAAGTTTAGCGATCAATTGTGAGTTTATTCAAGCGCAATAAATGCTTAATTTCTGATTTGCTTTTTGATACGTTGTCAATTTTAGGCACTATTATATTGATCGACTTTTAATCGGGTGTTTGAAAACTTAACTTTACATCATTTTAAAAATTAAACTATTGTCACATAATATAACGTAACTTCAAGCCTGAAATCCCCGAAGGGTTAGGCAGAGCCCGTCGGGGCTGCGGGTTGTTCGAAAGATATACCGCGGCTTCGGCACAAGGGCTAAGAAGGAATATGGGTGGTTTTTAGTCAGTAGAAGTCTGACACTCCCTTTCGCTCTGCCCAAGAGCGGGAGGGGTTATTTGATGTTTTTCCACCCGCCAAAAAAAAGAAAAAAGGGTTAGGCAGAGATCTACCTTGTCGTAACCCCAGTTATGTTTAAGTCCACCAGTAATAGGAGGTTGGCCTATTTCCATTAACCGGGCACGAACCCAGACTCCGCTACTGAGAAATTCCTGATGGCAAAACCCAATAACCCTTTGACTGACTCGGGAATCGAACCCAGGACTTTAGGCTCTGCAGTCGCGCTTGCGACCACTAGGCCAACGAGGCAGACTTTTTGTCACATTTTCACTAAAAAACCTTAAGGTTAGACTTTCAACCTAATTCGACGCGTATGCTTATTCGTTCTAGACCAGTATTCTGAAATGCTAGATTTCATAACTAATATCAACTCAAAATCTAGTTTTAAAACGGGATTCCAGACTGAGCCAAACCAGCCTTAAATTCTATCACTTTCAATAGGTATTATTTCTATTAATATCACAATTCGTCAATTCGTTAGTAAATACCGTAGAGAGGCTATCCGAAGAAATTAATGCCATTGATAAAGTGTGACCCGTGTCCATGTTTCAGAGGAACTTTATTGAAAAACAACTAATTATTCGCTTAGTTTAACACATTACACTTTTAGTTTGTACATATTATCAGCAGGCGACAGTACAAAAAAGGCCAATAGACACAAAGAGAAGTAAACAACTGAAAGAAACCCAGTTGACTAGCACTACGGATTAATATTATCATTAACTAGCCGATGCCCGCGGCTTCGTCCGCGTGAATGTCGGTCAAATAATATACTAAAACCTTCCTCGAGAACCACTCTATCCATTGGAGAAAACAGCATGAAAATCGGTGCAGTAGTTTTTGAGTTTATCGCGAAAAGATAGATAGACGCGACTTAGGGCTTTGTTTTATAATAATGTAGTGATATGAATGGGTACTACGTTGTTCCAAGAGTGTAATAGTTAAGTCCTTTACGACTATTTAACATTATCTAAAAAATGACATTCTGATCAAGTAAACGAAGACCTATGTGCCAATTCGCACAAGAATAGATACCACTAAGGTCAAATCTAACACCATTAAAAAAATACCTCGACACATCATTAAAGCTCGACCACACCTGCGATTGCGATGTTTCGCCATGTTTGTCTTGACAAACATGGCGAAACATCGCAATCACCCATTACTGTAATAGTGATTACCACACTGATTGATTTTATCAGTGATCTCCGTATCAATCGAGTCTTGCAATCGAATCGATGCTGACAGGTCCCGGTGATTGATTTGCATATCACTTGAGTTGTGAGGTGACGAAACGTCAGTTTGTTAAATATGTGCTCATTGGTCACTTGAGTGGAGGTCGCGAAGTTTTTAGTAACGAGTAATAGTAACGAAATAATAATTACACCCATATTTTAAATACCGACTGCAGTCCATTTTTGAACTTGGGTCAACTATCGTTGTCATTGTCTTGACAACAGGGAATGTTGCCCACCAAATGAATCCTAGAATATCTTTGCTGCAATTAGCAAATTTTCGAAAAAGGTAGGTACCGCTGGATGCGACACACACGGGACCGGTCAATGTGGCGACACTTGGGGGAGGCCTATGTCCAGCAGTGGACGTCTTTCGGGTGAAATGTTGATGGTGAAATAAATAAACAATAATACTTTTTAGTACTCGATATTTTTTATCGACATATTATTGTTTGTAGTCACGATATCCCATCCCTACCGTGTATACAGGGGATTAGCTTTTGTCTCGCAAATAGAGGGATAGAGGGTTTTAGTAACAGCAAGCGATGGTAAATAGATTTAGTTTTATTTAATGTTAAAAGTTTGACTGCCGTGTTGGTCTCGTGGTCGCAAGCGCGACTCTTCGGGCAAAGTGTTATGGGGTTTTTCTCTAGAATTAGAGAAAACAACACCCCCTCCCCCTGGAACCTCCCTTCAGGGATTACGGGTGTAATGTTATGTATGTAAGAGAAAACAAAATTGTGGCATGAAGTCTGGATAAGCCATTAAGTTCAATTAAAAAAAATACATGTGACATCTACCAACCCGCACTGGGCCCACGTGGTGGATTATAAGCCTTTCCCTCTCATAGAGAGGTGGCAAGTGTCCCAGCAGTGGGAACAATATAGTCTGTTGATGAGGATGATGACCTGAAGTTGAAATAAATGAGCAGTGGAAGCTATTAATCATTGTTACAATCTCCTATTTCTCCCATTTGTCTTACTGCAGCTAATCTCAGCTGGACCACCGTTACTGCAAGTTATTTATACCCCAATATATCCTGTAAGGAAGAAATACGGTCCACACCAAATTGGGACCATTCAATATCCTTCTTCCTTCACCAAAAGCCGTTAAAAGATTATTTACTAGATACACAATTACTGACAACTGAAAATTGAACCTTATCTCAGCAAACTAGGATTTCATTCTGAATGTCTTTAGAAAAGGTAATTTTCAGGATACGACACAGCGTAATTTCGACTTTATTTTTGGTAGATGTTAAGCTACAATTTAGGTTGGAGTGTTATCTTTATTTTCAGATACTGTAAATGTGTTTGATTTTGTAACAAAGCCACATTCTTCGTTTGTTTGTGTTTACGTCGCTTTGTTTCCTTGTTTCCTTGGATGTGTTGTTCATTGGCTGGTTTAGTGTTTATGTTGACAAACATCCCTTGGATAAATATATTTTGGAACCGCTTTTTTGGTAAGAAAACATTTGTGCTTCATGTATGTTTATGTTTATCTGAGCATGATCATGACTTTTAAAATACAGCGAGTATACAATAATGATAGTAAAATACACTGACGATATTATCATCAGTGTATTTTCCAAAATTCCAAGATTATTGATCAAGACTCATCCTGCTATCGACCTCCGGTCTCGGAGTCGAGTGATGTGGCGACAACGACATCTATCGTAACACATGAAAAACTAAAATGACAAATCCTACATCGCGCTATCAACTTTATCCGCGACGTTAGCCTATATAGAAAATCCCGACTTACATTATGTCGGGCAGTTAGCCCACCAGACACAACACCCGTCTGCCATGGTCGGAGGATCCTCCCTTTTCTACGGGGGATGAGGAACTATACACGCTGTTCCTCATAGCCCCCAAAATACCCATCGGGGTTAAATCCAGACTTCTCGAGCTGCGATTGATTGTCTAATAAAACTTTGGCGAAGCTTAGAATCAAACCCAAAAGCTCATATTCAGCACGAGCACTACCAGTCATTAAATCAACGAGGCATTCATTTAGTACGCTAATATTGTAAAGAGGAATGTATAAAAATACATAGTAATAATTACGTATTTTTGTTTGTTTGTAACGAATAAACTCACAAACTACTGGACAGATTTCAAAAATTCTTTCACCATTAGAAAGCTCTGTTATATCGGAGTAACTTAGGCTTTATTAATTACAAGTTTTTGAGGATATGAGGAACAGGGTGTAATGTTCCTCATCCCCCAGAGAAAAGGGAGGATCCTCCGACCAGATGGGTGTTATGTCTGGTGAGCTAACTGCCCAACATGTATGTAAGTCGGGATTTTCTATATGAGCTAATGTCGCGGATAACTTTGATAGCGCGATGTAGGATTTGTCATTAGTTCTTATGTGTTCGCGATAGATGTCACTGTCGCCACAAGTTTAATAAATGAATGTTCGCCCATGCAAAGCCGTGACAATGTTGTATAATATCTTGGAAAATGCCGAAGGAGTAAAACGTCACTACAACATTTGGCTGGTGCTTTCCTAATAATTTATTCATTACTTTTGCTGCATGTCGCAACGGGCAGGATGCAACGGCACTAAAAGTACCACATAACGTTATAAAGAATCACGCTTGCCTCATGTGATGTGATGTGCATTCGTTTTGGAACGCCTTAAAAGGCAGATGTGGATAATAGGGCTGCTCTGTTTGTTATGTTTTTTATTTTTCGTTGTTACTCTCAGCAGAGCACGTATATTATCCCGACGGGGCTGCGGGTTGTTCGAAAGAAATACCGCGACCTCGGCACAAGGGCTAAGAAGGAACATGGGTGGTTTTTAGTCTGTAGAAGTCTGACAATACCTTCTGTTCTATCCAAGAGCGGGAGGGGTCATTTGATGATTTCCCACTGCCCCAAAAAAAAAGCATGTATATTATTAGTAGGTTTCTGACTCCCTTTCCCCGAATGACTGCCTCGTTGGTACAGTAATCGCAATCGCGACTGCTGAGCATGAGGTACTGGGGTCGATTCCCAGGTCGAGCAAAGTATTAGTTTTTCCATCAGGAATTGCTTAGCAGCAGCCACGGAGTCTGAATTTGGCAATAGTCTTGCCCCCTATACATGGGAGAAATCTGGGTGAACTATTAGGTACACCTCTACCTAACCCTTCAGAGATTGATGTTATGTCGTTTGTCGAACCTGCAGGCCTGTTGCGTATCATTTTAAATGTCAGTGGCTATCATAGTGTCCATCAATTAACTGTCAAGTGGTTATGGTTTGGTACAAAATGGAACCATTTGACAGTTAATCGATGGACACTATGATAGCCACTGACATTTAAAAAGATACGCATTAGCCCTGCTGAGCCTTTTATTAGGTTAAGTGTATCTAGGAAGGGTACGTCAGAAACGATGCAGTGAAATGTCGCCTAGCTTGTTTTAAATAAACAGAGATTCTGATATTATGTAACACGTAATACTTACAAAATAAATCATCTTATTTCAGTGGCAACTTAAAAGAGATCTTGAATTTAAAATTAAAAAATATACATCACAATGTCGCCGCTCATCGCAAACTAAAAGGCGTTCATTTTTACAGTTATCCTATTGGTGACCTACTTATATTTTTTATAAGTTGAGCATAAAATCTAATACCTACAATTTGATGTCCTGATAAACAATATTACGTGTACCAATGTACCAATAATATACCCAAAAAAAAAAAAATATATTTTACCTAATCCGGAGATTAAAATCAAGAACCACCGGACACGGGCATAGTGAGAAGACTAAAAAGAACAAAACCGTTCGAGTTAGTGTTTAGTGCTCGTGTTAGTGATTAGTGAAATGTAGCACAAAGTGTTACCAATAAAACACAAGAAAAAGTGTATTCCCCTTAATAGAGACAATAAGAAAAGTGCCAATGGACACATTCTTAGTACGTGAAGACAATATTTTTAACAGTTTAAGTTATAAAAAAATTACTTATTAGTCTATATATAAGGCTAGATTGTAATAAGATTAGGGTCCATCATTTTGATGAACACTAGGATAAGAGAAAAAAAAAAAAAAAAACCACCAACCATTAACTGTAGCTATTAGACCATCGACAGTATCAGTGGAATAAAACTTCTCCTCAAAAAAAAACCAACCTTTGTTTACATTCTCCATGACACATTTAGAGGCAGCCCTGCTGCAGTATCTGGTTACGCAACATGGCGTGCAGATGGTGATGTATTTCTGTACCGTTAGACACACACGTCCCCAACTCCCCTTGCTGGGGGGGGGGGGTGCTATGGGCTTTACACCCATGTTTGATGGGGGTACATGCTGTTAAACTAATTTGGTGATGGATTTATATGGATCTCGTGTACATAGGTTGGGATGTCGAACGAACAGTTGACAGGATCTTCCAAAAATTTACACAATTCAGGATACAAATAATTTTGCCGTGGTATATGGAAACTTAGTGGAACTATTATTTATACTGAAAAAAAGAAAAAAGAGAGAGAATTATGATTTTCCTACTCTTCTCCAAGTTTTTTCTGTTTAATTTCGTTGCGGGATCCAAGACAGTGAAATTGTGAATGTAGTATCTGATTTGATACAGCATAACTTAACTACTAACTAGAACTTCAATTCAAGTTCATTATTTTAGTCCACCGTCATGGAAAAAAGGGACGATTGCACGTCTTATAAACGAAAAATTATTATATGGATTCCACAAAATTGGTGATTCACAAGAACCAGTGATTCATGGCAGTCAACTTAAGGATGGACAGAAATTTTCATTGCGGGATCCAAGACAGTGAAATTGTGAATGTAGTATCTGATTTGATACAGCATAACTTAACTACTAAAGAACTTCAATTCAAGTTCATTATTTTAGTCCACCGTCATAGAAAAAAAGGACTATATAATATGGATTCCACAAGATTGGTGATTCACAAGAACCAGTGCAATTCATGCCAGTCATCTTTGGAATGAACAGAAATTGCTAGCATAAGTATCATCTTAAAAAAAACCACGTTGTGGAGCCCTAACTCAGCAAGAAGACGACGTTGGAGACTAGAGATGGCCCGACGAGCTGCACAGAACCAACGGCCAGTGGTCCACTTTGGCCCTGGATCGACATAACATCATCTTCTTGCCCTTGTCTCATTCTATTTAAGCTCGGTGCAACACGTTTTCTTTTTATATTTTCCCCTGTCATTTACTCTTTTCTCTTTCATATCGGTCCTCAAACAATCCATCCATCTTTCCTTGGCCTTTTTGCCTGTCTCTATTCATCCTTCAACATTAATATCCATTACTTATTAATTCACATGACCCCAAGACAAACGGCTTTCTTTCAAATTATAAAAGATAGAAGAAAAACTATTTAATTGTCGTGGTCTTGGCCTTTCTCAAGTAAACAGTGGAAGGTCGAGACGGTTCTGTCCCTTGAGAAATAAATCTCCAAATGTTTATAAATAACTGTCTGATATTTTTGGTTTGTGTCTGCAATATAACTGTTTCTTCCAGACACTGAGACACTTAATACCCTAGTGCAGAAATATTTACTAGAGGTACGGTGTAAAGTTGTGTTCTTTTTGTGATGAACTGGCCGACGTATCTTTTTATTACATAGTATAAAACAAAGTCGCTTCCCGCTGTCAGTACGCTTAGATCTTTCAAAATAATCTTTATACTTGCATAGACTTGCTTGTATTATTCACAATGATATGTTAGATTTCTGTAAGTTATTTATTGAAACAATACGAAATTGGTTCGAAAGAGTCCCGGCAGCCGCAACGCAAAGAGCATTAGGAGAAACACGGATGAGTTTTAGTCAATAAGAGTCTGACACTCCTTTCTGCTCCGCCCAGAGCGGGAGGAGACATTTGATAATTTCCCGTCCTCTCAGAAGCTGCGTTAATATAATCTTTTCAAGCATGGCCATTAATACCAACAAATAAATTTATTGCATCAGTTGTTTGTCTTACTATGCAAAATAATGCGATAACTTAAGTTCACATTGCGCAACTTATTACCATTATTTAAATGAGAAGCCACGTGTTTTTCCATCAAATATGGAGTGCTACGGAAAGAGGAGTTTTCCTGTAAATATACTTAGTATTCCCTTACGGTAGGAGTTCTATCGTATTGTGATCTTTTTGGGAAACTTGTTTTCAAAAAATTGTTGTGAGGTCTCTGTTTTCCTCCATGTCTAATACGTCTGTTTTCAGTAACGATGGCGATACTTTATGTAAACTAAAAATTAGTAACCGCTCTGCAGGGCTATTGCGAATCTTTTTAAATGTCAGTGGCTATCATAGTGTCCAACAATTAATTGTCAAAAGGTTAATTTAACAACTTTAAAACACATGAATGCAAAAAGAATTTGAGTTTGAGTTAGTAAACCAAACCATAACCACTTGACTGTTCATCGATGGACACTATGATAGCCACTCACTTTTAAAAAGATATGCAATAGTCCTGCTGGTTGATTTGTGAATGGGTAACCACCCATCAAAGACCCGAAAATCTGACAACCAGTCTTACCAAGGGTAGACAGTGCTAACTGGGTTCTGGTTTACACTGCCTCTTAAGACACAGGATTGTCCTAGTTTATGAGACAGAAACTCAATACTCAATAGAAAAGATTAACTACGAGTATTGCCTATAGATTTCTGCAACATCCAAATGTTCAATGTAAATGTTATCAACCAATGTTGGCAACGGTCAACCTTTTTGTACTTTTTTCTTTTTAATTTATTTTTGAAATATATTTAAATGTAGTATTTTTTTTATTTTCTCTTTTGTTTTGTGTTGTGTCACAGTAGTAAAAAGAGTAGACGTGTTTTTAATATTTTTTGGTAAGTAAACAATAATATCTATTAAATCGTTTTATTGGCCCACCTTCCCCGACCAGCTTATTCATCCTAATTAATTACAGTCCACAATTAACATATCTACAAAAATTATAAACTTAAGGTGTAGTTATCTGTATTTTGAGAAATCAAGATATTTATTATTATTATTTGTGGAGGTAAGATAGGCAGTCACTCCATGTAAAATACTGGTACTCAGCTGCATCCGGTTAGACTGGAAGCTGACCCCAACATAATTGGGAAAAGGCTAGGCAGATGATGTCCACCAAGTATGTAAGCTACGAGGTAATAATAAATAAACATTGTTTGTCATTTTGTTTGTAGAATTCTCCGTATCGTCCGGTTATATCTAAACACTAAAGGAATGTTAACTATTGTTCAGTGATTCATGTTTAAAAGAAATCTTTAGTTTGTCAGTAGTTCATCATTGAGGAAGTATGACTTCTTGGAATTGGAGGAAAACAGCTGTTTGGAAGACAAAGAAAACTGGAAATTCCGAATACATGAAAATATCTTACAAAACTAAGTACAGAGCCAGTAAAACAAAGACACCTAAAGTGGAAAAAAAGACATGAAATAATATGAGACTAGTTTTTGTTCAATAGGGTGGTTGACTGACTAAAAAAAATATGATTCTGTTTTGTCCGTCTGTTAGATTATCGAAAAATATTGGATACGTGGTTTTTTGTTTTATGAAATTAATAAATAAAACGTGTCAAAGATCGTAAGTGCCCCGCCTGGTGACGTCACTTTCTGGTAAAAAATGTACCAAACTATGACGTCGCGCGACTTTTCGAGGCACTGTATCGTCTTCATTTATTGTTTAGGGGAAAAAAGAAAAAATACGTGCCCAACATTTTTTAGGAATCTATCTGTCGGAATAATTAGATTTTTTATTGTCAACGACCCTAATGTTCTATCCCAGACCATGGTTTATCCTTGTGGCCCTCATCTAAATCTGTTCAGCCACAGCCGCGCACTGATTATTGACATAACAGTCCCTTGCTGTGAACTCAGCGATCATTGTGCAGCTGGAATTTCATTTATTTTTGATTTTTTATGTGTTTTTGTTAGAAGACACAATAAAATAAAATCCATTAAAAATATAAAATTCGTCATACATACAGTATGTTACTTTACAGAGGGACATATTGAAACCCGCAATATAATATTACATGATACTAATAAAAATATTAAAAAAACACTGATAAATAACATATAAAATATTTCGGAAAAGTCTTGCAACCCTTGCGTTTATCACAGAAAATGCGGGACTATGGCACAATTACGTCACAAATTAAGTTTACCTATAGTTTTTTTACATATTTGGGACGAGAATCGAATATTGAATACCCTCCTTCAATATGTACTGTATATGTAAGACAAATATATAAATAGATCATTATATTAGTAAAACATGTATATTGAAATACAACAGCTGTTTTACGCCATTAATAAGTAGGTTCCAATAGTGCTCCAATCTAGAATTTAGGCAACCTCATTGTTTAGATTTATCTAATGACAAAATTATCCCACCTTGTAACTCGATCTCTGTGCATTATGAATGCTCCAACGTCGGTATAAACTGGGTATAATTGTGTCCAGTTGACGGATCGATAGCTTATCAGCGATTGCATGTACTTGTGTTGGTTACCTATGCCGCCATACCCGCGGTGCAACTGGGGCCGGTACAGGTGGAGTCGGAAGTGTTTGAAGATGTTGAAGACCTGCAATTATCTGTTTATCCTAAAATGGATAGGCAAGGACGCATATTACGCTCTCTGAACTTAATAAAAACTTAACACAACCTTTTTTTTGTTTGGGAAATCACCAAATGCAAGGAAGATTTCTATGCATTTGTAGGGAAGGTGTACTGCGAATGTTCTGCCTTTTTGGATAGATATATTTTGGCGGATATACTTCCATTTTTTAGGAGCTCGTGGCTTAATTAGAACTGCCACTCGGGTCGATCTTTACGTAAAGCTGTGCTTGCCTAGGTCGGTCTGTGGATGGGTGGCAACCCGACATATCGAGTTTCCTCCGTGCCTCGGAAAGCACGTTAAGCTGTTGGTACCAGCTGCCATATATAGATCTTTGGCAGTCGTTACAGGCAGTCAGTCAACCTGAAAGTCTGACAACCAGTCTTACCAGTCTTACCCAGTATTAAATGGGTTGTGGAGGTCAGATAGGCAGTCGCTCCATGTAAAATACTGGTATTCAGCTGCATCCGGTTAGACTGGAAGCCGACCCTAACATAGTTGGGAAAAGGCTAGGCAGATGATGATGACACTTCATTTTTTAGGGTTCCGTAGTCAACTAGGAACCCTTATAGTTTCGCCATGTCTGTCTGTCTGTCTGTCTGTCCGTCCTCGCTTAATCTCTGTGACCGTTAGCACTAGAAAGCTGAAATTTGGGACCAATATGTGTATCAATCACGCCGACAAAGTGCTAAAATAAAAATTGGAAAAAAATGTTTTATTAGGGTAGCCCCCCTATATGTAAAGTGGGAAGTGTTTTTTTTTTTAATTTTAACCCTAATGTGTGATATATTGTTGGAAAGGTATTTAAAAATGAATAGGGGTTTACTAAAATCATTTTTTGATAATGTCAATAATTTCGGAAATAATCGCTCCAAAAGTAAAAAACAAAGCGTCCCCCCCCCTCTAACTTTTGAACCATAAGTTTAGAAAATACGAAAAAAATCTGAAAAGTAGAACTTTATAAGGACTTTCTAGGAAAATTATTTTGAACTTGGATGGAAACAACAGATGGAAACTGCAGTTAACCAATATAATTTGGTCCCTGAATCGTATGAGCGCCTATACAATCCAGAGGTCAAGTTTCATTTGCCCGTATTTTTCTTTAAACTCATAAGTGGGAACACTTATTGTGACGGACGGGAAACTACGGAACCCTACACTGAGCGTGGCCCGACACGCTCTTGGCCGGTTTTTTTCAAATGACTCCTCCCGCTCAGGGCGGAGTGGAAGGTAGTGTCAGACTTGTACTAAAAAAAACCCGCCCATATTAATTTTATCTTAGCCTTTTGTGTTCCGGGGTCGCGGTATCTATTTCAAACAGTCCCGCAGCCCCGGGTCTTGATAACCCTGAATTCCATACTTAGCGGTTGTCCTATCGACGACGACAAGATACAAGAAATATGAGTTCATTGCCAAAAACATTATTTATTTCTCTAATATGAAAAGGGCCTATTAATGACCTCAATTTAAATTTTGTCCAGAAGTAATAACTCCCGACTTAAATAGATTGGGGTTATATGAACCCCGACGTAGGCAGGAAATTTCACTCCTTTGCTGTGCGCATTATAAATATGTAGAAAGCGCCTCTACTCTATCTGTTTAGAGTATCGTAATCAATATGGAACCCTTATAGTTTCGCTATGTTCTTCTGTATTTCCCTCCGCACTATATCTCAAAGACTCTTAGTACTAGAAAGGTGTAATTTGGCATGAATAAACAAATTAGTTACGCCGACAAAGTATTAAAGTAAACTAATTGAACAATTTTTTTTTTAGGGTTGCTCCAGTACACATTAAAGTGGCGATGATTTGTTTTTCTCGCGAAATCCACTTTGTGGACTTTCATTGGATAGGTCTTTAAAAATATTGCGAGTTTGCTCAGTTTTTCGATTAGAGGAACCCTACATTGTGCGTGGTCCGACATGCACTTGGCCGGTTTTTTGCTGTTAAAATGCCACGTTGTCCTGACCCTTTGTCTATCCAAGAACTGCACCATACATAGAAATTCAATAGCCCATCTCCTGATATAATTTCTGCGTGTATTTGTACATTCCTGGCCCAGTCATCAGACCGCGATAAGGCTGTGACTTATGTAAATATGACTGAAATGCCATTCCATGCTCGTGGACAAGTACCTCGCAATAAATGCAGGTACAAGTTATCATGAGGTACAAACCTAACTTATTTCGAGAATCGTAAGTAGACCTGCGAGAGTGAAGTAACTTTGTTTTCTATGAAATTCGTCCTTGTTTGATTCTAATATACATACCTACAAATAAATATACGAGTAATTGAAGTGTCTATTTGTAATTTCAGAATTACAGCTTTTTACTCCCTGCTTGTGAAAGAATATACAGTACTTACAACAAAAAAACTTTAATTTTTGTCTGTCTGTCTGTTCGTTTCAGCTCCGAAACAGATGAACCGATTTTGATGGGAAGTTCTAGCAGACCGCTCATGTGATAAGGAGTAACTTCGGCTACTTTTGCTTTGGAAAAAACCGCATGAGTTAGTTATGTATAGTAGTATAGTATAGATTAAACACATTTTAATCAACGTACATTAAAACCACTCTATGGCAAACCTTTTAATGAACTAATGAATCGCTTGGTTGACAGATCACGTGCAGTCTGCGCACGCGCAGCTGATACTCGTTAATTAGCAATCAGCTGCAATTAGCAGATTTATAAATATAAGTGCATTGTGATTGGTTAGCGTTTGCATGGCTGATGAATCAAAAATGAAAATCATAACTGGGTTCTAGAAGTTTCACAAAAGCTGTATTTCATTTATCATTATCACCTATATTTATAGTGTCTACTTAAGTCCATTTTTGAACTTGGTCAACTGTCGTTGTCATGACAATAGGGACACGTCGCTCAGAAGATACCAACTAAGAAGATAGTTATACTTCAAAGCAGCACCTTGGGTACAAATTCAAGAATTCCTGTTACCAAATTCCAGTCAGTTACCAGCGTAAGTGGATGGAAATCTAACATTAAGCTCGCTTAATATCTCTGATTCATCAATAAGAAGCATCATTCAAATTCTTCTCCTAACAAAGCATCTCTATTCAAAATCAATTAAAAACCACTCAAGATCAAAGCCAAAAGGCACATAACTAGTACAGTCAACGCCCAGCATTACCTGACCCCTCCTTCACCTCTTTTTCTTAGTACTAGGGGTCAAGTAATGTTGGGCACGTAACAAGTACTATCTGTAAAGGGTACCACACATCCGTACGTTCTGATCTCATCTGTTTACTCAACATGTGTCCGATAACTCAATTACCCTTAATTGTATGCAGTTGCAACGAGGATGTGTAGAACTGGCGAGTTCTCATGCAAATATCTTTGATAGACGTCACTCGCTGGCAAGTCGAACGAATCAACTGTACTTAGTTTTCTAATGGGCGAGTTTAATGAAAGGATACTGGGAATTTAGTGCTTAGGAGCATCCCTAATTATTACAACATGAAAAAGTTACATAAGTTATAAGATTTTAAACTGACACGGTCACTAACACTATTATTTATACTGAACACGGGATATTTACCATGTTTACTGATTGTTTCGAGTTCCCGATATTTCGGCGCTGTTACAAGCACCATGATCACGGATAAACTGAAGTAATTGCGGGTGGATGTTTATGAGCAGACAAATCTGTCCACCCTCTCTCTTGTTCGTTTTTCAGAGTAAGATAAGTTGTCAAACATAGTGCATACGTAACGCACACCTTGTTATCTCCGCAGGGTTAGGCAGAGGTGTACCTAACTGTACACTCATATGTCGCCAGTTAGGTTTTAGTGCCATGTAACAGAAGGCGAGCCTATTGCCATCAGCCGGGCACAAATCCTGCCTCCATGGCTGCTACTGACAAATACCTAACGGAAAAACCTTAGAAACAAACACACACACACACACACAACCACACTTTTGCACCGAACCCAGCACCTCATACTTAGCAGTCGGGCTTGCGACCGCTAGACCAACGTGGAAGGCCACGCCAAATTGTAAAATTTTAACCTGTATTCATTGACTTATATATTACTGCGTAAGGACTGGGCGGACGGCATGTTAAAATGACGCCACAAACGTGGTCCCAATAAGGTCTTTCCTAAGCCGAAGTGAACTAGTCCACGATCGGCTCTCTTCGGGTGCGGTCGTAAATTTTATTAAAAGCTTTATTTATGTTCTATAAACCATGAAAATGACACGCCGCTTATACAAGGTTACGTTAACGAGCAGACTACACCAATTCTCTGTATGGCGAACGCGTCGAGCAAATGTTCGGACGACCGTATCTTTAGTTTTTATATCAATGCCTGTATTTTAAGTTTTATCGAGTCATCAAGATTTATGGTGCATGATTGCCAACTGAAAGTAACTTCTACTTAAGACATGAAGACTTTTTAAACAATTTATTGAATTCCGGCAAAATCGACTTCAGGAATAAAGGGGTAATAAAGGAATATTCCCAACCCTGTATGACTTCATCTGTTTGCAGCAGCATCTCAGATAACATATCAGTGTTACTCTTAACTCACAATTGTGCGACACATCTCAGCTCGTTGTGTATGCAGTTTGGATGAGAAGGTATTAAGGCACTCCTCCACACCAGAACTGCTAAGATACTCGTATAGCTTCACTTTCTTAGACTTACAGACTGCTTTCATGGCGGCCAATCTGAGCTGAGGGAGAAATTTTAGAACACTAGCTGTTGCCAGCGGCTTCGCCCGCTACAACTTCAAAATTATCCCACGGGAAGATAAAATCGAGATAAAAACTATCCTATGTGTTAATCCAGGCGTTGCACCGCCACGCTACGAACGTACGTATAAAAGCAAATGATCTCCGTGCATTCTTACGTAGCAGTGGACGCTCGACTTTACAGTCGCAGGCGCCGCGACGGCGATGTATATTGTAATGAATGGCTCCTGGTATGTGTTTTGTATTGTTTTGATTAAATTGTTGTTTAGCATATAATCTTCGCTTGATTTTATGGCGATTGTCTTTGAGGGCACACTTGCTGTGCAAACGGGACCGATTTTCGGATAAAATAAATAAGTTCATTGTATTATGATACCCTTTTTTTTTGAAAATCATCAAATAAGTCCCGCTCTTGGGCAGAGCGAAAGCGAGTGTCAGACTTCTACTGACTAAAAACCACCTATGTTCCTTCTTAGCCTTTCATGTCGAGGCCGCGGTATCTCTTGCGAACAACCCGCAGCCAAATTGATACCCTGACAGTTTAAAGCTTGGTAACGTGAGTTTTGATCGATTCCATATTCTTTTGTTAGTATCGGTATTTTCCTGTCGACGGAAAATCACCGATGATTTAATATTTTATGTAGGTACTTACTTGTATGTATGTGTTTTGAATATGGTCGTGGTCACCACCCATTAAGATTCAACGCTAAATTCGGAACTCGCATTCAATTCTAATTAACCGATTACATAGTTTGAAATTGTCAGTTTTCCTGCAACTAGATACATCATAAGAATTACGCCGATTGCTTTATGATTGGAACAATAGGACTCCTGACTCAAAAAAATATCAACTTCTATATTAACAAAGAATGATTCCAACTGACTTTATACGTGCTGTTCAGATTTCCTCAAAAAATGTTTCATCATCGAAAGCCAGTGGTTTGCCGAATCACCTAACTTGATTATCTCCTAAATAGCAAATTGAAACAAGTACTACGAAATTGAAGCAGTGTGAGACGCCCGGTTTAGCCGATATCCTTAAAAAGGTGTCTACTAGGACAGCAGACTGATCCAAAAGCCGTTGACAGGGTGTTGTAATTCGCAGGAGGCGCTCCGGGCGTCGGGGGCCACGTGATGGCTTCCGCCCACCGTAGACGCGGGCATGACGGTGAGTGATGAGCTAGCTCGCCGTCCGTCCGTCTTATGACGACGACAGGCCGTGTCGACGGCGCGTTCGTGTACCACGCGCGCCTCAAAGAGATTTGAGCAACATGGAAGGGGCCCGCAAGGGCCGACGCTCGTTTGTGGCTGCGGGTTGTTCGCAAGAGATACCGCGGCCTCGACTTGAAGGGCTAAGAAGGAACATGGGTGGTTTTTAGTCAGTAGAAGTCTGACACTCCCTTTCGCTCTGCCCAAGAGCGGGAGGGGTTATTTGATGATATTCCACCCGCAAAAAAAAAGGGTGTTGTAATTTGTAACCCCACTTGGGAGGAACAACAGTGAACTGCGTTACAATAAGTTAAGTTAATCGACTACGACGAAACTGACCACCTATCGACCCCAAACAAAACGTATAAAATTACCATTAGGCTCTTCAAAACATCAGCAAAAAAAACATGTTCTACAAAAACGAATCATGTCTAACCAAAGATGAACTAAACAGGTACCTATAAACTACGTAATTGTGAACAAGTCCATTAGTACATAAATGAGTATGTTACTAGTTTGATGGGGGCGTGGGTGCGCAGGCGACGCGCAAAAACCAACGAGTGGGAGACGATCCCGAACGTGGACAGAGGATGTGGTTATGTGCAAAGAGACTAATTTCTGAAGATCGATGTACCTATGTTACTTAGCAAAAGAAGAAGAATTGACAAACTTAAATGGCAGTAGGCAGTATGCTCGCAGAACGGATGGCCGAAGGGGTCGAATAGTTCTGGAGTGGCGACCGCGAACGGGGAGCGTTGCATTAGAAGGCCTTTCAATAGGTGGACCGATGACTAGTGAAGGTTGCGGGGATCCGCTGGATGCGAGACGCACGGGACCGTGTCAATGTGGCAAAACTTGGGGGAGGTCTATGTCCAGCAGTGGTCGTCTTTCGGCTGAAAGGATGATAATTATGTTACTTAGCAGAAAGTTTGGAGTTATTCCAGCCACCGGCACCGTTACAGAACTGTCTCTCAGCCTTACAAAGTGATGAGTGAATCTAAATGCCGCTTGAGGAGTGTTTGTTCGCCCGTCGGGGCTGCGGCCCGTCGGGGCTGCGGGTTGTTCGCAAGAGATATCGCGGCCTCGACATGAAGGGCTAAGAAGGAACATGGGTGGTTTTTAGTCAGTAGAAGTCTGACACTCTCTTCCGCTCTGCCCAAGAGCGGGCGGGGTTATTTGATGATTTTCCACCCACCATAAAAAAAGGAGTGTTTGTACCACCAGTTCTTCTCACCAGTTAAAACACTAGAAAATTAGTGGAGGGCAAGCATTTTGGGGACTGTCCTTTGTGACGATTAAAAAGTGGCAACCTTGCGGGAAAAGCCATAATTAGCAACCAAAACGAATAAACTTTAACTAGTCGCTCCATGTAAAATACTGGTATTCAGCTGCATCCAGTTATACTGCAAAATGACCCCAACATACTTGGAAAAAGGCTAGGCTGATGATGAAACATAAATAATATTTTGCATAAATGCTATCATGAATTTCTGCAAACTAACGTCTGATTCCATAATTAATTAAAAAGCACTATACTTACCTAATACATTTACATACTACATACCATGCATTAATTAGTAATTATAACTGTCATTTTAATTACTGCTCCTGTTCTGCATACCACTTATTACAGTAATATAATGAATAGCTTTGCTGCGCAGACGCAGGTCGGTCCGGGTGTCGCGTCTAGTGTAAACACTTCCTTATGCGATACTAGTTAATTGTTTGTAATGTTTATATTGCGCACGCGCTTATTAAGAGCTTCGTTTGAATTATGTTTATGAGAATATTAATTAATAGGATGTGATTCAGTTCGTTTAAAATGTGTGTTGTTTTTATATGTGACGGACTTTATTGCAAACAGATTTTAGGTGTTATTCCGTTACGTTGTTCTGCATGCTTATACATATTTTTCTGTTGGAAATTACCAGTCATATTAAAACAACTCGCAGCAATACATGTTTGGAATGCATACATTTGGATAGTCCGCACTTCCATATCATTATTGCCGTTAAACGCTCGATGACTACATGATGCCATTGCTGATCGCTGTTCATACGCTTGTTTTTACAAAGATGTAAATTGAGCTTGCTTGCTAATTATTTTGAAAAATCTATGGTTATAGGTATAGGTCAATACTATTACTTTACAAGGAGGGACTGCAAATCTGGCCTTCACAAACCAGTTAATACCCGATAGCTCTAGGCAGGACTAGTTGTCAGACTTTCTAGTTTCAGACAATGCGTAACGACTGTCAGATCTACAAATGGGAGCCCAGAACAATCCGAAGCACGGAGGAAACTTGGCATGATGATGAATGGTAACCCATCTATAGGCAAACTTTGACAAATGTTCCTTAACCTTGGAAATTTCTTACTTTTTTTAGCAGAGCTTGCCAAAGTAGGCTGTCTCTGTCCCTATTAAAATTAAACTACGAATCGTATAAATAACTAAAAAAGTGATAAATATAAATGTTGTTGGATGGAGAGGAAGAGGAAGACCATAGAAAAGATGGATGGATTGTGTGAGGAATGATATTATGAAGGAATAAGGAGTAGGAAAGAAAAAAACGTGTTACGCCGACCCCAAACAAAATGGGACAAGGGCAGGAATATTTTGATGCCGATGATGATGAGCCCCTTACAAGGACCCCATTGCCAACAATACCAACCTCAATTGCAACACACACATTAAGACAATCTTAATACTAGCATGTCCAAATCCTATGATAATGAAGACGTCCTCCACGGCGCTAGTATCTTGCCTAGATCTGCAGCCTGTTACCGGACGACTTGCGAAACCACAAGAATGCTATCGCGACACCCACGGGGATTTGCCGCTAAGCAGGGAACATGGAGAAGTATCATTAAGTGAGACTAAGAAGTAGAACCTGGAAGAGGCAGGCCCGGGAACATAGATATCTCACGGGGGGAGTTTTACTCCTCACTCTCCCCGCGAACTAAAAGAGGCCTGCAAACGCGGTCTGATACTAGCCGGGGATCGTGAAAGGCGCTCAGTTCCCATGATCCCAAGTATAAGTGTTGGAAGGGAACACCGGGCTGATTTTTAGTCAGTTAGAGTCTGGCAGACCCCTACGCTTGCCCCAGGGCGGAGGACATTCCTGAGGATTTTCCCTATCGGAACAAAACAACGTAGAGATTCGCACAGGCAAGAGGGGCTTCGTCTCAGAAGGTAGTCTCGTTATGAATGATGAAGATGATTAAGAAGCTTTCAATGACATGAAAGAGATAATCCTCCTGACCGTTTTTGGTGATGGATGTCTAAGCGGAGACCAGCCATCAGGAGGAAATATTAAAGTGCACAACACAAGTGTGTGTAGTGTGTATCCAATACGAAGGAATAGAGGACAGGCCAACGGGTATTTCACCACCAACTCCTGGTTATCACTAAACCCGTGGTACTCACTCAAGTGGTACTCATTTCATTCGTCCTAGGAATCAAACCAAATGCCTCACGCTCACCAATCGCGCTTAAGACCATAATGCCGGGCTGCGGGATATCATGGGCTGCGGGTTATTCACAGATACCGTGGCCTCGACATGAAGGGCTAAGAAGGAACATGGGTGGTTTTTAGTCAGTAGAAGTCTGACACTCCCTTTCGCTCTACCCAAGAGCGGGAGGGGTCATTTGATGATTTTCCACCCACCATAAAAAAATACCATAATGCCAACATTTATTGCCCATAAATGTAGGTACAGTAATGTAATTTATTGACATTAGCGTATGCAAGGACTTTACTTCTTTCTTATACTCTCATCTTCATGGCTGTGGAAGTTCTTTTTCAATACCCGCTTGCATCTTTACAACTGGTTTTCTGCAATCATTGTTCAAACCTCACCTACTGCAGCCTACCTGTGAGTTACCGGTACGTTCGGGCCATATCTGTATGACAGTGGGCGCCCTAATATCCTCGGCGCGCCCATAATACTCTGTTTACTTGTCCGCACGTGACGATCGGCAAGATACGATGAGCTGCTAGGTGGACCACTTTAGTGGTGTTAACTTAGGATAAGTAATAATTCCTCCAGACCAAATTTCGACAATGCTCGAGCCATCGATGTGGGAGAATTTTCACATTTCTCGTGGCCGAGGCGTATGTCATAAAGAAATTTTAACATAATGGTTTATAATTTTTAATAATTATTTTGCTTTGCAGTTTGGCTGATATGTATGTATGTAAAAGTATGCACTGTTATTAAATAAATAAAGGAATACAAAACTCTAGTAAAGTAATGACAACAAAAGTATTATAAATATCTAGAATACAACAATCGCAAATTGCTTTACTAAGGTGACCAACGATATTTTTCGAACTGAACAGAGCGTTACAAATTATTTGAATATTTCCAAGAAAATTCATACGACATGGTGACCCCAACGCTACTCAGCGTGTCGTGTGCACAACATACCATTTTGATAGTTTCCAAAAACGTTTTGATTTCCAGCAGCGCTATCGTAATATTTGTAACGTTCGCCATTTGTGCCGAAATGCACGCAAATGATGCGAAATCTTAATTACGCAGGAAGAACCAAATATATGGGGTTTGTCCTTTTGTTGTTTTGGCGGCACTGTTGCAATAGACTTTTGAGGTTTATTATTAGATGTCCATATTATTTGTTATTTAGCCAATGTGTGGTGTGTGCACTGCTACACCCTCCTTTTTGTATGAGGGCTGGCAAGGGGTTTTGTAATCCTCCTTACAGCCCCGGAGTAAGTTGGCGAATAGCGGATTTTTGATTTAAGGATACCGATCTTCACCGTTTTGGAGGCAGGTTACACAATTGGCTTCTAAATATCCACGATAATCAATGTTAAACGGGAATGTGAGCTATCATGAATTTCAGTGGATTGATTATCATAGTTAGATACTCGGTCATAGAAGTCGGGATCACTGCTTTTCTGTTAGACTAAAACCATCGAGGGGGTCTGACACTCTGGAATGACGGATTACAGAAATCTAATCTGAGTTATTTTTGCTCTTGGGCAGAGCGATCGAGTGTCAGACTTCTACTGACTAAAAACCACCCATGTTCCTTCTTAGCCCTTCATGTCGAGGCCGCGGTGTCTCTTGCGAACAACCCGCAGCCCCGACGGGCGTCGGCCCTTGCGGGCCCCTTCAATGTTGCTGACATATCTTTGTGGCGCGCGTGGAACACGAACGCGCCGTCGACTGGCCTGTTGTCGTCATAAGACGGACGGACGGCGAGCTAGCCCATCACTCACCGTCCACAGGCCCGCGTCTACGGTGGCCGGAAGCCATCACGTGGCCCCCTACGCCCGGAGCACCCCCAGCGGCGGCTGGGATGACAGGTTCTCTCCCTCTCACGTTCCGCCACCTCCTTCGCTAGCATCACTGCTTCGCAGAAGGAGGCGACGGCGTCCCATTCCTCCTCGCCCCGGACCATGTTCGTCACTATAAAAAATAGCCCAGCTATTCATAGCATCATCATCATCATTCTCTTGCCCTTATCATAGCAAACAACTAATTTCTAAAAACTTAAGAACGTAACACACTTTCGAAGAACCGTACCTATTCCAGCATCAATCAAGGTCTTAGGTCTTACCATACCTTTAAAAGTAAACAGTCCTACCAAGTCATAAGTTCCAAGGAATTTGACCTATTGAGCGCCGTATTATTGTAATAAGAACGACACTTCGTAATGATGAATCATTTACTGGTGTGCCCATACATAGATGTACCTTGTAACAAGCTAGGCGTGTAGTGTGTCTAAGAATATAGATGTACAAGGATCTTTTGGTCTGTGGTCAAAATAGGAACCAGGGGGGGGGCTATGTTAAAAAAAAAACTCTATCATCATAAACAAACAGCGACTATTCGAGGGTCAAAGCCGCGCTTGCCTGGGTTGGTCTGTGGATGGTGACCACCCGTTACACACCGAGTTTCCTCCGTGCCTCGGTAAGCTGTTGTTGACTGCCGTAACTGGTTGTCAGTGGCCTGAAACTGTCTTACCAAGGTTTTTCGTATTTCCCAGTGCCAAATGGGTTGTGGAGGTCAGGTAGGCAGTCGCCACTTGTAAATGGATGATAACTTAATAGGTCAATCACTTGACATAGTAAAACAGGTCATTAGGTACACAAGTCAAATTTGACCTTTACAAATCTATCTCGCATACCTCCATACATTAACATATTATCAGTTATACGATTGCAAATCGATTGAATGATATGAGCTCATTACTATCCGCTGGATAATAAAGAAAATACCAACAAAAAAATAAGTTATTGTTGCTGTTTACTAAATTTCCACAGAAAATACCAACAGGCTGAAATTGCGAACCACCACTAGGTCATAATATTAGAACTTGACTCAAATTTTATTACATAAAGTTTTTAAAATGATGAAGGAAAACATCGTGAGGAAACTGCATGTATTAGAACCAAAAAAATCGAAGACGTGTGACATCTACCAACCCGCACTGGGCCCGCGTGGTGGATTAAAGCCCATCCCTCTCCTAGAGAGGAGGCCTGAGTCCCTGCAGTGGGAACATTATAGGCTGATGATGATAGTTTTCACTAACCAACTAGTTAGGTTAGTGAAAACCAGCACAAATAGCCTGCCTTGTGTACTTGATGACAATGCCAATAGGGTGTTAAACTCAAAAGAATCTGACCTAGTCCACACGGTTCCTACAGTAATGAATAAGACAGTTTATATGAAGTGATTCACGCGCATTCTGTGCCCCTACATGGGCATAGCGTGAAGAACTAATAAACAGCTGTGTTTAAGGCCCTTCCGCGAATATTTGAGGACCTGGCCTTATTCAGGTGATCGCTTATCATAACTTTTGACCTTCAATCATATCACTGTTCTTGAGTCGGCTGTATGGCGCCAGGGTTTTATGATATTTTTGTCATTTTCTTCCGTTTTAAAAACAGTAGACATACACGAACTCACGCCCTTTTAAAGTCCATTTCACGAAAGAAGTCCCGCGGACAATTGTGTAACTAAATTTAAAAGATCGGCCATGTTGTTGTTTGTCGATGTTATCAAGGTGCGTTTGTTGTGGTAGATATTTTGTGAGTTTATTATTGGATTAGTGCGTTATAAGGTTTATTTACGATGCCAAAAGTTGTGAAACAACATTATGTCGCGCGACATACAGCGCTGCGTCGCGTCTGCGGGACTTCTTTCGTGAAATGGACTTTACCATGGGGTCGATCCTTACATACTCCTTTGGCCTCGTCCACACCCATACATCTGGTCACAATACGCACGCCAGTTGCAAGTGGTACACTTATCCTTTGTGAAGAACCTCTACTTCCACACACCCCCATTAGCCACTTAACCCCTCCTCACGCTACCGAATAAACAGTGTGCCACGAGTCCACGACCTTGCGACTTTGATTGACGTGTACTACAAGTACCTACATTAGTACCTAACAATTTGGACACATGATTGTTAGATACAAGCCATAGCGTAGAGGAGCTCGTGGCTCAATAATAACTGCCACTCGGGTTGATCTTTAGGTTAAGCCGCGCTTGGCTAGGTTGGTCTGTGGATGGGTGACCGCCCATTACATATCGAGTTTCCTCCGTGCCTCAGATAGCACGTTAAGCTGTTGGTCCCGGCTGCTATATACTTACAGGGTGTAAATCAACCCATCACACAGCCGTCAACCAAGCATTCTGTACATCAAACTAAGTACCCCTACGCAAAAATGTTTGCTGGGAAACGACTTTTTTTTTTTTGGGGTCAAAAATCACATTTTACGGTAAAACTCAAAGTAGCACTGTTAAAATATTGTGCTTTGGATAGTAAACGGGTCATGGAGGTAATTAAGTAAAGTTATAACCTGAAACACTAGTATTTAAAAAAACAGCAGTGAAAAATTTGGAACTTTGACCCCCAATATCTCCGTAACTAGAGGGTTCCCAGGTATGGTCTAGAACAAAAAAAATGATCGCAGTGGTAGGGAGAACAAGTGCCCTTCGTTTGCGTTAAGGGTACTTTTACACCCTATATATAGATCTTTAGCAGTCGTTACAGGTAGTCAGTGCCCTGAAAGACTGACAACCAGTACCAACCCGACGCCACCTTAGTTGGCAGACGCTAAGCAGATGATGATGATATTTAAGGTACTTGATGTACACTTGGGAGCAAATAAATCGAGCCACTTCCTTTTTCACGCATTATGGTAATTATTTTTGGTATTATGGAACGCATCGATTCGAAACATATATCGCCTAAAAGGGTATTTAATAACCTTTACAAAGAGGGTAGTTAGTTGTCAAAATTTCATTTTTTTTTTATTTAAATTAAAGTTTAAAGGGTAGAATAAAATTATCGCATTTAATTTGCTTATGACATTTTTATTGTACTCTGTTAAGAAAAGATTAAATTTGAGGTTTTTGTTAATCATACCCATATTACTTGTTATTGTTGTCTTTATCTGTGTCTGTGTAATCAAAATAACCTGATAAAATGGATACTACACCGACGGAAGCTGCCCAAGTTGTAGCTTTACTTGAGGTTGGACACGGACAACGTGAAGTGGCACGCAGACTTCATTTGAGTCGTTCAAAGGTACAGCGGGTATACCGCAGGTATCTGGAGACTGGTGCTTTTGTTCGGCGACCTGGAACTGGCCGACCACGGGCAACAACAGAACGTGACGACCGCTTTATTGCAACCAATTCGTTGCGCGACCGTGGACTTAATGCTGTTCAGCTACAGCAAGCGTTACGTGACGTTCGAGGAGTCTCAATCAGTAGGTGGACAGTGAGACGAAGACTAAAAGAACGAAATTTAACATCACACAAACCAGCAACTGGCCCAAAATTGACTGTAGCTCATCGCCGATCTCGCTTGGAGTTTGCTCGAGAACACATTAATTGGACGTTAGAAGACTGGAGGTCAGTTTTGTTTTCTGACGAGTCAAGAATCTGTCTTTTTAGCAATGACGGGAGAAACCGAGTGTATAGACGTCCTGGTGAAAGGTTTGCCCAATGTTGCATTCGAGAAACTGTGAGTTTTGGTGGTGGTTCTTGTATGGTGTGGGGAGGAATTTCTCTAGACGGAAAAACGGAACTTGTCTTCGTCGACCCCGCCAACGATGGCAGTGGTAGACGTGGATTAACAGCTGACCGATACATAACTGACATTCTTGAAAACCACGTAATGCCGTATGCTGGTTTTGTCGGAGAAAATTTCTTGTTTATGCATGACAATGCGAGACCTCATACCGCGCAGATCGTTACGGAATACTTGTCTGCGATCGGGATTCAACAAATGGTATGGCCAGCACGAAGTCCCGATTTGAACCCGATCGAACACCTATGGGACGAGCTAAAACGGAGAGTCCGAGCCAGGGTTCCCGCTGTTTCATCCATTCCCGAGCTTAAAGTCGCTGTGCTTGAAGAGTGGGAGAACATACCACAATATGTCATCGTAACGCTGATCAGATCGATGACTAATAGGCTACAAGAATGTATCAGGGCACGGGGGGGTAATACCAGTTATTAAGAATATTTTTTTTGCAATAATTTTGTTTTTTATTGTTTTTATGGACTGTTTTAGCCCTACTAAATTTTCTATCAAAATTACCATTTTTCTTGCAGAGCCAATAATTTATCATTCAATAAGGTTATTATTCAATAATTTACCCTCATTGTAAAGGTTATTAACTAAACTTTTAGGCGATATATAGTTCGAATTGATACGTTCCATATTACCAAAAATATTTACCATTTTACGTGAAAAAAGGTAGTGGCTCGATTTATTTGCTCCCAAGTGTATAAGTACATAATAATATATGGGCCATTGTAGCCTGAAATAAATGTTGTTGTTGTTGTTATTAGCATAGGAAGTGACCCTCAAAAGATTCCTATCCAAAAAGGTATAACATTCGCAGTAAACGTACCCTAAAGATTTCCTTGCCCATCAAGTATAATTGCCGTGAGTCACACTGGCACTTGATGCCCAAACATAGCTAGCTCATGAACGGCTAACCAAGGGCCGTGACCGCTCGGCAACACTCGGCAAAGATCGGCTACTTCCGTATAGGCAGAACTTTTGAGTGTAGACATTGAACTTCTGATAAGGTTTTACTTTTTTAAGCTATTGCATAGCTTCTATCGCGGGCCTTGAGCGTGGGGACCGAATCCTGAAATTCCGTAACGAAAGAAACCTAACATTCATTTATTTAATAAAAGAAAAAAAAATGTTTTTTTATCGGTCACCACGCTCAAAGTGTAACTTGAATTAATATCAAAGAAAAAAAAACAAAGGAAAAAAAATACTGCATTAATAAAATAAATAAATAATTATAATTGCATAAGTTGATAAAAAATGCTATGCAATAGCTTTACCGCGGCAGTCTCCGAGTGCCACACGTCTTTTTTTTTTTTGTGGGGGTGGGAAGTCATCAAATAACCCCTCTCGCTCTTGGGCAGAGTGGAAGGGAGTGTCCGACTTCTACTGACTAAAAACCACCCATGTTCCTTCTTAGCCCTTGTGCCGAGGCCGCGGTATCTCTTTCGAACAACCCGCAGCCCCGACGGGATAAGATTCTACTTTGATCTGCGTTGAACCCATTTTTAGGTACATACTTTGTTTTTTTAAACCAAGTTTTCTTTTTTTTTGGATCAGTTTGTCGTTTTCGCCGCAAGCCTGTATCATTAGCATCATTTCAGCCCGGAATCACGCACTGTTTGGTATGGCCTCTCCTTTCTTCTGCCACTGTTTTCTGTTCTGTGCATGCTTTTATACTGACAACACAAACTGCTGGAACACAACCATCAGAAGAAGGAGGACCATCCGTTTTATTACAGTCTTCATGGACCAAAAGCTTGTACAGGTGTAGTCGATACCACGATAAATCTTATATCTTTTTATATGTAAAATAAAAATCGATGTAGTCTCATCTACAACAAAAAAAGTCACATTGGTACTTGCCGGGATCTGAACCCACTACCTCATGCACGAGAGCCACTGAGCCATCAAGACATTCACTACAAGACTGCATCACAATCGGGTGCCAAAAGAAACGCATCGCCGTCAAATGTGACTCTTTGGTGTCGCCGAAATAATACTCGTTTACGAGCGGCGCGTGCGCATATGGTCTGTGACAGCGACGACAACATGGCGCTTAGCGAGGATTACACTTTAATATGGCAGATTAATTCAGCATTTAAGAAAGATAACTTCGTTATTATATTAATTGAAATGATATATTTTTTAACAACTGCGAAGTTTTTTCTCTCAATTAGAACTGATTTTTTAAACTATGAGAATATACGTTTATCTCGCAAGTTATACACCGATATATTTTTATTTACTCTTTCAAATTTTACCTCTTTCTTTTTAATTAACATTCATCATCATCATCTTCTTGCCCTTTTCCTGTTCTACTTGGGGTCGGTGCAACCCGTTTTCTTCTTGCATTCGCCCCTGTTTGACGTCACGTCGTCAATAACCCCTTTTCTCTTTAGTGTCATTCCTCACATAATAATTAATTTAAAATGAATAATAATAAAATATAAATAATTATATATATTTTTTTAATGATATATTATATGAATTATTCCTTCATATCATCTCCTGGGTCTTCCTCTCCCTCTCCATCCATCAACATTACTATCCGTCACTTTTTTATCACATGCGTTTAATTCCTTTTCATATTTTCAACCGACTTCCAAAAAAGAGGAGGTTCTCAATTCGTCTGTATGTTTTAAATTTTTTATTTAACTTTCTTTTGGTTTAATTCCACAGACATTTTCCAATTAAGTCTTTAACTTCTAGCTTAGTAGCTTAGTAGCCTTCGCATCAAAACTTTTTTAACTACCACAGTACCACATTAGGCACAGAAGTTACCATACGTGTACCGGTGTGTCACGTGATCACGTCACATACGGCCCGTTGTTTCTCAGAACAGCCGAATCTTATCAAATCTAGCGAGCGTTGACCGGGGGCATTAACCTCCCCGAAAGCTCAGAGGCTCAATTGAAGCTTGAAGTCAGTTGAAGTCTCAGATATTGTTACATAACATAGAATCACGCTTGCAATCCCTGAAGGGTTAGGCAGAGGTGTTCCCATTAGGAACCTCCAACATTTCGCCAGTTATGTGTAAGTCCCTAAAAAGTAATAGGGGATGAGCCTATTGGCATCAACCGGGAACAAATTCAAATATTGTCTTGGGAAAAAATTAAGCTCGCTCGAAGTATATTTTACTAAATAAGTCGTAATGTTTTGATACACAAAACAAAAAAATATAGGATATTAAATTACAACATCACACCTTGGCATTAATTTCCGGATGATTAGGTAGAGGTGTCGATACCTATAAAACAATTACAATCATTCCTCATGAAAAATCCTAATAACACTGTACTCGAGCTTGTAAGCGAATCCAAAATCTTTCGCTCGACATAAGCGCTTGCGATCACTAAAACGAAGAGTGACTCCAATATTTGTATGATGGGAGACAACTGTACTAAATTGCCAACACCAAGTATCGGTGACTAGTTACCAACATAACATAACATCTCGCCTGTAATCCCCGAAAGATAAGGCAGAGGTGTACCGTACGTACCCAACAGAACACCCACATTTCGGTTATGTTTAAGTACCATGCAATGGGAGGCCTATTGCCACTGGTTTTTAGTCAGTAGAAGTCTAACACTCCCTTTCGCTCTGCCCAAGAGCGGGAGGGGTGGGTTATTTGATGATTTCCCAAAGCCCAAAAAAAGGCCTATTGGCATTAACCAGCCACAAATCCAATTTGGGTTAATCTCCTATTAAACCGTAAAAGCCTTACAATTTCGCCAATAAACCTGACACCAGCACAATTAAATCACTACCATAATTATAATGTCCTACTACGTTTGTGCCCCCCCCCCCACCCTACCCTCCACCCGCGACCTAGATTAGTCAATTGTTTACAGTAATCCAATTGATTAAGTCTAACTGTATTGTAAGTACCTACCTACCTACCCACTGTTTGCCGTGAGTCACGTGTCCTGTGTTTTATGTAATTAGGGTAGGCTGGGGTGAAAAGGACCATGTGCCAAATCTAATTTTAGAAAACAAGGGAAAACAAAATACTGTAATTAGGAACTCGCTCACGAGAATGAATTATTTATGTCTTACGGACATCTTGTATGAAATACTGGAGAAAAAGAGTTGACAAAACCGGTGCAACTTGGCAATGGTGTTTTGATTAAAAAATTAGGGAATTTTTTGTAGAGACCTTGTGAAGTTTGTGGGGGGATCTGCTGAATGCGAGAACCATGAGACCGGTCAATGTGGCGACACTTGGGGGAGTCCTATGTCCAACAGTGGATGTCTTTCGGATGAAATGATGATAATGATGAATGAAGCGACTCTTTCTGGTTATCAATTAATACCTGCTGCTGGTTGTACCTTCATTTCAATAGCGTTACAGTGACTTTTCACAATGATGTAGCTGAAACAACTAAGGCGAGCCTCCGAGTTATTTAAGTGGATTTGGTGGTTAAGATTTATGCTCACATAATATAATGTGTCATCTCTTATTATTAACTCATCATCTGCCTAGCCTTTTCCCAACTATGTTAGGGTCGGCTTCCAGTCTAAGTAATCAGTGTTAACTAGTACAAAATCAGTAGTAATCAGTGTTAACTAGTACAAAATCAGTAGTAATCAGTGTTAACTAGTACAAAAAGCAAAACAACCAATCGTAATCAAACTGATGTCCACTTTTGCCGCTTCCACCTTGCACTGTACTTCACCAAACGCGGCAAGTCTGATTGACGCGCGTAGGAGTATCTGATACGACGCACTGATAACATACTTGTATTACTTCAACGTGCTTCATTTGGGCTAAATGCGTGTGCCAGTTCATTTGGATATCTTGATCCAATTTAGGGTGACTGTCGCAATGAAATGTGGGTCAACGGATTTGGCTGTATCGGATATTGATGTGAGTAATGCTGTATTTTTTATGGAATTAGGTTTAAATTGGGTAATTTGCAATTAGTAGTAGCTGTAGCAGTATTAGAGGAGCTCGTGGCTTAATAATAACTGCCACTCGGGTTCTTTAGGTTAAGCCGCGCTTGCCTAGGTTGGTCTGTGGATGGGTGACCCCCAATTACATTTAACGACAATAAACTTTTTTCAAAATTCAGCTAGCCCGCGCCGAGACGCGTCTTTTGACGTATCGCACGTGCCCCTAGCTCGCAAAAAATTTTGCCCACCCTCCCACCCTCTGTTCTATAGCTAGAGGTAGGGAAAACGGAGAGAGGTTGGCAAAAAATTTTTTTTTTTTTTCTTTCTGGTTTAGTTTAGTTTCGATTTTAGGAGGGGAGAATCACAACATTTTATTTATTTGACAATTATATGACAAAAATTTTTAATTTGACAATCTTTTTATTATTATTTTAAGACATATTATTTTAAGACATATTCTAGATAAATTATTATTTTAAGACATATTCTAGATAAATTATTATTGATTATTATTTATATTAATACTGTGTTCCCCCCTTTACAGGGACACAAGTACCCAGTGTCTGACACCTGTTTTCTCCTCTGTGACGTATAATCTTTGTCTTGATCCCCTCTCTACAGGGATCTCTATTATTATATCTACTTAAAGAAACCAATTATGTTTCGCACCCCATCCAGTACCGTAAAGGCACAAGGCTCCGGTGGCTCGCCGCGATCGGCGGAGAAGGTGGGGCTTTCCCCTGCGAATGCGAGGAGGAGAATCTCCTTCGGAGAAGACACTTCTTCCGCTTCTCGGGGGGACCTTGCCACACCGGTGACGCGCCAAGCTACCGTAGGGCCAGTAACCCAGCTCAAGAAGCCTGTGGCCGGGTATCGTAGTCGCACTGACGAGGCGAGAGCTTGCCTGAACAAAGCTAAGCTGAATTTGGGCAACTCTCGCAACCTCAGAACCGACATAAAAACTGCGGTGCTCGAGGCAATTAACAGGCTCTTTGAGCTGGTGAAAGAATCCGAGCGGGACGGGGTTCCTCTCGCACCCGAAGTCGTACCGGCAACCGCGCCCACTGCTGACCACTGTCCCCAGTCCATTTCTGAGAGCCTCGCTTGCCAGACTGAGCTCATAACCACGTTAAAGGAGCACATCTCGATCGTTAAAGAGAACTCCGAGAGAGTGGAAAAGCTCCGAGACAGTCTGGCTATCAGGGAAAACGTTGGGGAGAAGACATATGCCAGTGTAGCAGCCGCGAGTGAACGCCACACCGGGGCACAGGCTCCGGAGCGAGCGACGCTACACTCGGTTGTTGTCTCCTCAACACAAGAGATGGACACGGGGGACGAAATCCTTGAACGGATCCGGAAAGCGGTGGACGCGAAGGAGGGCTGGGTGCGAGTAGAAAAAGTAAGAAAGGCAAAGGACCGAAAAATTATCATGGGGTGCGAGACTCGGGAGGAGAGAGAGAAGCTAAAGAAGCGACTGGAAGTGGCCGGAGGGAACCTCGTCGTCGAGGCAGTGAAAAATCGGAACCCGCTTCTGATTCTTAGGGACGTGTTGCTGATACACAGTGACGAGGAAGTCTTGAGAGCCCTTAGGAATCAGAACCGGGAGCTATTTCACGGCCTCGGGGACGAGGAGCAGAAAGTTGAGATAAAGTTTCGGAAAAAGGCGAGAAACCCTTTCGTTAACTGCATTGTGATGAGTGTTTCCCCAGCAGTCTGGAAGCGGGCACTCTCTGGAGGCAAGCTCCGTATTGGCCTTCAGAGAGTGCGCGTCGAGGACCAGACGCCTCTGGTGCAGTGTACCCGCTGCTTGGCGTACGGCCATGGGAAACGCCTATGCACAGAGACTGCTGACCTGTGCAGCCACTGTGGTGGTCCGCACCTTAGGTCGGACTGCCCAGATAAACACAAAGGCGAAGCAGCGGTGTGCGTCAACTGCACCAGAGACAAGCTGGGGGAGCACTCCCACAATGCATTCAGTAGTTTATGCCCAGTACGAAGGAAGTGGGACGCATTTGCACGAGCAACCATAGCTTATTGCTAAGGTTGTCGATGCGCCCACTTCCGAGCACATCAAGATACCCAGTTTGACACAACAAGATCGCAGACGCATTGAGCGACCCACTAGGGTTGGCTTAATGTTAAATGGCAATTGCAGTCACTTTCATGAGAAAGTGGCTGTAATTATAGTGCACCGTAAGTCAACTCTAGTGGAATCGTCAAGTTGTGTCAAGCTGGGAGTTAAATTCCGCAATCAAATGAAAACGTGTTTGGGTATATATATATATGATATTAAACTACATAATAATTATATAGTGAAAATATCAGATAAAATTACATAAAACAAAAATAATAAGCGCAAAATCCAATTTCAAAAACTTAAGTATAAAAAAGGGTAAAATAATAAATAATGAAAGGGTTCAGGACATAAAAGTATCATTATTAAGTAGTTTATTATATAAAAATTATTTTTTAGGAAAAAGTAAGACAAACAAAATTTTAATAAAACATAAATAAGCCGCCAAAAAATTTAATTATATTAAAAAAGCATATATAACGAAAATCTTGTAAAATAATATATAGCGTATTAAATTAGAATTAAATATAAAAAGAAGATCATATCTAATTTAAGAGTGTGGCCTCTCCGGCCTCCTAATAAACAGTCGCCAAAAAAGTGAAAACCTCGTAAACAAGAGCTCTGACCACGTCAGAGGGACACTGGTGGGGCAGGAGTGTGGTTTTAGTCGGTTCGAGTCCGACACTACCTCGACTATCTCACAGCCTGTGAGGTAGTCGAGGTGTCCGTGGGGATTTCCCACTCCTGCCAAAACAAAAAAAAAAAAAAAAAAAAAAAAAAAAAAAGACCCCCAATTACATACCAAGTTTCCTCCGTGTCTCGTTAAGCGGTTGGTCCCGGCTGATATAGATCTTTGGCAGTCGTTACAGGTAGTCAGTGACCTGAAAGTCTGACAATCAATCTTACCAAACGGTATCGTATTCGGTATTAACTGGGTTGTGGAGGTCAGATAGGCAGTCGCTCCATGTAAAATACTGGTATTCAGCTGCATCTGGTTACACTGGCTTGGGAAAAGGCTAGACAGATGATGATAGTAATAGTATTAGTAGTTTATTATTAGTGGTTTCTGCCTACCCCCATGGGAAACGGGCGTGAGTTTATGTATGTATGTGTATGTGTAAACCGTGAAAGTCTTTCAATTTCCCTAACAACACCAAAACCTGAAATTGGAGAATAACCACACAAGTGTGTTCTTATGTTTCCAAAACCAATAAAAATAAACCAATGGTAAAACGCCGCCTCTGATGTAATCTACGAACAAATAAATGACGGTATTCGTTTCATTACCATAGTATTGATTCACTTTAGCTCTTAATTGTATTTTAGCTTAACACGTAATGATTCCGTTAATTAGAACTATTCTCAGCTAGTCATAGCTTTTGAGAATTTGTTGCTGTTGTGTTTTGGCACAATATAAATATTTTATACTGTGGTTTTGGCCTCCTTGTAATTCCTGTAGTTGATAGTTTTAATAGATACAAGGTCGTCGTCGAGTCTGTAGGTCATGTTTAATTTTTAGCCGACTTCTATGAAAGGGGGAGGTTATGTACCTATTCCATCCGTATCTTTTTCCGATTTCTCCGTGATTTTAAGTCCGATTGAAGTGATTATTTTTGAAGTTTGCGTGGTGGTTCCATATCAATTGCATAAACGTTGCCTCGGAAATTTCATCAATATCGGTTCTGTCGTTTTTTTTCATAGCCTATCTTGAACCTAATGCAAAACTGATTCATTGATTATGGAGGAGCTCGTGGCTTTAAAATAACTGCCACTCGGTTTTATTAATAAAATATATTATTACTTGCTTACACAAGTTTTAAAATAACTTCCAGCACGGTCGCAGGTCGCTCGTTACGTTAGATAGCGAGTGACACACGGAAGGTCAGTCCGTTACCTTGACCCGCGCGCCATCCTACCCGACTGTGAGTCACACGTGCACGCATTCTCTTGTGCACTTTGTAGCGATAATGAACGCACTTGACATCTTTCAATGTCTGAAGGGTTCATGAAAATTGTCGTGGAATGAGCATTGAGGTATAGGAATGACTCAGAAAAAACTTCTTGTAAGTTTTTTTAATTTATCCTGTTTAGTTGTAGTCATGCCTAGCTTTATCTCAACTATGTTGGGGTGGGCTTTCAGTCTAATTAGATACAGCTGAGTACCAGTATTTTACCTGGAGCGACTGCTTATCTGACCTCCACAACCCAGTTAGTACTGGGCAATACAATACCTTTTTTGGAACGAAGTTCCTTATCGCGCGTTGTGAAAGGGGGCTAGACGGAAAAAATTCTTACGTAAAGTGGTCACGACACTTTTTGCTATAGTAGGTAAGCTATTGTAAACTGTGCGGCGTCGCATGTTTCTCTGTCTGTCTCTCTCTCTCTTATAGAAAGCAAGCCAGATATTTTCATTTCAACATTTTTTTTTTTTTTTTTTTTTACATAATAAAAAAATAATAACAATAACTTCGTTCCATCCGGGTGTTCCTTGACACCTCTCAAGTTTTTTTTATTGGCGGGTAGAAAATCATCGAATAACCCCTCCCGCTCTTGCGCAGAGCGAAAGGGAGTGTCAGACTTCCACTGACTAAAAACCACCCATGTTCCTTCTTAGCCCTTCATGTCGAGGCCGCGGCCATTTCTTGCGAACAACCCGCAGCCCCGACGGGAATACAATACCCTTTTTTTTTTTTTTGGGGGGATGGGTAATCATCAAATAACCCCTCCCGCTCTTGGGCAGAGCGAAAGGGAGTGTCAGACTTCTACAGGCTAAAACCCACCCATGTTCCTTCTTAGCCCTTCATGTCGAAGCCGCGGTATCTCTTGCAAACAACCCGCAGCCCCGACGGGCGTCGGTCCTTGCGGGCCCCTTCCTTGTTGCTGACATCTCTTTGAGGCGCGCGTGGAACACGAACGCGCCGTCAAGAATGCCGTATGAATTTAAACTTTTTTTATACGTTAGGTACTTAAACTATATTATTTTAAACTTCAGTTTTTAAGTATTAACTTTTTTGTAAGTAGTAACATATTACACTTATGTTAGGATATAAAAGGGCGGCGCCTTCAGGCAAAGGAGACGCCACTAATTGTGGGTGTGGTGGACACCCATCCACGGACCAACCTAGACAAGCACGACTTAACCTAAAAATCGACCCGAGTGGCAGTTATAATCAATTCACGAGCTTCTCAGGGAAATAAATAAAACCATATCTTTCAAATATCAATACTCTAAATACCTACTCATTCATAATCTTTCCGTCCTCAAGATCAAATATAAATATACCATCTCACAGAAATACCTACCAGCATTATCTTACATTTACGAGTATTTGAGCCCGCATCCGCCGATAAACTAATATAATATGGATCAATACATTCTTGTGCTCAAGGAATGTCATTAACGGACAATTTTAGCCGGTCTCGAGATATAAATGCTGGTGAGGTATAAATAAATCAGCCAGGAGTCTTTATACGCATGGCGGTGTCAACTTGTGGGTCACAGCGGATGTTATTGGCCAGGGATTCGGCAGAAGTTTCACTCTTCTTAAAGTAAGCCTCATTGGGTTAGTGGCCACAAGCACTGCTGAGGATGCAATCCTGGGTTTCATTGGCAGGCCCGATCTGAGAATTCAAAAAAAAACCAAAATCAAAAGTCATTTATTCAAACTAGGCTGATAATCAGCACTTTTCGAACGTCAAAATTTACTTTACTCATTTACAAGTGACAGTCCCCCAAAACGCCCACCCTTCGACACTTCCTAGTGTTTTCTTCATACTTTTTTTAAGTCGAAATATGTCATGGCGAGAGACTCCGGACTGCTTCTGGGAAAATTATAGTGGAGGAACCCAGAAACAGTTTGCCAGACCAGGACCAGGACCCCAGTATCAGCAGAAGTGTGTGCTACTAGACTAACAAGGCAGAGGTACTTTCTAAATCAGCGCACTTTTCCTCAGTTCCCATAGTGAGAGCATTTTGGCACACCTACCCTTCTGCTGATCCCCTTTCCATATAACTGACCGCCGGCGCCAGTCAGCAGGTCAACTATGCGTACTGGCCACATACCAATGACTTGCCTATATGATCACCATCTAATCAACTTCCTTTGTTGTTATTAGATCGATTAGTTTGTGATGTATGGGTGAATATCTTTCAAGGTGAATTGTACTCCTCTGGCCAAGTGTGCATATCATTACTATGTCAAAATTTACTGATAAAAGACTTTGTATCTATGGGTCTGGAATCTGGACTAGCAAGGAAGGATTACGGAATTTGTTAGAAAGAATTACCGCGGCCCTGGAACGCAAATGACATTAGAAGGAACACGGATGGGTAAGAGGAGGAGATAGTAAGAGTCTGACACTCCCTTCTGTTCTGCCTGGAGCGGGAGGAATCATTTGATGATTATCCTTAAATAGACTGCGTTTCCAAGTTGGCCACTGCCGATCCAATCTGGCTAGATAGGGTATGATCGACCCATCTCTGTCAGCATGTGAGTGTGGAGCCCCAACACAGGACATGCCACACCTTCTCTCTTGCCCGTCGTGCCCAACTAATTGTACGTTCAAGAACTTCAACGAAGCAAAAGAAAGTGCTGTCCTTGTTGCTACGTACTTGATGGACAAAATTTGAGTTGTCGACTCGCAAAAAAGAAGAAGATAACCAATAAGAATCTGCTATGGCACAATGTCAAGCAAGTTACTTGCACATCATCATCATCAACTATAAACCATCCACTGCTGGTCAAAGGCCTCCCTCCCCCATAGAATGCCCTAACGAACGGCAACCTGCCGTTAGCATCGACCGGTTGCCCGCGACTCTCACGATGTCGTCGGTCCACCTGGTGCCTACCAACGCTGCGTCTTCCGGTTCGTGGTCGCCCCTCGAGAACCTTTCTTCGACATCGGTTGTCGGTTCTTCGAGCGATGTGGCCTGCACATTGCCACTTGCACACCTTAATTGAGCGAGTAACAGGCATGTGAGTTTTCGGTCTAAAACATAAAATAAATCGGTTCTCAATTCGGTTCATAATTTACCGTATCAAAAATCACCGACTTCTAATCAGTGATATTTGCAGTGCTGACTGCAATTATTGCCTAATTATTTCCTTGATCATGCAGCTCAGTAAGTTGGCACCAGAACTAATTGCTGATTGGACATAATAGTCAATGTTGACCACCAGGCATTAGTGGTGCACCTGTCTGGTTTTAATTGCGGTTAGTTTTAAATGCTACCTACTGACTTCGTCTTTCTGACAAAATTATATTGACCTGGAGTAGTAAAACAGACAACAACAAACGCAGAACAGATGGCCAATGGGGCCAAAAAGTTATAGAGTGGGAACCGTGAAACGGAAGACTTTGCGTTGGAAGGTCTCCCACTATTAGAAGGACCGATGACCTGGTGAAGGTTGGCAACACTTTAGGGGCGGCCTATGTCCAGCAGTGGACGTCTTTTTGCTGTCATGATGATCTAGTGGTTGCAAGCGGAACTGCTGAGCATGAGGTCCTGGGTTCGATTCCCGGGTCGGGCAATGTAATATTGGCTTTTTCTATCAGGAATTTATCAGTAACAGCCACGGAGTCTGGATTTGTGCCCGGTTGATGGCAATAGGCTCGCCCCCTATTACAAGGGACTTAAACATAACTGGCGAAATGTGGGTGTACTATTAGGTTCACCTCTGCCTAACCCTTCGGGGATTACAGGCGTGATGTTATGTTATGTTATGAATTTGTCAGTAGCAGCCTCGGAGCCTTTTTTTTTTGCGGGTGGAAAATCATCGAATAATCCCTCCCGCTCTTGGGCAGAGCGAAAGGGAGTGTCACACTTCTACTGACTAAAAACCACCCATGTACCTTCTTAGCCCTTCATGTCGAGGCCGCGGTATCTCTTGCGAACAACCCGCAGCCCCGACGAGAGCCTCGGAGCCTTTATCTGTGCCCGCTTGATGGCAATAGGCTCGCCCCTTATTACAACTGGTGAAATGTGGGTGGACTATTAGTTCCACCTCTGCCTAACCCTTCGGGGATTACAAGTGTGATGTTATGTTATGTTTATTAAGATTTAGCAGCGTGCCATATTTCTTGTGGCTGTTGAATCGAATTTTCAACTTTAGCTTAGATATCAGAAAGACGTTTTTGCCTTAGATTCACTGATTTGTTTCTGCTGCTCCCTTTAAATAGAGCTGTTCTTAAAAACAAAGTTGATAAACATTACCATACGGCAGTATTCGTCGTATTCCTATAATACATCAACAAACAGGGGTTACAGTTTTATTGCCCAATAAAAGCATGTACGGAATTAACTGAGTTGCCCCCGAGACCACCCGAACCCTCGACAAATAGATCGGGTACAGTCGGCAACGATCGGGATTTAGGAGCAGCCACGGATAGTTCTTTAAGCTGTTGGTCCCGGCTGTCGTAATTATGTCATAGCCATCTTTGACAGTTGTTACAGGTAGTCAGCGCCTGAAAGTCTGACAACCAGCCTTACTACTAAACTATCTTAATATTAAGATGTGTTGCTGGGAAGTTTGTTCCGCCACGTCTTCTTTCCAGCTAAAACACTAGGAAGTGTCGAAGGCTGGACGTTTTGGGGGACTGTCTCTTGTAAATAAATAAAGTAAATTTTGACGTTCGAAAAGTGCTGATTATCAGTCTAGTTTTAATAAATGACTTTTGATTTTACCCATCAGTAAGTACTGACTGGGTTCTGGAGGTCACATAAGCAGTCGCCTCATGTAAAATACTGATATTCAGATGCATCTGGTTAAACTGGACCAGGCGACCCCAACATAGTTAGGAAAAGGCTAGGCAGATGATGATGATGAACATAAGCGAAATAGGTCTCATGATGCGAGTTGATTGCGGATCTTGTATAATCAAATACGCGTATTTTGCTACCTATTTTGGTTTTGGGGCTTGTTAATAATCATATTATTATTATTATCTTGAAGATTTGTTCATCAGTTCATCACAAATATTATACGTACGTGTTATTTTCCAGAAAAACCCAATTTTTTTAAGGAATAATGTGTCTATCCTTCAACATTGTTGTACAGTCTCAAAACTATTTAGTTTTTATAAAAGCCATTACATAACACTTGTGTATCCGATCATACATGCGCAGCCGCCGGGCATCGCCCGCATCGTTACAAACTTAGTGACAAACAAACACGTGTTGTTATTAGGGGGAACATCTGCGTGTACGCATATCAACGATACCACTCGAAAATACACTTTATTCTCTCAAAAATAGGGTTTGATTTGGCATCATACTGTATAAAAGTGTAGTGTTAGTGAATTTTAAACTGGAACTCAAAGAAGATAGGGTTGAAAATAGGTTTTTTGGTTAATAAAAGCTGCGTAATAAGTTTTAGATCTTTTATGGTTTTCATAACAAATACTACTTCAATTAATATTCAGTACACCTCTTCAAATAAGAACTTTATTCTCTTACACACAAGATTAAAAGTTCTTTAAACACTACCAAACTGCGTAATAGCTAAAGTTTTCTTTGACAAAAATGTCAAATTATTTTTAACTCAACACTCATTGTCATACAGTTCAAAACGTCGTTGGCCAGTATTTATTAAGCCACGTGCGCGCCAAGAAGGGTGTCATAATAGGTTAGGAAAGGGTTATAGTTATCGTAAAATGTAACGCGCATGCGTGGAGCGACTCAGGCGCATGTGCGCGATAAATGTTGGGCAATTGTATTGATTGGACAGTCTATTAAATTAAGTATTTATTAAGCAATCGCAATGTTAGAGAACACAGTCATCATCTGCCTAGCCTTTTCCCAACTATGTTGGGGTCGGCTTCCAGTCTAACCGGATGCAGCTGAATACCAGTATTTTACATGGAGCGATTGCCTATCTGACCTCCACAACCCAGTTAATACTAGGTAATACGATACTCTTTGGTAAGATTGGATGTCAGAATTTCAGGTCACTGACTGACTGTAACGACTGCCAAAGATCTATATATGGCAGCCGGGACCAACAGCTTAACGTGCTTTCTGAGGCACGGAGGAAACTCGGTATGTCGGGCGGTCACCCATCCACAGACCGACCTAGGCAAGCATGCTTTACCTAAAGATCGACCTGAGTGGCAGTTCTTATTAAGCCACGAGCTCCTCTGTTAGAGAACACAGTAATTTTAGAAAAAAAAGTTGTTTTGCTCGTGGATAAATAATAGCAGTCTCTCAATAGATCTTCAGGTTAAGCCGCACTTACCTAGGCTGTTCTGTGGATGGTTGGCCACTCATTTGTAAGTCTTTGACAGTCAGTCAAACAGTCCTGCCTGACAAACAGTCTTACACCTAGGTAAGACTGTTTGTCAGGCTTCGGACGATACCCCTCGGTATCATACTACTACCCAGAGCTAACTGAGATGTGGAGGTCAGATAGGCAGTCGCTGCATATCATAACCATCCTCATTTCAGCCATAAGACATCCACTACTAGACATAGGCCTCCCCCAGAAGGGGGGGATTTGCCATAATCGCCACGCTTGGCATCACATAACACCTCCCGCTCTCGGGCAGAGCGGAAGGGAGTGTCAGACTTCTACTGACTAAAAACCCCCCATGTTCCTTCTTAGCCCTTGCGCCGAGGCCGCGGTATCTCTTTCGAACAACCCGTAGACTCTTGGCGCCTGGGTTTGCGATCGCAGTATGGTTGTTACGAAGGCACAGAGAACGCTGCTGCCCAATCTCTGGTAAGTTGCTGCATATAAAATACTGGTATTCAGCTGCATCCGGTTAGACTGGAAGCCGACTCCACAAAAGGATACGATAGACAGATGATGAAAGACGCACTATGTTGATACAATCAAAAACATATCCAAATTAGGAAACCAACAAAAAAAACTAGCTCCAGCCATGTCAATGCCATCTTTCATCGAGGCTATCGAACTCCCCTCGTTGTAATAAATCGGGTCACAGCACAGGAACTACCACACAAATCGGGGAGCATTGTCAGCCACTTGCCCGGTCGTTGACTCGGCATCAGATTAGATAAGCTTGCATGTGTGCTCTGACCTATATTTGAACATAGAGATAAACTTGCAGATGTTGACTTTGATATTATATGTGAAGTGTTTAAGATGTTCATCATCATCTTTTCAGCTGAAAGACGTCCACTGCTGGACATAGGCCTCCCCCAAGTGTCACCACATTGACTAGTCCCGTGCGTCTCGCATCCAGTGGATCCCCGCAACCTTCACCAGGGCATGTCACTTTCCCTACGCAAATTTTTTATACTATGCGAATTATTATTATAACTGGAAAAATGTGAGAGTATACCTACAACTTTAGCTATAATTTCAGATAATAGGTGTCTTAGGCGTGAAGTTTCGATCATCATCATCATCTTCCTGCCCTTATCCCATTATATTTGGGGTCGGCGCAACACGTTTTCTTCTTCCATTCTTCCCTGTTACACGTCAAGGTGGCATTTACTCCTTTCTCATTCATATCATTTCTCACACAATCCATCCATCTTTTCGTTGGCAGCACGATTATTAATTGCCCTTTTTTTTTTTTTTTTGGGAGGTGGGAAATCATCAAATAACCCCTCCCGCTCTTGGGCAGAGCGAAAGGGAGTGTCAACCTTCTACTGACTAAAAGCCACCCATGTTCCTTCTTAGCCCTGGCCGCGGTATCTCTTGCGAATTGTTAATAATCGTGCATATTTCCGCAACGAAGCAACACACCTCTGCCTAGCCCTTCAGGGATGCCAGGCGTGAAGTCTTCTACTGCACAAGTGGTGTAACTCTGACATGTCTGTGAAACTAAGTGCTGAAATAAGTGTACTATAATTTTTAATAATTTATTGTGGCACTATTGGTGGCCAGGAATAGACCACTCAAGCTCTTCCGTGTGTGTCGCAAGAAGTGCCTCATTAAAAAACTATAAAAACACCTAATTATGAGTCAATCTTGTAGGTATACCGAGAGTTAGGCTAACTGTTGACTCGAGTCTATCGTATCCTTAAATAGTATTTCTTCGTTTCTTCATATTAACACATAATATTTTTTTGAGTTTTTGTAAAAAAAATTCGCATAAAATAATATTAAAATATCGCCACCACCACCGGCATCGCCTACAGTATGATGGTCAGGGCCTTTGAAAGAGGGACCTCCTAACAAAACACGCCCTGTCCAACAGTACTGCTTTCAGTATCAACCAAAGTGAGAGCCTCGTCAGATGTTAGTCGAGGCTTTTGGATATTAAGCCATTGATGACTATCGGCAGAATGACTGCTGTACTCACGTCCCACATGACTATAACCTCGCGAACTAGGTCCTGTAAGACAGAATAATGTATAATATTGTTTGTGTTTTTTATTTTGTTATTATGTTGTTTTATAACTGAAAGATTGTGTTTTTATCATTTTAAGATTGTGTTTTTTATAGTTAGGTACCTGTGTTTTTATAATTGTAAGATTGCGTTTTTTGTATAACATATGTGTTTTTATAATTGTAAGATTGTGTTTTTTGTAGTTATGTGTTTTTATAATTGTAAGATTGTGTTCTTTGTAGTTATGTGTTTTTATAGTTGTAAGATTGTGTTTTTTGTAGTTATGTGTTTTTATAATCATAGGATTGTGTTTTTCATAGTAAATAAAGTAGTTTTAAGACCGCGCTATCGCATTAGGTGTACAAAATAAATTTACAAAAGTATAAGTTATGCCTTTAATCATTGCGACCACTGGTATGGCTCCATAAGTAAGGTTAACACGGTTACCAGTTCTACTAACTCAAACTTAACAAAATAAAGTGACTCAAAAGAAATCTCCCCTCTACCTACAGCTATTCTATAGCGAGATCTGTTATAAAGGGGACACGTATATGTAGATATATTCAATGAGGACACCCGATATATTGAGCGATTGATAGCCGGATGTTGTTGTTAGGCACTTTAAACGCTCACCGCTTGTGAAATGGGACACACACTGATCCCCCTTGTGCTTTCTATGTTAAAAAATATTAAAAGTAGATAAGGATTTAGTTTGTAAGCTTATCAAAGAAAGTTATTCATTAAAGGACATTGGAATCTGATCTAATTTCAAAGATAGCTTTAGTAACAAGTGATGAGTGTTCGACGTTGGTTGAAATGCTAGTGGTGATAGTTTCCAGTTTTCAATTTATCCCTGAAGATTTTTTTAAGATGGTTGTGAGCTATGGTTGTGAGTGTAGCTACAACACTAAACTATCAAGATTTGAAGTTGTGATAGTCAGAGCTTAGGATATAATATAGTTAACACAACATCAATTGTGTGAAATTACTTCTCTTATTTACAGATACATAATTATATGGGGTGTAAAAGTACCCTTAACGCAAACGAAGGGCACATGTCTTGTTCTCCCCACCACTGCGATATTTTTTTTGTTCTAGTTCTAATCGGAGATATTGGAGGTCAAAGTTCCGAATAACAAAAACAGCTGTTTTTTAAATACTAGTTTTTCAGGGTATAACTTTACTTAAATTACCTCCATGACCTGTTTACTATTCAAAGCATCCAGTAGCACAATGTTTTATCAGTGCTAAATTGAGTTTTACCATAAAATGTGATTTTTGACCCAAAAAAAGTCGTTTCCCAGCAAAATTTTTTGCGAATAGGGGTACTTAGTTTTATGTACAGAATGCTTAGTTGACGGCTGTGTGATGGGTTGATTTACACCCTGTATAGTCCTTCAGACCGTTTTCAGTCATGGCAGTCAATCTCAGCGGAGATTAACCATCGGCGGCGCGGGAGACTTTATAGTGCACAAGTGTGTGCGCAGACACAGGTGCACTCTCTGTTCCTTTACTCCGACATGACCGGAGAGAAGTACGGGGGTATCATACCCCAAACTCCAGGCTAAATTTCTAATGGAAAAACTCAATAGTACTTCTTACCCGATCCGGGAATCGAACGCAGGACCCCACGTTCAGCAGTCACGCTGTATGAGAACATGGAACTCTTTAATGAGATAATGGCCGTGACAGGCGGACAGATACCGTCATAGTAACAGGAACCTTACAACAATAGAAATCAAATAATATTTTATATTATTCATCTCCAACAACAATAATCACCTTTTATGTACATAACATAACAATATTGATATTTTTTGTGTAACATTACTCAATACGATCAATCTAGTTTTTGCTGTCAATGTGTGTAATGTGTGGCGGATGACATCATTACATCCACCTTCCTAGTGTCTTGGATGTTTCGGCTGTCTGTCAAACTTAACACTAGTCTTTTCATGTGACTGTACCTGGCTGATTTAAAAAAATTGGGCGTCTTTGAGGTAATTATTCTTCTTGTTGTTAACTTTGCTGTTAAGTGTTTTTTTTTATAACAAAATACATCTGCTTTTGACCTTAATCATGTCTGGTGAAAAGCAATGGATGAGGTATATGATAGAACGAGCATGCCCAAAAGATGCCGGGTTTACTCTTGGTTGGAAGGTAGCCGTTTCCGTCGGGGCTGCGGGTTGTTCGAAAGAGATCCCACAGCCTCCACACATAGGGCTAAAAAGGAACATGGGTGGTTTTTAGTCAGTAGAAGTCTGACACTCCCTACCGCTCTGCCCCGAGCGGGAGGAGTCATTTGATGATTTCCCAACACCCAAAAAAAAGGTAGCCGGCTTAAAACACAAAACAAAGATTGAAGGTTTAAAGACATTACTCCAATGTCGTGGGGAAAGCTTTGTGTGTGTACAAGAGTAGAAGAAAACCAAAGCGACGATGGATGAAGAATTATATGGCTAGGAACAACTGCTGAGAAAGAAGAAAACATGCTACGACGCATCACAAATTAATTCCGATAAGAGCAGGAGAGTGACTACCATTTTTTCAATTCAGAATTAACATTATTTTCCACTTATACCTAACCTATATCAGTCGCAATAAAAGTAACAGACAAACATACAAACAGTTTCCTATAAATCTTATGACCGAAGAACCGAACTGACAATGACCTTACGACCTTCTTGTAGTAAGCAAGTTTTTGTGCGCAGTGTCATCATTTGATCACATCATCGTTTCAAAATGTGTGTTGTGCTTGATTTAACATGATTTTGAGTTTTATGAACATTGTTTTTTAATCAGGATATGATTTAGTCACGATAATCATAACGTACCGAGTTTCCTTCGTGCCTCGGAAAACATGTTAAGCCATTATTCCTGCTTGTCTTTTGTAGTTCTTTGACAGACGTTACAGGTAGTCAGTGGCCCGAAAATCTGTTTCGCCATATTGACTGGTCCCGTGCGTCTCTCATTCTGCAGATTCCCGAAACCTTCACCAGGTTATAGGTCCACCAAATGGGAAGCTTTCCAACGTAATTTCTTCCGGATTACGGTCGCCTACCCAGAACGTTTCGGCCCCATTTTCAGCCATCCGTAACATAAATTATTATAGCTAACTCTGGAAGCAACATTGTTATCTTCAGTTCTCTTAAGTTTTAAAATAGCCTTAATAAACTCAACATGTAGGTACCTACTTATCTGAAAGGTCAAGTTCGATTACTAAGGTGTTAGAATAGGTTTTTGTCTCTCTCGGCCTCTTTTGAAGACCCTCTTCACTTGACGTGATGTAGTCTCATGTGTTTGACACGGGTTCAAAAAGTGAGATGGGTAAACATTGACCATTAAGTATACATAATTATCTAGAGTCGTAAAGATGGCGTAGTCATGAATTCTTCGTTCCATTTCGTAGTCGGTCAAAGTGATATAGGAGTTCTTCGTCAGGATTAGCAGAAGAGCCTTGAATTTGGAAGAGAGAGAAAAGAGAGTTAGAAATTGTGCCCAATTATTGATAGCAATAAAACCACATCTTATTACATGAAATCTAAACATAACTGGAGAAATGTGAGTGTAGTTTAGTTTAGATACATCATCAACCTACAGCAGTCCACTGCTGGACATTGGCCTCCTCAATCGGATGCCTCTTTTTTTTTTTTGGGCGGTGGGAAATTATCAAATAACCCCTCCGAAGGGAGTGTCAGACTTGTACTGACTAAAAACCACCCATGTTCCTTCTTAGCCCTTGTGCCGACGCCTCGGTATCTCTTTCGAACAACCCGCAGCCCCGAAGGGCGTTGGCCCTTGCGTGTTGCTGACCTCTCTTTGAGGCGCGCGCCGTCGCGGTCGGCGTCGACACGGGCCGTCGTCGTCATAAGACGTACGGACGGCGAGCTAGCCCATTACTCACCGTCCACAGGCCCGCGTCTACGGTGGCCGGAAGTCAAAATCGGATGCCTCTCAAGTCGATTCTCAGAAACTCTCATCCAGTTCCATCCTGCGAAGATCATCGCTCCACCGAGCCTAAGGGCGTCTTATCTAACGCTTGCCGATTCGCGGTCTCCACTCAAGAACATGACCTCAGCGGCTAACTTAACCTAATCCTTCGATGATTACTGGTCTAATGCATCTTGCAGTGTCGTTATGTTACTCGATAAATGGTCTGTTTTATTATAACTTTATATTTTGTTCCCCATATCCATGCTTACCTCATACTGAAAGGCCCTAGTTGACAGCTGAGGGCTTTATGAAAGTTCCATAGTTCCCTTCAGAACCAAAAATATTCCGTACACCAAGACTATAAAATATCAGTAACAAAAAAGCTATAAAGTGCGACCTAGACCCGATTACGTTTATATCGCAATAACTCGGCCATTGTGGCTCATAGTGGGCCAGCGTGGGCGACTGTGTACAGTGGCCGGTGCTGAACTGTGTGCTTGAATGATTGTAAAGTAAACTTTGGTAAAGGAGATAGCAAATAATGATAAGATGTGGTTTGGTGGCATAAACTTGGACACTTCATCTACCAAGGTTCATTTTCTTCATCCATTTCCGATTCTACCGATTCCAATCCTCATGGTTTGGTGGCCATAATATTCAGTCCTCCGCATTCCATATCCAGTATGATCCATCCAACTTTTTCAGGACGTGTCGGTCCATTTAGCTAGGGGACATCTCAAGCCATGCTTTTCGAAATGCGATCTCTACTCCAGCTTCTGTTCAACTAATACAGGGTGGTGCCGACAATACGACAATAAATGAAACCGCTGGTAGTTCTAGTTCATAGAAACATTATTAGACTATCAAATAAACCGTAACAACAAATTTATTTTTTGAAAAAAAATCAGTAAAACTAAATAGCATAAAACTGTAAACGAAATACATTACAATTTACAAACAAATATTGTTTACTAACCTTAGGAATAATTTGCACCGATTAACGTGTGGAAATAAAATGTACCTAACAAACGAATTTGGCAAAGACATTTAGGTAGTTTATTGTCGTATCGTCGGCACCACAACGGTGTTAGGATTTATTTGATAGTTTAATAATGTTCCTATGAACTAGAACTACCAGTGGTTTCATTTATTGTCGTATGGTCGGCTCCACCCTGTATAGTGTTAGTTGCAAAATTCTCGTTATGTTTAAGTCCCATGAAAAAGGGGGCGAGCCTATTGCCATCAACCGGCCACAAAATTCAGACTCCGTGGATGTCTGCTGAGAAATTCCTGATACAAAAGCCCAATAACGCTTTGCCCGACCCGGGAATCGAACCCAGTTCCTCACGCTCAGCAGTCATGCTTGCGGCCACTAGACCAACAAGGCTTATTAATGTCAAATGCAAATCACATTTCCATTAAACGTTTGTATTTAAAAAAATCCTTTTTACACATTAAAAAGTGCGATAAATTGTGTAAAAGTCGGACATACAAGAATAGCAAAGATTTAACTGTGTACCTAACCTCATAGTTATTTATTTGCAAACCAAAGGACTTACCGCCGGACACGTTGGGTAACGGTTCAAGGACTGAGAGGATTGCGTCACAGTGATAGCGGTTAGCGGGGAAGTTACTGGATACACTTTAAAGGAAATGATTTTCGAAGAATCTTTTAGAAGGAGGAAAGTACTGAACTGCAAGTTAATATCAGTAATACCAATTGTAATCCATATCTCGGAAGTTTCATCATTCATCATCTCATTAGCCTTTTCCCAACCACGTTGAGGTCGGCTTTCAGTCTAACCTGATGCAGCTGAATACCAGTATTTTACATGGAGCGACTACCTGTCTGAACTCCACAACCCGGTGAGTGTGCGTTTATATGACTTGCAAGAACTGTGGTTTCCTCTTTTGTTTAGCTCTAAAATTTCAGGATATTTTCTTCGTCTTTCAGTTATTTTTAATAAACGCATGTTGTCACACTATAAATCAATTTTTATTTTTTATAATTTTTTTTAATACATAATATATACAATATTCAAGACATTTTTGCCTGTAGACGGGAGTCCCTGGTGTCCTGAAATACAAGTTGCGGCTTAGTTTAGGCACCAGTCTCCCACAAATACATTACACACTATAGAGGAAATGTGTGTCTAATAAAATGCTTCTGAGAATTTCAACATCATTCTCTTGACCTTATCACAATTCATTGGGGTCGGTGCAGCACGCCTATTTCTTCCATACTTCTTTTCTCTGTTCTCGTACTCGTTTAACTGAAGTTTCAGAAAACCCCTTTCTAGAAAGTCCGAGCTTCTGTTCTAGTTACTGTTTCCCATCTTCCGCTAGCTGTATCACCTCGTCCTACAAAAGTACAGTTGTGCCACTTGTTTTGCTAATGTCCACTCAATTTGCACTTGCCGACCAAACATGTCACATACTGTCGGGAACATGTTGTCGTTTGTCTCTAAAACAGTGTGCAGTTTGCGCACTTTTAAGATGTTTGTTCTGATGCTACTTGTTTAACGAAGTAAATTCTTTGAGGAATGTGCGAATTAATGTTGCGGTAATTTGACAAAAAAGGTGCGAATTATCGTTTGTTTTTAATCAGTGATATTGATACTGTTAGCCGGCATCATTCCACAACTACAAAAAACCTCTCCTCATGTCTTCCAGTTGTTTCGATCGAAGGTCAATGTGGACCACTGGTCGCGTTTCTTGTCCAGATCGCCCCCGTAATCTTCTACGAGGCCTGCTTATTGAATGCTCAGTGAATTATTGAATAAATTATAAATAAATATTTTTATTTTTAAGCCATATGACTACTTATTACTAGCGTCGAGCAGTCTAGCTTCTCGGCAGTTATTTACTGAACTGAGCCTATTTGGCGTAGCAGTGAGACATACAAAAATTCTCTCTTTTCTGTTCTTTGTTCAGATTTAAGTTTTTTTAATATCACTTGTGACATCATGTGCCAAAGAACGGTTTTATTTCTTATTTTTCTATCATTTTCACCAAACCGCACTGGGCCCGCGTGATGGATTTAGCCCATCCCTCTCCTAGAGAGGAGGCCTGAGTCCCTGCAGTGGGAACATCATAGGCTGATGATGATGATTGTTTTCCCAATTAAAGCTCCTTTCTTTCTTTTATTTATATTCATATTTTTGCCCTGCCCACAATGTAACCTAAGTGCATAAATACCTGATATTCAAAATTTAAACTCTTGAGTTCTAGGATCATGTACATACTAACACAGTAATAATAATTTGTGTCACAATGTCCCATAGACAGTGGCTTAATAGTTCAATTACTTGACATACATACCATCTCTTTCAGGTCACTACATACACAAGTCAAATTCGACCTTTACAAAAATGTATCTCGCATACCTCCATACATTAGCATATCTATCAGTTCTACGATTGCAAACCGATTGAATGATACCAGCTCATTACTATCCGCTGGATAAGCCATAGGTCATGTGTTACAGATTTGTTGCGACAATGGTAATAGCTCACTTTCTATTTGATGCCATGTGCATGGGTGATGGATGAAAGAAGGTACTCGTATTGCTTGTGATATAGATGTGCGGTTGAATTACGTGTGGTGTGACAGTTGCTATTGCTATCTACGTTGACAGCAAGCAATCGGTAATCAAAATTGGTGGATCTTTGACAAAGGTACTTCCTCCGTATATATACATTACCTCCTACACCAGCTATCCTTGTCGAACCCATAGTTGCATTCTTATTTAATCAATGCTAAAGATGGCATATGTCACGTCTATAATGTCATTCTATATTGAAAAGTGGGCGTTTTTGTCAAACTATAAACAAACTGTAGATAGTTTTAAATATGTCTATTGTCTAATCACTCAAGTTCAGTCCACGACTAAAGCCTGAAATACACATGCTACTAGAAAAGCATGCTTGTTTGCTACTAAATGAGCATACTACATGCTCATTTGTAGCATGATTTCAGAGTGTTTACATTTTGCTCTAAAGCACGTCTGAGTGATATTATCTTAAGCTGCGTCCCCACAAGAGCCACACGGCCGTGCCTCGTGACGTGAGTGTGGACGTGAGCAAGGCCTGAGCCGCGAGGTCTAACAGGAACATTTAGCGGCATCCCCACTTAGGCCGCGCGGCTCCGTGAGGCCGAGCCGCGAGCCTAACAGGAACGTTTCGGGTGATGTAAGTGGGGACGCAGCTTTACAGTTTTTATTGCATACATTGGTTTTTGTTTGGTTTTCATTGGGTTTACATTGGTTTTTTTTGGTTGTTTTTTTTATTGGATACATTGACAGAAAACAATAAAAAAGAGGTTTTATGCGTCGTGCTAGTTAGCACGAAAAATAGACCGGCTTGCTATTAGGTAGCATGCTTATTCACAAGCATGCTCTTTTCGTATACATGTGCTACTTTTATGCTACTAAGTGACAGGTGCTCGATACTAGCATGATTTTGTGCTACTGCGTAGCATGTGTATTCCAGCCTTTACGATATCAGTGCTATTGTCTAGTTTATTGGGTTATATTATATTGGGATATTGTTGAATGTAGTTGGTCGATTCTTCCTGTAGCTAGAGGGCTGGCATATCTTTTTGGTCAAAGCATTAGCGTTGCTATCAATACTGCCAGAGTTCTGGGTACTATTCCTGTTGACAGCGATAGTGTTACCAGTGTTTTCAGGTATTCATCGTCGATCCCACGTTGTATATCGAAACTCCCAACCCACAACGCCTAAATTGAATTTCAAAGCGTCATGTTTTTGGACTGCATAAATCTAAGCCCAGTAATACTTTATTTGATTATAAATTACGATTATGATTGATTTAATTGCTCCAAGTATTAATAATTAACAGAAATATTCAAATAAGACTGCAGCTGCAAACAGCCGGTGTACAATCAACCACACAACTAACCACCGTTTGACTTTTATAAAGCCTATATTTCGACGGACTAAAGTCGGTTTTTGCAGTTCAAGTAATGTTTGACTGTACATAATATAGACTCAAGCACATATCCAACAGTTTGTTCTGATAACAACTCTATTTCGAAGCAGTAAGTTCGGTTTTCGTACTTCAAGTGATGTTTGACAGTATAATATGTAAAGTATGGACTGCATTCTGCAAAACAAATATTTTGGTAACACGCCAATGTAGTAAGTTGTATGTTATTTGACAATGGTAACGACTGTGACTCACGAGATGTGATTCATTTGCCAGTCAAAATATTTCACTTTATTTGATGTTGACTGATTCAGTTGGTGTGGGAGTGTTTTTAAACAGTTTTATTTTCAGGGGAACACGCAATACTGCTAAGTATAGTGGGGTTCGTTTCCTTGGTCGGGCAGTGTTTGTTAGTAACAACCCAGAGTCTGGATCGTGCCTGGACTATGCCAATAGACTGACTCCCTATTGCAACAGAATCGACACTTCTGTCAGTTTCAGTCATCATATATTCATATTCAACTTTGATTTTATTGCGATTTTGACATTAATTTATTTTTATTTTTCTAATTTATGTTATTTATTTCTGTGTGAGTTACTATTACAAATTTAATAATTAATTGATTTTATTTTGTTTCTTATTTGTTTCTTATTTATTATTCATTTCATTGATTACTTATTTCTATATGAGTTATTTTTACAAATTTAATAATTAATTGATTTTATTTTGATTCTCATTATTCATTTTATTGTTTATTGCTTAATTTATATTTTTATTGCTATACCATTTATAACAACTACTTAACTAATTGTTACCTGTTTTGCTGTACTGTGTCACGCTGAACAGTCGTCAACTCAATCTGCCTTAACTTTCTATATTGGGTCACCAAGATACAGGCTGTGCCTAGTTTGGGGCCCACGGCTACTTCTTTTGATGTACTATTTTAATATAATATGCCCTTTGTAATTGTTTTCTTCTATGTATGTTCTAACTTGTGTGTGTCAATAAATTGATTTATTATTATTTATTATTTATTATTATTATCTTAACAGAAAATAAATAATGTGCCACAGCAGTGATATTCCAGTGGTGAATTTGTGGTATATTGTATCACTTGCTTCGGTGACTGAAAACATCGTGAGGAAGCTGGTTACCTTTTTCTTCACGATATGTAAAGTCAAGTCAGTGGCGCATGATTAGGCACTAACGTTACGGTCTTAAGAGTCACCGCGGCCCTGGAACCCAAAGAGAGATTAGGAGGAACACGAATGGGTTAGTTAGAAAGAGTCCACTCCCTTCTGCCAGAGTGGAAATTTGATGATTTTCTATCCTTTAAAAAACGTTTATAAACTAACCACACGATGGAGAAAGAAAGAAAGAAGAAGAATAAAAGCAAAATGGCTTTCAAAAGAACTGTGCGGAAGCACTTTTTAAAATCGAACTGAATCACTCACAATGTGTGGTAGTCATGGTAATTATTGTTTGGTTTCTCGTTTTTTAAATTAATTGTATGTATTATATTATAACATATATTAGTTTATTTAATTCCGTATTCATATATATATGTATTAGTATGTACCATTTATGTAGGTATATTAATTTATGTTAACAAAATAGTATTCTCCTAATTTATTTATATTTGTACTCTACCACAGTGCTGTCCTATTTGACCCTAAGGTTGTCCGGTAGAGAATGCCTTGTGGCATTAAGTCTGCCTATGTACCACGTTTGTGCATGAAGTTTAAATAAATAAATAAACCACTTGCCATCCCCATCGAAACACGTAATAGAACCCAAACTCCTACCAGTCAGGTCAAGATCTAAACAAATTCACTAACCCGTTGTCCAAACCCCACTGTTACCTGACCCGTGGGAACGGTCGCAATTATTTCTTTGTATTGTCGTGACGGCTATCTCTAGAACCAATGGTTAATGTATTCTTAGGCCTTATTAGCTTGAAGGTAGGGTTCAGGTGTTGAATGGAATGTCTTGACGTTTCTAGTCACTGTTTACGAGTTAATGGGAACTGATTTTGTTAAGTGTTTTCGCAGTGGGTAAAATTATTAAAGGCGGTAAAATTATTAAATTCCTATTCCTCTACTATTCTGATTCGTTTTGTTGCGGAAACCAAGACCTTGGAATTGTTTCTCTGGGACTTTGTCTAGCTTAGTAGGGTTGTTTAATACTCTATGGTTGTTTCCTTACTAAAAAAAATATGTTTCTGTTTAGTTCATCAGTTAGATTACCGAAAAATATTAGATAAGTGTGTTTTTTGTTTTATCAAATTAATGAAAATTGACGAAACTAATATAGAGAATAGAGGGGGCTTTTGACGTCAATACGTGGTAAAAAATGTAGTGCGATGTGATGTCACACGAGTTTTCGAAGCACTGTATCGTCTTAATTTTTTGTTTACGTGAAAAAAGAAAAAATATGTGTACAATATTTTTTGGAAATCTATCTGACGGACTAATTAGATTTTTTTTATCAACTACCCTATTGTCTCGGCACTTTTTTGGTGGTTGCTACTGTTAATTCTGGCTTTTAGAAGTTACAGTAATTAGAAAACAGAAAAGTGGGCTAGTCCCAAAAAAAAAGCCGTTGGCATGGGAAACGATAGCGCATTTTTCGCACACCAGAGGTTTTTCCCTACAGTTACAATTTTAGAATGTTCGGATGCCATCAAACCGGATCTAAAGATATATATTTATTTATATATATTTTATTTAATCTTTAGAGAGGATTATGGCGATAGATTTTACACTTACGTAAGAAACTAAAATGTCACGAAAAATAACAAAGACCGTTTTTACGTCTCAATTCTTTCTAATCCTCGGGCTATATTACTTTGTGAAAATACGCAAACTTAATAACGATGTTTTGACAAAAGTTCTATTAATTATGGTTAAGGCTTGCTCAGACGATAGACTTTTATTGTGTAACTTTTTTGACCGTTAAATACATTGTTTACATATAATTTAAATGTGGGAGGTTCTAGGTTCGATTCCCCGATCGGGCAGTGGTTATTGGGTTTTTCCATTAGGAGTTTCTCAGTAGCAGGCCAAAATCTAGATATGTGCCCGATTGATGGCAATAGGCTCGACCCGCCCCCTATTACATGGGACTCACACAATAACTGGCGTAATGTGGGTTTACTATTAGGTACACGTGTACGTAACTGTTCGGCGAAGGTAAGACTAATAAAAGTGGTCTGAAACCAGTCTTACCAGAGGTAAGACTAGTAAGACTGGTATGCTTGACCTGTATCCTGTCTTATCAAAGGTAAGACTAGTAATTAGGAGTGAATTAATGATGCTATGTTGCTTTATCGGCCTGAAGTCTCTTTGAAGTAAGTATCGGCATTCAGGTTCTGCATCTAGGTGAGACTGAAAGCCGACTTCATTAGAAGAAAGATGTTGTAGACGCTGATGTACTAAAGTACCTCGTCTGCGCAAGCCTTTAGGTAAAAGTAGCATTGCTCACAGTCGCCGCGGGCGGCCATTACGCGAAATGACTGTTTGATTGATCACATGAGTTTATCGAGATATATCAATAATTCATTGTGGTATATTGCATTAGAGTGAGGCATTAAGTATTATATCTAACGGAGAATTTTACGTATATTTCGTGGGTTCAAAGTGTGGGTAAAAGTTGTGTAAGGCTGAAAAATGGATGCCTTGACATTATTTTCTTGACCTTGGCAGTGTCAGAGTATTTTCTGGGTTTGGGACACAGAAAGTACTACAGAAGTGGGTTAATGTGTCGATACATGTTCCAAGTTTTTTTCTGTGACATTTTGGCAAAGACTTAGTGAATATTTGGGGCTGCGGGTTGTTCGAATGAGATACTGTGGCCCCGGACAAAAAGGGTTAAGAAGGAACATGGGTGGTTTTTAGTCAGTAGAAGTTTGACACTCCCTTCCACTCCACCCAGAGGACACCGGGAGGAGTCATTTGATGATTTCCCACCGTCCAAAAAAAGAAAGTTTAGTGAATCTTGCTACTTGTCATCAGTCTACTTCCCTAAATATTCATCATCATCATCTATCTATCCTTTTCTCAACTATGTTGGGGTCGGCTTCAAGTCTATCAGGATGCCAGTGGTCTGACAACCAGTCTTCCCAAGGGTTATCGTATTACCCAGTTCTGGGTTGTGGAGTTCAGATAGACAGTTGCTCCAAGTTAAATACTGGTTCACCTGCATCGGGTTAGACAAAGCCGACCGCATTCTTGGAAAAAGGTTAAATAGATGGTGATCTCAATGTACTATGGTGAGTACTGCTGATGCAGCATGTATTGCACTGATAGAATGTCATGCCTGTATTTTGATTTATTTATTTAAATTTCATGCGTAATAGTGGTGTACATAGGAGGACTTAATACCACAAAGCATTCTCTACCAGCCAACCTTTGGGTTAAATAGGAATAATTAAGTACATTATGATTACATACATACATTGGAATGTGTGAGGAGTGATTTGAAGGAAAAAGGAATAAATGATAGCGTGACGACTGACAGAGCAGAATGAAAGAAAAAACGTGTTGCGCCGACCTCAAATGACAGGGGTTAAGGGAAGGAAGATGATGATGATTGTGTTAGGGTACAAATATAGGGTGTAAAAGTACCCTTAACGCAAACGAAGGGCAGTTGTTCTCCCCACCACTGCGATAATTTTTTTGTTCTAGATCATACGTGAGAACCTCCTAGTTACGGAGATATTGGGGGTCAAAGTTCCAAATTTTTCACAGCTGTTTTTGTAAATACTAGTATTTCAGGTTTTAACTTTACTTAAATTACCTCCATGACCCGTTTACTATTCAAAGCATCCACTAGCACAATGGTTTAAGAGTGCTACTTTGAGTTTTACCGTAAAATGTGATTTTTGACCCCAAAAAAAAAAGTCATTTCCCAGCAAAAATTTTTGCGTAGGGGTACTTAGTTTGATGTACAGAATGCTTGGTTGACGGATGCGTGAAGGGTTCGTTTACACCCTGTAGATAAAAATCATGTATTATGCATCCTGCAGTCCAGTCCAGGCTGAATACCGTTCTGCAAGGAAGTCGCATTAATGTGCGCTACGCGACAAGTATTAATGGGGCTGGCAGACGGCCAGGTCACCGAGTGGCGATGGCGCTATGTTCTGTAAGTACCTACAGTACAGGAAGTACATATTATACATTTTGTAACCAGTGAATCCTTCTACATTTTCTTAGAAATCATCTACTTTTATATGGGTATGCCGTATGGTGTCGGACGTAAAGAATAGCACCATCCCATATCTTCCTGTGGGTGTCGTAAGAGGCGACTAAGGGACTTACCAGAGAACGGGCAGCAGCGTTCTCTGTGCCTTCGTAACAACCATACTGCGATCGCCAACCCGCCTGCCAAGCGTGGCGATTATGGCAAATCCCATCCTTTTGGGGGAGGCCTACGTCCAGCAGTGGACGTCTTATGGCTGAAATGATGATGATGATGATATGGGTACTGGATAACATTCCTTCGCAAAATTTATTTGTCTTCTCCAAATTATGAGATTAGGAGTTCAAAATGTAACACCACCTATGCTAGTAATTGTGAACAGAATTGACATAGACTATTTTCAGAATCGATGGAATACTAATATTCTGGAATTCCATTTGATTAGGTAAATATAATTTGAAAGTAACTTTTCAAATGTGAGTTCGCTGTAGATTACTCGATTTTGTTTACAGTAATTTATGTCCAGGTTTCCTCACGATGTTTTCCTTCACCGTTTGTGATATCTACACTATAATATTATAAAGAGGAAAGATTTGTTTGTTTGCTTGTAACGAATAGGCTCCGAAACTACTGGACCGATTTCAAAAATTCTTTCACCGTTGGAAAGCTACACTATTGGGAGGCTACTTTTTATCCCTGTATTCCCACGGAAACGGGAACTACGCGGGTGAAACCGCGTGACGTCCGCTAGTCCAAAATAAACTTAGAAAGTACATAATACGATAGAAATAGGATTTGAATTCACAACCTCATTCATGCATGAGGCCTTGCCACTGGGCCATAACAACATTAAACATTAAAAAGGTCATAAAAACAGTCACCCATCACCTATCTAACCGGACCAAGCGCAGCTTAACCTCACAAACGGACCGTAGTAGTAGCCATTTAACTCACACACCACATCAATGGTATCGCGTGAACATTACGACAGGTATTAATGGGCCTGGCAGAGAGCCAGCTCAGCGGCGCTATGTCGAGTATGTTAGTACCTACATTAAATGGTCGATGACCTATAATGTTTAGGTGTTAAGATAGGTCAGGTGTGTTCAGGAAATATTATGACATAATAGGGTAGTAAAATAAAAAAATCTGATTAATCCGTCAGATAGATTTCCAAAAATATTGGACACGTATTTTTTCTTTTTTCACGTAAACAAACAATGAAGACGATACAGTGCTTTGAAAACTCGTGTGACGTCATATTCTAAGACATTAGTATGATTTTTTTTTACCGGTGAGTGACGCCCACTCAAATATTTGACGCGTTTTATCTTCGTCAATTTTCATTGATTTGATAAAACAAAAAAAATACGTATCCAATATTTTTCGATAATCTAACAGACGGACTAATTAGAATCATATTTTTATTAGTCAGTAAACATCCCTGTGTATGTACTATATGAAGAATTTTTGACATTTATATGGGTATTTGCTAATGGTGCTAATATTTAGAAATCGCATACCTTTAGTAAGTTATTAAGAAGTGTCCGCTAGTATCGAATTAATTGACCTTAAATATAATTTCAAGCATTATTATTATTTTCCTATATTTTCCCATTGCTGGGCAAAGGGCTCCCTTCCCATTCACATTTCGCCAGTTATGTTTAGGTCCCAGTGGCGAGCGTATAAGCCCACTAGTATCGAATAAATTGACCTTAAACATAATTTCAAGCATTATTATTAATTTCCTATATTTTCCCATTGTTGGGCAAAGGGCTCCCTTCCCACCTACATTTCGCTAGTTATGTGTAAGTCCCAGTGGCGAGCGTATTGCTATCCACCGAGCACAATACACGATCTGTGGTTGCTACTGAGAAATTCCTGATGGAAAAATCCAACAACACTTTGCACGACCCGGTAATCGAACAATACCTGTAACTGTCTTACAAAGGTTGACTAACTAAAATCCCTCCTTAGATAACCTCCTTTTATCTTGGTCATTTAATGATCTGCAGAACTATTGCGTATCTTTCTATATGTCAGTGGCTATCATAGTGTCCATCAATTAACTGTCAAATGGTTAGTTTAGTATACCAAACCATAACCATTTGACAGTTAATCGATGGACACCATGACATTTAAAAAGCCCTGCTGATAATTTTTATCCGAGCTGCTATTCATCTGGGCTTATCCCAGTTGTATACGTCCCTTTGTGTCTATTGGCCTTGTTCTGTTCTGTCTCCTGCTGATGTGGAGTGAAGTGGAAATTATGTTTTTCCTACTCCTCCGCTATTCTTTTCTGATTCATTTCGTTACGGGCCCCAATATTGTTCAATTGTTTCTGTGGGACTTCATCGAGCTTCATTGTTTCAGCGCTTTTCTGGTGGTCGCCACTGTTGATTCTGGCTTTCAGGAATTGCAGAGGTTTGGGAATAGTGCGGCGGTTTTTTTTAATTGGCCAATTAAAAAAAACTTGCTAACCTAACAACATTGTAAGTAAGGATTATAATTATTTTCCGGAAAATATAGAAGCGAGATTAACCTTCAAAGAAACTCCAATAGTTTCGAAACAAGCAGAAATAGTCACCCAAGACCTTGAAACTCCCGCCATCTTCATCAATGTCTCGATCACTTACCGGAGCCCTATCGAATGGCATCACGAACAAGTCAGGACAGGCTCAGAGGGTTGGCAGATTGCCAGGTCTCAGGCGTTAAACGAGAGCGCTATGCGTTCGCGCATTACATACATACTAAGTAATCATCGAAGTGTCTTCTGGTGGGAGATTCCCACCGTAATGGAAAATTAATTAGGTAGTGGCGTGTCGGGCCCCATGTTAAAATTTGCTGCGGCCCAAATAAATGAAAACGTGTTTTTCTTTTTTGTCTTTCGTTTTTTATGAAGTGAAGCTTCTTTCGGCACGTTGGATACATTTTATGATATGATTTTTTCTCGGGAAGGAAGGACGGCCTAAGAGTTTAAGCGAGATTGTGGATAACATTTTACGAACTTTTGCTTTCACACGTTCGGGGCCCCTGTAGCCCGGGGGCCCCGTCTGATACGCTGGTAGCTATGCTCCAAGTATAGAACAATACTTATTAATTTCATGGTGTACTTGCATTATTTTTTTTAAATATGGTAATGTCTTGACGAACTGTATGTCTTCCTTGAGGATTGTAAAGAAGTTGCACGGAATCGTGATCGTTGGAATTAATAGAGGGAGGCCTTTTCCCAGCAGTGGGACAATATGGGCTAGCTATAATAATAATAATGGCAATGATATACAGCGCACTGTTCCATGTGTAAAATAGCGAAAATACAAATATTTGCACAGTTACCACTCGCGGCTCACTGAAATAACCCCGTGCATCACATACGTCAACCACACCAGTTAATTGCATAACCAGCGGTCATTGGCCGAAGTTAGCGCATTACGTGCATAGCTTGCACCTCGTTACCAACACCTGGCCCACTGCCAACCCTGCTTTAGACGCCGGCGTGAAGACTGGTAATGATGTGTTTTTCCTGAGAAGAGATGACTATGTATATCTTCTTGAAATTGTTAGAATTTTTGCCGACAATTCGAAACGGAAGTCTTTTTAATCAGAACAGGGTCCCGTCGGGGCTGCGGGTTGTTCGAAAGAGATACCGCGGCCTCGACACAAGAGGCTAAGAAGGAACATAGGTGGTTTTAAGTCAGTAGAAGTCTGACACTCCATATCGCTCTGACCAGAGCGGGAGGAGTCATTTGATTGATTTCCCAAACTCTAAAAAAAACTACTATTCATTTGCGACGTTAGTTTTAGGCAGCTCATGCAAATCCCATACATTTTTGACAGCATTATAGCAGAATGTCACTCTTGCCATCGGAGCTAGCGTTAAACGACAGCATTACAACAAACTGCGAAGGATCTGCTGATAATCTTGGACAATATGGCAGACGACTACAAATATTCCTGACAAACACAATTTGTTCCCGCTTCGACCGAAATCCAGAAAACTGACTTACTGCCCTACTCAGAGATATTTAATGATTACTTAAGCGGTCATTTAGTAAAGATTTGACACGTCTCTGAGTGTGGCAGTTAAACTAACTTTACACTACTACTGTAGGTCGTGAAGTCCAAACATTAGGGCTTTATACAGTATGTCTACATATTCTTCGAAATCGTATCAGAGGTTAGCAAAAATAATGGTATTTAAACTAAGCTCCGTTCATGAGAACTGCGTTACCGAGCGTTTCGACCGCGCGGCCATAGCATGTATGTGCTGTAGGTCGTGAAGTCTAAACATTAGAGCTTTATGCATAGTGTCTACATTTTCTTCGAAATCGTATTAGTGATTAGCAAAAAGAATGGTAGGTATCTCTACTAAGTTTCGTTTAAGAGAACTACGTGGCCGCGCGGTCCTCCGCGTTTCAACCGCGCGGCCATAACTTCTAAGCACTGTAGGTCGTGAATTACAAACATTAGGCCTTTATTTAAACTATCTACATTTTCTTCGAAATCGTATCAGTGGTTAGCAAAAACAATGGAAGCTCTACTAAGCTCCGTTTGAGAGAACCTAAACTTATAACTTTTTATTATTTTTATTACTTATTTATAACTTTTTGAATATTATATCTACGAATTTGCGGTTTGCACTGTTAGTGTTTTACAAATTCCTTCGTAATGTTGACTTAGTCGTTTTACTTCTACGACAATGTGGCCGAGCAATCGAAACGGACACTGTTATGTTATATGTTTACTGTCTATTTTATTGTCATTTTATATGCACGTCATCATGTCTCTGCGTCAAATAAATATTTTTCTTTCTTTCTTTCTTCTACCACCTAATAACTAACAGTAAAAAAGGAAGTGGTTATAAATTATGAAATCATTTTTTCCGGAAATAGCATTTTTTCGCAGATATAAAATTCATTATGAAGATAAACAATATTCCGTGAAGCACTCAAACCTAACAAGAGTCTATTAATAAAAACATCATTAATCATCTAATAGATAAGAGAATGTGATAACAATGCTGCAATGGGGAAATCCGTAGTTAGGGAAGTGAGTCATGTACGAGCGTGTGTGTGTGTGTGTAGTGTGTGGTGCGTGTGTGTGTAAAATGCTATGGAGTTATGAGTTTTACTGCATTGCGTGTGATTTCCTGATGTTATAATGGTTATTAGCATCCTGATGTAATAATAATCAACTCAACGCGTTACATTGATTTAATTAGCCAATCTTACTATGAATTATTTTATTTTTGTCTTTCTATTTGTTATGGTTAATCTCTAAAAAGGCTAGATTAATTATTACGGGACTTCTACAGGCATATAGCTGATGTTATAAAGTAACATAGGTTTTTATTAGATTAGGGTTCCGCGTAAAGAAATTCAACTTAAAATTGTTCATAAAATCCGATTTAAATGGGGAATTAAAGGGTCATCTTCGGAACCACTGATACGGTTCCGAAAATTCTTTGACAATTATAGGAAACTACATTTTGTCCTGGCATAGCCTATTAAGACGTTTCCATTTCATAAGGCGAGCGAAACCGCGAGCAAACATTTGTCTTCTGGGCACACTCGTTCCATCATAGACATCATCCATATTTTTGAAGGCTCGTCAAGCCATTGGGCAATAATTAAAAAAAAAACATTATTTATAAAGCTCTGACTTGACGGAGAAAACCGCACAGAGGGAAGAGTGTAAGCCTATGGCTTTTGCCCCGCAGTGGGACAACATAAACGCTAAATAAAAAAAATAAAGCTCTGATTTTTTTGATCTTAAAAACCCATTTCCCAGCCACTATACAGGGTGGTGCCGACAATACGACAATAAATGAAACCACTGGTAGTTCTAGTTCATAGGAACATTATTAAACTATCAAATAAATCCTAACACCGTCGTGGTGCCGACGATACGACAATCATCATCTGCCTAGCCTTTTCCCAACTATGTTGGGGTCGGCTTCCAGTCTGACCGGATGCAGCTGAATACCAGTATTTTACACGGAGCGACTGCCTATCTGACCTCCACAACCCAGTTAAACCAATGGAAACATCCTGTATAGTACTTTAATCTCAATTCACGCTTCCGTGCGCTCACTCTCATTAATTTATTAGGCGAGTTCAATTAATTTTGCAATTCACATGCAATGTTATATGCCCATTAGGTGCAAATTAATGCCCGTCGGGGCTGCGGGTTGTTCGTAAGAGATACCGCGGTCTCGGCACAAGGGCTAAGAAGGAACATGGGTAGTTTTTAGTCAGTAGAAGTCTGACACTCCCTTTCGCTCTGCCCAGAGCGGGACGGGTTATTTGATGATTTCCTACACCCCCCCCAAAAAAAAGGTGGAAATTTATAGTTTCCGGACAGTTGTGATAAAAAGAGAGGTATATTATTGACTGCCTCGTTGGCCGAATGGTCGCAAGCACAACTGCTAAGCATGAGGTCCATGGCTCGATTCCCGGTTCGGGCAAACCGAGGTTGGGTTAAGCCGTTGGATTGGGTTGGTAATGGTGAGGTCAAGCCGTTTCGGAGATTAGCTGGAACAAACAAAAAAAAAAAACAAACATTTGATAATTTTAGGCACCTACCGTATATATTTTCATATGTATTCAGTCAAAACTGTTATTTTGAAAGTACAAAGAGACAATGCAATTTTATTTATTTGTAAATCTAGATATCGTACGTAGTACACAAACTCAAAAAAAGTTTTATCAAACTAAACATTTCTTGACTCCAAAGTTACATTCTGCTACTAAAACTTTTTAATACATTTGGCGTCGCGTCGTCGCTACGTCCGCCACTCCGCCCACCCAGTTGTGTATTACTCACCGCCCGCCCGCCCTACTTATTACTACGAACATTTCATGCATAAATGTTTAACGACCGCTTTCTTTTTCCTAGAAGTAATCGATTTTCTAGTACTTTGGTTCTATTACTTTGTATTCGTCCTTCTAGTGAAGTAGTGCCCTTGTTCGAGTTTTGAGACAAAAGAAAATGGGTTAATAATAATTAGTGGCTTTGAGTTTTAAGGTACTGTGAGAGTTTATTATTAAAACTAGGTTTTAGCCTGCGAGTTCGCTTTCATTACGGTCGGTAATTATGCAATGGGAAAGTTTTAATAGAAACTTATAATATTCAGGATAATGTAGCGTCCCATTCATCATTTCAGCCATGAAACGTCCACTGCTGGACATAGGCCTCCCTCAGAATGGGCGGATTTGCCATAATCGCCACGCTTGGAAGGCGGGTTGGCGATCGCAGTATGGTTATTACGAAGGCACAGAGAACGCTGCTGCCCATTTTCTGGTATGTATCTGGCTGTGTGTCTGACTGTAAGTCCCTTAGTCGTCTCTTACGACACCCACGGGAAGATATGGGATGGTGCTATTCTTAACGTCCGACACCATACGGGCAGTGGAATAATCCCATTAGTGAAATAATTTTTGGAATTGGATCAGTAGTTCCGAAGAAAAATAGCTACATACAAACTAATAAACTTAATCTCTTTTATTAGCGTATATAATAATTTATAGTCCACCTTACTGTTGTCAGCCACGGCGACAAAGCTTAGCGGAGATTTGTTTTCGGCGCGAGAGATGTCATAGTACACAAGTGGGTGCGCTCTCTGTTCCTTTCCTCTCATAGACCTGAGGAGATCCGCGGAGAGAGGCGCAAGACCAACGGCTTAAAGTGCTTTTCGAGGAACTCCTTAAGTCCGGGCTAAATACTAAGAAATTTGCTATGAAAAAACCCCCAAATCGACGGCGAATCGAACCCAGATCAAATCCACCCCGTCGGGGCTGTGCCCGTCGGGGCTGCGGATTGTTCGCAAGAGATACCGCGGCCTCGACATAAAAGGCTAAGAAGGAACATGGGTGGTTTTTAGTCAGTAGAAGTCTGACACTCCCTTTCGCTTTGCCCAAGAGTGGGAGGGGTTATTCGATGATTTTCCACCCGCCAAATAAAATTATCTAATCCATGAGTCTTGATGTAACCAAAATCAAAACTAGTAAGATATTGTAAAAAACAAAGAACAATGCTAAAGACAGGTGTTTCATAAATTATCCCCCCCCTGTAAACTGTTTACAATGTTTTTAAGTTGTAAACTGTTATCTAGTTCCGTGTAGCTATCACTTTGTACTCTCTGTGTCGAGGTAACACGCCTGAGCGTTATCTGTTCTGCTTATTCCCTTTTGTTTTAGTCATGATAGCTCGTACGCGATAACTGGTGGTCTAGGATCAGATGTGTCACGGGTTTTGTTCAAAAGTGTGCGAAAATGTGAGTAAGTAAATCATTGATGCGTTTGGCTGAAGTAGCGGTGACTAATGGAACAGTCTAAAATTCTGGGTTATTCACCAACTAGACACAAGATACCGGACACACGTGTGTCCAGTTGGTAAAACTCAAAATTACTATCACTTACGAGTAATATTTCGTCATCTGGAATCTAAAAGATTTTTACGCGTGTCCACATAGTGCAACTTAAATTAAATCATTTTTAGGTTTGCGTAAAATTCATTTAGAGTCCAGATCATCATCTGCCTAGCCTTTTCCCAACTATGTTAGGGTCGGCTTCCAGTCTAACCAGATTCAGCTGAATACCAGTATTTTATATGGAGCGACTGCCTATCTGACCTCCACAACCCAGTTAATACTAGGTAATACGATACTCTTTGGTAAGACTGAATTAGAGTCCAGATGACGAAATAATAAGTGATACTAATTTTGAGAAAGAAAATAAGGAAGTCTGAAAGTGGCGCCGGTGACTGAAAAGTTGTGTGGAAATCGGTTGTCGTGGTATGGGCATGTGATGCGGAGGAATGAGGACAAAATCGTAAGAAAGGTTTTTGATATGAATGTGGATCGATGGGTTACTGAAGACCAAAGAAACGATGAATGTACCGTGATTAAGAATGATATTATGGCAAAAAAAGGAGGTGTCTCATTGGATTGATGATGACGAGAAACAGAGAAATATGGAAGAAGAAGTCATGCTGCGCCGACCACAAATGAATTGACAGACAGATGTGTTGCTAGGGAGTTTGTTCCGCCACTTCTTCTTCCCACCAAAAACACTAGGAAGTGTCGAAGGGTGGGCGTTTTGGGGGTCTGTCACTTGTAAATAAGTAAAGTAAATTGTGACGTCCGAAAAGTGCTGATTATCAGCCTAGTTTGAATAAATGACTTTTGATTTTTGATTGGGATAAGGGCAAATGAATGATAATGAAATGATGTTTATTTTACAAATACGTTTTTACAAAAACATTTACAAGTTACTTGTTTTAAAACAAGATGGCGACGGTGTTTCGTACTGACTACTTTGAGAAAAAACAGCCGAAACAAAACTGAGAGACTGCCTAACTTAAATACTTAACTTTTAATAAGCAATTGACCTAATTTAGATATTTTATGCTTTGGGCTTTTACCACCGAATACAGAGCATGACTACCAAATAACTGTAATATTAAAACCGAGAATTCCATTCAATATTTTCCTCAAAATTTAAAACAGATGTGTAATAAATGACATCAATACCGTTTTACAGGACAAAATAAATCACTACATAATAGAGTAGTTAACTAAAAAAATCGAATTATTCCGTCAGATAGATTTCCAAAAAAAAATGGACACGTATTTTTTCTTTTTTCACGTAAACAAACAATGAAGACGATACAGTGCTTTGAAAACTCGTGTGACGTCATATTTTAAGACATTAGTATGACATTTTTTACCGGTGAGTGACGTCACAACCCCTACTCAAATCTTTGACGCGCTTTATCTTCGTCAATTTTTATTGATTTGATAAAACAAAAAATACGTATCCAATATTTTTCGATAATCTAACAGACGGACTAATTAGAATCATATTTTTTTAGTCAGTGAACATCCCTACTATTTCTACTAGTTGACCTAAGCAAAAAAACCTTGGACCTTCCATGAAACCATGACATAATCAAAACCTTGTACTTGATCTTGGCTTCAAGCACCATAGACCAAATATTTACCTTTTTCAAAGTATGAATAACGTAGCGTGGGTTACCGAAGGTTGTCACAAGTTCTGTGCTCGGGTGAGTCAACCCGAGGCTTTCATGGAACCCGGCGAGTACTTGTGACATGTGTAATGAAGTTATTTTGGTTATCATTCCAGTATTTACAATGTTATTGCTATATTTGGTTGTGGACAGACAGTGGAATGTATGTAGGAAGATATGAGTAATGAATGGATGGGCTGTGGACGTCCACGGATGTTATAAAATTATACATAATATCAAATTGTAATAAGTGTCTCATTGGTCTAGTGGTTGCAAGCGCGACTGCTGAGCATGAGGTCCTGGGTCCGATTCCCGGGTCGGGCAAAGTGTTCATGGGTTTTTCCAGCAGTAATTTCTCAGTAGCAGCCACGGAGTCTGGACTTAAACATAACTGACGAAATGTGGGTGTACTATTAGGCACACCACTGCCTAACCTTTTAGGGATTACAGGCGTTATGTTATGTTGTTTCAATCTACAAATAATAATAATATCACTTTTCCGTAAAACCTCTTGCATAAACAACCATAATATCTATTATAATAATCAGACAATATATAACAGCTTCAATATATAACACCAGTTATATTCACATGCTCTTATGTGTTATGTTGTGATATTATAAAAAGCTGAACATTTGTCGAGCTAATGAAATTCCCACATTAGCTGTGTTTTCTAATCGATGACAATGGTAAAAGCTTGTTGTAACGACATAATCGCTGGTTATGTGCTGATCTGTTGAGGTGGGGGCATACTGACAGCGGATAGCGGGTGAATTTGTTAATGCTGTTTTTTTTGTGTGGGTGGAGAGGGAGAAAAAGATGGATGGTTTGTATGAGGAATGATGTGAAGGAAAATGAAGTAAACTATACTTTGGCAACTGATAGAGGGAAATGTTACAAAACAATTTGTTCCACCGACTCCAAATGAACATGGGACAAGGGCAGAAAGATGATTTTTTAAAATTTTAAACAAAAATATAGTTTTTTATTAATTTGTTTTATTGATTCAAGTTTTAAAAAGAAAGTGTAAGTGGAGGAAACTCATCTCGAGATTTTTTATTTTAAGTTTTAACATTAGATGCAAAACTATCAATTGGTAACTAACATCTGTGTGAAACTTGATAATTAATTCTTTAACTTCGAGTACATTGCTATGCACACACAAGATGTAATGATCTTGGGATCAAGGTGTGCGGCAGAATATTAATTATTTTATAATTATTTGCATGATTATTGTGAGTACTATCTGGTTGTAATTTATGTAGTTTATTGATGTTACTGCCGGTCGATGGCATCCATACAGAGTAGTGGATTATAGTACCAACGCGTACTCTTTTATAACATTATTTGCACTTCGCATGCGACTTCGTTCGCAAAAATTGTAATAGCGTGTTTTAGCTCGGCTAATAGGCGTGATATTAACGTACCTAATTTGTAGTATAGGCAATATATATAACCACGAATAACGTATCTCTCGATCAGTGAATAAATATTTAAAATGGGATTATTAGTTGCGCCCTACAAATAAACAAGAAACCTAATTTTACCATTTTACATGTTGCCATACAACGTGGCAATGCCGCCAGTCTTTTGGGCACATTACCAGCTGACAGCGTTGAGGAGCAGTTTTTTGATGCCTTTTTTTTTTTTTTTAAATCGTTGCCCCACACTAGGAATTTCTCCTGTATCGTGGGAGCGTTCACAAACATATAAAGTCACATACACAAATACCCAGACCCGAAACAACTATCTGCAGGCCATATAAATATTTGTTCCGAGCGGGGATCGAACCCGCGACACGCAGCGCAGCAGTCCAATCGCTTAGCCATTGCGCCAGCCGTGCCGTTTATTTATTAGTTTTTAATTAATGTACATAGTTAGTTAACTCGACTTTAATGAACATATTATTTAACCTCTTTTTAAAATTCTGATCTAATTCCAAAAAATCTTACCCTCATGGGAAGCTTCATTACTTCCAAATATCATAACTTCATAAGCTCTATATTTAAAATGTTCCCGTGGGACAATTTTCATCCACAATCGCGAGCAAATCCGCGGGCAAAAGCTGGTCTTAGTATATTAATGTTACTACCGGTCGATGGCGTCCATAACAAGCAGAAGATCATAGCACCGCTTTATAATGCAATGCTAATTACATTATTATAATCTTATGTCATGTCTGCTTCTAACGTGCACGTCATCATCTGGTTGGTCCTTAGAAGTACTAATTAAGCACTTTAATTTCAGCAGTGTTGCCAGTATAAAATAACATAACATTACACGTGTAATCCCCGAAGTGTAAGCAGAGGCATACCCATTTTATACCCACATTTCGCCAGTTATGTTTAAGTCCCATGTAATAGGGGGCGAACCTATTGCCATCAAACGGGCATAAATCCAGACTCCGTGGCTGAAATTGAGAAATTCCTGATGGAAATACCCAATAACACTTTTTTTTTTTTTAATAATAATAATAACAATAAATAATAACTTTGGCTGACCTGGGAACCTAACCTAGGGCGTGCCCTTATGCACAGCAGTCGGCACCACTCGGCCAACGAGGCAGTCATTTGCGAACATTTTAACTAAAATGGGATAATATTGATTATTTATGTTTTCGTATAAAAAATCTACGTATTTACGTTACATGCATGCGACACTCGCTTGTTCTCAGTCTGAGCTCAATTCCATAGGAGGTTTTTACGCTGTCAGTGTAACCACCGCCTACTTTCGGGAAAGTCATGCATGTTATTGTTACCAATACGCGTCACCGGGGAAAAGCGATCGCTGGGAAAAGGAAATCTTACGGTTTGGTTTAGCAGAACCGTGGAAATTACTTACGAACTTAGAAAATGCTTACTGTTGTAGTTAGCGAGTTTATAGACCATAGTTACGTTCTCGGGAAAGGCTAGACTACCCGTGGAACTGTAAAATCTGACTGTTAAAGTGAGTCTTTGAATGTTTTGGTTTAATTATGGATGCCGGTTTCCAAATGGTTTTCGCGATAAAATAAGTGACAGCTTGTGTTCGAATCTGTTTTTTCAAAAACGGAACCCTTATTGGATCACTCGTGTGTCTGTGTGTCTGTCTGTTCGACGATCCCCCCCCTCTTATCTCCGAAACTCCTGAGCCAAAAATTTTGAAAAAAATACAGAAATTAGGTCAGCACCTATAGATTTCTCATAGGTTTTCCTGTAACCTATGAGAAATCTGTGGTGCTAAACCTGTTCTGGTACGGAACCCTTCATGTGCAAGTCCGACTCCTCCCGCTCTGGGCGGAGCGAAAGGGAGTGTCAGACTTCTACTGACTAAAAACCACCCATGTTCCTTCTTAGCTCTATTGTGTCTGGGGCCGTAGGTTGCAACCATCACTGCAATCAGCTGGTAATATTGATTGATTTTTAAACATCTTAATTTTATCACCGTTATTGGATTTTTTCATCAGAATTTTCTCAGTAGCAGCTTATTTGTACACGGATGGATATGGTGAAATGTGGGTGAACTAATGGGATCCGCCTCTGCCTAACTCCTCGGTGATTGCAGCCATTGTTACCTATGTAAGACATATAAACACATAACACATACACACACATAACCACATACATATGAACTCCCTCAGGAAATTAGGACGGTAAACAGTCGGTTCACTTTCAAAATGAAAGCTCGTGAGCACATTCACAGGAAGTTGGCAGCTTTGTCTCAAAGTTAAGTTGTTATAGTTTTCTTGCTTATCTTTCAAAACTTTATATATTTTATGTATGTATATATATTATGCATGTATTTATTCTAATATATTAGGTATATATCTTTTCTATTTTGTTTTTCTGTTTTGCACCTACTGTGTATTGTCTCTGCATCACCCTAAGGTTGGCTGGTAGGAAATGCCCAAGGCATTAAGTCCGCCTCTGTACGATTTTTGTGCATAAAGTTTTAATAAATAAATAAATATAATTTATTTCCGCCAAAAGACGTCCACTGCTGGACATAGGCCTCCCCCAGGTGTCGCCACATTGACCGGTCCCGTGCGTCTCACATCCAGCGGGTACCCGCAACCTTCACCAGGTCATCGGTCCACCTAGTGGGAGGCCTTCCAATGCAACGTCTTTCGGTACACGGTACTTAGGACCCAGTAATATTAATGACAATAATATCCGTGGTGCTAGGCAACTGGGCTTAACCCAATTATATATGTCCCTGTGTGCCTATTGGCCTTGTTCTGTTCTGTCTCCTGCTGATATGGAGGGAAGTGGAAATTATGTTTTTCCTACTCCTCCGCTATTATATTCTGATTAATTTCGTTGCGGGATCCAAGACAGTTAAATCGTTTCTCTGGGACTTCGTCGGGCTTCATTGTCTCGGCGCTTTTCTTGTGGTCGACACTGTTGATTCTGGCTAACAGGAGTTACAGTGGTTTGGGAATAGTGTGGCGGGCTTGTCCCATATTTTTTTTTTCCGGTACGCGGTCGCTACTCCAGAACTTTCCGGCCTCATCGGCCATCCGTTCATCATTCCATTCAATCAAAATTACCATAGCTTTTGTTTTTATCAAAACAAAAACTCATGGCGTTCCTATTATCTTTGCGTTGTATTTTATGTTTGTGTATGTGAGTGACATTGTTATCAGAAAGTTTATCAACCTCTTATCTCTATGCATTAGGGCAAGGGGGCATGTTCACATGCTGTTCCGACATGATGTATTTATGGTGCATATTTATGTAAACACACGAGTACATGGCTTCGACAGACGTTTGAATAAGACGAAAACCAAATTTATAATAACCAGGGCAGGTATGAGTCTTGAAAAAAACAAACCGGATCAAAAAATCAGAAGTAAGTATTTCTGAATTTATAAATAAATAAAGCATGTTTATATTTACATCAAAAAGGCAAATCCGAATTTAAATACTTACATCTGTTATTTAAAATTCAACACATTCAAAGATTACATTATAACCGTGGGTATCATACATGACAAAAGTCATCAGTCCATTTATAATATAATTAATCAAGAACACTAAAATGTTAAATAATTCAGTAAAAAAACAATTCAAGTTAAGTATATTATTTTTATCATATTTCCGAAGTAGGGAAATGTTATACTTACCTACTTATAATCTGTCGTGCGAACTATACATACAAGCTTAATTAGGCTGAAAATAATATTTTATAACTTTACAGAACCCACTTTACCAACGGTCATCTAAATACACTTCAGACTAAATAATTGCTATAAGCATAATAAATTCTCAAAAGGAACAAATTAAGATAAATCTCGAAATTGCATTCAAGGTTGCGTTGCTGTCGGTACGGTGCGTCTGCGCAGCGAGGAACGCGCGCGGCGATGCGCTGAGCGTCAGTCGATCCGCCACCCCCGTGGAAACAAGACGCGTCGCTCGCGGCCTATCGACACATCGATAGAACAGCGTAGCCCGCGATAAAAAACCTGTGTAGTGTTTTTAGTTTTTTTTTGGCGAAAAAAGGATTTTGTTGTATAAAAATAATAGTGGTGTGACAACTTGGACGGGGCGAGGTTTTTTTTCTGTTAAGGTTTGTTTTTTTTGTTGTTGAAATTTATTGTGGTCTATGGGATTATTCTATTAGTTTGTGTATGAATAGAACCTTTTTCTTTTGAGACGCGACTGGCTGCAAAAAAGGATACGGTTTAAGTTTTAATTTATTTAATTGAATATTTAAATTAAGTTTTAATTAGTTTGTAAATTCTAATTAGATTTTTATGACTTATTGAAGATCACGGTTCGGCAACTTAAATTGAATTTTAGAATAAATACATCCTAAAAAGGTTAATTTACTCATTACAACTTTACATTATGCGTTGCAAATGTGGCATTTACTGAGAAAAAAAATAAAGCGTTAAACCCTTACGAAGAATAATCGCAAACAAGTAGCATAAAAAATGCGATAATAAAACAATAAAATATGTAATATCAGTAAAATCCGGTACAATGCAACTGCAATGCCTTTCACATGGTGATGTATCAAAAACTTATCAAAAGCCAATGACGTCTAAATACATTATCGTTATCTTAAAAACCGATAATCGACTTAAATACAATTGGACAGTTTTATACTACACATATTTATTTATCGATAGTTTCTTATCGATAACATTTGCGTGTAGTGACGTACTGCTACATTATCATCGGATATCGATGAATGCTTGGGCAGAAAGCATCGATGTCCCTGTAGGCTGTTTTAAATAATGCTGGCTTGAGATTTATGTCATAATTTCACAAATACTTAGGGACTTATTTGTAATAGTAGTTACAATGGTGTTAGTAGTAGTAACATGTGCTTGTTGGTAGAAAAACTATCCCTTTCTAGAGAAATATAAGCTAAAAGCAAAAAATATTGAAAAAAAAAATTCGCAACTTATGAAGTACACTAATTGATCAAAAGACTTTTTACAAATAATCTTATTACTTATACAGAAGCTTAAATACAACAGACTTATGACAACACATACTTAAGAAAAACCCAGATTCGATACTTATAAATCAAAATTCCAAATAATTTAATAAATGTCCGTTTGATACCTCATAAATCAAAATAAGTTTTTACGATGGTACGGTGTTAAGAAAAATATCATAACAAATAATATATTATAACTAAAATAAAACCTTTAGTATTATTTAAATAACATGGTCTTTCGATATGAATGCTATCCGCTCAATATGTTATTATTAATTTAATAAGGAAAACGAGAATAATAAAAACTATTTATAATATTAAGACCATGTAACCCATTTGATATGCATTACAAAACTGGTTTTTCAATCTATTTACCATTTGTATGTAAATTTCTGGTCCAGATGTAAAAGGCGTATAATTCAAATAATCAATGAATAGGAAACAAAAACTGAACTGGACTATATTCAGGTCCATCCTGTAACATAGTTGAGAAAAAGCTAGACAGATAGCTAGCTGGAGGGCCACAACAACTTTCAGAGCAAAAATATCTGGCTGGTTTAGTTTTTTTCTCTTTGTAAATATGAGATTGGCCTTTTCTTGACCTCAATCTTGTCCTAATGGTTAAGATGAGGTCGACGATGGAACGAACTAACCCAGAAGAAGCCTATTTACTGGCGACTTAAATAGATTGGTGTGATATGAACTCGAGAAAACCGATGCAGGCAGGGAATTCCACTCTTCGACTGTTCAAAAGTTCATTTCATCAGTTCAGTTCATTCATGTACTGGACCAAGCAAGCTAGCTTTTGATTGGTTCCAAGTGGTTAAACAGTTTAAAAAACTCACAGTTTCATTCACTGTAAAAAGCGTCAAGTTTAGGTTCAGTAACATCTATCAGGTTAACAGAAATCACACCTAGCTAAATTAACTGAATTCACATGCATCATTCTAGTCTAAATTCTTAATTGACAAACCAGTCTCTATAGACACGCAGCTAAAGACAGAATTCATATCGGCAAAAAAGAAAGAAGGAAAGAAAAAGTATTTATTGGTTTCACACAGGACAAAACAAATTGCCAAAAAAATAAATAAGTAAACGTAAGAGAAACACTTCAAATTAGAACATACTAAAAACAGATGCTATAGCACATGAAGCTACCCGTAACTCTCAAATTTTCCTAATCAAGCTTGAACCTAATGCTTTGGCGATGAAGTTCAAAATGTATTATGGCAGAAAGAAGAAATTTGACTGATTGTAGAAAATTCAACCACTTCCCAGAATGAAGTCCAAAAAACACAAACGGCCTTTAATGAAGCGGTGTCTTTACAAATACTGTCTGGTCTGGTCAGGCTACTGATAAAACAGAGCAGATGTTTAATAATTAAAAATAAGTAAAAAGCAACAAGTTCATGTGGTATGCGTACTGAAATATCTCGAATGTCGCTTCCTTTGGTATTCAAACGCGAACATTAAGACTCTCATGTGTTATTTTAAGAGCATATAGCGGTCTACGTGTCCAGAATGTTATATTTAAGTGAATGTCGTTGACATGTTCCAAGTTTCAAGTTTTTTGGTCGTTTTAAAGCTTTTGCGGATTGTTAAGGCTTTATGAAAGTTTTTACTGCAATTATATCTTGTAACTTGAACTTCATTTCGTCCTTAACTTGAACTAATACAGTCTGATGACAAAAATGAGAAGCACAATAAAATTCATCACCATTATCTTTGGCAGTATTATTCCACTCGTAGCTGAGTATGGCCCTCCTTCTATAAGTTCTATACTTTCCTGGTCTTCACTAGTCTCAAACAGGTCTTATCCGTGGTCTGAATGTCATCCATCCATCTGGGTGCTGGCCTGCCAATTGCTCATAGAAGTTGAAGTTTACTCGCAACCTAGTACAAACTGTCAGTGACTCGTACTAGCCACACCCTTTTTTTTGGTAGAGTTATCCAAATTATTACTTGAATCATTATTATATCATAGTTATGTAGTTTACAGAATCATTGTTTATATTACCTAGTTATTTCTTATTTAGGGCTTTGGGTAGATTATTTATACTACGAACTACGCGTGGGAGTTTAGATGCTAATTCGTCCTACATTTAAAAGATGGAACACATATGATAAGTTTGCAATTTTATGTTTGCTTCATTGAGAATGAGGACGTCATGGCTTAGTGTTTAAAGGATGGATGGTGGAGTTTAGGAGTTCGGAAGCGTGTGTAGAATTTAGATTATATTTTAGAGTAGACAATGAATTTTACTTTTAAATACATCGATTGACTGCGGTCCAACCTTGGTATTTCATTGAAATATAAAAATCTATAAACTAAGTTATTAGAGGAACTCACCAACATCAAATTTTTACGAGTCTGAACTATTAGCAAAACGTATATGTAAATTAGGGTCGACTATGTTATTTCACTACCGATATTTTGAATAACAGTTATATGTGAAAAAAGCCACTATTACTCTGATTGGTCCAAGGTTTACTATGCTCACCGACGATTTGAAACATTATTCCCAGCACTGATATCGCCAATTATTAAATAAAATATAAAAACAATTAACCAAAGTTCCTTTAGTTTGCGTACAGTCAGTGCCCAGTATCACCTGACCCCTCGTATAAAGAAAAAATGGGCAAGAGTTGTGAGAAGAGGGGGCCAGATAATGCTAGGCACTGGTTGTACATTACGGCTAAAATCCTTCACCTACACGTAACCTATGTTATTGAACTGAGCAATTACGAAATTACTGAACCGAAAAATCTACGCTTTCCGGTTTTTAGGCGAATTTAATGATTTTATTCGCAGAAATTGATGGACCGTTATAAAAATCGCGTCTTGCCAAATGTTTATTTTTACATGTCCGCATTTTTGTACAAAACTGAGATCACAAGTTTATTTAACGTCTTGACGTTGGTTTTTTTGGTGACTTTACTTTAAATGATGTTGACAAACACAATCAATATCAATGAAACACTTATAGTAGCAATTGTGTCAATTTAAGGAACAGAATCCCAATTGCGTAACACACTTCCTAATCCATCTTCTGTCCTTGGTCTAGTGGTTGCAAGCGCGACTGCTGTGCATGAGACTCTGGATACGATGCCCAGGTCGGGATTTTTTTTTTTCGAGTGTTACCAGCAGGAATTTCTCAGTAGCTGCAACAGTGTCTGATTATATGCCCGATTGATGGCAATAAACAAGCCCCATACAACAACCCCATGTAACATGGGACTTAAACTACTGGCGAAATGTGGGTGTACTATATCGTGCACGCATGCCTTTCTTCTCGATGTCTTGTTCGATTACTTTGCGATTACAAGTGGTGATGGCTGCGGGTTGTTCGAAAGAGATACCGTGGCCTCGGCGCAAGGGCTAAGAAGGAACATGAGTGGTTTTTAGTCAGTAGAAGTCTGACACTCCCTTTCGCTCTGCCCAGAGCGGGAGGGGTTATTTGATGATTTCCCAACCCCCTAAAAAAAAAGTGGTGATGTTATGTTATTCTAATTCATTTGCTATTGAAATTGTTCGACGTTTGTCACACATCAGTAACATCAGTAAGGTAATGAATGTTGCCCGTCGGAGCTGCGGGTTGTTCGCAAGAGATACCGCAGCCTCGACTGTAAGGGCTAAGAAGGAACATGGGTGGTTTTTAGTCAGTAGAAGTCTGACACTCCCTTTCGCTCTGCCCAAGAGCGGGAGGGGTTATTTGATGATTTTCCAACCACCCAAAAAAAAAAAGGTAATCAATGTTGTCGAATGGCCCAATGGAAGGAATTGACAATGTTTGTGTTATTGTCCTCACTATCAGTTACTTTGCACTTTCATTGACGAATTTATTCTATTCTGCTTATTTACATTCTCCTATATAAAATACCGTGAAAGGTTTTTATGCCTTCTTGTTATCGATATAAAACTTGGTATCGAACCGATAGCTCTTATCAGCCTCCACGGTAGAAAGGCATTGTTATTTGTACATTACTATCGTATTATTTTCACTTCATGCTCGTTTAATGTTATCGATATTTTAATGATGTCTTGAGTTTCAAGATTGTTTTCTTAGCTGCTGTTTGAAAATTGAGTTGTGTTTTCATGTTCTGCTTTCATGTTTTGTTTCAATCGTGGTCATGTCATTTTCAGTTCTGTGTTCAATTTAGAGAGATGACTATTTTGCAAACAAATATCGAAACTAATATGAATACAGACACTGCTCTGATAGATGAAATGGCTAGGAAGGAGGTGGCTACCAGTTTTTTTTAATTGCTCTGTCCTCGACCACGTCTGTTGGAAAGCGGTGGATGAGGTCTATAATAAAACGAGCGAGTCCATTAGATGCCTGATCACTCTTGCTTTAAAAGCACACGATTTAAATGTGGGAGAGAACACCGATGTCGACCGGATGTTAGAAGAGATATATTGACTAAGAGAGAAGTGTATGAGAAGAGAACATGCAACGAAAATTAAGATAAACACAGGAGATGCTGGTGATAAGGAAGAACTTGGGACAGCAGACATGAGAATAAAAGTAAAAGGTGGGAAACTGGATACTGAAAAATCCAAACTGCATATCAACAATAAACACAGAACACAAAAAGACGCGAAAGATAAAACAGATAAAAACAAAGACGTCAGTATCAGCGTGACATAAAACCCAACCCATTTCTCTCTTAGGTTGACTAATATTATTCTTACCGAGAACTCCGGATTAACACTTTGTAGGTATAGATAAGTGAAACAACTATAAATCACTTTTATTTATGTGGCAAGAGTGAATCATTTATAATTACCGAAAATTCCTCATAAGTCAATTAGTACAGTCGTTTAGGAGATAGATCTGTGGTTTTTAGTGTTGGTCATAAATTCATCGTTCAACCGTATCAATAAATGAAAGGAACACCCAGAAAGAAAATGAACTGAAATCTAATTGTGGACTAATGATTTTAACCTTTTTATTTCACTCTGTTAATCAGCTTTATCTTCCAAAAGAAGTAGCATCACCAAACTTCTTTCTGCTTTTAAATAATGTAACATGGGGGATGTTACATTATTTAAAAGCAGAAAGAAGTTTGGTGATGCTACTTCTTTTTTGTAACTCCCGACGGGTTTGGCTGAGTTGTGCTTATAGTTCACCCACTTTATGTTTAGGTCCCATGATAAAGGTGACGAGCCTATTGCCAACTAACGGGCACAAATCCAGATTTAGTGCCACTAGACCAACGAGACATTCTGCCTTTATCCTAATATATTTGGGGTCAGCGCCCAATATCTTCCTCTTCCCCACGTCTCTTTTAGTCATTATCTCAGTAGGGATCTCCAATATAATTTTGCCTTCCATCACAGTGATTATTATTAAGCATATGATCAGCCCATGTAATGATGATGTGATTATCATCATTAGACCATAGCAGTCCATTATTGTTATCATTATGAACTCCACTATTTATTATCATCATCATCATCTTGGTATCTCCCACTTTTAGGCCTCCAGTATCTTCTGCCACAAGTCCTAGCTCCATGCATCCAAGTGTTTCACAAAAAAAATTAGATAATTAGACGATATCTTTAACACAACGCGCTTGTGATCCTGCCATGGTTTGAATTATATTTCTCTCTATCTTTAAGTGCCTCTCCAACTAGTGAAGGTTGGCAATCAGCTCCGCATATCCGATTCGGTCTTTTGCCAGTCTAAAAAGTTCCGAGGAGCTCTTAACTTCCGTCCATTCCCGGATATTGCGCAGCCACGATTTCTTCCAACATCATATTATCATATTCAGCTTATGATGTTCCCACTACAGGGATACAGGCCCCCCGTCGGGGCTGCGGGTTGTTCGCGAGACATGAAGGGCTAAGAAGGAACATGGGTGGTTTTTATTCAGTAGAAGTCTGACACTTCCTTTCGCTCTGCCCAAGAGCGGGATATTCGATGATTTTCCACCGCCCAAAAAAAAAAGGGATACAGGCCTCTTTTCTGTTGCTATAAACTCACCACGCTGGCTCAGTACAAGTTAGTACACCATAACACTTAAAATGTTTTTTCGCAATGTATCTCTCAAATTGACACATAAACGACATATATCGTCAATTACAAATCGATAATCGTCACTATCAATGTATCTTGTTTGTGCGAGGCCGTATCACTTCCGCAGAGCAAGGCTACGTCACATGCTCTAGGAGTTAACACTAACGGTAAACAAGGAAGCATTGGCGTTCAGTTATACCTCTGTAGCCCAGCTTTGCATTTATTGTGAGATAATTCGCCCAGAAGAACTTTATAATGTGTCTGTTATTAATAACGATGCAGCGATCATGGCAAACTCAACACTGTATTTGGATTTAAATAAGCTACTGATTAAAGCTCTTACGAGTAATTGTCGGTCAAGTAGATAGGATATTTTTGTTTTTTGAAAAGAAATTAAGAAATTAACAACTTGCAAAAAAAACGATGCTGGCCGAATAGGTACATAACCTATTCCTTTTGGATACCGATATCAAAGCAATTACCAGTCGTTTGTTCTTATTAGCCAGGTGACGACACTATAATTGGCAACAGGTACGTAGTCTAGTTGTCTGCGTCGACTTAAATAAAAACCTCGTCATTTATTATTTGAGTAAGCCTCTTTTTTTTCGTACAAATTAATGCCGCTATTCCTTCTAGAAAGTTTTTCCTCCGATGTGTGTTCCGGCTCAATAAAATTCTCTTCTAGTAGCTGCTACAATATTAAAATCACGGAAACTTCAGTGTAACCTGTAAGTCAAGCTCCAAAAATAATTATAGTGTTGTCATACGAAATCCGTTGAGTGGTGAACTCGAAATAAACGCTGCGGCGACGCGTGTGATGCGCTGTAAACAGATTAGCCTACTAACTGTAGTGGTAGCAGAACAATCTACGATGAGGTTGTAAATATTTTATTAAGTAATTCTAAAATTAACTAAAAATTGAATAAACTGCTGTATAGTTTAGCAAAAATATTCAGGAAAATAAGCAAACAAGAAACTTTGACAACGTGGAAGTGTCCGTTGCAAAGTAATTATTAAAAATCATCTACGGGTAGATCCAAAGCAAAATATCGCACAATTTTATAAAATGTTTTCCCAATTTTGTAATTTTTTTTGCTAAACGATGAATGTAATCAAGTTTATAGGTTTTAAATTGTTGTCGTAAATGTATTACGGCTGACCGATTAAAATAATATATAACTATATTACGCACAATAAGTTATTATTCAGTTATTATCACTCATTTATCTTTATATGACTTACCAATTACGTTCCTGAAAAGTCGAGTTTTTTTTGTTTAAGCCGTACTATGATTATACAAAGAATTCATTAAATATTCTCCTTAATACAGTAACGAGTGGCTTATCCAGACAAGTATTATATTCAATTAAAATAATTATATAAAAAACTTTAAAAACCCCTTTGTTAACAATCGACGACTAAAAATAAAATAAAGGAACTTGAGACACTTGTTCTGCAATCTGTACAGCGCGGCGACAACGGAAGTCACCAGAGCATGCGCTTGCGCAACCCGTCGGATCTGCCATTGTCTTGCTGACCCTACCGCGATGTTTGAACACACGTGCATGCTCATCGGGCATTGTTTTCGTATAGAAACAATTGTTTTTCTGCCCTCCTTTCAAAATTTATGGGCGTCTTGAAGTTTGACGAGAAAAAAATGTATGAGAACATCTGTCATGCATTTTGTGTATGTAAATATTTTTGTGTGTTTTGGTAAAGTGTATTTATGTAGTCACATACGGAGTAAATCATTTAGAAATTTAGAACAATTTCAAAATCGTACGACTGTTCAATATTTTGATTGTTTTACTATTAATGTTTATTTGATCTACCTGTCAAGCCAAGCTTTAGAAAAAAAAATGTCCAATACCCTGTCTCAATCCAAACCGAAAGCCTGATCAATCAGGTTTGGTAACTCCCATAGATTTCAATGAAAATTCCAAAAACGCCCTCATATCCATAATATTATCTCGACCCCAAAAATCAAACTCAATTCTCTCTTAATTCCATTTAATCTTATTAGTGTATTAAGTATTCTTCACACATCTCAGAATAGGCCCATCAAAGGCACTCATCATGATGCAGGAACGCGAACTATTCAGGTGTTAGTAATCCTGTGTAGTTAACCTAGATATCTAGGTGTCAGTGACGTGACCTAGGCACTAGGCACTCGTATAGATACTACGAGGAATGTACGCGTCATTCATGGTGGAGGTATTTCTTGTGACAATATAGTACCTGACTAATGGCCTGAAAAGAAGGATCAAATGCTGATAGCTTTTTAGTTAAAGAGTCTGCCTACTACACCGTATTCGGTAGCTGACGTTAAAATGAGGGTAATATTTTTTAACTGATGTTTTTTTACTAACAATCTGTTCCAATACGATATGGCGTCACGTGACTACTGGAACAGATTGGATGGAGAAGACAATTTGTAAAATAACTCAGAAAGCCATGGGGGAGGCTTTTGCCCAGCAGTGGGACAGCGTAGGCTGAACAAAAAAAACCGTTTCGCGCAAACTTCGTTCGCGTGAAATTATTACGTTCTTCTTTTATACAATCTGTACAAATACAATAATACAAGTTAGATCTAAGGCTGCCATCAGACGGACTGCATCGCAGCAACCGCGCGCAGTCGATATATTCAACTGCATGCAGTTGTACGTTCGACTTCGTTCAGTCATGATAGGTACCAACTTCACGCGGTCAACTGCAGTCATGTGAAGTCAATATTAACTGCAATATTAAAGTTGAAGACACGACACTGCATGCAGTCGTGTCTTCAACAGTGTTGTACGCACGCTGTCCATCGCTAACCGCTTACAGTTAGTGGTCGCGTCAAACGGATTTTGATACCGATTTATTTATTAATAATAGCAAAGGATCAATCCACATTCATGCTGCACGTTGTAGTTTTTCAATTCGAGTACACCGCTGTTAATAATTAGAGAAGTGTCGACGTCAAATAATACACTAAGGTCCTGGGCTAGATGCGTGGCGTCAACTGCGCAAAGTCAGATCCGACTGCAGATTGCATGCAGTTGAATATATCGACTGCGCGCGGTTGCTGTGATGCAGTCCGTCTGATGGCAGCCTAATACCATTTTGAAAGAGACTGGGCAATCCGCAAGAACAAAAGCATGAAACTGACTGCCCAGGGTGGATTGTTCTAGCGTTTTTTAATTGAAATTCACCAATCTAATCAAGATTCTACATAATCGATTATCAATCCATCTGATCGTCAACGGTCTGTTAACCACAGTTTTCACAGAACTATCGTGTTCTGGTATTATCTAATGAGCCGTGAGATATGCGTATGTAACCATTATGTGCGATGATGAGAATTGATGAGGTGGTGCCAGTAAAAAGTTCTGGGTGAATGTGGCTCGACTGGTTGACGCAGGTGGGCAGATACTTAGATAAAGGGTGTTACCCATTGACTTATAATATTACTGCGTAAGGACTGGGCGGACGGCATGTTAAAATGACACCTCAAACGTGGTCCCAATATGGTCTTTCCTAAGCCGAAGTGAACTAGTCCACGATCGGGTCTCTTCGGGTGCGGTCGTAAATTTTATTAAGGGTCCTCTCTCGAAAAAGCTTAAAAACAGCGTGCAGATGAAGCGGTTTTTCACCGGCACTTACAGAGAAATTACATCTGAGAATTTTTTTTAGTAATCTACATGATATGACACGTAATTTGGTTTAGCCACAATTTTTGTATCGGTATCACATAATAAGAAAAAAAATCCACAAAATCACCTCCAAATCGTTGAATGGAACCATTTTACTCCTTCATTTTTTAACAAAATAATATAACAAAAATATCTACTGCTTTGAAATACAAAGGAAAATAATTTGGTTTTGTTACTTTTTAAAAACATGTATTATTTTAATTATAATAAATGAAAAACGCGTCCGTTTAGAGTCCGTATCTACGACCGAGAGAGGTAGTTTGTATGCACAAGGTCATTGGCGTGAATACAAGCCTTAAAAGCTTTATTTATGTTCTTTATACCTCGAAAATACCACGCCGCTTATACAAGGTTACATTAACGAGCAGACTACACCGATTCTCTGTATGGCGAACGCGTCGAGCAAATGTTCGGACGACCGTATCTTTAGTTTTTATATCAATGGTGTTACCTAATGTGTGCGTAACCTAATGAAATAATAGGAAGCGAATAAAAAACCGTGCACAGTACCTTTGAGAATCCTAGTTGACAAACACCTCCTAACTGATATTTTTATAACTTAATCTAACACCCATTACTCCCAACTCAAGTCCATTTTGGAACTTGGGTCGGCTGTCGTGGGCATGACAACAGGGAGATATCGTATATAATATGTATTCCTACCACATGAGTCGACAAACAGAACTCCAACACCAGCCCTCCTCGTCAAACCTATAGTTACATTCTGCTTTAATCAATCCTAATGATGGCATATCACTGTAATCAATGTTATAGATGTCTTTAACGTCATTCTTTATTCAAAACTGGGCGTATTTGTCAAATTTTAAACAAACTGTAACTTGAGTCCACGACTAACAGTAGGTACCAGTTCTTGTCCCCGTGAAATCATCACGGCTAATATCTTTGCTGCCCATACCTTTGAAAAACCATCAAAACGAGCGGTACACACCACAAAAGCCATCGAAACAGACCTAGAATTTCACAAGCACTAAATTACAGACACAGTCCAAACTAGTATTACTCGGCTCGGGAGTGGAACCCGCGAAAGCGAGCAGTGAGCCGCGGAGTGCGACCGAGCGTGTGGGTAAATGAACTGTGTCACCACTGCACCACTGTGTTCATGAGTTATGGTGATCAATCACCACCACAACACTATACACCAGTGTAGTTATAACAGATGGTCATGTAACTGGCTGATAATGGAGGATGTTATAAAACCTCCTTTGTTGTGTTTTGTTTGTTATAAGTAACGTTGACTTATAAGTGATAAACATAACATCACGCCTGTAGTCCAGGAAGGGTTAGGCAGAGGTGTACTTAGCAGTGCCTACACCCACATTTTACCAGTTTTTTTTTCAATTGGGAGAAGCCCGTCACTATTCCTAAACCACTGTAACTAATGAAAGCCAGAATCGACAGTGGCGACCACCAGAAAAGTGGCGAGATAACGAAGCTCGACGAAGTCCCAGAGAAACGATTTAACTGTCTTGGATCCCGCAACGAAATTAATCAGAAAAGAATAGCGGAGGAGTAGGAATCACACCCAGTCCTCAACCTTCCGCATCCAGTCTGTTCCGGGGACTTTTTGTAAGGTCTTCATTCTGAGGGTCCCTGAAAACCCTGGAATAATAGCTATGAGAATCTTGTACAAATCTGAAGTAGATTTAAATGTCAGAAATATAATCAATCTACATAATTAATTACCTAATTCTACTTATGACCATCGATCGGATCAAAAGTATATTTATTCCTGTTTTTTGCTCATAAAAAACTCTTCACAAGCTTAGTTTAGCACCTAGATTAACATTAGAATTAATTAATTTCTTATAAACAGTAATAAGAAGACTATTTATATTAATTAAAAACTGTGAATCGTATCAGTATTCATTTTGAGCAACAAAAAACAAAATAAATAATTTCAATATAAAATAAATCCACTTTCTCAATCTCAGTTAAATCCATGTCGTCTTATCCTGTATTCTAAAGTCCAAGTAATGTCTTGGACTAAAGAAACATAGTTACACAGGATAAGACGAAATTCTTTTTATAATTTCCTTTTAAATCGCATTTTTATTTATTTTCATGTAGGTACCGCAAGTTTTGTTAACGAAACGCATACACAATTGACCCTTATAATAGACATCACCAAAAAGGTCAATGACAAAAAATCAAAAGCCATTTCAATTAACTTCACAAAGATTAATGTTCGCAAGTCACATCAAAATCATAATCACTCTTTTTGCTCATTCGTCTAGACAAGTCAAATTCCTGACAGGATCAAATTGAGTCGCCTGGCTAATTGCAAACAATTGCCTGTTGACTGTCAAATCATTCCTCGACAACCAAGGATATAGTATTTAAACACCGCATCACCGAGTGTAATGACAGGCGGCGGAATACGGAACTAATTTGAAATATACTAGATTTGACGTTTGACAGCGCAAGTGGCGCCACTTTGACAGGTCTTGTTAAATTGGGAATAATGTACGAATGAGCTGACATTTAGAGCATTTATCATAGTTATGTTGTAGTTACGAAATCTGTAATTGGTATAAAAAATGTATGTTTGTTTATAGCCAGGGGTTAATAGGTTATATTTTTATGGGCGCTTTTGATTGAGGGAGCCATTTGGGGGATAGTTATCTCAAATTTTATTGACTTGAAGCACGATTTGACGACATCGACACACAGTACGATCCTTGATTGCCATACATTGAACCCGAGGTCGTTGGTTTTTCAGTAGGAGACTCCAAATAATAATTTAACAATTAAAATTAATTAATGAGGCAGTCCTACCTTACCTACTCAAACTATGTAATTACAAACCAATTTTTCCATGTTACCATTAAATATTAAAAAAAAAATGTATTTTTCTAGTTGACTGTTAGTTTATTGAATAGTTTTTAATTGTAGTAGTGTACCTAAATAATGCAGCTTGTATTTAATCAATTTATATATTTCATTCAATCCATCAAGAGTAATTGAAATCTTCTTTGTCTTATTTTTAAGCTTTTTTATGTTTTTTTATTTACCTGTTTTAGGTTATTGTAAATTTTTAATCAATTTGTTTTGTCCTGTGTGAGACCAACAAACACTTTTTCATTTTCTCTTTACACATCGAGCTAACAGCAATTATTATTTCTTGTTCCAGACCAGTAATGTCCATCTAAGTCTTCGACTCCTCAACAATGGCGAGCGCAGGCGCTGTCCTCTTGGAGGCCAGGCCTTTTAGGCCCTTCAAGTCCTCAGAGGAGTACCTGTATGCGATGAAAGAGGACCTGGCTGAGTGGCTGACAGTCCTCTACCCGGAGCTCAGGATCACGGCTGATAACTTCTTGGATAGGCTGGATACGGGTGTTGCTTTGTGCAGGGTGAGTTTTTGTTTCTTTTTATTTTGTTGGTTATTTTTTAATTAATTTAAGCTACTGAAGGCGTTGATTGCGCCTCAAAGAGATGTCAGCAACATGGAAGGGGCCCGCAAGGGCCGACGCCCGTCGGGGCTGCGGGTTGTTCGCAAGAGATACCGCGGCCTCGACATGAAGGGCTAAGAAGGAACATGGGTGGTTTTTAGTCAGTAGAAGTCTGACACTCCCTTTCGCTTTGCCGAAGAGCGGGAGGGGTTATTTGATGATTTTAGTAGATAAAATTACATACTTCCAATAATCAAACAGATTAAGGAAAAAGCCTGTAGGAAGGAGAGGCCCAGTGAGATATTTAGAGAATTCTGAATTCCCCTGCAAAGACCAGAAATAAGTTCTCGAACGATTATATAATATTATAAGTAGTAAGTAATTTACATTGCTACTTACTTGGTATATGCGAATATAAATCTATTTTTGGCGCCAACTTACGTGAAAAACTTGACAGTAAGCAATTTGTCTTCTTACTATCAAAGATTATGATAATAGCAGAGACGCGACAAATATGTGAATTAACATATATTTTACTACAAAACAATAGAGATACGACAAATCGCTACAAGCTTATCGATAGGCTTATTACAAAAGAATTTCGTTGACAGCTATTTTGTTAGATTAGCAGTAGATAATGTGTTAAAAGTAGCGTGGGCGCTATGGTGACCCGACACTCCTTTTCCGTATTGGTAGTATGTGGTTTATGGTAGAAGTTAAAGTCTCGTATGGTATGTGAAATAGCTATATATTAAATCACTAAAACACTTATAATAAGACAACACAACTGGTAAAAGTTATGGTAAATGGTTATGGTTGAGTACGAGGTGTCTCTAATGAGATCTAATCGCGAACTGGCCCACATTTAGGTGAACGAGCGAACGCGCATACTTGCATTCGATGCAATTATGCGTTTTCGCTGAGTGTTCGATTAAAACTCGAACATATTCCCGAGAGCGAGAAGAAATGCGGGATGATAGCTAAAAACTACACAATGATACATAATATGGTGCGTACAAAATAATATGGTGCGTACAAATTATAAAACTACGTTAAACACATTCGTTTCTAGCAATCTTAACTGGTGAGTGTACAAAATAATGATCAAACAAAGTATAATCAAAATATTAAAGTCTTATTGGTCTACTTAAATATTATTACATAATGTTAACACCGATTTATGGTTACACTAGTGAGTCTTCCACAGTAAAAGCAATATTGTCATTGCCTGTGTGCATATTTTTGTCCCGTTTGATCGCACTATAGTTCGCGCTAGGCCAGCGTTTGGCATAATTTTGTAAACGAAAACTAGTTTCACTTTTATCTTTAAGATCACTGGCACTGAGCACTTCACTATATAATTCGTGTCTTCTGGTTGGTTTCGGTGTCAGCGGAGCTGCTGCAAGCTCCTGTTTGCAGCAACTCACGCTGCGGCGTCGAGGTTTCGGGGGCGGTGGAGTCACCGTCTGCTGGCGGTGAGATCCCTCGCCACGCTGCCCAGCTGTGGTTTTGCAGCACAGGCGGCAGCGCCTGGTCTGCCACAACCAGACTGCTGCTACGCATAGACCGATCGTCATCAATACGTAACATACTGCGTATTGGTGGATATCGTGTGGCGATATATCGTCTATTCCTGAATCACTTTTCTTCAGCTCTTCTATCGCTTCCCCCAGACTGGTCATGGATATGGTTAGGTTTCCGTCGTCACCAGTCTGTCTTTCATCAGGGATTTCGATGTTAATCAAGTGGTTAATTTGGTCGAATTCAGGCACATAAATGGTTGGCGTAATGTTCATTTGGTTGGATTGATGCCGTATTGAATATAACGAGAAGTCCTTTCCTTTGATGACGCACTCTTGACCTATGGTAATGACTCCGGCTTGGCTCAGCTGACGAACTGTTACATGATCGCCGCATATTATTTTTATTGTGTAGGTGTCACAACAAAAGTAAAAATGCTGAGAACTCAAATGTAATGCAAGCCATACGTTGGTGCAGTTGGTTTTTTCTATTTTACATTTATTTGTAGCCGAGTTCTTGTTGCAAAAACTTTCGTCATTTTTCACGTCTGTTATTGGCTTTAGCAGCTGACACATGTAGGTAGTTCCATGGTGCAGACATGCTGTTAGTTCCTGGGTGGTCATGCTGAAGAAAGAATCCTTCTTTAGATTGACGGCTACGTATTCGGAGACCGGTAGAATGGTGGTCTTAATGGTGTTCGTTTGGTGCGGTACAGGTATTATCTTGTACAATTTGAAATTGTCTCTGGATACTAGTGGTATAGTAACTTCAATTATGACAAATTTTTGAGTCGCTCTGGCTTTGACTTTCAGTAGTTTGTAAAGATACTGAAGATCTGTGTCTAAATTGGTGATTGGTAAAGTGAGTTCGCTTGGCATCTGTCCATATATGGTTTGGAGCTCACGTTTAAGTTGCGTTGGTGGCAGTAAGTGTATGTTAATTTGACCATGGTAGATGTCTGTTAGTGCATTGAGCAACGTGTCTTGAAGTCGTCTTAATCCTTGCAGCAAGCTGTTTCCGGACATCGCTGACATTGTGAAGTCATTGACGTATGATATATTTTGTATTTCGCGTTGGAGAGTGCTCGCGTTTTCTTGCAAGTCTGAAAGCTTTTTGTTTATTATCTTGTGCTGTTTATTTACAGTGGTCTCCATCCTCTTCATAAGGTTGAACTCAGCTTCGATTATGGAGGTTTGGTTTTTCCATAGATTTGAAAGATGTTTTTCATTGTGGTGAATGGTTTCAATGTCTTTCTCGTACTGGTCAGCGAAACGTGAGTCTAACACACCAAATAAGTCATTCGCTAGATACCCGATACCGTTGATTAGACCTCGTCGGCGGCGGCGGCTGGTATTCCCTGCGACGCGACGCTGTCTGGCGTGGACATCAAAATGCTGTGTTAGCAAAAGTTCGTTGTAGTATTCGAGTTCCTGGTATTCGTGTCGGGCTTGCTGCACTATCATACTACAACGGCTTTGTGTTTCAATGGTTGTACACAATTGTTCTTGATAATTTGCTATTTTGTTATAGGTGGTTATGCCTGTCCAATAGGGTCCCATATCGTAATACATGACTAATGTCCATTTATCCCTGATCAATTGCACCTTTGAAATGGGGTCAAAATAAAGCGTCTGGTTGTTTGGAAACGGTTTGACGTCATGTAAAGCGTAAGATGGAAAAATCTGCATAAAGAAACACAGGAGAACAGTTGCTATGGTTGCAATATTTGGTTTCGGTTTTCCTTTCCTTTGTGGCAATCTGGTTGTTTGCTTTGTATCTGTTGGTTTTGGTGTCGTCACATTATTTTGATTAACAGGCAAAACGGAGAGTTTCACAATAGGGCGTTTCATGATTCCGTTTTTGGTTTTTAACGAAACCGCTCTGGTTAGGCCGTCATTTCCTGGGTGTGTGTCGACCACACGTCCAAGAGCCCATTTTCCTGGAGGCAGATTTTCATCATGAATAACCACTAGATTTCCAATTTCGATATTTTTTTGTGGGTTCATCCATTTTCCTCTTGATGAAAGTTGTGTCAAGTATTCGGTCTTCCATCGTTTCCAAAGATCTTGGAATAATTTGCTGGTTAGATGCCATCTGGTTCTAGCATCTTGCTCTGTTTCAATAACAGTTGTTCCTGGTCTTCCCGATAAGAAATGAGCTGGTGTGAGGAAGTTCATATCGTCTGGATCCTCAGATAAGGCGCAAAGAGGTCGCGAGTTGAGGCACGCTTCTATTTTAGCTAACAATGTAGTGTACTCCTCGAAGGTTAGTCTTTGTTGACCAATGACCCTCTTCAGATGATGTTTTAGACTGCGTACTGCGCGCTCCCATAAGCCGCCGGCGTTGGGCCAGCTAGGTACATTGAAGTGCCATTCTATGCCCATTTCCGTTATTTCGGTTATGAAACTGTCACTGAAGCCCTTGTGCAGCTGGTTAATTTCTTCCTGTATCATCCTGTTTGCTCCCACGAAGTTAGTGCCGTTGTCGCTATACATATGTCGTGGCGCCCCTTTTCTGGCTGCCATTCTGGTTAGAGCTGCCAAAAAGGCGGAGCTGCTTAGGTCTGACACAAGTTCTAGGTGGACCGCTTTCGTGACCATACATATAAAAACAGCTATGTACCCTTTTGTGGTTTTGATACCCCTTCCTTTGTTTGCTTTCACCTCTACGAAGCCCGTGTAGTCTACGCCGCAGTGATAAAATGCATGTTCTGGATTCACTCTTGGTTCTGGTAAATCGCCCATGAGCTGGTGCTGCCGCATGGGATTTTGCTTTCTGCATATGACACATTTTCTTATAAACTTTTTTGTAGCCATATATCCGCCGATAATCCAGTACTGTTGTCGTAGATTTGCCAACGTTAAGCGCGCTCCGCCGTGCAAAGTCAGTTTATGAGCTTGATCGATGAGTAACGTGGTAAGCTGATGGTTGTGAGGTAAGATGATGGGATGTTTCATCTCCTGACTCATGTGGGCATTTTCCAATCTCCCCCCCACACGTAACATTCCACGTTCATCTATGGTTGGGTTTAGACTCAAAATCTTGCTTTTGCAGTGCACTCTTCCGTGTTTGTGTAATGTTTCTAGGTCATTTGCAAATTCTGCTTGCTGAACGTTTATGATTATCAGCTGTTTGGCGTGACGAAGCTCGTGTAATTCGAGGTATGGTCGGTGTAGTTTTTTCTTCAAAGTAGGCATTCGCATAATCCACGCAAAAATACGTACGATTTTTGTAATGGAGCTGTGTTTATTTATTAAGTCATTAATAATTGTGGTAGTCAGCGATTTTGTTGGTTGTTCAGTAACCACCGTGTTGATTTGGTTTAGTACGGACGGCTTTACTTCTAAATTCGTCTCAAAAATGGTATGGTGGTTTTCTTGGTTTGTGTATGATGGCAGCCATGACGGCCCTTGCCACCATAACTTGTGGTCTTTGAGTTGCTTGACAGTCAAACCACGACTTGCACAGTCCGCGGGATTATCTGTCGTCTTCACATATTGCCAATGTTTTGATGGTATGGTTTTGTTTATTGTTGTTACCCGATTTGCTACGAATGGTTTCCATCGGGATGGATCTCCTTGTATCCACCCTAGTACTGCAGTTGAATCGGTCCAGCAGTAGACATCAGTGGGGTAATCTGATAAGCAGCTTTGAACTTTTTGCATTAGCTGGGCTAACAGATGTGCGCCCATTAGCTCAAGTCTCGGTATAGATAAGACTTTACTTATGGGTGCCAACCTGGCCTTCCCCGCAACTAATGTAATGGTTGTCCCTTCTTGGTTTGTTACCTTGCAATAGATGACACAAGCGTATGCTTTATTAGAGGCGTCGCAGAAACCGTACAATTCAATATGTTGGTTTTCTCCCATACCTAACCATCTCTTGATTTTTATGGTGTTTATGTCCGGAAGTCCTCGCTTTAATGTAGACCATTCTGAGTTCATTGCCTCTGGTAGGGCGTCGTCCCATTTTATGTTAGATAACCAGACATTTTGGAACAGGAGTTTCATGGTAGTGCTCAGGGGGGTTAACCACCCTAATGGATCGAACAGCTTGGAAATGTCGGAAAGTAGAGCTCTTTTGGTAATAGTTGCTGTTGATTCTGGTTCTATTTTTGAGTTAAAGGTGAAATTATCTCTCTGTGGAGTCCAACGGAGACCCAAAGTTTTGGTAGAATCGGTCTGCTTGAACTCGTATGTTGACTGCTCACATTGCTCTCTCTCCAAATCGGTTAACAGCTCTGGTTTATTCGAAGTCCATTTTCTAAGGTTGAATCCTCCCAATCGGCATAATTTTATTAGATCGGATTTCAGTTTGTCTGCTGCTTCCATTGAATGACGTCCTCCGCAAAAATCATCCATATAAAAACTTTCTTCCAATTCTTTTGCTGCGTCAGGATATTTTTGCCGTTCATCAGATGCTAGTTGTTTTAAACACATCATCGCTAAGAAGCCTGCTGGTTTGGTTCCGTATGTTAGCGTGACGAGTTGAAACGATTGTATTGGTTGGTTTTTTGATTCTCGCCATAGTACCTTTTGGTAAGCTTGATCTTCTTGGTGCACTCGGATCATTCTATACATCTTCTCGATGTCGGATGTATAAACAAATTGGTATTGCCTCCATTTCAGGATAAGTTCTTTATGATCCTTCTGTATATTTGGACCCCTGAACATGACGTCGTTTAGACTGTATCCTGATGAGGACTTTGCTGAGGCGTTGAAAACTACCCTCAGTTTGGTAGTGGTAGATTCAGCCCGAATAACTGCATGGTGTGGTAAGTAGTATTCGGGCGTCTGGTTGGTACTGCATGGTGTCATGTGGTTTAATGCGAAATATTCGTCCATGAATTTTTTGTACTCTTTTTTCATTTCGCTGCTTTTCTCAAATTTCTTTTCTAAATTTCTAAATTGAGCTAATGCTTGTGGTTTGGTTTGACCTAACTTGTCAATGTAGTCCGGTTTTAGTGGTAGTCGGACTTCATATCTTCCGTCCTCAAGTCTCTTGGTGGTCTTGATAAAGAACTGAAGACATTCATGGTCATCGTTGGTCATATCTATCTTCTGGTTAATATCTTCGTTCTCCCAATATTTCAGAAGGTCTTCTGTGTTGTTGAGAATCACGTTGCAATGGTAGTACGGTTTCATAGAACCACAGAGTAGCCATCCTAGTTGCGTCTGTTGAGCGATTGGTTGCTTGTCGTCGTCCCCTCTTAAGATTCCTCCTAGCATTATTTTGCTGTAAACATTAGCGCCGAGAAGTATATCTACAGGTCTGCTTATATGGTACTCTGGATCGGCCAATTGTATTCCTTGGATATGGTTCCACGATGTTGGTTTGGTAAACGTGTTGTTTGGTAGTCGCTTAATCAAGTTGTTCATAACAATAACGTTCGTGTCACAAGTAAAATCACTATTTGTAGACTGTAGTGTTACCTGTAACATTCCCTTCGCATTGTTTTCTTTTTCACCAACACCATAGATTTGTCCTTTGAAGTGATCCCTTTTTATTCCCAATGTTTGCGCTGCGTTTTCGGTGATTAACGACAGTTGAGAACCCTGGTCAACTAATGCTCTCATCTTGTGCTGTGTTCCATCTGCTCCTTTAACTTTTATAATAGCGGTGGCTAAAAGTACCTCAGACATGTCATCCCAAGATACGTGGGATGACCTAGATGATTTTTTGGTTGCAACACTCTTGTTGTTGGTGTTATCTGCTGACGAAGTTGGACTTTGTTTTGCAAATGCTTCGTGAAGAAGCGTGTTGTGCGTGCCTAAGCATTTACGACACCGTTTGCTCGATTGACATGGTTTGTTGCTATGACTGCATAGACAGTTTTGACAGTAATTAAGTTGCTCAATTTTATTTGCCTTTTGCTCATGCGTCATTTGCAAAAAATCAGGGCAACGCCACAATCCGTGCTCTGAATTACACAATGCACAGGTCATCGATTGCGACACATGTAGCGCGTTCATGTTAGACTTTGAATTGTCTTTGTTGCCTGATTGATGGTTATTGTTTTTATGAAAACTTTTCTTGTGGTTTGGGTTATGGTACTTGTTTGATTGATGCGGCGTGGTATTTTGGTTAGCTGGTTCCTGCTTGCGACGAGAAGCTTCTAAGGCTGTGAATTTCGTTTCCAAAAATTCCAGGAACTCTTGCAGTTCGGGTAGCTCTCTAGGATTTTTGACCGACTCTATATAATCGGTAAAGGTATTGTCATCTAGCTTTTGCGCTAAGAGGTGCACTAAAAGTGGATCCCAAGTTGTTATATCTACTCCCAGATTCTGTATAGCGTGTAACGTCTCCTTGGTTGTATCATGCAGCTTCTTTATCGTGCTTAGCGACTGTTGTTGTATGTTGGGAAGCCCGAGCAGTATTTTAATATGGGTTGTGAAAATTAATTTCTTGTTACCATACCTGTGGCTTAAAATCTTCCAACATACATGGTAATTGTCGGAGCTAATCTGTAAATGGTGAATCAGACGCTCTGCTTCTCCCGTCACCTTGCTTTTAAGAACCTGCATTTTTTGTGCATTAGACATCGACGGGTTTTTATCGACTGCTTCGCTAAACAAGTCTTTGAATGGAACCCATTGGTTATAAGTCCCATTAAACACGGGGATGTCCATTTTCGGAGCTGACTTTTCACGGTGCCTTACTGCCCACATCTTTTGGTTGATGTCGTTTGTCAGCTCGTTGTACTTTTCCTCGTGCTTGCAGAATTCGCTTTGGTACGTAATATCGTCGCCTCCATCCTCACTTTCAATTTCCCAATGAAGTTTGTCGATCTCCCCCCATCGGCTGTCCAGTGATTTAAGAGCGTTCTCGAATTGCCATTGATTCTCAAAGCTATCCACGTCGATATTACTCACGGTTCTCATGAACGCTTTGAAATTGATATTCTGCTTCTTTTTCAACCCGTTTAGCTTGCTGGAGTCTCTATCTATATAAGGAAAAGTGTCTCGCCGTGAGAACTCCTCATAGCGGGACGACGACATACCTGGTTGGGGCTGCGCCGCTTCTCCTTCCTGGTCTGCGCCTAGCTGTTGTTTAGCCTGGTTACCTGGTAATGGTTGAACCTCTTCCGCTTCGTGTTTACGGGGAGTTTTATCTTTCAGCTGCGTCGCACCTAGCTGCGCCATGGTTTTGTCTAAAATTTCCTTAATTTTCAAATACACTCCCTGGGCTGTTTCGAAACAACCCTTTTTGAAGTAAATATGGTCGTAATTTCCAAACTCGCATATTTTCTTATGGTTTTCGTGGTAATCGTGCCAGTATGCTTCTAACATGCCAGCCTTGCGTTTGTAATTATCGATGGTCTTCCTCTCAGATCCATCTTTTTTAAGATTGGTCAAAAACTTGTTCAGGATTTCATAGAGCTCAGTTTGGTTCATGAACAGAGAATCGGAATCCATTTTTTAAGTTATCTTTTAATATATTTGGTAATGGTATAAATAAATGGTTCGATCTGACCTTATGTGCTCCAACTAACCGCCTCTGCAATCTCAGGTTCTTCAAATTGCAGCGATCTTCTGGTTCGTGTGGCACTGTTTCACTTGGTAGTCACTGGTAATTAAATGCTCGAAGGACCATGTTAAAAGTAGCGTGGGCGCTATGGTGACCCGACACTCCTTTTCCGTATTGGTAGTATGTGGTTTATGGTAGAAGTTAAAGTCTCGTATGGTATGTGAAATAGCTATATATTAAATCACTAAAACACTTATAATAAGACAACACAACTGGTAAAAGTTATGGTAAATGGTTATGGTTGAGTACGAGGTGTCTCTAATGAGATCTAATCGCGAACTGGCCCACATTTAGGTGAACGAGCGAACGCGCATACTTGCATTCGATGCAATTATGCGTTTTCGCTGAGTGTTCGATTAAAACTCGAACATAATGTATGATGACATTTTTATATGTTTTTACAATGAATGCTCGTTTTCTCCATCACTAAGTTTCAATAACACACCATAACATCACGCCTGTAATCCCTTAACGGTTAGGCATAGGTGTACTTAGCCGTACACACATTCTAGTTGGCAGTTTTATTAAGGGCGGATTCGACCAAACATGGATAAGTCTTATCCTGAGGATAAAATCACTAATTACTCTAGAGTAAGAGAACTTTTCGTTTTACCAAATCTTAATCCCGAAATAAATACTTGTCCGAGAGTAAATCGCTATACCGCCAAAATACACCGAGTAAACAAGCGCAGAGTAATATAATGGCGGCCGCTGCATTCTACCATCTGTTTTCATATGCTTTTTTGAAAAAGTTCATTGTCTGTTGTTCACAGTTGAGCACATGTTGATAATTTCTTGTACTTTTGTTATTTGTAAGGATATTTTAATAATGCAACTGATATTTTAAAAATGTCTACGAAATATGATCGAAGATTCTGACATTGATGAAGAATACAATCCAAGGCGTCCGCGATGGATTAGAGAAAGGAACAATTACTTCGATAATTATAATAACCATGACTTTGCCATAAGGTTTCGATTGTCCAAAGAAGCGACTATGTGTCTTTTATCCAAAATCGAGCACCATCTAGAATATACTTCAAACCGGTATGTCATGTACAACGTAGCTTCCTACTTACCTAGCTTAAAAATCCTTCCTACGTATCAAGTACCAATATAAACCGGCCAAATTATATGGTCATAAAATCTTGGGTTCGGCTTTCTACACAATAGTATTTCCATTTCAGTTGGCTTACAAAATCATTCACCATTCGTTCATCAACTCAAGAGTAACAAAACTCAGTATTGGCTACTCTATGTTTCTGACGGAAAAACGCAAACGAAGTTACTCGAGAGTAAAATCAATGAGTAAAATTATTCAAGGGTTAGTTACTCTGATATAACATGGTGTTTGGTCGAATCCGCCCTAAGTCTCTTGTAATAATGCGAGCGTTTTGCCATTGACCGGGCACAAATCCGACGAGAATTAAATAATTAAGCATTTACTTAATCTTCGTTGGTCCAGTGGTCGAAAACGTGACTGCTGAGCAAAAGGTCCTGGGTGTGATTCCCGAGTCAGTCAGGAGTTGGCTTTTCCATCAGGAATTTCTAGCAATCTTTTATTTAATTCTCATCAAACAGCGCTAAGTTGCGAGTTCAAATTTCATCAGATAATTTATTTCGGCATTCATTTGGGTGTCCTTTAGTGTGAGGACCAATGGGTGTTGGTTTCTGCATAAATTAGATGTTTTTACCTGTTTGTGAGTTCTGAGAATTATTGTGTAGTAGGTAGGTAATATTTATTTGCGGTGTAGTGTGTAATATTAAAGTTCAACAGTCTTTACGTCATTTATTTAAATATAGGACTGGGTCCTATCTGACAATCTATCGCTCGTCCCAACGAACCCTAACGGTTCTGACGAAATTTTACTTAGTGACGAATTATGTAACCTAGATTTTGGCCAATACAATGGTGTTCTAAATAGGTATGGTAAAATTTTAGATTTGGTACTCTCAAACAAATTGGCTAATGTGGTTGAATGTTCAAGTCCGCTGGTTCCCATTGACGCCTACCATCCAGCACTATTAATTAATATGGATTTCGTTGAGGCTCCTCTATTAGAGTGCGCACCACGGACACAATATCTGTTCGACAAAGGCGACTATGAGTCTATCAACAAGGACATTTCCACGACTGACTGGGAATCCGAATTCGCGACACGATCAATTGATGAATCAGTTCACTTTTTCAATCAAGTTGTTCTCAATTTACACACTAAATATATTCCACAAAAATTACAATGTCACAACACGTATCCCACCTGGTACAACTCGGCATTAATAAGAACAATTAAAGAAAAATACAAATATTTCAAAAAATTTAAAACTTACGGCAATATATCTGATAAGTCAACATTTAGGCTTCTCCGTGAAAGGGTAAAGATATTAGAATCAAAATGTTATGAAAACTACTTGAAGTTAACCGAAAAATCTATTAAAGAAAACCCTAAATATTTTTGGACTTTTGTTAAAAAACGACACAACTCGAATGCAGTTCCGAGCACCTTAAACTATAATAGCGAAGCATTGCGAACCGGAGAAACAATATGCGAAGCGTTTTCTACGTATTTTCATTCTACATTTCTAGATACCAACCCTAGTTGTGGAACTTCTTCGGCCAATATTTTTAGTGAATCTACCAGCCTATCCGATGTATGTAACATTGAAGTAAACGTTGAGGAAGTTTCTAACTTGCTTCGCAAGCTGGATACTTCTAAAGCGGCTGGCCCGGATAATATTTCGTCTAAATTTCTTGTTCGGTGTTCGACTCCGATTGCCCAACCTATCTCGCTTCTCTTCAGAAAATCCTTGGACACCTGTATTGTACCTAAACTCTGGAAATCGGCTTTCATAACACCTATTCACAAAAAAGGAGTCAAAACCGAAATCATTAACTACAGGCCGATATCCAAGCTCTGTATTGTGGCAAAAGTCTTTGAAAGAATTATCTATAACCAGGTGTATAGTGCTCTTAAAAACTCGTTTAGTTCCTTTCAACATGGTTTTCTGAAGGGAAGGTCTACCGTCACTAACTTGATTCTGCTCAATGATTTTGTTACTGATGCCATGGATAACGGTAAGCAGGTTGATGTCGTTTATACGGACTACAGTAAGGCTTTTGATCGGATTGATCATGAGATCTTGCTGTCAAAGTTATATGGTATGGGAATACGAGGCGATTTACTAAGATGGTTTTCTTCTTATCTGGAGAACAGGTCCCAAGCAGTAGTATTAAGCAATTACATGTCTAGTTGGGTGCCTGTCCCCAGTGGAGTCCCCCAGGGTTCATTACTCGGGCCATTACTTTTCATTGTGTATATAAATGACATCAACTCTTGCTTGATCTCATCCAAATTGTTGTGCTTTGCTGACGATATGAAAATCTATGCCAAAATATCATCACATGCGGACGTGACTGCACTTCAGGATGATTTGCGTCGTCTGGAGGCATATTGCCGTAGGAGTAAGCTTGATCTCAACCCTTCTAAATGTTCGGTTCTAACATATTCTCGAAAGCGCTCAATTATACCTTCATCGTATAGCTTGGGTGATCAATTACTACCTAAAACGAACTGCATCCGTGATCTGGGGGTATATCACGATTCTAAGCTTACGTTTGAACCTCATGTCGATGCCATAGTCGCTAAAGCATATAAAGCACTAGGTTTCATAATGCGGCTCTCCAAGTGCTTCAGTCAAGCCAAAACTTTAAAAATTCTCTACTGTACTTTTGTTAGAAGTCACTTGGAGTACGCGTCTGAAATCTGGAATCCATGTTATCACAAGTACATTGATCGTATAGAAGGCATCCAGAAAAGGTTCATCAAGTATTTGTGTTATCATCAGAAAGTGCCCTACCGATCTGAAGATTATCTCAACCTCTGTAAGAAGTATCATATATTACCCTTAATTAATCGACGAGCAATTTCTGATTGTATTTCATTATTAAAAATATTCAATAATTCTATTAATGACTCCGATATTCTATCCAAATTTTATTTTAATGTTCCCGGAAGGTCTAAGCGATGGAACGTGCCGTTGCGTATTCCATTTACCTCTACGAATTACAGGCAAAATTCATTTATAGTGCGTGCAAGCAGAAACTTTAATAACGTGTGTAAACAGCATGATTTTGATGCTTTCGTAACGAGTGTGTCCTCGGCCAGAAAGTGCCTGAGCCTTAGCTTTTTTAATTAAGGTTTTTTTTTTGTTGTGTTCAAGTTTTATTACTGTATTGATTGCGACATATAAAATGTGAATTTAGTTTAAGCTTGAATGTTATCCTGTATTTATTTTTTATTTTTTTGTTCACACTCTTTCTTCAAAATCTGTTTTTTAGAAGTGAGGACTTTTAATTGGCTGTCAGTCTCACATACTGTTTTTTAATCTGTATAACTTAGCTGTAAGTATTCCAAAGTAAATAAATAAATAAATATATTTTGAACGTAACTTATTGCAGTTCTGCGGTCATCAAACTGTTTGTTAGTTATTTCCAACCGTTTGCTTTGAAAATGAAAATCGCAAAGTGAGGTCTTGTTAAAAAATAAATGACGGAGTTATGGGGTAACATATATACAAAAAAAACACAGTTGATTTGGCTATATTCCTGACTAAAACAAATATGATTCTGCTTAGCCGTTTAGTCCGTCAGTTAGATTCGAAAAATGTTGAATTACGTATTTTTTGTTTTACCAAATTATGTATTAAAAATTGACAAAGCTAAAACGCGTTAAAACGCCACGACGCGACGTTTGTGACGTCACATTCCAGTAAAAAATGTGACATCACACGAGTTTTCGAAGCGCTGCATCGTCTTCATTTTTTGTTTATGTGAAAAAAGGAAATATATGTGTCCAATATTTTTCGGAAATCTTTGTGACGGACTAATTAGTTTTATCTTGTAAAGTACCCAATTGAGAACATGCTTTTTTTAAAATCGGTTTTAAAGACTTGGTTTCATACATACATAGGTAGGTACTTACTAGTTCGACTTGTGACATATTGAAGAACCTGTATCTAGGCTGGAAGGGACATCTACGCACAAACGGCTACCAAAAATATTCAGTACAGTAAAACGGACTAAATAGAAACCAAGTAGTACCCAAAAAAAAAAGGGTAGAATAGAGACAAAACTTTGAAAGGGAATTTAACGTATCTACGAGGTCTCTAAATAATAATTATAATTAAGTTAGTAAAAATGGAGTAGATAGTACTTATAAGTAACACATATTAATTCAACGTTAAAATTCCTTTTTTTTAAACGTTAAGTAAAAATATTAAAAAAAAGTTTTTTCCACTGATAGAAACTGAAAGACACTGATTATTGTGTGGTGTGGTGTGGCTATAAATGATCAAGCATTTGGCCGAACTATCACAGATTTTGCGGACGAAGTCGCGGGCGAAGTGCTACTAGTGAATAATTATCTGTTATAGATTCTGCTCCGTCCCTAATACAGGAAGATAATACCAGTAATGGAGCTCTTTGTAATCGGGACCAGTCAGGAAATCCTGCACCATTAGGGACTGATACGGAGTTGTTTAAACAAACATATCACGTGCATCAGCATCCAGGGTAGGTAGGGATCTGGAGTTCATGCATATATTATAGCATGATCATTTTATATCGTACTTCATGCATCCTCGTTAATCGAGTGTGCATAAGGTCCAGGGTTCGATTCTCGTGTCGTGCAGAGAGATATTGGGCTTTTCCATCAGCAATTTCTCAGTAGCAGACACGAAGGGTCTGCGGGTTGTTCGCAAGAGATACCGCGGCCTCGACATGAAGGGCTTAGAAGGAACATGGGGGTTTTTAGTCAGTAGAAGTCTGACACTCCTTTTCTCTCTGCCCAAGAGCGGGAGGGGTTATTTGTTGATTTCCCAACCCCCCCAAAAAAAAGGTATATCCATGTTTGTAATGATCTAATGTTTATGCAGTACATTAGTATTGTTCAATGATTAGTTCACAGTCGTGTAATCTGAAGTATTCATCGTTGATAATAAATTATTGGCCTCTTTGCTACGATAGATAATATTTCAGGAAGTTATAACTTAGTATTTTTACCTGTTCATGACGCAAAAACGTATCTAATGATATCGACGTACTCAAGAATCAGAATCATTAAATTCGTAAACAACATAACATCATACCTGTAATCACAAAGCCCCAAATGGTTAGGCAGAGGTGTAACCATGGTGAAGGAACCAAGCCCCAATGTATAAAACAAACATAATAATTCACTCGTTCCGTTCAGGTGAACGAATCTATCTCAGTCACCATTCGCAACCTGTCGGTGTAACACATTGCCTTTATTGTACCTTGTGCATTATTTTAAATACAGTCCACTTTAATTCCAATGTACGAGTATGTGGTTTCATTACCAGCGACTGCCACTGCCACATAAAAATGGTCCTTCGAGCCGGATATGAACCAGCGACCTATAATAAGGGATCATTCCCACTAGTTCTACTGTACAGTCTAGTCAGTAGTCAACAAGTGGAATTTTTTTTCCCACTAGTTCTACGATTCAAGGTGGTACGAAACCCCCCCCCCCCCGGACTAGTAGAAACAAAAAGTCCCATTAGTTCTACTGGTCCTATTAAACAATTTATAATAGAACTAATGGGACTTTTTGTTCCCACTAGTTCTACGATTTAAGTGTTACAAAATCGTAAAACTGGCGGGATTTAAGTTTCTCATTCGGAGGTGAGCCTCATGCCATATATTGCAAACGGGCACAAATCCATGGTCCTTGGTTGCTACTGAGAAATTTTGAAGGAATACCCAAGGACACTTTGACCGACCTGGGAACCGAAATCAGGACCTCATACAGAGCAGTCGCGGTCGCAACCACTAGACCAACGAGGCAGTCTCCGACTCCCGACTCATCATCATTCTCTTAGCCCTTATCCCTACTAATTTGTGGTCTCATAGAAATAAAGATAGAAAAAATATTTGTTTGTCGCAGAAACATAACGAGCATACAAAGAGACATACAGGAGAAAAAAAACAATACACATACAACGCATAACAAATATTAAAAAATACAACAAGCAGGGATAATAAAAAGATAGTTGCACGTCGTGTGTGACTGCGACAAGTAGGTCGCCACTCGGCATGGTGCTGTGCTATGGGTACAGCACAGCGCTGGTTTTCAGTGGTCACCCGTGAAACAACCTTACGAAAGCCAAGACAGCTTTAATATTAGGTATAAAAATAAAAATAAGCAGTGTTTGTTTTGTGCTTGTTGCTTATTTCTTCGTCTAGTGGTTCCAAGCGCGACTGTTGAACATGAGGTCCTGGGTTCGATTCCCGGGTCGGGCAAAGTGTTATTGGCTTTTTCCATCAAGAATTTATCAGTAACAGCTACGGAGTCTGGTTTTGTGCCCGGTTGATGGCAATAGGCTCGCCCCCTATTACATGGGACTTAAACATAACTGGCGAAATGTGGGTGTACTATTAGGTACACCTCTGCCTAACCCTTCGGGGATTACAGGCGTGATGTTATGTTATGTGAAATATTACTTGACTTTCCTTAAAAGTAAGACTACAATTATAATGAAATAAAATAATCGTTACAAAAAAATAAACATAAAATTAGACGATTTTTTTAAAACAAAAACGTTGCCCCTCACTAGGAATTTCTCCTGTATCGTGGTTGCGTTTACAAACATTTAAACTCACATACACAGAACACCCAGACCCGAAACCAAAGTTTCGTGCGGGGATCGAACCCACGACACGCAGCGCAGCAGTCCAATCGCTCAGCCACTGTGCCAACCGCCAATTCTCTTCTTCCGTTCTTCTCTATCACCCGTCATGTCATCAGACACCTGTCTACTTTTTTGACTACCAACTACCGTTATACAGGGTGTAAATCAACCCATCACACAGCCGTCAACCAAGCATTCTGTACATCAAACTAAGTACCCCTACGCAAAAATTTTTGCTGGGAAACGATTTTTTTTTTTGGGTTAAGAATCACATTTTACGGTAAAACTCAATGTAGCACTGTTAAAACATTGTGCTATTGGATGCTTTGAATAGTTACCGGTCATGGAGGTAATTTAAGTAAAGTTATAACCTGAAAAACCAGTATTTACAAAAACAGCTGTGAAAAATTTGGAAGTTTGACCCCCAATATCTCCGTAACTAGGGGGTTCCCAGGTATGGTCTAGAACAAAAAAATGATCGCAGTGGTGGGGAGAACAAGTGCCTTTCGTTTGCGTTAAGGGTACTTTTACACCCTATATAAATCACCGAAAATTGTAAATTGCATTTTTAAACAATTTTCGAAGGTTCAACGACCGTACGATACCTCACTAAAAGGATATCAACTTATCACTTCACAAACAAGTTTGACATATTGATCGCGGCTTTTTTGTGCTTTTATTTATTTTTGTACATTTTCCGTAGTATTGCGTTTAGCTCTCATGGTCGCTATATTAATTTGGCCAAGATAAGAAACGGACAAATTGTGTATTTTGATAAGAAACATGCTTAACAACTAGCTGTTCACGTAAAATTATAATAAAAAATATAACTTCCCTAATTGAACCGGAATTTGTTAACAATATCAATGGTTTTGTTTTTATTGCACGGAATCCTTATCCTCTTTCTAAAATAAAAGCAGCCTTATTTTTTTGGCGAGTGGGAAATCATCAAATGATTCCAGGGAGTATTAGACTTCTACTGACTAAAAACCACCCATGTTCCTTCTTAGCCCTTTGTGTGGAGGCCGCGGTATCTCTTTCGAACAACCCGCAGCCCCGTCGGGTGTCGGCTCTGGCGGCCCTTTCCATGTTGCTGACATCTCTTTGAGGCGCGCGTGGAACACGAACGCGCCGTCAACACGGCCGGGCGGGCGTCGTCATAAGACGGACGGATTGCGAGCTAGCGCTTTACTCATACTCACCGTCCACAGGCCCGCGCCTGCGGTGGTCGGAAGCCATAAATAAAAGTATCCTTATGGTAGACTTTATCACATCAGTTATCTGCCAGTAGAGTCCCGTCAAAGTTGGTCCAGCCATTTCAGAAAGTGGTTTCGGCTTTCAGTAAAAAGCAATTTTATTTATTTATACCTACCTAAAGATAATGTATCTACTCCGCCGTAGTAAAATATAAACCGGGGATTTTTGTAAATTACTGTTTACTGTTTATCAGGAATACATGTCATTTCATTTTTTTAGCAAATAATTAGTAAAGAAAGTCAAAAATTTACAAGAAATATCTTATTTTTAACCGACTTCAAAAAAGGAGGAGGTTATATGTTCGTGTGTATGTATTTTTTTTTTTTTTTTTTTTATGTATGTTACCTGATTTCTCCTCCATTTGTGAACCGATTCTCAAAATTCTGTTTTTATTTGAAAGAGTATACTCCTGAGGTGGTCCCATTTAAATTTGGTGCAGATCTGATCCTGATCTTCGGAGATATACAATAGAACTCTTCAAAAATAGACGGCAAATCTGTCGTGATTGCTGCAATGCTTGGATGTTTATTGTTTACGCAACATCTTAACTTACCATCACGCCTGTATGCTCTGACGGGGTACGCAGATGTGTACAGGACGCCCAGATTTCGAGAGTTAGGTATGTTAAGTTCCATTTTATTGCGGATAAGCCTATTACCGTGACATGTATTGTTAACAACGTAAAATTAATGAATATTAAATATTTGTAAAGGATATTACAACTAAAAATGGAAAAATAAAAAAACTTTTTTGCAAAAAATAAAACCTACTTCAAAAACACAAAAAAGTGAAAAATAACTTTAGCTTCTGAAGTCGGTGACAAAAAAACTGAATAAAACAAACAAAAGTCACCGACTTCAGAAGCTAAAGTTATTTTTCACTTTTTTGTGTTTTTGAAGTCTGTTTTATTTTTTGCAAAAAAGTTTTTTACGACCGTGATTAGAGGACTATCAGACAAATTCAAAAAGTTTTTCACATAAAACCAATTGAAAATCATAAAATGAATCGCCATAACATAAATAAACAAATAATCACCATACTACAAGGTCTTAATTATTATTAGAAACGTATTTGATGAAGTAAAACATAAACATGTTTCCCGGCCTCAGCGGTTACCAATCGTTACTATGTAGTAGGTTGTAAGTAGGTAAACAACGTTATCTCTTATCAGACGCTCAATTGATAAGATTACGAGAGAACAGACTGACCGACTAACTGAACTCGAGTGGTCGGCATCCCACTGTTAAGCGTGATTCAATATCATGTACTTTACACATGTCTGATCATCATCATTATCAGCCTATAATGTTCCCACTGCAGGGACTCAGGCCTCCTCTCCAGGAGAGGGATGGGATATAATCCACGCGGGCCCAGTGCGGGTTGGTAGATGTCCTAATTGTCTTCGATTTCTTTGGTTCAAAGACAAGTCGGTTTCCTCACGATGTTTTTTTGTTGTCTGATATTATGATTTCGGTAAAGGGAAACTGTATGACAAATAAAATAAGTTCTTGGTCTTCCAAAAACACTAACAACTTAAAATTCTAAAATAACTTTACTTTCGGAAGTCGGTGGTAAAAAAATCAATGAGAAAAAACAAACAAAAAGTACAACCAAATGGAAAACCTCCTCGTATTTTGATGTCTATTTTAAATAATTAATATAATTTTGTTTCTGGAATCGTCATCATCATGTGGCTATCCTTTTACCAAACTGTGTTCCAGTCCGGCTTCCAGTCTAACCAGATGCGAGCTGTATACCAATAATTTACATGGACCGGCCTATCTGACCTTCCCAACCCAGCTAATTAGTAATAAATTAATATTCCTTGGTAAGTTGGTAAGACTGGTGTTCAGACCTTTGAAGAATTCTGGAATTACCAATTCTTTACAATAAGTTAATCCTTGACCAATATTCAGTAATCAATACTTGCATGAACTTGTGTCTCTTCTTCCATTTGCAATGGATGGTCAAACATTCTTATAATGTCAATTAAGATTAGTAATTATTACAAAATTGACACTAAACTGCATGTCGGATTAACGTCCGAAACTGTAATGGCTACTAAATTCATTTTAATTATTGTGAAACATCGTTTAAGTATTAATTAGATACTTGAGCAAGAAGTCACTAGCTACCATAAAAAAAAACAATCAAGGTCTGCACTCGAAAGAAATTAACCTTCTAACAATACGAGCAGTGTTAAAAAGTACCGCTTTCTGAATCCAGTCATTGAACCAGATCCAGTTGCCTTTTTTTTTTGGCGGGTGAAAAATCATCAAATCCCGCTCTTGGGCAGAGCGAAAGGGAGTGTCAGACTTCTACTGACTAAAACCACCCATGTTCCTTCTTAGCCCTTTATGTCGAGGCCGCGGTACCTCTTGCGAACAACCCGCAGCCACGACGCGAGATCCAGTTGCCTTACAAGAGACTTTTGCCTATCAGGCGATCAATTATTCATCATCATAATAATCTAGCGTTTTTCCCAATATATTATCCATATCATTCTTTACTGAGTCCATCCATCGTTTCTTTGTTCTTCCTATACTTTCCTCACGACATTTTCTTCGTTCCTCCGCACCACATGCCCATACCTCATAATTTTATAAATTACCTGTGAAGAGAAGACATGAGCATTGATCACTACAGCAACGCTTGCTCGAAGTGGATTGGTGAATTAACCGAGTAATAAAATTACTAACTTATTAAAAGAAATCGTGGGGTTAGCTAATTAATAAATAATTTCGATTGTCACAACAACCTTTTAATAAATTAATTAACGGATCTTATCTGCGTTACAACAATAGAAACTTAACAATTAGCTTAAAGGAATTATTAATTAATTCACTCCTACAGTTATTTTCAAATTCAAGGTTAGGTTACAAAATCGAATAACATGTTAGTCACGAATTAAGATAAACCTTATTTGTAACTGTACCTACCACAGAACAGACTCTTTTATCTGTTCTGTGGTACTTGCTATTTATTAATAAATTAAAATATTTGAATTATTATCGGTATAAAGTTTCCATAGTGTCAGAATAGGAAAATCACACATCAGCGTCACCTGTAAATTTTAATCATGCGATTAAAGGATTATGTACCATCGTAATCGGGACAAAACATAATTATTTTATGTTTGCAATAACAAGTCGCGAAAGACAGTTTCAGATCCAGAGGGTGACACTTAGTATGTTGTCCACTGTGTAACTTGTTTAATTTAATTTTAATTAGCATTAAATGACTACTTTCGTTAACTTGGGTCTTGTCTGTTAACACAATTTTATGTGTTTATGGATAAATAAATAAATGTATTAATAAATAAAGAAATGTATTAATAAATAAATACATGTATTAATAAATAAATAAATGTATTAATAAATAAATACATGTATTAGTAAATAAATAAATATTCTATTGGTCACAATAATACAGGTTACGTGACAAGGAACCGGGAAGGGTTAGGCAGAGGTGTACCTAAATAGTACACCCATAATTATGCCATCAGTAATGTTTAAGTCCCATGTAATAGGAGGACAAATCCAGACTCCATGGCTGCTTTTGAAAATGTTTGATGGACAAACACAAAAACTTTGCCTTACCTGGGCATCAAATCCGGAACCTCATGCTCACCAGTCGCGCTTGCGACAACTAGACCAACAAGACGCTTTAAAGTTATAATGGCTACCTAAATTAAAACGCAGTACTTCAAAGTTATCTGAAAAGGAAAAAAGTTAAAAACGGCATTTATTTCAGATAAGTTATCGGCTCGATAAAATGTTACAATAATACATTCTAAAAATAAATATGTATCACGTACATTTGTTTAAAAATAAATTATCAGTAAATATTTGTAAGACTACTTAAACTTACTTTAATTAAGCAGATACTTGAATGTTTGAAAATATGAAAACAACTGTATGAATCCAAAATTATAAAATAACTAGCTGATGCCCGCGGCTTCACCCGCGTGGGTGTCGGTCAAATTACATACTAAAACCATCCTCTTGAATCACTCTATCTATTAAAAAAAGTAGTTTTACAGATTTAAGCATACATAGGGATATAGGGACAGAGAAAGCGACTTTGTTTTATACTATACTTTGTTATATATATATCACTACAGTGATTGCGATCACCAACGCAGTATGAGAGACAAAACTTATCGTCATCATCAGCCTGAATTCACCCACTGCTGGGTATAGCCTTTCTTTTCTGGTGCCAATCTCATCCAGGCTTTTTCCTCGATGGCAACTAGGTATATCGTCTGCTCATCTCACCGCCGAACGACCCACATTATTTCTTTTCCCCGTTCTTTAACGCCATTCGGACAGGTGGACTAAGGTTATCAGCCTTAGTCCACCTGTAATCAGGGCCTTGCAAGATGTCCTGCCCAACTCCGTTTGAGTTTGAGCCAAATAAACATCGTTTATCATTCAGGCAAATTCCTTTGGATCGATCTTTGGGTGGCCTTTTCAAACATGAAAATAACATTAAAAGAGTTATATCAGTATTGCTATTTACTACACATGAAACTATTTGCATGTAACTTCAGTTGAAAGCCGACATAGTTATTGAATGAGTAGTGAATGATAGAATACTGTGAAACTACAGTCATGAAATGACTAAACGTTAAAACTATTTATTATCCTGTTTATTCAAATGTTACTCATTTCATTTTGTTGTAAAATTCCCAATACATCAATATTTTCCGTAATACTGAAATTTAATTAGAGTTCAATTGCAGTATTTTTACATAATTGTACTGGCTAATAGTACTTATGTATAACCAAGGTTCAGAGGCTATTCAGTATTTGGCAGTGTAAGAAATTTCTTGAACTGTATCCGCTTACTTAAATGAGTGCTTATTTATGTTTCATTTCACAAGCACTCTAGATCATTTCACATGCACATTTAATCACAACACATGCAGTTTTGATCTTTTTACATGTACCTTTTAACCGACTTCTCAAAAAGGAGGAGGGTTTTTTTTTTTGGTAATTTCACATCGACTTTTAATCATTTTACATGCACTTTTGATAATTTAATTTACACTTTTGATCATTTCACATGCTCTTGTTTATCATTTTGTAATCTATCTTTTGGTTATTTTGCATTACACCTCTGCCTAACCCTTCGGGGATTACAGGCGTGCTGTTGTGTTATGTTTCGTGCTAATATTAAAGAAGACATAAAAAATCTCACCACACATACATAAATTCACTGTTTCCGATGAGGTCAGGCAGAAACGTTAGAACGCGACCTGCTACCATACAACTTAGATAAAATATCACAAAAATAGTAAATATTTTCATACGCTTCCATACACCTCAACCTTGAGTGGTCAAGACTCAAGAGTAGTGTTGTGACACCTCATTAGCAAGTCTTACCATCTGACTTGTTTGTCGCAAGCAACCTTCGAGGCACACCTCTATGCACGAAGGAATTTCGCAAAAATGTATAGAAATTGTTATTATTTTACCGTTAGTGCTACTTTTGTGAGAGGATTATTTTTTGAACGAGCAGTTATTAGAATCAAATGGAAGATGTTTTTGTTTAGTAGGCCACACATTAGTGGTAATAAAACTATGCTAGGCCAGCTCATGGTCAAAGTATTACTTAACAGTTACCATCACAGACGTGTTGTCTTCTAAAATATTCACCTCAGAAAAACACCCTGAAAGCAATTTCGCTTGTAAAGCCTTGAATGATCAAATGAACCAAACCAAGAAAAAATCAATACACAAAGATACAAAAAGGAAGAAGAACTTAAAACTCGTGGCTGATAACAGCCGCTCGGATCAATCTTCAGTTAAAGCCGCGCTTGCCTAGGTTGGGCGAACACTGATTAGCTACATCAAAACTCAAACTCAAATTCTTTATTGCATTCGTGTGTTAGGTTAGGTTAGCACGGAGGATCTTGGACTGTCGTTATAGGTAGTCAGTGGCCTGAAAGTCTGACAACCAGTCCATGCTAATTGTGTTGTGAGACTCAGATAGGCAGTAGCTCCATGTAAAATACTGGTATTTGACTCGAAACTGGAAGTAAATCCTAACATAGTTAGCAAAAGGCTAAGCAGCTGATGATGAATGAAAACAGTCATTAATGAAACTCAATCCCAAAGACTGACCCAGCCCAAGATTATTCACACCACTTGAATGAACTGTTTCACAATTCAACAAACTCCTTTATTTTAGCCCATGATTCACTTACTCTGCTCTTGTTTCAACGTTTTCAGACTAAACTTGTTAGTCATGTGGCAGTCACTCAAAACTTCCGGCCTGAATGTTAAGAACATGTGTTTTATAAGTATTGTTCTTATCATTGAATGAATGGGTGTTATTGTTTGTGTTGTTGTGTGGTGATTCAATATGTCTGCTAGTATTAGTGCTATCTTTTGTTTTTTTGCTTTTAGATTGCTAGTATTATTTAGAGGCTTAGGTACGAGTATGTACAGATTTTATTTACACGTACGCACGTACGTTGCAGCAGTATTTGTTTAGTTGTAAATAGCAATTCCAAACTTTAATAACTCGATTAGGGCAATGCTAAAAGTTTTTGAATTTCATCACAGGCAGTCGCTTCTTACGACACACTAGGTTACCGTAACCTTGATCTTACAAAATCAAAACTTATCATTAAAATGTCTGCCTTCAAAAATACCCATGCCTGTAGCCTTTAATGCAAAATTAATGGCTTCTTCTAAGAAGAAATCCTCAAAAATGACGTCGTATTTTAGGCACAATTTGGGCCAAATTTTACGATCTTCAGTCGAACTGTGTAATTTGTTAAAACCAATAATTTCCTCTAATGTATTCTTAAGTAAGGTTTAATTGATAACTTGCAAGCTTGTTGCATGATAGGCGGATCGGTTGGTAAAAGGGATATTAGCATACTTGTGTTGGAATAGGATCCATGCCTGTTTTAACATGCTAAGTGTAGTGTGTTGGAATTATCAGTAATAGGCGCGTAATGAGTAATGGAGAAATATTGCAAAGACAACACTCAGAAGTTTGTCAAAATGACGTTTTCAAGACGGATTCAGACCGTGTGAAGGATGACATGGCTAGAAAGGATTTAACTTCTGAGATGACAAAATGATAGAGAGTATGCAAGAAGAAGACATGCAGGGCTAACTATAAATAAATTGGAATAAGGGCTGGGCAATGATGACGTCTTATCGTACGTCTTACTGGAATGAGTACAATTAATGATGATGATGTCACTAAAATAGCAGCATGATTTTGCCATCAAGACTTTTGAAAAGTTAGCAGAAATGTGCAGCTAGCAAGTTGAAGTCGAACGCAAACGTTTGCGCTGCTCCTCGAATCCTTGACGAGATATAAACGACAATAAATAAAGACATTGCACCACACATACACAGATATATTAAACAGGTACTAATGCTAATAACATCAATACAATCTATTGGCAATACAATCGAGGTCAGGTAATAAAAACCTAATCATTATTCTACAATAGAAATACATAAAATGTTTATCTGGAGATCTAAGTTCAAGCCGATAGCCAAATCTTTGGATAACTGTTTGTTAAATCGAGGTTCTGAGAAGTGAAAGGAGACTGCAAGGGATTTGAAAGGAGCATTCGGTCACTAATAAGGAACTTGCAGAGATGGCATGCGGTAGAAGAGATGAGTTTATTCAGGCTTCTATTGACTTCACTATCACGAGTGGAATTGCCAAACTAGTCGCTAAGTTGGGGTTGAAGCAATTTAAATTACCTTCGACACCCTAACAGGAATATTATCTCCATTCGGGCTCAACGCACCAAGTCTGCATCCATACTACTCTGTTACTCCTGATCTCAATAATCTCTTTACGGTCATATCAATCTCACATAGAATATCCATAATTTTTTTGAGTTCCTTCTTGTAGTTATATACATTCTTACTCAAAACGATTCTTTTACCTTTCCTCATCTGATCTATTTTACTCAAAAACCAAATCATCATTGTCTTCTCTAAGTGAGTAGAGAAATATCTGATCGAAGATGAGCTAGCAAAATATTTCCGGAGCTAATCTGGCAATGACTAGTTGTACGTTAACAGTACCTACAGCAACAAGTACCCCACGTGTTCCGATAGATATCAGTAAGACGTATTGATTGTAAATGTCAGTTAGTGTAACATTTACCTCGTACGTCGTGATTCATATACCACAACGAGGAATTTTAAACGGTTTTGTAACTTTAGTTTTAAAACGTGGAATATTTTGAACTAAGAGTATCTGATGACGTACTGCAAAAAATAGACCAATTTAATATGTGTAGTTATTACGACTACAGTGCTACAAAAGTGGTATATTTTAACTAAGTTAGGAAGTGGTCCACTACTATAATAATGTTCAGATGCTGCATGGCCTACTGTTGAAAATGGGTTCTTAGTTGATAAATTAATGGTCGCGCATTGCTTTTAAGCTAAGGAATGTCTAACTCGAGGCAATCCTAGCTGAAATGAGATTGTAGCCACAGTAGAAGCTGATAGTGATATACTCAAATAGACTGCTGAACAAGGTGATGATTCGGATCCTACTGTTAAAGCGACAAAAACCTTTTGTACTTCAACACCTTGTTTAATTTAATATTTTACTCTACTTCCGAACATCGACCTTCTCAAACCAGTACTTAATACTGAAGACACAAATCAACCTTCCAACCGTATAATCACACCATAACAGACACTCCTATATCAGACATTACTATCAAACTATCGACAGACATACTATCGCTAAGCGGACTATTGGCACATCGTCCTTGCGATAGTCATCGCTGGTAATTACTGTGATCGCGGGCGGAGGCGCCGGCGCAGGTGGTGTAGCGCTTTAGCCTTTAAGAATAGAACAGATGGATACATTAGAAGGTTCGCTTAGTACGGCCCTTGAAAAATGTTGGAGGGATGTAAGCTAAATTATGGATGGTGTTAAAGATGATGTTGACATAATATCAAGGGGTGGCCGCTGCGATGACGAATAGAAAAGTAAAAAAGGAAGAAAAAGTGTGTGAACTAATTGGGATTATAATAGTTAATGTAAACTCCTGAGGAATGGAAAGTGAATATGACATTACATTATGACATTACAAAAGAGAGACAGGAAGAGTGAGTGGAGACGGCATGGAGAACTTGCTGGAAAATATTGACAAAGAGATAAAAGTGCTAAGAGAGAATGGAAGTAAATGGCAACTGACGGATTTTGGAGATTAATTCAGATATAGTTAATAAATTCAAATTAATATTGACGGCACAAATGACAGAATAGTAACCTTCATTACCCCAATAAATCCATACAAACATCAAATGAAAACTGTTGAAGCGGTAGAGTGCGTCTTCTCGGCGTACCTTCTGTGGTTTCCGATTGGCTGGCTCAACTATTAAGTTATTTACATACCAGCTTTATTGTTTGATTGCGTTTAGAGCTGTTCGTTTAGTTTATGTCTTGATTTGTAGAGGAAAAATACGTTTAGCTGTGGTTTCTCATTTAGCTTTTAGTTTGGTTAATGTTACTGTGTCTTTGAAATACTTGTTCTTCTTTGCTTTACGGTGCAACCTTAATTTCTGTGCTTATAGGACTCTTTAGATGTGGATGGGTATAAGAGTAGAGGAAGACCAAAGAAACGATGGATGGACTGTGTTAAGAATGATATGGTAAGAAAGGAGGTGTCTCATGAGATGACGAGAAACAGAGAGGTATGGACGAGGAAGACATGCTGCGCCAACCCCAAATAAATTGGGATAAGGGCAAGAGAATGATGATGATGAGGACTCTTTAGTACAGTCGTTTCATGTAAAATACTGGTTCAGCTGCATCCGGTTAGACTGGAAGTCCATCCTAACATAGTTGGGGAAAAAGTTACGCAGATGGTGCTGTTCTTTAGAAACTTGATAGTAAATTAAATAATTTTGGCTGTAAAAATATTTAAGGTAGGGATACCTAACTTAAATATTTTTGTACGAAAACAATTGTTCTTTTTCAAACAATAAATAAAGATCGTAACAAAAATACCTTAAACATACCATGTCCGTGCCTTGCGAAAATATTTGAAGCACAATCACAAACAATGGACAGATATACCTCAGGAATTTGTTAAAGATATTTTACAAAATTACGATTCCGATCTCGTCCGATCACAATATTCGACGTATCGGTTCAAATTCTGTCTCTCTCGCTGCGAACGAATGAACGTGGAATGAATGAGTGAGTGAATGATATACAGGCGTGTGAAACTTAAATGTGTTATTGGAGGTGAGCGAAATCACGAGTGGGAGAACGAAATCATCTGGGAATGTCTATTTATTTTATTCTTTAGGTTTTTATAAAGGACTAGCTGACCCTGCGACCTTCATTCGCGTGAAATTATTGTAAAGAATTTTGTGAACAATTTCAAGGGATTTATTTCATGTGTACGGAACCCTAATCTGTGACTAAAATAAAAGTATTTAGTAAGTTATTTTTTATAACATTAGCTATCAGTTGGTCAGTTGGTAAGTGCCGTCAAAATCAATAACAAAAAAATCTAAAAATATAAGTCAATCAATATAAATTTCCTGACTGATTCCAATCACATATTGAGTGTACTTACGGATCAAATAGAGTTAATTCCACTCTAAAACAATAGGGACGATTATCGCATAACCTTTCGACCTGTAGCCATGAAGCCACTCCTAGCCTCCTCAAGTAAGTGTATAATGGTATTGGATCGTAAACGCTATCGTTTAAAACCACCTGTGCGACCTATTTTGATCTTTTATGACTTGTGTAGGTATATGTCGTCACAGTCTATTAATTTTAACATCTTTTTGTATCTAATGATGTGTGAAATTGAAACGTGTTATTGAATCTGGAAAATATCAAGCTATTTTCCGAAACGGCTGGACCGATTTTGACGGGACTTTTATTGGCAAATAGAGCTGATGTTATAAAGAGTATCTAAGGATATTTTTACTTGTCAGGGCTGCGGGTTGTTCGCAGATACCGCGGCCTCGACATGAAGGGCGAAGAAGGAACATGGGTGGTTTTTAGTCAGTAGAAGTCTGACACTCCCTTTCGCTCTGTCCAAGAGCGGGAGGGGTTATTTGATGATTTCCCACCCCCCAAAAAAAAAAAAAAGGATATTTTTACTTTAGGAAAAAATTGAGATCTCTAATATAACAGGCGAAATGTGGGTGTAATATTAGGTACACCTCTGTCGAATCCGTCGGGGATTAGAAGCGTGATATCTGCAAGCCAAATCTCTTCTTCATGCTTCGATCTTGAATGATTATTCCTTAATATATGCTACCAATATAATTGCAGCAATTTTTCAACAAAAAGGTCAAAAACCTTAAAAAAAACACGATCGGCTAATTGTCAGTATAAAAAATAATTAATCAGTGCACATTATCTCGATCGTGAGATTTCGATCGTTTTAATTATTGAGCAACACAATATAATTGACATTTTTATGCGAAAACATGTAAAATGTCCATAAGTTACTCACTTCCCCACTTTGTACGTAAATTGGTGATTTATTTGTCGTTAAGGGCGATCTACACGTTGCCGGATCTCAGGTGTCCGACAATTATGGAAAAGTAAAAGTTATTTGATCACTTCCTACTCTTAATCGCTTTACCTATTAATGTAGTTATTTTTAATATTTTGTTTATGACACGTTATGTAACGTAAATGTTATAAAGTACTTAATTTTTTTTGTTTTTTTCGTCGAAAATCATCAAATAACCCCTCCCGCTTTTGGGCAGAGCGAAAGGGAGTGTCAAACTTCTACTGGCTAAAAACCACACGTGTTCCTTCTTAGCCCTTTATGTTGAGGCCGCGGTATCTCTTGCGAACAACCCGCAGCCAAGTCCTTGCAACTAATTTTAGTTCTGCATCGATAGACCCAAACCTAGCCGCTGAACTTCTCGTCTCTCTTCTGTCTACCTCAATAAAATCGCACACACACACTTCAGTTATTCCTAGCAGACTGCGTATTAAAAAACCCTGGATTACTCCTGGCCTATTGAGATGTATACGTCACAGGGATAAACTGTCAAGGACTTTTCTGAAAAATCCTAAAAATGAGTCACACAAACTAGTCTTTCACCGCTATCGAAATTACTGCAATAATCTACTCAAAAAACTAAAGCAAGACCATGAAACTGCCGAGTTTCAAAAGGCCAGGAATAACCCAAAAGCGACATGGCGACTCATCACGCAAGTAGCGAACCTGAATCAGGGCAACAAACAACCTCCCTCGGACCTGCTTAAATGCTGTGACGATCCCTCCAAATCAGTTAACGAGGTCAATCGATACTTCGCGAGCGTTGGCAGAAATCTAGCCTCTAAAATTCAACAACCTTCTCCTTCCACTGCCAACACAGCTACACAACCTGTACCTATAGCACTGAGTTCTGTCAAACCGTCCCAACCCGGTTCAATGGTCCTGTATGACGTGGACTATAACGAAGTGGAAAAACTTGTCATAAATCTAAAAGATAAATGTGCTGTTGGGTGTGACGGCATCTCGGCGTCTGTTGTTAAGGCTACTAGACACGCTATCATCCCCATTTTAGTACATATCTTCAACTTGTGTCTTTCCGCGGGTGTATTTCCGGATGTATTTAAAACCGCGATAGTTCATCCCATTTTCAAGGCTGGGGACAGGAGCGGTGTCTCTAACTATAGACCTATATCAGTCCTTACTACATTGTCCAAAATCTTTGAAAAAATTATTAACATTAGACTAATCAACTTTTTAACAAAAAACAATATCTTAGCCTCAAACCAGTTTGGCTTCAGAGCTGGAAAATCTACGGATGACGCAGTTGTGGAGCTTACAGATTCAATCATTTGTCATCTAAACAACAAACAAAAAACTGTTGGCATTTTCTTGGATTTATCCAAAGCTTTTGATACCGTTTCTGTCCCCATACTACTTTCTAAGCTAGAGAGTATTGGAATTCGCGGTATCACCAACGATACCTTCCGCAGCTACCTGACGCGCCGCAAGCAGGTGGTAAAAATTGAAGACTACACTAGCACTGAGGAGATGGTCAATTTCGGTGTCCCCCAGGGCAGTGTCCTTGGACCCACCCTCTTCCTCATTTATGTGAATGAACTCTGCCAACTATCTCCTGTTAACTGTAAAATCATCACATATGCTGATGACACAGCGCTTATAATTCATGGCAAGGACTGGTCCGACACCTTCAATAAAGCGGAGATGGCTCTTAGTGTGGTCTTGAATTGGTTAAATGCAAACCTCCTCACTCTTAATGTTACTAAAACCAAGTTCATTCCCTTTACCCCAGGCATTTTAAGTCAGCCCCCCAGTTCCCACAATATCAGAGCTCACGCTTGCACACTAACTGATACTACTACCTGCGACTGTTTATCCATTGAACGAACTGATAGCATAAAATATCTTGGAGTTATCATTGACAATCTACTGAAATGGAAAAAGCAGATCGACTCCTCAGTAAAGCGTGTGCGTAGACTAATATACGTATTTAAAAAACTTAGAGGTGCTGCTGACTTCAAATGCCTGATAACAGTCTACCTTGCTCTCGGTCAGTCAGTCCTTGGATATTGCGTGTCCGCGTGGGGTGGAGCGCACAAAACTTCTTTGCTACGACTAGAAAGGGCTCAGAGGGCCGTTCTAAAGGTCCTTTCAAAAAAACCAATCCGTTTTCCTACATCTGACCTCTATGCACTTTGCAAGGTCCTCACAGTTAGGCAGCTCTTCATATTGCAGACAGTACTCAGAAAACATAAACAGATAACCTACGACCCAACGTACAGTACTGCAAAACGCCTCGCTGACAGAGTGTGTAAAAATCTTCCCTGTAGAATAGCAGTAGCTAGACGACATTTTAGGTTTATCAGCTCCCGGCTCTATAACATCATAAATAAGACGTTGAATATCTACCATGTACCCCGTAATCTTTTAAGAAGAAAGCTGACCGAGTGGTTGAAATCATTGTCGTATGATGCAACTGAAGGTATTGTGGAAACTTAGCTAACACATACACTGACACACACCAAAACACACACACACATACACATACACCCCCACACCCCACACAAACCCTCACTTTTACACACACCCCAACTCACACCCCCTCTTTTTCTATTAAGGTTTACCCAAAAAAAAAAAATCTTTTTTATTATTATTATTTTTTTAATATAAACTTTGTATAGCTTAAGTCTGGAACAATAATTGTCCTCTTGTTTAAATGGGCGTTGATAGCTGCGACACAGTTATAAACTTTTGTAGCTATCATCGTTTTCTTTGTTATAGTGCCAATCTGTTAATGTTCCAAATAAAAACATTTTACTTTTTACTTTTTTTTTATCGCATTTAATTTGCTTATGACATTTTTATTGTAAAAAAAAAAAAAAAAAAAAAAAAAAAAAAAAAAAAAAAAAAAAAAAAAAAAATAGATCCCCAATCTTTGTCAAAATGTATTTTTAATCGGTATAGTTTTCGAGAAGGACCTTATCCTCTGGTCTAAAAAAGTAATACATCAATTAATTTCCCTCAGAAAATTGGTTACGGAAGCTACATAATTTGATAAAATATTCCAAAGTAGTTTTTAAAAGGCTAGAATGTTTTTTGCCATACTTTATTCTAACGTTTGCCAAAATAGCCACTTTTCATTCATTAATCCCCAGGATTACTGGATCATTCCCACTAGTTCTACTGCACAGTCCTACGATAGAGCTAGTCGGATATTTTTTTCCCACTAGTTCTACGATTCAAGGTGGTACAAAATCGTAGAACTAGTGGGAACAAAAAGTCCCACACAAGAACTATTTGTAATAGAACTAATGGGACTTTTTGTTCCCACTAGTTCTACGATATAAGGGTGTTACAAAATCGTGAAACTAGCGGGACTCAAGTTTCTCATTAGATGTATAAATATCCAGGTTAAAAAAAATACTTACGTACGTAATATAAGTCGATAAAACCACTAGTTATGTTAAAATGTGACGTGTTCGTGATTGTATGTAGAAATGTGATATCAAAGTTAACTATCGAGAAACGGAAGAAAATTACAAATATGTACAGTATTTACATTTTTATTGCCTTCATCGGAAATAGAGGGAAATGTATGCGTGACTGTTGTTTCAGGTAAATAGTTTTTGTTTAATAATTAGGTTAAATATTTAGGCTCAGCTACTAAAGAATAAACCTTATCGACTTCATCAAATATTTATCAAGTATTTGAAACTTTTAAAATTCACAAACGTTACATAGTATCACGCAAGTATTTACTCGAAACCAGATATGCTTAAGTTTTATATGTAATATTAAGGTATGAGCCTATTGCCGTCAACCTAGCTGAAATTCTACTAATTAATTCATGAAAAAAAAACCCTATAACACATTGCCCAAATTCCCGTACCTTTGCCCGATTTTTCCCAACTTCCCCTACCACGATTACATCCGTACAAATATAAAACGACCTTAACAATACATTGCCATGGGTAGTGTGACATTTAACCGCGGGGAGTGTCAAACGTCTTTGAACTTTACCTTTTTTGTACAGCAATTGTAATTGGACTTAACTGTTTTGAATAAGGTTCAGATTTGACCTTAGCTTGTCAGTGCATGGTTAATAATTGCAGTTACTATGATTTAAGATCGGAAAGATAACTGTCTAAGTTTTGGCCATGTTTATTTTTATTACGGTTAGACTTATTGTTACGATATAGTACAAAGCCAAAACAAAACACCCACATTCAAGGAACAGTATAAATCTGTTTTTTTTACTTATTATGAAGTTCAATTACTATAATTTTAATTCCTACTTCTTTAATTTCCATTTGTAAAAAATATACATACACACAAATAAACTCACGCTTAATTCTCATGGGGTTTGGCATAAACCACAGAACATCACCAGTTAAAATCCTTATATCTCCTTTTTTCTAAAAAATATAGTTATTGTACAGGTAATTGAGAATTTTCTATATCCAGGAGGGTCTTGTGTAGAAATAGTCGTCCCTCTTATTACACAACTAATATCAGTGTGAGACTGCAAATTAGTAGGTGATACCTAGTCCACTGGTAGTCGACCACTTTTCAGCCTTGTCTTAGTACATAATGGTAAAAAGTTACAAATCCGTAGTACTAGTAGCTATATATTTTTCAACGACCACCATTTCAGAACTTAATCGTCAATTTAAAAGTTTCGAACCTTGACAAATATGACGAATGTATATAATGATATGGAATTCACTCCATAACTACAGTTTTTGCATTGCCAATTATGAATGAAATTAAAAATAATTTTATTGTAATTAAAAAGGAGTTGCTGGCAATAACAATTGGAATAAAGTGTTGTTTATTGAAAATGGTTCTCAAAAAGTATTTTGGCTACGCTTTTTGAGGTGATGAGTCAGCCAAAAGTCAGTTCCATCATGCCTCTGTCCCTTAGAGGCAGATGGGAAAACCGGTGCCATCGTCCCCTATACGTCCCGCGTCGGTTAGTAGTTAACCGCCTAGATTGTTAAATTCATTAGTGGAAGTTTAATCTTATTAGCCTTTGTTAATAGCAGAGAAGAAGATAGTTTTCGTTATGTATTCTTTCTCACGAGCCGTTAATGGGTACCTACATAATCATTTATTGCGGTTTTGATATTTCTTTTATTTATTAATCAGAATCTTTCAACTCCGAACAAAAGATGAATGGAAAGTTGCGGTCTATAATATTTATTGTTATCTTTGATTTAAACCGACGAATTTAATATTGACACATGTCAACTTTCGCTAACCACAAATAAAGCGCGACTATTTATATATTTCTTCACTCAATTAAAGAATTCTTGGACGGAATTAAAATATCACGGCTGGCAACAATAAATGTGACAGATCGCCATATTGGTGTACCATCGACAATTAGAGGCACAATAAAATGTTTTTAACAGCGTAATTAATGCCTTATACTGCAGTCATTAGGGGTCATAATTGTAATTACGTGGTTTGAAGGTCTGGTAAGTGATGAATGAGTTTCAATTGTAAGGTTTTTGTTGACGAGTATGGTGTGGTATGTTTGGGCCATGGGTTTGTGGACGTTGGTGTTATTGCATGGTATATTGTGATCATTATTGTTTAATTGACAAGGCTCCAGGCTAGAGTATTGTGGTATCGGTTTTGACATGCTAGATTGCTTATCATAGTTTTCGAATAACATCTGCACGTTTGTAATCCCCGAAGGGCGAGGTAGAGGTGTTCCTACAGATACACCACCATTACAGCAGTTATGTTTTTTTAAGTCACATGTACCTAATAAGGGGCAAACCTAATGTCTTCAACCAGGCACAAATCCAGACTGACAGACCAGGAAATTTTCAAATGACTCCTCCCGCTCTCGGCGGAGCGGTAGGAAGTGTCAGACTTCTATTGACTAAAAACCCCCATGTTCCTTCTTAGACCTTTGTGTCCGAGGCTGCGGTATCTCTTTCGAACAACACGCAGCCCTGACAGGACACTCTATAAGATACAATTTAAAATTAACGTCTTTATCCATTAAATAACAATAAGAATGTAAAGCAAATAGATAAATACTAGAGTTGTATTAAGTTATTTAGCAAGATAAACAATTTAAGTGCACAAACAGAGACAGGTTACTTATTGTTACAAGAAAACTAGAATAACTGGTTTACTATTATTCATAGTGCGACAGAAACTATTATGTGACTATAAATAACAAAGAATATAATAACTTTACATAGGTAGATGCTCTTGGCTAGATTATAACAGTCAATGTTTGGGTAAAACCGGGCTTGCTTAGGTTGGTTTGTGGATGGGAAAGACACTCGTGTCTTTCGTCTCTCGGCAAAGCACGTTAAGTCGTTTAATTTTCACATCTTTGACAGTCGTTACAGGTGACCCAAAAGTCTGACAACCAGGCTTACTAAAGTGTATCGTACCCATAGGTACCAGCTGAGTTGTGGAGGTCAGATAGGCAGTCGCTCCATGTAAATTACTGGTATTCAGCTGCATCCGATTGGACAGGAAGCCGACTTCAGCATAGTTGGGTAAAGACTGGTCAGATGATGATGATTCTGATACTTAATCATAATGTCTATTATGCTAGATAGGTCATAAATTCATTATCATACTACTTGAACAAAAATATTACTGGATTTCATTCTTTTCGAACTTTCTTTGACGTTTCTCTGATGTGTTGCCAACCCAAAAAAAAACCATAGACTTCATTTTTTTTACGATTTTGTTGTGTCTCTGGCACTTTTTTCTTTTTTAAAATAAATGGCGCTAACCAAAATCCGTCCTTCTAACTCACTTTGCATACAATAGCTAACCAAACCTGCTACTATCTGAAATCTAAACCTAAAATGTCGCCCAAATTATAATGCGACACGCCAAATAGGTTCCTATTATACTATTCAATCCTTACTGAACCCCCCCACTTGAAAACTAACTTTATTTCAAGGGTACAAAGTTCAGAATTGATCAAAAAGGTTTTTATTTTTTGCCAAATATGGCTACCTCCTTCCTTACTATCATCCAGTATAGTTTGATCTATATCCTGTGAGAGTGTTCTAACAATTGTTCGGCGAGGACAGGTCAGGTTATCCTGGCTAGTTAGTATATTCAGGATGTTCGGCGACATGCTATGAATTCTGGTCAAAGATTATGAAAAAGGATTATACGTTCTATAAATAGAGCTGACCGGTCCGTTATTGTCTTGTGATTCATTTGTTGCCGGTAGTTTCGCGTGCTATAAGATTTACGACTCATCATCTGCCTAGCCTTTTTCCAACTATGTTGGGGTCGGCTTCCAGTCTAACCGGATGCAGCTGAATACCTGTATTTTACATGGAGCGACTGCCTACCTGACCTCCACAACCCAGTTAATACTAGGTAATACGATACTCTTTGGTAAGACTGGATGTCAGAATTTCAGGTCACTGACTACCTGTAACGACTGCCAAAGATCTATATATGGCAGCCGGGACCAACAGCTTAACGTGCTTTCCGAGGCACGGAGGAAACTCGGTATGTCGGGCGGTGCTATAAGATTTACGACTGCACCTTTTAATTTCACGTGTCTGTGACAAGATTTCCATCCCTAAAGGTCCAGCAAAATATATACTTTGAGGAATTAATTGTGTGAGGAAAGTTATGGATGAGTACCTAAATAATGCCACGATGTCCGACAATGGAAAAAGATACCGTGTTGCGCCGACTCAAAGTACTTTGAAAAAATTAATAACATAACATCACGCCTGTAATCCCCGAAGGGTTAGGCAGAGGTGTACCTAATAGTACACCCACATTGTCCCATGTAATAGGGGGCGAGCTTATTGCCATCAACCGGGCACAAATCCAGACTCCGTAGCTGTAAATCTCCTCTCCGTACTGATAAATTCCTGATGGAAAAAGCCAATAACACTTTGCCCGACCCGGGAATCGAACCCAGGACCTCATGCTCAGCAGTCGCGCTTGCGACCACTAGACCAACGAGGCAGTCAAAAAATTAAATAACATAAAATATAACATGAGACCTATAATCCCCGAAGGAGACGGAGCTGTACCCTTTAGTACACCCACATTACGCCAGTTATGTTTAAGTCCCATGTAATAGGAGGCGAGTGATATTATGTTATGTTATATTTTATTATTTTCTTCTACCTTACCTTTCAAGGATACTAGAGTAATCAAATCATCAGCATTCTCTTGCCCTTATCCCAATTCATTTGTGGTCGGCACAGCATGTCTTCTTCTTCCATACTTCTCTGTTTCTCGTCATCTCAGCAGTCACCTCCTTTCTAGCCATATCATCCTTCACACATCCATCTAGAGTAATATGAGAACATATTCTCTTATTTGATTCCTATTTCCTCAAAGCCATGCCTTAGTAGTCTAGATTGATCATGAAACAAGTCCTAAGTCTAATATTTATCTGCTAGCTTGGTCTATGACCTATGACGTCACAATGACATAATGTACTCACGTATTTACTTATATGTATAACAATCATATAATTATGTATGTCGTTATGTTCTTCACGTCATATCACTTTGTTTGGTATCTACTATATAAAGTCTACTTACGCTTGAAATAATTACTTAAGTATGATTTTCTAAAGTGATCTAAAAAAGTAATGAAGATGTTTCTACTTCTACCCATTGACTTATATTACTGCGTAAAGACTGGGCGGACGGCATGTTAAAATGACGCCTCAAACGTGGTCCCAATATGGTCTTTCCTAAGCCGAAGTGAACTAGTCCACGATCGGCTCTCTTCGGGTGCGGTCGTAAATTTTTTTAAAAGCTTTATTTATGTTCTTAATACCTCGAAAATACCACGCCGCTTATACAAGGTTACATTAACGAGCAGACTACACCGATTCTCGGTACGGCGAACGCGTCGAGCAAATGTTCGGACGACCGTTTCTTTAGTTTTTGTATCAATGCTTCTACCACTTACTAATAGAATAAACGTCAAAATCTGAAATCGCCTGAATGGCCTACCATGGGCGCTTATAAAAGGTGGAAAAAAGTTGTACGGTTCAGGTAGGTCGTTTCTGCGGCACGTAAACGGCAAAAAACTCTTAATACTTTTAAAAATGATGTTTTCATGACTGGCTAAGGGCTTTAAGCTCCGGCGGAGCTGCGGGTTGTTCGCAAGAGATACCGCGGCCTCGACATGAAGGGCTAAGAAGGAACATGGGTGGTTTTTAGTCAGTAGAAGTCTGACACTCCCTTCCGCTCTGCCCAAGAGCGGGAGGGGTTATTTGATGATTTTCCACCCACCATAAAAAAGGGCTTTATGCTGATCAAAGGCCTTTCTCCATTTCTTTCGTCGATTGCTAAGCCTATCTTCGTCCTTCCTATTTTGATGAAATCTATCCAGTTTGTTAGCAGGAGCTAAAAGGTAACTCCTTTTTTTGTCAAGAAACATCCTTTTAGCTATCTTTGTTTTTTTTAACCGTTAAATGGAAATTGTCACGTACACCTAAATGTTTTCTCATTTAAAAAGAGGTTTTTTGCAGTTTTTAAAACAATTATTTTCCAAAGTAAACGACAATTTTCCATTACACAGCTTATCGTTTAACAAGAGACACTTAAGTGATGGCATAACTACATCATGTCTAGGAAACGCGAATGTTTTCACACGGGAATCGAACCGCGTGACGATCAGCAGACACCGCTGTTTGTTTTAGTCAGGAAGCACTTACCTAGGCGTAGTTGTGAAGATAATTTATAACTGTACCTTCTGATTTTAGTAAAAGGCTTTATTTTCCTTATTATTCTAGGTACGTTGATCTTGTCTATTCGTTGTTCCCTCGTTGTTTTGGAGGAAGGCACAACAACGCGAAAACGGCTTCCACGAATTAAGTACATGAAGGGACCGATGGGAAATTTCTATGTAAGGAGCTCAGAATGATGTTCGGAATTAGTAATCGTTTTCGTGTCTGTGTGCTTTCTACACTGCACATTATGTGACTTCAAGTTGCCTTTTTTTTTGGGGGGGGTGGGAAATCATCGAATAACCCCTCCCGCTCTTGGGCAGAGCGAAAGGGAGTGTCAGACTTCTACTGACTAAAAACCACCCATGTTCCTTCTTAGCCCTTTATGTAGAGGCCGCGGTATTTCTTGCGAACAACCCGCAGCCCCGATGGGTGTACAAACTGCCTCCAATAGTCTTTTTGATTCCATGTGACCATCTCGCCGGTGCCCTTTGTTCAGTTTGTACTTCCACCCAATAGATCTTAATTCTTACTTTAATTTGGAACTTTCTAACAATACGAACCGTGACCAGGATAATGGCAGAAGATGGACAAAATAAACGAAAAACCAAGATTGTTACGCAGTTCTTTACAATATTGCTAATTCAGGAGTAGATAAGTACCGCTTTCTGAATCAGGCCCTTGATCCAACTGCCCACTTGAGGCGTTGATAAAAGCTCTCGGATACAAGAAAATTGACGCAATTATTGCTGAATCCACTACCTCATTGGCCAATTGAAGATTTTTATTTATCAAGTCCTCAACTTATTGACTTAATAAATCGAACGTAATAATCTACTTTAGTTGTTGACAGTAATCATAATATTTCATAACTCATAGCGTAACCATAAAAATATAGAAGGGTAAAAACACCAATTGTCGGCTGTCACCTCACGTCGAGCGATCAGGAAGTGACATACGCGCGGTTGACAGTTACATACACCTCATTATGGCTATTACCATAAATAGAATTGTTAAGTGGTAACTGCTTGTTCTACTTGAACTATGAATAGTCTGGGATATATAACACGGTGGGATAGCGACAATGCAAAAGAAGAATCTTCTAATTGAAAAAAGGGAATTCTGTTTGTTATGGCTTTTTTAATACCTATTCGATTTTTCACAACGAACGAATTTTAATCAGATATACGTATATTTTACGTAATAGGTAAACTTTATTTGGAAGCCTAGGTATGTTAGGACGACTTTAAAAATAAGGAAAACGTTGCTTGCATTTTTACAGCGCCAATATTCCCAATAAATTGTAAATTGATGAACAGCAAAATTCAATAAATGGTCCTCTCATCATAAATCTCAAAAAATACAAAAAAGTGAGGTAAAAACAACACTTGTCATTCATCACTCAAGTAAAATACCGTAAAAAAATCTTAGGGTAAAAACGCCAATTGTCGTCCATCGGATCAGGAAGCGCTCGTGACAGGTACTCGACACCTGTACACGTTGGCTCATTACGCTATTACCATAAAAGAGAGATGATTGTCCAAGCAATTTAATACTGTATTGATTTATAATTGACTGTAAACGAATATTTACGTTTTTTCCATGCGATTTTAAGCCAATTAGTGGCAAAAATACTTTTAAAGTAAAAGTTATTAAGGAAGTCATTTGAATTGAATCTTGGCTTGGATCTGTGGATAATTATGATTTAGTGGCAATCAGAAATGACTTAACGTTTTTGACATTTTTTTTGTCACTTTTGACTTTTCTTGCATATGTCTCGCCAATGGAGAAGGCCTGAAAGCTTATTGTAGATAACATATCCATAGCAAGGTCTCAGTCTGACTAATGCATTGACTATTTAGAATAAAACTGACATTTACAGATTTTCGACCAATAACTAGCTACCTAAAGCCATGCCCGCACCATTAATGTATCAGTTGCCTTCTCCATAGCCAAAGCGACTTGAAGAAAGAGTTTAATCATTGCTTTATTGGACCCCCAATCCACGGCCACAATTAGGAGCTGCAACCGCTATGCATATGCACATTGCACATCACAATCCCCCTATGGCAAAACAAACATATATTTATTCCATGCGCGTTCGTACTTAATGTAATAAGAAAGTACGTGTCGCAATCGTCGGCAAACTCATTGTTAGCACAGACAATACGCCATAATCTTAAGATGGAGCTCTTAAATGCTGAGCGCCTTAGGCGCAACTTAGGAACACTTTCTTCTATTTTGAAAGTTCTCCCGTATTTGGCAGCAATGGTGGCCCCGTGGTTACTGCTCCTACTTACCTGTAGAACCCAAGCATTGCATTTTTATATTGCACCTGTGTTCGTGTTGTTCTACTGTTGGTCCCTAAAATTTTTTTCTTATATGCGGTTAATCTCCAAAAAATGTTGATACGCTAGCGTTTTATTTAATTTGCCACCATAGACGATGAAGGCAAAACATCGTAAGGATACCATCCCCACAGAGAAGAAGCTTGAGTACCAGCACTGGGAACATCATGGGGTGGTTCTTCTATGCTATTATTCTAACCGCGTTCTCATATCCACTTCAAATTTCAATCGTTAAAGAGTGAACAGTGTGCTAATGTAACAGTCTTGTGTGTAGTTGTCATCAGTGTTCGGCGATTGGGAAATTAGGTAGCTTGTAAAGTGTCTTTGCATCCGTAGTTTTTAAAATAGCAAAATATTATTATGTTTCTTATTTAAAAGTTATGAAACTGTCTGTCACCATACGCTGTCGTACATACACTTCCTTTGTGTAACGGTGTTTTAATTTTAAGAGATATTTCATCATGTCTGGCTGTTGACATCGTGAATTCTATTACAATTTTACTTTACCTTATCCCAATTTAGAATGATCTTTTGTTTCGTACTTCTCAATCAGTAGTAGCTCTCTTACTAAGTCAAATCATCTTCCACGTATTCCATTCATAGTATTTATTTGCTCTGCCCCTACCCTTATCAATCATTCAAATTCAGAACTTGCCACACGAATCCTACTAGTATTTTCCTCGTCACTGATATTGTCATCTGTCATTCCTCATTCCATACCCCTGATGTTACAGTGCAATGACCTTTATCCTAATAAAATTGTAGATATACGGCATACGTCAAAATCTGAGAAAGGACTGTACATACTACATAGTTCATCTCAGTATGTGTCATCTCATGACATTAGGGGTCCACCCCAGGTGTGCGGAAACACATGCATTATTTATCGTCATTCAAAATGTTTGTTCGTAGTAATGTATAACAGTCAAGTGTCAAACTGTCACGTATGACACTGGCAATGACGCAATCCATTGTTGATACGTCTAACTTGGTTGTTAGGTGATGTTTTTCCTGTGATGATAGACATGTTAATGGCGTATTTGGGGATTTCAATGATGTCAGATTTATCAATTGCTCTATACCGTTTTAGTAAGTGATTTTACAGTAACGGCGGTCATTCGGAATTTGAACGTATATCTTTTTTTTTTTTGTTAAAATCTTTAAACAGCAGGGACATATTACATAGTATTCATACCTATTGGAGTATTTAGTGATATGCACAGTTGTGGGACATATGTAGACAAAAAGTGGTTTCTTAACATTTCATATTAAACTTAATTAATGAAGGCTGCTTGCAAATAATACTAAGCTTTTTCTTTGTAATGACACGGAGTTACCTGAATACTGCATTGAATTTTCTTGTTTAATATTTTGGAACTACAGTATTTTTTAATATTTCCACAAACTGCAAGTAATACGCAGGAAAGACAAGTAAAGTATATCTTTAAAAATAAAACAGTACTTACTCTGCCAAACCCTTCAAAGCATGACGGTTACATAAAAGACATTGCGACACTACACATATTTCCTCTAAAAATTACCATATTGCATAATTGAAAGATCAATTAAGTGAACAAAATGACTTTAAATCCATTACAAGAGATTGTAACAGTTATTAGAAAGAATAACATTATTACACACATAGTCGCGGACTTGGTTTTCACAGAGATTTAAATCTATGAATCATTGCGGTTAGGGTGGGTGTTCCTAGTGTTGGAATTGTGAATTTTAATGTTGTTTATTTAGTTTAAGGTCTTTTCTTACTGTTTCTGGAAGACACCCCTCTCCTCATGATTTCCAGTTCGTATTTTCCTTACCTGGTTTTTAATGTTCACGGATTTCTCAAAAGAAATAATATAACAAAAACAACTAAAATATCCACAAAAGGAAAATCCCTACAAACCAACTTGAACCAACTAAACCTAAGTTAGCAGCCAGTGCCTATAATAAACCAACACCGATCGATGATTGACGTCATAATGTCATGTCAGCCACAAACAATGAGGTTAGTTCAAGTGGCAAGTGCCCAATGATACTCCACATGAGTACTACACTTGACATGTTATTAAGTAACCCTCTCGGCTTTACATTAGAGGACGTTGGTAATTTTATTAGAGCAGAAATCTAGGTTATGTAAAGGTTATTTTAGGGGTTCAGCCAGGGGAGGATGTAAAGGTCAATTCTGTTTGGAATTTAGAAGCTTGCTTACTATAGACTTGGTCAGTAACAGGTAATCGATATAAGTCAGGGACACAAAACTAAGTATTTTATTTTATTATTATAGCATAGCCCACCAGCCTGTGATTGTAGTTGCATGGTATTCAAGTAACTTTCGGTGTGACTGCAAACGGACTCCAACGTATTTGGGGAAAAGCTAGGCATAATATGATTAAAACACTTTTTCAAGTGCATGTTAAAGAATTTTGACAAAATTGCAAATTTTCTTTTCGTGGTCTACAAAATTCGTGTCTCTACCCGCAATTTCTTCAACAGTAGCTCCCAATTATTAAGTGACTCAGTGAATTCGCCATTGTTCTTCTAATTCACACATTTATTACGAAATTAATTGTTTCGAATGGGCACTTTAATTTGATTCCACATTGTAACTGTTGCATGACTGATGTTATCTTCTTGTCCATCATCCAGTGACATAAGGTCTGTACAAACTTCTTGGCAATTTTGACTAATTACTGCGGTGAAATAATTGTGGATTTTATGGCTTAATTGAGAGTCTTTTGTTTTTTAATGTTAGCAATGTCTTGGTGGTATGAGAATTTATGTTTCTGTTATCTGGCTCAGATTCGTTAGGCGTTGCGTCAATTGCATTCTGCAAACATGCTTTTGTTCTGTTAAAATTTAGTGATTAGATTTCGGGTTTTCACATCTCTGCTATATTCACCCTTTTCCTTTAAGATGTTGTCCCATAAAATTAAAAATTTTGGAAAATGTCGTGAGGAAAGTTTTGAGTATGAATGTGAAGTGTAAAGAACGACCTAAGTAAGAAACGATGAATGGCCTGTGTGAAGCATGATATGGTACGAAAGGAGGTGAGGTAAGGTAATGAGTAATAGATAAGAATGGAAGGAGAAGGCATGTTTCACTCCAAATTAATTAGGATAAGGACAAGAGAATGATGATGATGATGGTGATGACAACTTTGACTACCGTTTCCCGCTGTTTCCTGCCCGTTAGAATTCACCGAACGGCTACTTTTCCCATTGCTCCTCAAGTAAAATCTATTGTAATTATTTTATTTTGATAACATCCATAGTCATTTCTCCTTCTCTCGCAACCAGACAAATGTTCTCACACAACCCATCGCCATTATCAGAGCCTCATCTATTAACAAGAAAACTAAGTTCAAAGATCCGACACTATAAACAATCGGAGGTTACCAACCCATCATCTACAAGTAAAAATTAACCTTTTATCCCACACCATACTTTTACAATTCATTATAATCAACTGAGTCATGATTTTTTGTCTCTCAATTATCATAAACTAAATTGTTATTGAAATTAGACTGAGGTGGGCGATCTATAAACGATACTTAGCTTGCGATGTTCCCATCTCTTCTTGTATGGATAGTTTGACAGTTATGTGACAGTGACAGGAATAACGTTTAGCGAAAGTAAGTTTATGTACTAACTAGCTGTTCCCGGCATGCGTTGCAATGCCCTTTTTCCTACCTACTACCTGCCTATGTACCAACTACCTACCTACCTACTACCTCCTACCCTACCTACCTACTACCCTACCTACCTACTACCCTACCTACCTACTACCCTACCTACCTACTACCCTACCTACCTACTACCCGACCTACCTACTACCTACCACCTACCTATTACCTACCTACCTACATACTACTAATTTCTCACCTTCTCTGGACTACCACAAATGTTTCAAAACCAAAATTAGACAAATCGGTCTAGCCGTTCTCTAGTTTTAGCGCGACTAACTAACAGCAATTAATTTTTATATTATACGCAAACACCATTTGAAAAATCGTTTTTCTATTGGGAAAGAAACAGTAATTATTTGTGATTATTGTGATAATGTCGTATGGTCTGTTTGAAGTTGTCATTCGTTGACTGAACAACTGAACGTCACTCAATTGTTTTGCCTTCCCGGAACCTCTCCACTAACACTTGAACTTTATGGGTACGGTATTAAAGCTCAAATTGATTTTACGTTTTAGTTAGAAAACGTTTGTATGGGAAAAAGAAAAGGGCTGTTTTTAGGGCTTTTCCGGCCATTATTCGAATTTTTCTCGCCGTAAAAACCATCCTTGAACTTCAACGAACATTTAAAAAAAAAAACAGCCAAATCGGTCAAGCCGTTTTCATGCCAAGTCGTGACAACGAAAAACGGGTTTCATTTTTATATATATAGATGTACTCATAGAGTTGAGGCCTGTGTCCCAGCCGTGGGAATTAAAGGGTGATGAAGAGGTGTACCTATTGGTACACCTACATTTCACGAGTTATATTTAAGTCCCTACTAAGACAAATACAGACTCCAGGCCCCCTAGACAAAATCCCTTTTCTGTAAGCGTTAACGCCAACGGATGACATCACGTGACATCTCTAAAGCTAATGTCAACTCCATACAATTTGATCTTTCCGTTGGCGTTAAAGCTTACAGAAAAGGGATTTTGTCTAGGGGGCCTGGGCTGCTACTAAGCACTTCCTGATAAAAAACCAACACCACAAACAACCACTACACCACCACAACAACAACAAGACCACATAACAGTTTTCCCGACCTGAAAATCGAACCTCGAATCTCATGCTCAGCAGCCGCGCTTACGTCATGTCCGTTTATGAATCTAAGCCTAAGCATTACGTCTATTATGGCAGTAGATGATAGACTATAAACCTCCACCTACGCCCCGGAGTACGATGCTCCAATAAAAATAATATATTTTTTATTATTATAGTCAAGTTGGTGACTTAATAATTTATTGTGTTATGACTGAAGATTAGACCGGTGCATATAAGGATGTTAATGATGACTGAGTATAACTTTGAGTGACCTTACCGCCTTAAATTTTGAGATTGTGCGAATTGTTTTGAAGATTGTAAAGGCAACGAATATTGACTGTGGCATTCGGATTTGATTATTTAGCATGACTTATTGGATTGGAAACTTCAAATGATTTGAGTTTTTAGAAAAAGGCTACCATACTAATTTTGGAAACTGCCAGGAGAGTTGCAGAATAAACTAGTCCGCTCAAAAAATTCGCTACTATGGGATTGATGGTCCATTTAAATACCTTGATTCAACTTTCAAGCTATATCAGTATCTTCCTTTCTTTAAAAGTGTATTATTTAATTCCTATATTAAATAAATCACTGATCACGATCATGTATAAATTTAAAAAAGAAACAAATAATAACACATTTATAAATTCTTTGAAAGTAAATATCAAGTGTCAATCACGCCTGCAGCATGCAAGCACCGATTAAATCACAAGAGAGTGACATCAAAATGTCATCGACTTGCCCATGCGCCGATGCGTCGCATTCTCCAAGTGCCGCACATGCCATTTCACCGCCCGAGCGCGCGCGAATCCTCGGCGGAAACACCCGAACGCGATGTGATCGGAATACGAACACTTCCTTCGTTCTATTTTGAATTTCGGCTTTGTAGGACGATTATGGGTGTTTTCACCTTTCTGTTTTTGTATTAGGAATTCTTCAGTAGCAACCGTGGAATTTGGATTTTTGGGCGGTTGATGGCAATAGGCTAGCGCCCCGCAGAATAAATAAGCTTAAATATAACTGGCGAATTGTGTGTACTATTAGGTACACCTCTGCCCTGCCCCTCTGTACGTTTTGGGGAATACCGGTGTGATGTTATCAGTTTCTGAGATGTGGAAAATGTGAGATGAATTGTCATTCGTTTTTCCGACCTAATGAATGCGCTTCGAAGATGAAAGGAAATGATTAGTAATGCGCTCTTCAGTTCACGACGGAGGTTTTTCTTTGATTATTCTACTAGAATAAGTATTGGCAGTTAAGAGTATGGATTTATGCGGTAATTGTGGAGAACCTCCGCATTCTTTGATCACTCGTTCTTTCCTCTAAGGGAGGTAATAAGTAGCTAATGTTATTGGTAGGTATTTTATCATTTATTACAATTACTCGTCACGTTTTATTATGTCCTACTGTTTTCTAGCTTAAGTTAATAATTCATTAATTTGTTTACTTATATTTTTGTTTCTTTTTGTTACAGGTAAGTTTCCAATTCTACTATTTATAAAAATCACCAATCAATGGATATTGGGTAAGTTTTCAATTAAAACATCGTCAAAATTTTGCCTCTTGATCAAAAACCTCTGCTACATTTTAACAGCAAGACAACAAATTGTGTAGGTAAGTGCATTTAAATTAATTTTCCGACATGTTTAATCTCGTTTTTTTTTCCATTTCAACCTAATTTAAGCTCATTAACAGCGTTCGCGTTTCCCAAACGGCCCCGACCTTACCGTAGCCAATCCACCGTTATTAAGATTTTGTATGAAACGAGAACTATTTGATACGAGGTCGCAGGAAGGTAGGCGATTAAGAAATAATACCAAAAACGGTGTAACCTCACAATGGAAACATGCATCCGTTCTTTTTGTAATTATTTTGAAGAAAAAATATTTAAATGTAAAGGACGGTTATTGTTGTTGTCACCTCACGGATGTGTTCAATTTTGATGTTGGAAGTGTTGGAACAAAGAAAAATACTTAAGACATAGTTTTTTAACATCTGGTTCGTGCCAAATTTAGTGACTGAAGAATTAACTGCCGCACTCAGAGAGCTTTAATGATTACTTAGGCCATCACTTAGTAAAGGTTTTGTCATACAAAAGTATGTCAAATCTTTACTAAGTGACGGCTTAAGTAATCATTAAATATCTCTGAGTACCGCAGTTAGTCATCATCTGCCTAGGCTTTCCTCGACTGTGGCATAAGTTATTCTTGAAAAACTTGTGTAAACCGATTCTAAAGTATCAATATTAAAGTTTATCTGTTCACACACTAAATGTCATCTGGTCACTGCATCAAAAATGAAATCAGCGGTTCCCTACAATAAATTATGTTCGTATAACTCGTAAAAATGCATGACACAAATTTTTTTACGTGATTTTTCGTTTGGTCCCATAGTAAGTTGTTCATAATGATGAGAACAGTGTCCTCTGAGAAATTGAGATTTCGTGTAGTTTAATTTAGTACCTTTTATATACTTGCAGACAAACAAAAACTCATTTTCCCTTATGGATAGGCAGATACCCTTTTTGCTTCAGTTCAGGATAAGGGCAGAAATGCAAATAAATCTGTCATATTCGAGTGTTCTTCCAGACAACAGTATCGCACCTAAATTATCTATGAAATAATAATCAATACAATATAATAATAATAACAAACTTGCTTAGCCCGCGACCGTCCTTGACCGTGCGCCCGCGCCGTGTCCAAGCAACCAATCAGCCGTCTCAGCTATGTCTTACCCATTAATTGATTAAGCGTCAAGTCTGCGCGCTCGGTGATAGGAATTAATGTTGGTCTTCAAGGTGCTAGGAAATTAGGCAGGTGATTAATTTGATAGATGTTTTATCAATCTTAATATACAGGGTGTAAAGTAACCCATCACACAGCCGTCAACCAAGCACATACGTACACGTACATCAAACTAAGTACCCCTAAATTTTTTTGCTGTGAAACGACTTTTTTTTTTGGGTCAAAAATCACATTTTACGGTAAAACTCAATGTAGCACTGTTTATACATTGTGCTAGTGGATGCTTTGAATAGTAAACGGGTCATGGAGGTAATTTAAGTAAAGTTATAACCTGAAAAACTAGTATTTACAAAAAAAGCTGTGAAAAATTTGGAACTTTGACCCCCAATATCTCCGCAACTAGGAGGTTCCCAGGTATGGCCTAGAACAAAAAAATGATCGTAGTGGCGGGGAGAACAAGTGCCCTTCGTTTGCGTTAAGGGTACTTTTACAGCCAATATTTGTGACATTTTCACGCCTATTATTTTATCGTTAGGCAGGCGTGTAAATTATTACAGCCTTATTTCACTTGTCATGTTTAAGTCTCATGTAATCGGGGATAGCCAATTGCCATCCATGAGGTACAAATCAAACTTCGGTTTCTCAGTAATCACGTAAGCCACGAAGTAGTCAATCGGACCTCATGTTAGTTATCGTTTTTGCAAGCACAAGATCAAGGAGGCAGTCAATAAATCATCATCTGCCTAGCTTTTTCCGAACTATGTTGGGGTCGGCTTCCAGTCTTATCAAATTTCAGGCTTCAAGTCTTTTAAGATGGAGTGACTGCTTCAAACTCTTTATTTTAAGTAGGCCACGGCCACTTTTGAATAGTCGAAACAAATACATCAACGAAATGTAGCTACAGTCCCAGTCACAAGACATAGAATCTATGACACTACTGTAGTTGCTCATTCAATAGCGTAGATCTCTATGGAGAAGAACAGACAAGACGCTCCATGGACACTCTTTTAAATCAGAATATTATTACAAAACCATGGTAACATTATTCATGTTCAATAAATTCTACATAAAACCTGCAGACAGCTATATCAATAAAATTCACACATATTAAAAAGTTCAGTCTTCACATTTACCGAGGTATATAACTTTAAATCCTTGCTGCTTGTAAATACACGGTGCATTTCGATACGTGGAGTGTTGCCCCGGGCGGTGAGGGGTCAATAATTCATTGATGGTTTTATTTACTCAAAAGAGCTCATCATCATCTGCCTAGCCTTTTCCCAACTAGACTGGAAGCCGACCCCAACATAGTTGGGAAAAGGCTAGACAGATGATGATGATGATGATGGAAGAATAAAACTTTCTCTTAAAATACTCATAGTGGTCCTGGGTTTCCAAACAAAACAATTTTCTTTCTTTTTTCTTTCAAATTTATAATTATTTGTTCATTTTTAACCGCAATCCACTTAGTATTTGTTTTCAGTGAACAATTTCAAAGTCGCATAAAAAATACGTCCTTGTTACTATTACATTTTAAATCGTAAATATTCTCGGAATACTGTTATGATTCTCGTACAGTCTAAAAATATGTTGAAATACGCTTTACCTTTCTGTTCAATTCATCGGAATCGGTTCAGCCGTTTCGGTGAAGCGTAGTGACATGTGACAGTCATAAATATTTCGGTTTATTAATAATATTATGATTTATTTTAGTCTCATTATTATGTGTGAAATATGCAATACTTAATAGTAACATGTGAGCACTGTAAGGTTGCAGCTTATAGAAGATTCTTTCAAAATAAAAAAATAACCTCCAAACTATGATAATTTTAAACCATATTATGTTGCTAAATATAATTTGATTGATTGATCCTTTAAGAATTACTTTTGATCAAAACCTGTCAACGTTCCGATTGAAGCAAAAGCAAAAGAAAATATTTTTCAGACCTGAAATGCGATTTCATTATCGTATTCGTTATATGTTTCTGGTATATCATATTCTTCCAGACACCCTCTTATAGAAAATTCAAAGTTATTAATTAAATTTCAGCAATTTTTTGAATGCCAAGATTCACCAAGAGTCCCTCAAAACGCCTCTTCCTAGTATTTTAGCTGGGAAGAACAAGTGGCGGAACAAACTCCCCAGCAACACATCTGTCTGTTAAACAAGTAAACAGGTACTAATTGCTACATCGTAATTCATTAAATCGCATCTTCTAGACCAATTAAGAAAAGCCCTATCCTCAATTGCTCCCATAGGCTCAAAGAAATAAAACTGTTAGCTAGAAAGTGAAATTAATTGTTTATCCAAGTAACATGCACTTTAACACGATGTACACTCACTCACAAAATTCACACGATTTTTATTTAATTATAAACATGTTACGTAACACACCGCGGGAAAATATAAAATGATTAAGGCTGCGTTTACACTACACATGAGGAATGTAGCTCAGCGGGGATAAAACCCACCGAAGTCAATTTCAAACCAATCTCAAGTCAAATTGAAATTGTATAATATATTTAAGACATTTTTGAGCGTCAAACTTTAAAACAAAGGAGATAATTTCACACTTCTAGCCTATGGTAGAATAGGAAAAGCCGAGTTCGGTATTTTATTATTCGAAAAAGTGAGAGATATGTGCTAGAGACGCGAGCGAGGAATGTGTACGAGATATATTGCAAAATGGTGTATGGAACCAGATCTGAAAAAAACTGCTGAGCTTTAATAAAAAGTTTGTTATTTATTTTTCGGAGTTTTTGTTTATTGAACCTCAATAAACATAGTTTTCTTTCATTCTTTCTCACCCATCACATGGTTTCACAGCGCCCTCAAACTCGCACCGCTTACCTATCTCACACATCTCTTGTGGAAAACCATCCTAAACATCAAACAGATCGCCTGAAGCGACTTTCATGGCCGACGGACAAATATCTCGATTAGCGATTATCGATTATAACGAGCCGAGTCGAATCGATGTTAGAATCGTTTCAATGCAATTGGATAATTCATCGACACTTTCGCTTGCAATTGTGAATCTTTTTACATAATGTTATGTTTTCTTGTTGAGTTTAATTGTACTGAGAAAGTGATACGTAATTATTACTAGTACTTGTAGTGCGATGAGATAAGTGAGAATAATTGTAGGGTACACAAGTATTTTTGATTCAGATGTGTTCAACGTCGATAAAAATAACAATGAACCACCTATTTGGTGCCTAAATGTATTTGAACCTTCTAATACATTTAGGCACCAAACAGGTGGTTGATTTCGGTTCACTCTCCTGCAGAGCGGAGGCCTGTGTCCCAGCAGTGGGAACTTTATTTGTTTCAAAATAGTTTAATTAAAAGTCAAGAGTGAAAAATAAATGATTAATTCATCAACGACATATTATTATTAAATGTCATAATTAAATGCAAACTCAAATAAGTAGACAAATGCCAAAGTACTCTGACAAGTTGCATTTTTCATTAGATTGCGCATAGAAATGCCTATAAAACTACCTGAGAAATACTCCTTGGCGCCACCGTTTTAATTATACACAATATTATAACGAAATCGATTAACACAAGCTCAAGTAATTAAAGTAATCTCGTGTTATATTTAAAAATCGATTACTCGTAACCACTTGTGTTCGTGACAGTACGCACGCGACAGAACTTCTCACAGATAGAAAGTTTATCAAACAGTTTTGTACATGCATGTACTCGGCGGTTACTTTCAATTTTATGATCTTTAGATTATTTTGGAAATTAGCGGACATTATAAAAATGTTAGTTTTATGATTTAATTGATTGATTTTCCATTATGTGTCTAATTAATACTTTAATAGAGAGAGATCTGTTTATTAAGTGGTTTGATTGCAATCTATATCATTAAAGTGTTGAGTAATGTTTTATGGTAGAAACCGAACATAAACTACATTATAATTTATTATTATACAAACTACAAGTAGAACTCAAAATAATCCAATTCTCGAGGAAGGCATCCAAGTCGTCCTGCCATCGGCGTCCCATGTCACTATTACTATACAGGGTATCAATCTGCTTCTGAAATAGGGTAGTTAACAAAAAAAATCTAATTAGTCCGTCAGATAGATTTCTAAAAAATATTGGACACATTTTTTTTTTCACGTAAACAAAATATGAAGACACAGTGCTTTGAAAAGTCGTGTGACTGCACATTTCATTGCATTTTTTACCTAAAAGTGACGTCACTCATGATCTTTGACACGTTTTATCTTCTTCAACTATTTTAATTTGATGAAATAAAAAACACGTATCCAATATTTTTCGATACCTAATCTAACACGTGGACTAAACTGAATCATATTTTTTTTAGTCAAAAAACATCACTATTATTTAATATCTATTCTACATCTCGAAATCAAAAAAAATAAAACAAACCATTTATTTAAAGTTGCCCAATAAAATGCAATTTTGCATTGTTGACAAAAAAAAATTCACTCTAGTTCTTTCAAAATTATACCTAATAATTGCTAAATCAAAATGATGAAATTTTAATGATTTGTCGGTAATTAACTTTTAAAACATAATTTTATCAGATCTTTCAATTATTTTTTGTGGCAATCACGAGGTGTTTTGAAATCGAAACTTCATCCAATTTATTCGTGGCTAAATAATAACAGCCGCTCGGGTCGATATTCAGGTTAAGCCGCGCTTGCCTAGGTTGCTCTGAGGATGGGTGATCAGTCATACTCATCACATACCAAGTTTCCTCCGTGCCTGTGACACGAAAATCTGACAACCAGTCTTACCAATGTGTATCGTATTACCCAGTGCTAACTGGGCTGTGGAGGTCAAATAGCACACGCTCCACGTTGTTCAGCTGCAGCCGGTAAGACTGGAAGTCGACCCCAAGATGGTTTGGAAAAGGCTAAGCAGATGATAGACAAGCCGTGTCGATGCCGCCTCAAAGTTATGCAAGGGCCGACGCCTGTCGGGGCTGTAGGTTATTCGAAAGAGATACCGCGGCCTCGAAAGGGCTATGAAGGAACATGGGAGGTTTTTAAGTCAGTAGAAGTCTGACACTCCCTACCGCTCTGCCCAAATAAAGGCAGATAATGTTTTTGTGGATTAATTCCCACATTAATTATACCCATTAACATTTGTATGTACTGACATTGACTCCCTGTGTACAGCGGTTACAACACTGGGCATTGTGCTATCCTTGACCTAACTGTGTCATTAGCAGGTCAGGTTTATCTGCGCCTGACCTATTTATAGAATAGCTGGTTAAGTAAATTCTTGTTGTAGAGATTAGCTACCGCTCGCGTAATTTTTCTTTGATTTTATACATCATAAGCTTTAATCCTGTAAACTTTTGCATCCAATTTCGTTCAGTCGTTTTTGCGTGAAAGGCCTCATTAAATATTAGTATAGTTACAAGAGTCCTCACAGTTGGGAAACAACCTCCTCTCTGGCACATAGTAATAAGATCAAGGCATTTAAACCCTGCCCGTCGGGGCTGCGGGTTGTTCGCAAGAGATACCGCGGCCTCGACATGAAGGGCTACGAAGGAACATGGTTGGTTTTTAGTCAGTAGAAGTCTGACACTACCTTTCGCTCTGCCCAAGAGCGGGAGGGGTTATTTGATGATTTTCCACCCGGAAAAAAAGGCATTTAAACGACAATGCATTTGAAGTGGCCGTCCAACTGTGGTCATCTGACGACAGTCTTTTAGAGAATAGTTTCATGGTCACTATGTTTTCTGAAAATGTCTTTACAATCTATTGTTTGTGAAGGTATTGTGTGACAGTAGCATATTTTTATCCGATAACAATTTGCCCGACCCGGGAATCGAAACCAGGACCTCATGCTCAGTAGTCTCGATAGCGACCACTAGAGCAACGAGACAGACAATTATTTTCTTAATTACTAGAGATACGCAGCCTATATACGTTTACTCAAAACAAGAAGGAGATATGAAAATCTTACCCTACTCTGCAAACACACTCATTGACCAACTGCACGAATTCAAATACAGATAATAATCAGTACCAACTGCTTTAAAAGGCATACATTGACCAAAATAACCTGTTTACAGCCACTAAAAAGCTATTTAGGCCCAAATAGCAGTATTAAAATTAAACCTAGTACTACCATGATGACGGGTGGCATAACCTCTTAGTTACGAAGTCGGTTATTAGATATCAATTTATATTTGTGATAATTTGACGCCTTTAAGGCATTGGCGCCGTTCGGTAGCTTGTGGTGACCATAGTTTTAGTGCTAGACACGGAAAAATTAGGTATGACTACAAAGATAATTTATTGGTTTATTCATAAAAGCAGTCTTTCCTGGTTTTATTAAAGCCTCAATAAAATCAATCGGTATCTAACTTAAGATATCGATTGATTCTTGAAGAAATGTTGAACGGTGGAGAAAATGTTTGAACATAATAAATCCACAAATCTTTGACTTGTCATCATTACTGGTTAATTTTGATTGGAAAGGGATCCACCATCTTATCTTCGGGAGACACAGGATTATAATTTCCGAACTGCTACCAACACTTTGACAAGAAGTTCATCGGACCCACAAGTCAACTCAATACAATTTTGACGTATCGATGACAGAATGTCACTTATATATTTTTTTATTGGCATACAACATCTTTTTTTTGCTTTTCTGCTTCTTGTAAATGGGTGTCTTCATCGGATATCGGTGTCCTACACAATACTCTCACTTGTCCTAATGTAACCACATCACCTTGTCTCCGTACCATCAAGTAAAACTGTATCAAGTCCCCGCCCACTGCGCCCGCGCCGCCCGCGCACAGCCTTCGGTGTCTCATATTTACTACGTTTTTTACTTTTAGTCGGCAAGCTCGGTAATTTGGCTGTTGAGTACTTACGAGCCAATTAGTCGGTCGTTTGGGAAGTTAGAGAGAGACCGCTGAAAGTGGGAAAGAGAGCGAGGGTTACTCCCGCGCAGTTACCTTTAAATTGACAAATTATGACTTTTAACGTACAACAATAAATAAATTACTAAAACTTACTTACTTACTTACCTTATCCTTATGATTCGCACATAATCACCGTTGGTGAATTTTAGTAGCGTGTACGCCTGCTTTCCTGCCTATGCAGGTACCTAATTTTATATTATTAGTTTTTATTATTTATAAGTACCTATACTAAGTTTAGCTATTTTTATTAGGCTTAGTTAATCAATAGTTTATATTGTGTTTTTATTTTTAAGAGTGTATTATGCTTATTCATTAGTCTAAGCAACATTAGTTTACTGCCATCTGTGGAGGCTTGTAAATGGCTTGTCGTGGAACAACTCATTATTAATTTAGGTATTGTTAGCTGTAAGCCACCCGAAGAAAATAAAATAATGGTATTTTGAGATACTGACATCGACTGTTCCTAACTCCCACAGGGTCAGCATTTGCAACCTAAGCGTATCATCATCATCATTTCAGCCGAAAAACGTCCACTGCTGGACATAGGCCTCCCACAAGTTCCCACCACGTTGACCGGTGCCATGCGTCTCGCATCATCAGCCTAAGCGTATACTAACAAGAAATGTCTTTTTTTTTTGGGGGGGGTGGGAAATCATCAAATAACCCCTCCCGCTCTTGAGCAGAGGGGAAGGGAGTGTCAGACTTCTACTGACTAAAAACCACCCATGTTCCTTCTTAACCCTTGCGCCGAGGCCGCGGTATATCTTTCGAACAGCCCGCAGCCCCGACGGGACTATAAATGTCTTTACATCAAAACCACAATTCTCTTGAAGTTTTCTTTATATTTCCATGCCGCAGTCACCTTTAACTCCACGAAATGTGATAATTTTCTGCGAATGATTCAACTTAAACTTTAGGGTTTAAAATGACTTGACTCGACCAACCGTCCTCTAAAACCCGATATTTCTCCGAGCTCATCAGGTGTCGATAGTAATTCGCACATAGCGTGAGTACTGCACATTATAACATCGGCACTGCTCGTAATGATATGCGCCGCCCACGGCCCACAAGCAAGTCAAGTGGCAACTTACTTGCCTCGCTTGACTTTTACAACTTATTCCACTTAATGCCACTGCTATCACTTTTTTATTATCCATCGTTTATCCTTTAATGTTGTAATAACTGGCTGTTAAATCTTTACACTGTTAGTAAAGATGTGATTTTGTAATCATAGACATTAATATCACATTTTGATGCAAGAGTGCAAAGTTAGTCATTGCACTCATGGTACATACTACATGGTAAGGTTAGGAATGCTTTCGTTTGTTACTTATGTTCTTTCTCCAAAATTAGTTTACTGATAATATGTTATGTCTTTTTATGTTTTATTATTATATACTTTTTTATTATTGATTGTAGTCAATCGTAATATTGACTTACGCCTTACTATTGTATCGAGTCTGGTTCTTCTAACCAAACAGATAGATGTGTTGCTGGGGAGTTTGTTCCGCCACTTCTTCTTTCCAGCAAAAACACTAGGAAGTGTCGAAGGGTGGGCGTTTTGGGGGACTGTCACTTGTAAATAAGTAAAGTAAAGTAAATTTTGACGTTCGAAAAGTGCTGATTATCAGCCTAGTTTAAATAAATGACTTTTGATTTTGATTTTTAGAATTTATATGAGATAAAATTAATCACACACCATCTCAGCAGTCACCTCCTTTCTAGCCATATCATCCTTCATACAGTACATCCATCGTTTCTTATGACTTCCTCGACTCTTATATTCACACATCTCTACATATTCCTCACGAAATTTTCTCATTCCTCCGCATCACATGTTCATACCACTATAACCGATTTCCACACAACTTTTCAGTCACCGGCGCCACTTACAGACTTCCTCTTATGTACCTACCCTTATTTTATCCATTCGCGTTACACCACACATTCCCTTAGCATTCTCATCTCAGCTACATGCAATTGCGTTTTATTCATCCCTTTTTTAACCCAACATTCTATAATGAATTACACCTATTTGAGACGGTTGTACAATAAAGAACATATACATAAATACACACAAACAAACACACAAACATACTGTGTTTACTCAACAGTGAGTAATTCGACCTCCACTATTGATTAAGGATCGATTCAGACAATTATCGAGATATCGATCTTTGTTTACATCGATTAGGTTAGTTTTAGGAGACAATGGGACCAAGAAGCTTAGTGTCGCTTATCGTTTTGACATATACCTAACTAGCTGATGCCCGCGGCTTCACCCGCGTGGATTTCGGTCAAATTATATACTAAAACCTTCCTCTTGAATCACTCTATCTGTTGAAAAAAACCGCTTCAAAATCCGTTGCGTAGTTTTAAAGATTTAAGCATACATAGGGATATAGGGACAGAGAAAGCGACTCTGTTTTATACTATGTAGTGATTACCAGCCTATTTCCTCTGAGATAAACAGTAAACTTCATCATCTACCTAGCCTTTTCCCAGCTATATTAGGGTTGTCTTCCAGTCCAGCCAGATGCAGCTGAATACTAGTATTCTACATGGAGCAACTGCCTATCTGGCCTCTGTAACGTCCAATGGGAAAAGGCTAGGCAGATGATGATTCATTATAATGATCGTATATTGTCGGAATCACCACACATCTACAGTAATATTATGAAGAGGAAAGATTTGTTTGTTTGTAACGAATAGGCTCCGAAACTACTGGACCGATTTCAAAAATTATTTCACCGTTGGGAAGCTACACTATCCGTGGGTGACATAGGCTACTTTTTATCCCTGGTGACGTCCGCTAGTTTATTATATATTAGTGATGCCAATTTCTAAGTTGCTCTCATGGCAATAAAAGTTGAACTATTGAAAAAACCTCTATTTGAATGGCCTATTTATTTAACTTTCCTTTTTTTCTATTGACTCGTTTATTTATTATGTTATGTTTCTTGTTACAGGTAAGTTCAACTCTTCAAGAAGCTGAGACTAATTAAGTGAATTTTGTTAATCAAAATAACTTAGAATATGTGGCAAGGTATGTTTAAAATTAATATTTAAACGAGGCTGGAAACCGATTCGACAAAAAATACAGAAGCAAACGAACATAATAATTAACATATTATTTAAGCCGTTTGGGGTTGAAACACTCGAGCCATGGGGTCCGAGCGCCCACCTAATATTTCGAGAAAACGCCAAGATTTGCAGACTCTTCACATGGCCAGGGGGCTGGCCTGTTTTTTGGTCAAAGAATCTTCATTGCTATCCAACGTGGCAATTCCAGTTGACAGCGACGTGGACGAATTTTTTGAAGCCTTTTTGATACTTGAAGATATTTTACAGTTCTCTTAACATTATTCCAATTAAATAACATTAATGAAACAATACTCAATTACGTGTTATCGATAATAACGATGTGTCGATCATCGCTTCATCAGTTATACACTCAAGGTCCGTGACGTCATCGTTACAGCAATAAATGAGATAATATTGAGTGTATAATATACGTAATATTATAATTATATTAAAACTACCTACTACTTTCCGTTAAAATTGCATGATCTTGTGACAAGTAGCAATTTTGTTTGGCATTTGGGTGTCAAAGAGCAGAGGAAAGACAGAAGTTCAATTAGTACGCATGCTGGCCAATCAAGCTATAAATCAAAATCAAAAGTCATTTATTCAAATAAGGCTGATAATCAGCACTTTTTGAACGTCGAATTTTACTAGAGACATCCCCCGAAACGCCCACCCTTCAGGCCTTTGACACTTCCTAGTATTTTAGCTGAGAAGAAGCACCACTTGAGTAATAAATAAATTGTTGGTTTTTACCGCTTTTAGTAATTAATTTTAGTTTGTTATTACTTAATTTTAGTTTGCCACAACAAGCGCAACCGTCGCTTATAATTATTGTATTTAATTAAATTATTATGTTTTTCCTCATAGAAGTAAATAATTGTATTCTTTTTGAGCGAAATAAAATTTCTTAAACCGTAAGAAGAAGTGGCGAAACAAACTCCTCAGCAACAGACCTCTCTGTCAGGTTAGAAGAACCAGATTCTGTACAACAGTGTGTAAGATAATATTTTTTAACTAACTGTTTAAAGTTGAACTTCTGTTTAACGTTTGTAACTTTGGTATGAAGACACGTGCGCCTCTTGACATGTGTATTAAAAAAATGAAGGCTCCAAAAATATTATTTACTGACCTTGGTGGTTAATGATCGCTTACGTTATTTTATCTGTACCACTTTATTTGATCACATAAGTAGGTGCTCCACAGCAATTGTAGAATCTGTCAGTTTTATCCTACAAGTATTAAATCTGAAAGTTCGTGTGAATGCATCGAATTCTCTTATACGGTACCGGTACCAAGAAACGAAAAAATTCAAAATTCTTCTAGCACAAACCTCTAACAGTAATCTGTCCACTAAAGCACCCATCACATCCAAATCAGGTTGTCCCCAGTCCGATGACATAGACTGAACAACATTCACTAGTAGGGCGCTAGGGCAGGGCTCGCGAGTAGGCGACACATGCCGTTATGTGTTGTTGTTCTCGACGCATTGTGTTGTTGGATGTAAACAGTTTGAGATAGCTATGTGTGGAGGCAATGGGATTGTTTGTGACAAGTTCGGCTTGTGTACTAGTTTTGAGTGACAAGATTTTAAGTCATAAGTCATAAGTCATTTATTCATTCGTTTAACATAGGTACAATAATGGTGGTAATATGTTAAGGAAGTAGACTTTGATGATGTGTTATGGTGGTGTTTTTAGGCAAGTAGAAATGCTGTAATGCTGGTTTAGAACGCGTTATAAGTAAGTAAGTTAAAGTAGGAAGTAGAATAATAAATTAAAAATTATATTTAGGTAGGTAGGTACATGACTTCTAGATATTGTAAGATCAAAAATGTCTACCAAGGTTGGTGCTTTTCTTTGATCAAGAAATGTCTTCTCCCTCTGGGCGGAGCAGACGGGTCTTACTGACTAAAACCCGTCCATGTTCCTCGAACAAATTCCGCAACCTTGGCAGGACTTTCCCACTACCACTTTCATTTGTCTCTCTCACTCTCGCGTAATAGACCTACGCTGTGTTAGTGAGACCGGATCATAATCCACTACACCTTCTTTTGATTACGTTGATTTAATCCCATGTGTATCCACTTGACAACGAGAACATTGTATCATGTCGTCAACAACAATCATTACACTATTCAACTAACCGTCTTCACCATACCCACCAACCGTATCATTACTTGTCAGGCCATGGTTACGCCACCCATCCGCTATTACGCACAGGGTGCTACAGACAATGGTTGTCGCCGACAACCAAGCGCTTCCTTCTTTTGTCATGCAAGTGGGTCGCCGGTCAAGGAATGTAGGCGGTGTGGTTGCTGTGTTAGCGAGGACGTTGTGAATTGGGGGGATATTGGTTAAGGGTTAAGTAACTTTCAGATGTCATTATTGTCACTGTTTGCCGAAGAGGTAGGTAAGAGTGGGCTACGAGGTCATCCTATTTCCATTCATCATCATCAGCTTACAGACATAGGCCTCCTCAATAGCACGCCAATCTTAATTCAAAAAAAAAATTGGTTGCCTGTAAAGTCGGTATACGGGCGAAAGTTTTACGTGACAACGAAAATAGAAGCGCAAGACATGAACCGGTGTGTATGCCTATCTCTCTCACTCTCTCTCTCTCGCTCTGGACGCGTGCCTCTCACTCGCTCTCATTGTGAGCGCATAACGTGAGCGGAGCGTAACGCAGTTTCTTGAAGTGTCACCCAGCAAACCAATTTATAAGACGTTGTCACGTCAAAAAAAAAAAAAATGTTTGCTGGGAAATGACTTTTTTTTTGGGGTCAAAAATCACATTTTACGGTAAAACTCAAAGTAGCACTCTTAAAACATTGTGCTAGTGAATGCTTTGAAAATGCTTTGAATAGTAAACGGGTCATGGAGGTAATTTAAGTAAAGTTAAAACCTGAAATACTAGTATTTACAAAAACAGCTGAGAAAAATTTGGAACTTTGACCCCCAATATCTCCGCAACTAGGAGGTTCCCAGGTATGGTCTAGAACAAAAAAATTACCGCAGTGGTGGGGAGAACAAATGCCCTTCGTTTGCGTTAAGGGTACTTTTACACCCTTTATAATATAATTTAAACCTATTCCTTCGGAAACCGCTAACACTGAAACCCCACCTCTCGCCTAACTCATTTCAATTGTCAATTCGCTCCGCTAATATTTCAAAATTACCCAATATACTATGAAGTATTTGACCATTAGTTTTTCACGTTAATAAATGTGCTCGATAGGAAATTATTAGACTGAAGGTAGGGTTGGCAAAACTGAATATAATATACTGAGTTTTAGACTTTTCGCCTTCACTTACATTTTCATTAGGATCGTAACGGAAATATCAAGTACTTAGATAGATTTGCTTATTATTGAGGCAATACGTTACATTTAACGAATATTATTATGCTCAGCTTGTAAATACATGTTGATTACATGCAGGAAAGCAATAATAATTAACATATCATGCACCCAAACCCATATTTTAGTCTTATCAAGGGGTATCGTATTACCCAGTGCTCATTGCGTTGTGGAAGTCAGATAGGCAGTCGCTCCATGTAAAATACTGATATTCAGCTGCATCCGGTTAGACTGGAAGCCGACCCCAACATAGTTGGGAAAAGGCTAGGCAGATGATGCACCCAAACCCGTATTCCTCACCATGTTATTAGATTTTTTAAATCAGGCAATGTTTTTGCAGTATTCTTACAAGACTTTATCAGTAGCAACTCGGAACAACAATAACTGGCGCAATGTGGATAATGTTTTGATATGCATGTTTGTCATTCCATAGATCATAATAAGTCTTTTTGGATCCCTGTTACGTCTTAAGACTAAGTTACATAGTTTCACCACCCCTAATCTAGCCTACAATCTAGACTCAGACTTGGACAGGCGAAAATTACGCAAAATTGTTTACTAAACAACGCGTGGGTGTCGGCATTCGGTGCCCGGTTGAGGCATTTTAAGAAACAACTTGATATATTTGTCCTGAACGAGTGATAGTTGCTTAATTCCTCGGAGTTAGGTTTATGGCTGTGGGCTAAGATAGATTGAGTTACTGAAAACCTGCTAGACTTTAGGGCACCCACATCTAGTGTAGAATTTGAGTTATTGGATAAAGTGAAGGCTGGATGTTTAAAGGCATCGTCAAACAAAATATTCAGATTCATAAAATAAAAACTTCTTCAACTCTGTCTGAAATCTTTTTGCTAGTTTAATTTGTTTTTATTTCTATTCAAAAAACACGCCTGCAATCGCCGAAGAGTTAGGCAGAGGTTGCACTGCACCATTACGGAGATTAGAGGTCAATGTTTCAACTATATCACAACGTTTTTTTAAATACATGTTTTTAAAGTTATAAATTGAATTTAAGTACCTTCATGACTCGTTAACTGCATCCATCAGGACAATGTTTTGAGTGCGTATTACATTATACATTGAGTTTTACCGTAAAACGTGATTTTTCACACCAAAACAAAAATTCGTGTTCCAGTAACAATTTTTGCGTAGGTTAATTTAGCTAAATGTACAGAATGCTTGCAACCTTCGTAAAGGGTCCGTTAAGGTCCTGATGACCAGATGTATGAACGTGGTCGAACCAAAAAGAATACGTAAGAATCGTAGCAGGTCCCGTCGGGGCTGCGGGCCCCGTCGTGACTGCGGGTTGTTCGAAAGAGATACCGCGGCCTCGACCCAAAGGGCTAAGAAGGAACATGGGTGGTTTTTAGTCAGTAGAAGTCTGACACTCTCTACCGCTCTGCCCAGAGCAGGAGGAGTCGTTTGATGCTTTCCCACCAACAAAAAAAAGGTGGCGGTCTGGCCTTCCCTCAAAGGAAAAAGGTGTGGGTTTATGTACATATTACCCTTTCCTCTGATAATCGCAAGTATAACATGTTACGACCACCTCCGAGCACGTCGTGGGAACACGCTGTGTCGTGCCGCGCCGCGTCGCCCCGCACTCGCTGCAATTACTGCGGGTCGCGGGTTTATCGCGACAGACGGGCGACCAGCTGATGTGACCATGGTTGAGACAGGATGGGATACCTGGGATGGTATATAAGGGAGAAGGAACTGGGGCCTAGTTGTGTCTAACCCAGGGATCTAGCTGTGCCTGCCGGGGCTGCTGGTTGTTCGAAAGAGATACCGCGGTCCAGAACCAGGAACACAAAAGGCTAACATGGGTGGTTTTTAGTCAATACAAGTCGCTCACACTCCCTTCCGCTCCGCCCAGAACGGAAGGGGTCATTTGATGATAACCCATCCGATCAAAAATAAGCTATCTAGCTGTAAACCTGTCATCTCAAGGCCAGATAAGATATACAGGGTGTAAATCAACCCATCACACAGTCGTTAACCAAGCATTCTGTACATCAAACAGTCAAACTAAGTACCCCTACGCAAAATTTTTTGCTGGGAAATGACTTTTTTTTTGGGCTCAAAAATCACATTTTACGGTAAAACTCAAAGTAGCACTCTTTAAAACATTGTGCTAGTGGATGCTTTGAATAGTAAACGGATCATGGAGGTAATTTAAGTAAAGTAATAACCTGAAAATCTAGTATTTACAAAAACAGCTGTGAAAAATTTGGAACTTTGACCCCCAATATCTCCGTAACTAGGAGGTTCCCAGGTATGGTCTAGAACAAAAAAATTATCGCAGTGGTGGGGAAAACAATTGCCCTTCGTTTGCGTTAAGGGTACTTTTACACCCTATATTTGTTCGCTCAAAGATGTGTTCATACACATACAATAATAAAATGTGCATGCAGTTTAACATAAATAAACCATGTGTGGTAACGCGTAATCCAAATCCAATAAATACTTGGAACTAGGTCCTAAGATCCGTAAGTCATGGTCTCCCGTATAAATCTCGGAGATCACGACCCGCCCGGCGGCGATCTACAAAGTGATTGTGCGACAATAGCGGCGCGCGCGCATCTCATGTATAAGTACTTGTGTTTACATACTCTGTACTAATCTGAGGAAACTGCTGTGTTGGTCCAGTGGCTGTCAGTACGGTTATTGAGTGAAAAGTCATGGGTTCGATTCTTAGGTGGGAGTATATTAATTTGTTTAGTTAAATTACTCGTCTTCTTTTTTTTGAGTCCTTGTGGTGTATTTTTTTTTAAGTTAATTGTTACTTTAGGTTATTGTTTCGTTTTTTTTGCAATAATGAATAAAGTACGGTCTACTAATATACAACTAAACTTGTAAAAAAACACAAATAATGATTTTTCAATTAATAATGTTATTTATGTAGGTACCTTTAATCCATTTTACGTTATCAAAATCATAATTTTTTCCGAAGATTATGTTAATGAACAACACAAATAGATGAATTTTATAAACAGCTAAGTTCGCGAATGAATCTAAACCTTGTGTGACAGTTTTACATTCTCTTCTGTACAAGTAGCGCCGCCTAGCGGTAAGATTAGAAAGTTAATACTTTGAATAGGTACCTACAGGAAGATTTTTTTACAACGTTCAAATTTTTTTTATGGGATTACAAAGACATAATTTTTGAAAAAAGTAAAAAAAATATTATATAAAATTTTCAAAATAAAATATTAATTTAAATTTTGCATGGTGACATGGTAACTATGTGATGCTATAAAATATCTTAATAATACTGAGTGATACTAAAGAAAAAACACGGATTTCATTATTTTCAATAAAGATCATGTAAGTGATAAAAAATCGTCCTTTTATTTCTAAATATTTTTCATTGCTCCACGAACGACAAAAATATCGGCAATGATTATTCATGCCATAAAAATCCGATAAAAAACTTGATAAAAATCAGCATAACATTCATTAGCAGTGAATCTCGCATAAAATAACGGAACTATAAAATATCTACAACATACGTCACATTATCAAACGTTCCGCCGATTACAAACGACTATTTCGACGTTTCTCTCAGCTGCGATGGTGGTGTAATGGTCAGCATAGTTGCCTTCCAAGCAGTTGATCCGGGTTCGATTCCCGGCCATCGCAGATCTTTTTGCCTTTTTTTATTTTGTTAAATATTTATTTATGATATTTTAATGCTTTTTCTATGTTTTATATCGTTTAAATCATATATTATCATATCATTACATGTTTTATTAAAAGTTTTCGACATCACTAGGCACATGCTTAGTTTCCTAAAGATCTAATCTGAATAAATTAACTGTAAATGCATATAAATGAGTTGAAATTATGCAAGAATAATAAAATAACAGTGTTATGTAACCTATACTTTGTGCGAATTACCTATTGGTTTAGTAATAAACTAATCATGCATTTATTATAAATTCTTATTACCTATTTATTGCTAGTATTAGTAACCATAAATGACTCATTATCTTATTTCTGTTTCATTGAAGTTTAGGCGACTCTTAAAACAATGCTTAAATAAAAGCGGGCTGTTGAACTTTCAAGTCTCGGCTGAACTTTGATCATAATAATATAGAACGATACGTTATTAAGACAGTTCATTAGATAACGCCTAGTGTCAGTGAAATTGAACATTTTCTTAGCAGATATTTTTGAGGCAAATCTTATTTTAGGATTTCTATTGATAGAGTTTATTTTATTTATTTAGGGACGAAAAACAGTTACACGTTACAATTTGTAAAACAGAGCTTATTATATTCATTTAATAAACGTATAACCCACACTATTGTCGACGGATTCAAATAAATAAAAAATATCTAAAAAAGGAAAAGACGGACGGTCACATAATTATTAATTTGTGAATTAAAAGAAAAAAGAAAAGCAAGTTATGAAAGGTTGTCGGTCTGGGTTCCAGCAGTAGGAAAGTTAAAATATTCTTACGGTGTTAATGACTTCGACATAAAATAACTCGCTGGATAAAAATTACCTACTTCAATCTTGTTTTAATTATAGGTAAATTGAAAATATTTAATTAAAGAAACGGTTTACTTAAAAAAACAACACTTAAAAATGCCCCAATTTCCTAAAATAATAACTACTTATACAAAATCTTAAAACGAAACCTCTGACACACGAGGTCATCACCCTGCTAGCCCCTGCAAACAATAGCGTAATTATACTACCATACAATATTACAATTACAAACAAATTACTGACTAATGCCTTTTTTTGTATAACTCTTGGGTGATCCAGATGTTGGAACCGCTATGTACAGTCATGCACAGGTCAGTAATAATTAAAACTAGGAAAATCACCTTTATTTATTTGAACAGATTGCACTCAAACTTTGCACCAACGTTCAGCAAGCCAACATGACATTTTAACTTAAAAATTGAATGCAATAATAATTAAGCATAGCTTTATTGCAGAGAGCAGTGGTGGTGGCCCCGACTTACGAACAGTAAGTCGTGGGTTCGATCCCATGCAGACGCATTACTTTGTGTAATTTATTTCATCAACACTGCTCTCAAAAGACGGTGAAGGAAATCATCGTCCTAGAACCAAAAAATTCGAAGACTTGTGACATCTACCAATCCGCACTGGGCCCGCGTGGTAGATTATAGCCCCTCTCAAAAGAGTGGAGGCCTGTGTCCCAGCAGTGGGAACATTAATAGGCTGTTGATGATGATGATAGCTTTATTGCTACTCGTTTAATAAACTATCAAGGCGTTTAACAGATTCATCGCCTGGGTTGTGGGCACATATCGAGCAGTAGTCTTTGTTGCGTCGGCTTAGTCAATGTCCACCATTTTACTCCAAAATTGCTAATAGTGAGGCAGTAATCCACTTCGTTTTTGCCGATGTTCCTAAGGTGGCCTCGAAGGTCTTTAGGGTCGAACTCCTCAACTCGCCACACTATTCCCAAACCACTGCAACTCCTGTGAGCCAGAATCAACAGCGCCAAATCAATGAAGCTCGACGAAGTCCCAGAGAAACAATTTAATTGTTTTGGATCCCGCAAAGAAATTAATCAGAATAGTAAAGCGGAAGAGTATAAATAATATAATTTCCACTCCAGACTCCTCAATTTCTAAATAGCTTAGAAGTTAAGGACCCTAGTTTTACCCTTTAGCTTTGCAGTGAACGCCCTATAGATCAGCTTTCGGAAGAGGTTCGGTCAAGTGGTTCTTGTGATGCAACTTCGCTCTTGGCTTCTGTCATGGCAATTGTGATTATGAGACTTTGCCATGCTAGGAACCACGTGTCCTCCTGATTCTGACCATTTGCCAAGTGTGGGTTATTGTAGCTTAATTTGAAACTGAGTGTTGATACCGGTCTTTGAGCTTTTGTTACCAGGTGGTCACAAATAAGTTCCAGGAAATAAGGATCCGTATTAGGGAAGGAGACTTTGCAGTTCACGATTCAACGTAAAAAACATCGCTATGATAAACTTAGCCCTTGATTTAGAGCAATGACTTTTATTCAAAGAAATTAACCTATTTGGGCATACAGGGCCGCATTTGGACATTTTATAGCATGTTCCTTATCACATACATATATAAAAGGGCTTTAGATAAAATCATTTGCGTGCAAACTACAGGAAACCATCAGATTTTATTACAGCCCTAATTTGGAAGAAATATAAGATAATATTATTATGTTCGTAGTAACTAAAGAATTTACTCGAAACTCAAGGAGACATAAAGCATGTATACAATATCCTACTCAGCGCCGTTAAATGCGAAAATTTAGATGGAAGGGACCATGTGACGTGGAAGCGCCATGTTGTGTCGAGTGCGCAGGCGCGAGATCTACCATATAAGGGCTGCAACGCGCCGCCCTGCGCCAGTCGAGGCCGCGTGCGACGCAAGGTCACACACTACCGGCCAGGGGTGACTGACTCATATAAAAATTCACACTATCGAGTGAGATTTACGACTTTGATTACCCTAAAAGGCGTAAATACGGAAGAAAAAAATGTTTTAATGTGACGCGATGAGAATCATTATTATGTTGATGGATGGAAAGAATGAAATAATCGTAAATTAAATTGTTTTTATTTTTATCTGTCGTACCCTTGCGTCCGGTCTTTGACTGCGATCGATCTTATTTGTTTACACTTATCGATGCTTTTGTTTTAAAGAATTCGGAAGGAGGGGAAATGTTTTCATCGGGATCAATTAGCCATGTTTGCTGAGTGAAGTTTTCCGTTTAATCTCATGTTTGTTTATGCTTAAGAGAGCATGTTTGCTTGTTAAACCAGTCACGAAATATGTTCTTCTACAATGTGATGTGCTCAGAATAATTTTGTGTAATTTAAAATGGTTTACACTGAATACATAAAAAATAAAGCAGCTTATAAAGCGGCACGTCAATCTAATCCAAAGATATCTTTCAGTGATTCAAATGATGCTAATATAAATTTTGCCGACAATTCCTGCCCCGATGCAGCTGATTAATCTCATAATACAGCTCATTACCTTCCAAAACTACACCAAACACATGACCAAACCAAACCAAGGATTCTTGTAAGCAACAAACAAGTAAGCCAAATCACCTATGACCAAGCTTAGACACAAATCCCGACCTAGACCTTAGTAAAATCACGTAGGTAAATAATAAAAGTAAATTAGACGACCCTGACATTGCCTTATATCTAGCATCTGAGCTTTGCCATGAAGCAGGTAGCTGGTATCACCATATATGATCAATACGCGCGGATGCGGAGCAAGATCTCACCTTGGACCAAGATTGTGATTAGTCGTTAGTTGATCATAACTTTCCGTATTCGATGATTCATCTGTGCGCGCTGTGGATTATAATTTTATACTATTATGAGCTTTATTAATATCGTTTGTCTTATTTATGGGTTTGTTAATTGGTTGATTGTTAGAGTTGATAGTTTAATTTGCATTATTACCGAAGCAGGATAATATTTTGTTATGTGTTTCATCGCTGATTAACTCTTTGTCTATATTTGAAATGTTTACTGAGATTTTACTGTAATTTTTGAGTACCTGCCCCAGTAGCGCATAGCAACAAAACACTATTAAATTCAATCTATTATTTTGATGGTATCACACAATCTAGTATAACAGATTGAGCCAAATCAAGCGCAAAGTGAGAAGAATTGTCTCTTTCCAAAATACATTCACATAAATCGATTTCTACACAAATTCTTAAAAGCACCATTCTACCGATACATTTCTTTTAAAAAGTATGAGTAATACTAGCATTTCAACTCTCATCGCATCCAGCATCCACTAAGGACTTCCCTTGAGGAAGTTATTAAAATTGACACATTAATTATGATCTTCCGATGTTCGTGCAGAGTTTCGGTAAACGGAGTCGATTTTAATTAAACGTGAAACAAGGTGATTACAGAAACTTTTTACTACTGAGGAAACTCATTTGTCCTGGATGTTTTAAGCATCTTATAACAATGTGATAAGGTCTGAATTCGTTGTTACTGTTTTAGTTTTATTTCTTGGGGTTTGGAGAGGTCATCTAGATCGTAAACGTGGTCATCTGAACTTGGATCTGTAGGCTGTTTTTAGATGTTTCCTTATCAAGAATTTGTTTTGTCATCTTGTTATATATAAATTCCTTGTTGTTGGGGGCGAGCCTATTGCCATCAAGCGGAACCAGACTCCGGGCTGCTGTGACGAAATTTATGATAGAAATAACTTTTAATGAATACTTCACCTCACCTTGAAATGAAACCTCAGACTGCATGCTTAGCAGTAGTGTACTCGACTAACAAATCTTTTATCTTGATTTTATATTCTCGCATACAGAATTGTTTAATAAAAACATCGAATTCACCAGCAACTACACTATAATTTGCGTCGCAAATATCTGAATCAGAAAACAAAACAATAGAATTCAAAACATAAACAAGTTTATCAATAATCTTTTATAATGATATATTGTTGTTTTAATTCAATGGATCATTTGGTATTGTTGGTCGGCGTATGCGCATGCCTTGGTTCTTTGACCAAGAACCCGTCTCTTTTGATTGATGGAGAGTCTTAGACGTGACCTTCTGACATTTTCTTATCAATAGGAAGTCTTGTATTGACAATTTTGAGTGCCTCAGGTTATGGAAGTAGAGAATGACTTTGACAAACATTGTCTGCTTTGAAATAATATTTAGTTTTCTCTCGTAACGAGTCCGTTGCTCGTAAAGGCGTGAAAGTTGTCAAAATAACACATTTCCGTTTATTAAATAATCATTTCGAAATTAAAACATCTAGGCAAAAAACTAGTACTTACATTTAGGAAACAGAAAATTACTTTCAAAATTAAAGCCTTCGGTGTCTTTCCGTAAACAATTGTAAAAGGAAAAGCAGATTTCTCGTTGGCCTGAAAAGGAGATTTGTGAAAGAGTATTTTTACTAAAAACCAGAAGCATATAATGTGCAGCCTTTTCCCGATTATGTTGGGGTCGGCTTTCAGTATAACTGTATGCAGCTGAATACCAGTATTTTACATGGAGCCTTTCTGGCCTCCACAGCCCATTTGAACACGATGGTAAATCTGGTTGTCAGATTGTTGGGCTTCTGGCTCCTCGTAACAACAGTCACTGATCTATAATTAATGACAGCCAGTACCATCGGTTTAATGTTCTATAATAAAAAAAGATCCGCAAAATGGATCTGCATTCAAAAGTAAAAGCCCAAAGGAATTTCTCTCAACCGAGAGTGAAACTGAAATGCACCGCCAGCCTTGAACCCCGATCTTTCCGGTTTGGCGGCCGGCACAGCGGTGTATCGAACTTTAATTGAGTCAAGTGTATGTTCGCTCGATGTAAATGCATCTGATGCTGCGCTTAATGTGACAATTTATGTGTCGCGATCAACTTTGTCAGATGCTGAGTGTAGTTTACGATGGGTCGTGAGTCAGAGCGGTTAATTAATATAAAAGAGATGAGGTTTTGATTAAATACTATGGATGCTTGTTCGTGGAATGTTTTAATGAGCGTTACTGACTCGTTGGTCTCAAGTGCTACTGCTCAGTATGAGTTCTTGGGGTCGATTCCCAGGTTGGGCGAAATCCAAACTCCGTAAAATCCCCCGTAGACCAATGTCTAACAAGGATTCCGTGGAAGGAAGGATTTCGTGTCTGCTACTGCGAAAATTCCTGATGAATAAGCCCAACACTTTGCCCGACCCAAGAATCGAACCTAGGACCTCGTGCTCAGCAGGCGCGCTTGATATGTGTTGTATGAACATTTTGTTTAATAAAATTTTAATATATTTGACCAGTGGCCCGAGTATTATATCGCATTTAATATCAGAAGCGTATCTCATTTCGAGGAAGCTGACTGATATGGAAATAAATAGGTCAAACGTTAGCGTCAGTAATAAGAGGCTGCGGGTTGTTAGAAAGAGATACCGCGGCCTCGGCACAAGGGCTAAGAAGGAAAATGGGTGGTTTATAGTCAGTAAAAGTCTGACACCCGCTACCGCTCTGCCCAGAGCGGGAGGAGTCATTTGATGATTTCCTATCCCCAAAAAAAAGGGTCAATAATAAACAGTTGTCACTATAAATGGTTTACAAACAATAATAACGTAAAAGTAGTAGTGGCTATTAGCTAGGCCACTATGCCTCAACCACTGGGGGCCCAGAAATTAAGGGACCCTTAATTTCTTTGCCTTATTGCTTCGCAATTTTTTATAGTCTTTCAAATTCAGCCCTGGACTTTTATTTCGAAGTGTGAATTACAAAGTAATAATTAAAGGGAATTTAAATGTGATAAGTCTTATAATTGCTATTATATCACTTCTCTTCAAATATGAGTATCAAAAGTTATTTAAAATCAGTTAAACTAGAACATGAAGGAACGAAGAGGAAGACCAAAGAAAAGATGAATGGCTTGTGTGAGGAATGATGTGAAGGAAAGAAGAGTAAATGATAGGGTGACAACTGACAGGGAAGAATGGAAGAATGAACGTGTTGCTCCGACCTCAAATAACAGGCAGGAATTTGATTACGAGCTAAACTTGGACAGAAACATTGCGAACCAGCTGAAGGCACTGACATAAATCAAATCAAAAATCATTCATTCAAACTAGGCTGATAATCAGCACTTTTCGAACGTCAAAATTTACTGTACTTTACTTATTTACAAGTGACAGTCCCCCAAAACGCCCACCCTTCGACACTTCGTAGTGTTTTTTGCTGGAAAGAAGAAGTGGCGGAACAAACTCCCCAGCAACACATCTGTCTGTTTGGTTAGAAGAACCAGACTCGATACAATAGAAAAGTGTAAGTTAATATTACGATTGACTACAGACACAAATCAATAATAAAAATGGATATAATAATAAAAACATAAAAAAGACATAACATGTCAGTAAACTAATTTTGGAGAGAGAACATAAATAACAAACATTGTCTAACAAACTTCAGTAAGTTACCATGTCCGGCTGTGACCGAGTCGTACTAAAAGTTTCTTCCAAAATACTTCTTTCCCGATCATCAGCTGTTTCATTCAATGACTGTTCATCTTTTGTTCTTCGTCTCTAAGAGTAACGTAGTAGGAGTGAAACCTTGAACTAATTGATAGAGTGTTTGACAATGGCTGATCGGAACCGAACGTGTGCCGATAAATGGTTGTCTGACGCAATGGCTAAACGTTATTGGGTATAGATAGTATTGGTTGTACTCGTATGTAGGTTGTTTGTTCATCCATTTGGGTCGGGTCTTTTCCGTTATTGTTTCTGATATTTGATACTGCTTCGTTGGTCTAGTGGTTGCAAGGCGACTGCTGAGCATGAGGTCCTTGGTTTGATTCCCAGGCCAGGCATTGTTCCCGTCGGGGTTGCGGGTGTCCAGTCGGGGCTGCGAGTGTTCGCAAGAGATACCGCGGCCTCGACATGAAGGGCTAAGAAGGAACATGGCTGGTTTTTAGTCAGTAGAAGTCTGACACTCCCTTTCACTCTGCCCAACAGCGGGAGGGGTCATTTGATGATTTTTCACCAACCATAAAAAAAAAGGCAGTGTTATTGGATTATTCCATCATTTTTCAGTAGCAGCCACACGGAGTCTGGATTTGTGGCCGATTGATGGCAATTGGCTTGCCTCCTATTACATGGGACTTGAACATAACTGGCGAAATACGGGTCTACCTTAGGTACACCTCTGCCTATCTGTTTGGGGATTACAGGTGTGATGTGATGTTATGTTATTTAGGAGGTTTCATATTCTAAGTTTTTTATTACTCAATATTATTATTGTTCTTTAATTTAATATTATTAATTTATAAGTTAAGATGTCATAATGCGCCGTTCATTCTGCTGTCTACATTTAAACGTTATAAACTTGCTGTTTAATTATTTTTTAACTGAATTATTATATTCTGATGACTTAGGCATTTCATAATTGTCACGAGACTTCTCTTAAATAAAATCTGCCTTTTCCAATGACAAAGAAATCTTGTAGAGAAAACACAGATTTAAATTCTTCTGTGTCATCTTGTGAAGAAAATCTAGCCTCTAAAACAGCTGACAGCCCAAACAAGAACACTTACTTTGACATTAAACATTTATCACATAGTAATGAATCATCACAATTTCGCGTCAGACCCCTAGACGTTGTATATGTAGGTAGCGGTACGTCCCACATTGATGTACCCGCACTGGATGTGTCTAGCGTTTCACATCACTGGCTGGAGTGTAGACGGAGCTGAAAAGCTTTGTTAGTAGTGCTTTTTGAAATAGGGAAATGTGACACTGCGGTGTGCAATGACGCATCCAGTAGTTATCATAGAGCTACGTGAATATTGGCGTTTTTAGTAGACGGATTATTTTGACTGGTTTGCGGAATTTTGTTAAACTTAGGAATTGGAGAAGTGTCTGATAGAAATTAATTTAGAATAGAAGCGAATACTTGTCTTTATTAATTGTAATGTAGGTTTTTACAATAAAGTGGGTCCAGTAAAATTGGGAGATATTGGGGGTCAAAGTTCCATATTTTTCACAGCTTTTTTGTAAATACTAGTTTTTCAGGTTATAACTTTACTTAAATTACCACCATGACCCGTTCACTATCCAAAGCATCTACTAGCACAATGTTTTAAGAGTGCTACATTGAGTTTTACCGTAAAATGTGATTTTTGACAAAAAAAAAAATCGTTTCCCAGCAAAAAAATTTGCGTGGGGGTACTTAGTTTGATGTACAGAATGCTTGGTTGACGGCTGTGTGATGGGTTGATTTACACCCTGTATATATGCGTAGATGAATGCTTTAAAACTTATCTCCTTAGCCTTCTCCCAAGTATATCGGCTCCCAATGTAAACGGGTCGACAACAAAGTAAGACTGATTATATCAGACTTTGGACTTCTGAGAAACCATAGAGGCTGTCACAGATCCCCGTATGTCATCCTGGACTAACAGCCACACCTAAATCCACGGCCACAAGACAATTATAAAGGTTTCATCATCTGCCTAGCCTTTTCCCAACTATGTTGGGGTCGGCTTCCAGTCTAACCGGATGCAGCTGAGTACCAGTATTTTACATGGAGCGACTGCCTATCTGACCTCCACAACCCAGTTAACACTAGGTAATACGATACTCTTTAGTGAGACTGGATGTCAGAATTTCAGGTCACTGACTACCTGTAACGACTGCCAAAGCTCTATATATGGCAACCGGGACCAACAGCTTAACGTGCTTTCCGAGGCACGGAGGAAACTCGGTATGTCGGGCGGTCACCCATCCACAGACCGACCTAGGCAAGCACAGCTTTACCTAAAGATCGACCCGAGTGGCAGTTCTTATTAAGCCACGAGCTCGTCAGCTTCTTATTAAGACAATTATAAAGGTTCGTAACACGATTATGAAGTCATCGTAAACATGACATCAAAATCCTCCAAAAAAAAAGAACAACTGACAACATGGCGCCAATCATATTAACCTTTTAAGTTATTAATCTCCCAACTGCCACTCAGCTTCTACAGGTGATCGAGACGCCAATTATCTGAAAGTATCGGGTATACCGCAGTAATATGATCAATTGTGTCATTTATTTCCGTAGTCTGATCGTCAGCTGTTTATATTGGGTCATGGACTTATTTATTATTTTATTTTATTGTATTTATTAGGTCTACTAACAATATAGTTTACACTAATTCACAAGGAAAATTAAGACAGGCGTTTATACTTTACGCGAGCAGCGGCGGCGAGTCGATATTTCCCTTCAGGATTTTGCTAGCAAATATTGCATTATTCATTGAAACATCTTCGTTCTTCCAAGGTATGCATATTAAAGAATTTCAATCTCTTCTTGTAAGAACGCACCTTTTAGCTTATTCCCACAGAAAAGGCCAGATGCCAAACTAAGCGTTTTTGGATTATATCTATGGTCAAGCGTGACTGCTGAGCCTTAGAGACGTTTTGAGTTTGATTCTCAGGTTGAGCAAAGTAGTATTGTTCTTTTCTTCTAGAATATCTGATTGATCTGATGAATTAATGCCCAGTTCATCGCAATAGGTTCGCCCCCTGCATAGTTGCTGTAGATATGACAGGAATACCTCTGTTTTACACTTTCGGGGAACCAAGTGTGATGTTATGTTATGTTATGGATCTGGTCTTCATTGTCAGTTACTTAATTGTCTCATTATAATGGTCTTTCCAAGGCTGTATCGCTACTAGTAACTAGGTTATAGACATTGGCCCATGTAAACATTTCAAATTTTCAGCTGCATCCGTTTAGACTGGAAGCCGAACTAAGGCTCCTGATGGGATTGGTCCCGTCGGGGCTGCGGGTTTTTCGCAAGAGATACCGCGGCCTCGACATAAAGGGCTAAGAAGGAACATGGGTGGTTTTTAGTCAGTAGAAGTCTGACACTCCCTTTCGCTCTGCCCAAGAGCGGGAGGGGTTATTTGATGATTTCCCACCCCCCCAAAAAAAAAAAGGCTCCTGATGGGATTGGTCCCGTCGGGGCTGCGGGTTGTTCGCAAGAGATACCGCGGCCTCGACATAAAGGGCTAAGAAGGAATATGGGTGGTTTTTAGACAGTAGAAGTCTAACACTCCCTTTCGCTCTACCCAAGAGCGGGAGGGGTAATTTGATGATTTCCCACACCCCAAAAAAAACAAAAAGTCTCCTGATGGGATCTTTATGAGGTCCTGTGGTATTTTGGTTTGGTTGAGCTCATAATGACTGCATGAGTAATTTGGTTAAAATACTACATTAAACAATAATATTGATGACTTCATGAATCATAATATTCTTAGTTATCTGTTAGAATGATCTGAGATAATGCAGCGAGTCACTATTTTTAAAGATTTTTAAGTGGATTTAATTTTTCATACTATCCTATTTATTTCCCTGAAAAGGTTCATTAAAGATCTAGTAATGTTTAAGTCTCATTTAAAAGAGTACGAGCCTTTTTTTCTTTTTCTTTTGGGGGTGGGAAATCATCAAATAACCCCTCCCGCTCTTGGGCAGAGCGAAAGGGAGTGTCAGACTTCTACTGACTAAAAACCACCCATGTTCGTTCTTCGCCCTTCATGTCGAGGCCGCGGTATCCCTTGCGGACAACCCGCACCCTCGACAGGAAGAGTACGAGCGTATTGTTGTCAACCAGACACACGTCCAAACTGCGCGCTACTTCTGCTATTATTTATAAAAACAATAATACAAATTTACCAATTGATACCCAAGGTACACAGTAGTAAATACTTCAATATTAAGTTTAAATACTTCCTCTACCAAATCAATAATTACGAGAAAAATAAATTAATAAAAAATATAGCAACATATCATTACACCTACATGGTATTAAAAGTAGTACGGCAGTTAAGAGTCAAAGTATTGAAGTTAATAAGTGGACAGTGGGTAGGCAGACCTTGGTATTAACGGCTTTATTATGAGACAGAAAGGTTTACGCCTCTTATATAAGACTATTGATTTGGTGTATTTTTGAAAATGGAGAAAAACCCTTTTTTTATGGTGGGTGGAAAATCATCAAATAACCCTCAGAGTGTCAGACTTCTACTGACTAAAAACCACCCATGTTCCTTCTTAGCCATTCATGTCGAGGCCGCGGTATCTCTTGCGAACAACCCGCAGCCCGACGGGCGTCAGCCCTTGCGGGGGGCCCCTTCCATGTTGCTGATACCTCTTTGAGGCGAGCGTGGAATACGAACGCGCCGTCGACACGGCCTGTCGTCGTCATAAGACGGACGGACGGCGAGCTTATCCATCACTCACCGTCCACAGGCCCGCGTCTACGGTGGCCGGAAGCCATCACGTGGCCCCCGACGCCCGGAGCGCCTCCCGCGGCGATTGAGAAAAACCCTTGCGCTGAGTTAAAAAAGGAAGCGTTTTTCTTATAAAGTTACGAATTTACTGCCGTTATCGAGACAAGGAAAGCTTTAGTCAAGAAAATATTGTAGTGATTAGCAGCCTGAGTTTATCACTACATCAAAAACATTGTTTAGCTATGTCCTCACTATGTCCAATACTATTACTTCATTATGTTCCAAAAGTTCCTTAATTAAATCGGAATAAAAAAAAAAACAATAATTGAATATTAAACACATAGTCCCAAGCGGAACAAACCCGAAAAAAAAAACTCGTTCAATAAAACCCATTAAAATCTACAGGCGTTCATTTAAAACAATAAACGTTGAAATAAACAATAACCAAAATAAGTGAAATAACACGTTACACAAAGTCAACTCACTAAATAACATGTTATATCATATTATTAACTTTTTCGAGACAAAACTCAATTTCGAGAAATCTCCTTTTATGTACAGTAATTTCACGAAATGACTCGTTGTTTGCGAAACGTCAGTAAAGGAATTTGAGAGAAATGTGTTTAAATGACTGTAATGACATTTATGTATATGTGGGTGGGTAGGCAGACATTCAAGGTAGGCCTCGTCCTCATTGCTTACCTATCGACTTTGGCCGGACATTCTAATAAAAGTTTAAAGGCATTTGCATTTTCGTTTCCTATTAGGGTATTTCACCAAAGAAATCTAATTATTCCGTCAGATCGATTTTCAAAAAATAATGGACACATATTTTTTCTTTTTTCACGTAAACAAAAGATGAAGACGATACAGTGCTTCGAAAAGTCGTGTGACGTCACAAGGTTAGTACTTTTTTACAAACAAAAAAAAACTTTGACACGTTTTATTTTCGTCAATCTTTATTAATTTGATAAAATAAAAAACCTGTATTTAATATTTTTCGATAATCTAACTGACGGAGTAATTAGATTTTTTTGGTAAAATACCCTATAAGTCTTGTGTTGTGTTTAAGCCGTTGGTCCCGGGTCTCATTTGTACATCTTTGACACGTTGATTCTCGGGTCCTTATCCCAATTTTTAATTTTGACGGCACGGTTGGCGCAGTGGCTGAGCGATTAGACTGCTGCGCTGCGTGTCGCGGGTTCGATCCCCGCACGGAACAAATATTTGTATGGCCTACAGATAGTTGTTTCGGGTCTGGATATTTGTGTATGTGAGTTTAAATGTTTGTTAACGCACCCACGATACAGGAGAAATTCCTAGTGTGTGGCAACGTTTTCTTTAACAAAAAAAAAAATAAAAAAAAATTAGGTAGGTATATGGTTCAGCGCAGCATGTCTTCTTCTTCCATACTTCTCTATTTCTCATCATCTCATTAGACACCTCCTTTCTAGCCATATCATCCTTCACACACTCCATCTATCGTTTCTTTGGACTTCCTCTACTCTCATTCGTACTCAAAACTTTTCTCGCGATATTTTCTTCTTTCCTCCGCATCACCACGGCAACCTATAAAAATAAAAGAATTTGGAGCAACCTCAACCATTTTTGCAACAGCTATTAAATACATTTTAAATGTAGTTTAATCTCCTTTAGTGGTCAAGCAAAGTTATGACGTTAAGAAATAAGTTATCAAACTAGCATGTAAACAGGTAACCATCATTTTGCAAACACAATAATTATAGACTAGACTATGAGCCTCGTTCACGGTCTCGGGCGATGCGATTTGCAACGCGACTTGCGTTGCGACTTGCGACTCAACTTGCGACTCGAATCGTGAAATGACTTGTGACACGACGACTTGCGACATGACTTGTGACACGACTTGCGACTCGACCTGCGACATGATTTGCCGCAAACGCCTCGGTATTTGGCGTAGCTCGCCCTATACAACTGCTTTTATTTGTTTTTCTCGAGTCGCCAACGCAATATCCCTGTCGTTTGAACGCAAATCTCGTGGCCAAGAGGTTCTAACACAGACATCTAGATGTTACGAAAAAAAAACTAGATTCAGATCGATTACACCAATCATTGTAATCAAAAGGTTGATAGATAGAGTTTAGCCTCCAATCGGTTATTACACGTTACAATGTGATAAACGTTTAAACCACGTTTAACGTGTAATTATCTGATAATTTACATCTATAATGGCCATCGGTTAGTTTTGCATAAAAACTCTTTGACAGCGTACTTTGATTTATTTGTTTGTTGATTCGTGCAGTAAGATTTATATTGTCTGGTAACACGCTGATTTTTTGTGACATATTGCATGTTTTTCATGTGGTCACACTTGAAAGATTTTAGAAATTATTTAGAAAGAGTGTTCAAAGTAAAATGCTATAGTTTTTATCTACCTAGCATATCTTATCTTCCCAAGTATGCCAGCTTAGGTTTGTCTTGTATGGAATGCTAAAGAGATGTTTACGCGAATGGAAAAAATAAATACCAATCGAATTGAGAACCTCCTCCTTTTTGGGAAGTCGGTTAAAAAAAGAAATGAGTAGATAAGAAGTCTAAAAGTGGCGCCGGTGAATAATAAAATGCGTGGTATGCATGTGATGTGGAGGAATGAGGAAAATGTCGTCAGGAAAGTTTTGAGTAAAAATTTGGATAGATTAAGAGCAGAGGAAGTCCAAAGAAACTATGGATGGACTGTATAAAGAATGATATGGCTAGAAAGGAGGTGTCTGATGGGATGACGAGAAATAGAGAAGTATGGAAGAAGAAGACATGCTGCGCCGACCACAAAATGAATTGGGATAAGGGCAAGAGAATGATGATGAATGAAGACCTAGGCATAGAAAGATCTGCGGGTTGTTCGCAAGAGATACCGCGGCCTCGACATGAAGGTTTAAGAAGGAACAAGGGTGGTTTTTAGTCAATAGAAGTCTTACACTCCCTTTCGCTCTCGCAGTGTTTGTTTCGTGCTCGCAGTGTTCGTTGTTGCGGGCATTCGGCGGCGTGTGATTCGGCGTGGCGGCTTTCGGGATGACGTATTGCACTCGTAGTATAGTTTTAGTAATTGTTCTTCTGACATTTAAAAGTACCTGTAATAGTTTAATTGAAATAAATGCTTTGACTTTGACTTTTGCCCAAGAGCGGGAGGGGTTATTTGATGATTTACCACCCGCCAAAAAAAACAAAAGGTATAGCTAGATATTTTTGTGACACTCTACCCCAGGTCGTCAAGATCTTTACAACAAAAACATTATAATTTACCATATGAACATAAATAAACAATTAAACTAACCATTGAGTTCTCAGCAAGCAGTGACAAATACGCTGTTCAAAGATATTGAAACTATGGCGACATTCTGTTCACAGTTCGTTGTATATGAATATTATGCTAAGCGCGGACGCACTCTGCTTACCTACTGCGTTCTCGTAGCGTTAAGGTGTGTTCATAATGGGTTTTGTAGTGTGAGCTTTAAGTTGTAAAAGCTCTATAATTCTTGCTAACTCTACGTGCAAATGTGTTAAAGTTTCCCTTTATTTAGCTAATTCTTTTGGGATAACTGTTGTGCCAGTTTATAATTTTTTCTACTGTCTATATGGTCTGCTGATCCAGTTTTGGTACTCCTCTGCCAAACCCTTCAGGAAAAAACCGGCATGATGTTATGTCTATTTTATTTAATCTTTTGGTGTTGTGAAGTTTCTCTAATCAAGATAATGAAACATTGTTATAGATGGGTTTAAGAATCATTTTTAGGGTTCCGTACCTCAATGCGAAACCCATAAGGATCTTCTCGTTGTCCGTCTGTCTGTAAAGACCCTTTATCTCGAGAACGCGTGGAGTTATCGAGTTGAAATTAAAACCATATAGGTACTCAGGTCTACAGTCCCTTGAAAGTTTGAAACCGTTAACAAATTAAACTTCTAAGTTTAGTTTTAAGAGTTACACTCTCTTGTAACCACACCCTAAGTTAGTGCAGATTAGTAAATGTAAACTAATAACAGTATATTATACAAACGGCGACAGTATTATGCGACACTTGTTTAGTATTGCGCTAACGTACAGTCGGGGCACGGGCAGAGCAAATGTCGCCGCACGCAATACTTTGTTGTTATGTTAAATAAATTGAAGTGCTAGTGGCCGTTGGGAACTGAGTGGCAGACGATATTATTGTGGTACAGTACCCGACGATAAATATTGCACATCGACCTTTGGAAATTGGTGTATTTTATACAAAGAATAAAAATAATTTTCAAAAGAAGCAAATCATAATTGTTTTAACAGCTCCTAATAGATACCGGACTGTTTGTATTTATTGCATCAAACCTAAGTAACACGAAACAAAGGCAGCCTAGGGACATGATGGTTTAGGGCTATTTTTTTAGTGGGTGCAAGACCCAAACAACCCAGCCGTTTCCCCGGACGCTGTGTTATGCGTCAGGCATTTTTCAAAAATTAAAAAGGTGCCAATATAATTATGATCGTTTCTTCAACAGTCATTATATTTTATTCCAAAAATAAAGCACAGTTTAGATTTCATTTGTCAAAACTACTCATAGCGTATCCTGCCGGAAGAAGGGGGACATGCCGTCTCTCTTCTATCATGTCATTCAACCTTCAACATCGTCGCTCTAGGTCAAATATATCGCGTGACCATGAAAACCGAACAAAAACAGACGAATAAAGATCGATAGGTCTCCTTTACGTTTGTTCACTAATATTTACAGAGTTATCGATAATTATTACTTTTTGTTACACTTGATTAAATAAATGTGGTTTTTTGGAGCGAAGGACAACGTATAGTGGCAATGTAACTAAAACGTGAATGCATGTTTCAATTCATTGTTTCTTTAATAGTTTTGTCGGTAAACAAAAGCTCTCGGAAATCATTAACTTCTTTAAGTCTACAAAAAGTTAAAGTGTAAGTATGCCCGTCAAGGCTGCGGGTTGTTCGAAAGAGATACCGCGGCATCGGACACAAAGGGTTAAGAAGGAACTTGGGTAGTTTTTTGTAGTCCCTACCGCTCCGTCCAGAACGGGAGGAGTCATTTGATGATTTCCCACCCTCCAAAAATAAAAAAAAAACTCTAGAGTAAGAGGATCATTCCAGGCAAGCATGCTCCATCATTGCTTAACAGCAGTCAAGATATTCTTAAGTAAGATAGTGGTCCATTGCGAGCCTATCTAAGTAAACATTTTTTTTTTAATCCTGCCACTTTTGGCAGCTGGACTTAATTTGTAGATCACTGCAAGAAGATTTGAAAAACAAAACCTTTTTGTTTTCCCACTATATTTTACCAGCCTGTATTCAAATATCTCAAACAGCCTCCTAACCTCAACTTCTCTTATTGTTTCAGCACGCAAACGCAGTCCGTAACTCAGCCCGCCTGATCATGGAGGCTCCACAACCAGAATCCGACGATGCTCTCACTTTAGCCAGAGCCCTCCGTACACGACCTCCTGTCAACATGCTTCCCGCAGCCAAGGCTGGCACATTCTTCGCCAGAGACAACCTCTCCAACTTCATAGACTGGTGCCGAAAAGCACTTGGGATCCTGGAATGTCTGCTCTTCGAAACTGATGATCTCTGCCTGAGAAAGAATGAGAAACATGTAGTTTTGTGTCTTTTGGAAGTCGCAAGAAAGGGAGCAGTTCTTGGCATGCCAGCGCCGCTTCTGGTTCAAATGGAGAAGCAGATAGAAAGAGAGTTGGCAGGAGAGGAACTTAGACCTGATGACTCGGCACTTGGCCTCGTGCCTTCGGCTCCTCAGCCTCAGCTGGTGACGAATGACTTGAGGAGTTTGGACGAGAGAGTCAGAGACCTCGTGGAGAGGTGCTCTTGTCCTACCCAGTTCCCGATGGTGAGGGTTTCGGAGGGAAAATACAGGATTGGTGATACTAGAATGCTGATCTTTGTCAGGGTGAGTTATCATAATTTATATTTTGTTTTTTTTTTTTTAATTTACCTGGACACTTTTGAGGCTTTATAGGTACTCAACTCATGAAACGTAAGTACCTACTAGAACACCTTGAAACGCAGCTCCTAATAACTTAAAGAACGCCCTACTTCTCTGCCCCTACTTTCATCCTACCCTTATTGTGTAGAATGAAACACTTTTAATAACTGTAGCAAAATTAAATTGACAAAGAAAGAAAAAAAGCCCTCAAATTCCGTCTGGAAGGGGGAATCCATGAAATTGTTCTCGTTGTAGGTCTAAATGAGGTTTCCTGTCTAGACGTGGTCCCATTAAAGCACATGACTTGGAGAATTGTTCGACGCGTAGTATGTTTTGTTTTGTAAGTGCTTTCAAGCTGCGATAATTCAGTTTATTTGTAACGTGATTCATAAGCATAGCTTTAGAATATTCAATATGACTTGAACAAGAGTTCTTTATAATATAAAATACATAAACTCACGCCCTTTTCCTATGGAGGTAGGCAGAAACCACAGGACACCACCTGCTACGTCCTACGATCCTTTTGCGTCGTCCACATTCATACATCTGGTCATAAACGTGTTCTTTTTTGGTTTCGTTAATCATATTAATTTGTATTCCTGTATATATGCTGTTATGAAGATGTAGGTAATTCCAAAGTAATGTCATACAACTCATGCTTGATTATGACAAAGTTTGTCTTACTGAGAGTAGACTTGATTCAATGTAGGGAAACGCTGGAGGCTGATTATCCTAAAACTTTACTAATAGAGTAGTTGACAAAAAAAAAACTAATTAGTCCGTCAGATAGATTTCCAAAAAAAATGGGGACGTATTTTTTTGCTTTTTTCACTTAAACAAAAAATGAAGACGGTACAGTGGTTCGAAAAGTCGTGTGACGTCACAGGTTGGTACATTTTTTAACACGTAGTGACGACACAAGCCCCCACTCATGATTGTCACGTTTTATTTTCTTATTTTGTTTATTAGTTTGATAAAACAAAAAACAAGTATCCGATATTTTTCGATCATCTAACAGACAGACTAAACAGAATTATATTTTGTTTTATCACGAAACATCCCTATTAAAACCAACAAAATACAGACTAGTGTTACAAAAAAGCAGTGCGAGGAAGTCAAACTTAAATAAATAATGTTTCCTTCCTCCAAACATGAATCTTATTAAAACTTCACTTAGACTGCTGTCCACCTCTCAAAGTGTTCACAAAATACCATCATTCTAACACAAACTCTGTGGACAGAGGACCCCTGCGCAGGCGCAGCTCTGTCGCCAGCGCAACATTGCGACATTCTGTAAACAATGCGGTTGAAAGGATCACACCGTTTGCTTAACCTGAAAATATTCATCTTGACACATTTAAAGGTTCAAGGTTAAAGGTTCTCGTTTAGTACTGAAAAGTAAAAAAGAGTTGAAAGGAGGAAAATCCCTCTGTAAATGCGAAAAATATTGTCTTTTCTAGCAAATGGGAAAGTAACGAAAAATCTAGGTAAGTAATACCGTAATTTTAGAAGCGTAAAACAAGACACTAAAATCAAACATTAAATGACTCAAATGAATACAGCAGCAGAATCACACTGTAAAACATATAATATGTTTTCAATACAATATCAAATGTTAGTCTTAGTATAAACATTATCAATTCCAATTATACTAAGTTACGCTTGGATTTCGTATCAAAACATTGCCATTAAGCCTGCTTTAGTTTGAAACAACGAACGCTATATTCATTAGCACTAAAAATAGATCCAAGTGCCTTTTAATGAAAAAAAAAAAACATTCGCACAACTATTTGCTCCAACCAAGCTTAACTTTTAAGGTCATACAAATAGCGTTCCAATTCCCTCGACGACGGATCTATGATTCATTCTATTCGATTCCTTTTTTGGTCAAATCGAATGGACGCCTCATTGTAGAAAACGACTTTCGACCTTATAAGCGCCCATTAGAAACTGACCTCTCGTTTTAAGTGATTTATATACGGAGGCAGGTCAATTTATAATGGGTTTTTGTACCGTTCCAAATTTAGGAAAACCTCGAATTAGGAACAAGTGTTTAGAAGGGAAGGGTCAGTGTATATTGGATGTTATCTATCGATCCATATTAAGGGATGCAAGGCTATGAGGGGAACGAGGTCAGCAGACTTGTATTGATTGGGAGTATCAAGGTAGCATTCCCACGGTATCAGAGAATCTTTATTTGGAATTTCTAATAAACGAGTACTAGAGAGCTCAAGATAAACTAGTCCTGTTAACCGCTGGTGTACAACGGCTTGCTCTTAAGTTGAACCATGAGATCGGGTTCCGAATTGAATGCACTCTCTAGTACAGTAAATCTATTTCTAGTGGCTACTGTTAAAGTGAGAGATATCGTACTGAGTTTGTTATTTTATTGGAATTTTATTGGAAGATACTCAGATGAATTAATTCACAGAGATGGCTGTGTGTAAAATATACAGTTTTAAAAGTACTTATTGCACCACTTATAAAGTGTAGATCTTTTGTAATCTTCACTTAACAATAGCTCCGATGTTTTATTAGAAAACAAGCATTTTTTTAAATGTGTCCTTAAATATTTTGGCACATTTAGGTCTACTATGAATCAATGGGATTTATTTACGGTTTATGTTAAGAAACGTTTAAACGTACCTATAACAGTGTTTTTGAACAAAAACAAAGGATTATCTTCAAAAATATTAAACCTTATTTTCTCTTTCCGCAGATCCTCCGCTCCCACGTGATGGTACGAGTTGGCGGTGGCTGGGACACCCTGGCCCACTATCTGGACAAGCATGACCCCTGCCGCTGCCGCGCCTCCCACCGCACATCACTCTCCGCGCGCCTGGCCCGCCCCAAACACGACCTGGCTGGAGCCACGGTCACCTACGAACGACCAGACGCTGGCCCGACATCCCTGCCCTACACCAAAACTGAGCCGAAGTCTTATGAGCCAATGTCCCTTCAATACAACTCCAAAGTCTACAACGAAGAACCGAAATCTGGACACTACCAGTCGAATCACAGGCTCAGTGATGCTCCTACCAGTCTTCCCTACCTGGGAGACTTAGACAGAGCTGCTTCTCCTAGCAGGAGGCATCTAGCTCCTCGAACTATCAGCCCTTCAAGGAAATCCTCATCCCCGGATCGAAGGACTAAGATCGTGACGTCGAACCACTTGGTCCCGACTCCACATGGGATTAGGAATAAAAGTCCTAGACCAGTGTCTCCGGCACCAGCAGCTGAAAGTGCTTCTGATAATGGATCTGAGGTGTCTGATGAAGGGTACAGGAGCCTAGGAGTGGTGGCCGGGTCTACGCAGGGATCACCCTCGACGAAAACTACGAACAGATATTCTTTGCACAGCCAGAACTCGATTGAAGACGCAGAATTTAATGGTGAGTTTTGTCTTATTTATTTCTTGTCTTCCAACTGATTTGAGCTCTTGTTCTCTGTAATCAAATATATGCAATTCAGATGTTATTCACATATTTTCTCATGATAATCTAGGTACACTAATATTATTAATATGTAAAACTAGCGGATATCAGTCAAATTATATGCTAAAACCTTTCACGAGAACTATTCTATCCATTGAAAACAGCATGAAAATCGGTGCAGTAGTTTTTGAGTTTTTCGCGAACAGACAGACGCGGCTGATCGGATTTGGATAAAATTTTATCATTTATATCCTTGTAGTATATTGCTTTGGTCAACTTTTGAACTCCTTGAAGGCAAAGCTAAAAGCTCATCATCACATCATCCTCGGGTGTGACTAATAGCTTCTTGTAAAATTTGTTGCATCAATGAATCTCATATTACCAATACAATTCAGCATCAAGCCAATTTAGATTATTGCTCTTATTCGTATCAATTTAAGGACTTAATTTAAATGGGACCGTCACACTCTGTGGTCTAGAATCTGGCACAAGCACTAATTCATTCTACTCCGTCCTAATTAATGAGCAAGTGGTTTCTATGGCTTTATAATAAATATTTATTGCTCTAAAATGAGTGACAGAAATCATCTGGATTACTTGCAAGAATTCTTTAGGTAGGTGACAATCATGGTGGTCCCATTGATTTGTTAAACGTGGGCAATAATTTAGGGGTATGTGGTGTACTCATGAAAATTAACAAATTCGACTCTGGGACTAAACATGAAAATGTTTTGAGCCACTCGTTTCTTAAAAATAACAGTCAATCGGATCAGTCTTCAGGTTAAACTGCGCTTGTCTAGGTTAGACTGTGGATGGGCACCCATTACATACTAAGTGTCCTCCGTGCCTCAGAAAGCACCAGTTTTACAAATGGGTATCTTATAACCCAGTATTGTGGTTAGGCAGGCGTTCTAAACAAAATACTGGTATTCAGCTGCATGCAGTAAGACTGGATTCCGACCCCAACATAGTTGGGAAAAGGCTAGGCAGATGATATAAACAGTTGTAAAAGATGCCAATTTTCTCACGAAGTTATTCTTCACCTTTTTGGTAGGTTTCGAACCTCAGCCACTGTGCCTTCACTGCTTATTACCTACCACAAAATGTTGCTACTTCACGCATTTAAATAATTGAAAGCATTAGCCACTGCACAATACACAATTTTAACGATTATTTTAACTACCCGAGTGTCGACTCTTTATGAATATTGCACAAACAATATCCGCTCACTGCAATGTTTCGACATTTGTGCAAACATACACACACAGACGGACAAGCGGACATACAGACACGCAGACATAATTATGTGACTGTTGCTAATGTAAATAGTATAGATGAACGGCAAATAGGATGTCGGTAACAGCTGTATTTTATCTGATTCAATATTTTAATAGCGAATTGAATAGAACATTACTGTATCTGCCTCGTTGGTCGCAAGCTGCTGAGCATCAGATCCTTTTTTTTGGGGGGGTGGGGTGGGAAATCATCAAATAACCCCTCCAGCTCTTGGGCAGAGCGGATGGGAGTGTCAGCCTTCTACTGACTAAAAACCACCCATGTTCCGTCTGAGCCCTTGCGCCGGGGCCGCGGTATCTCTTTCGAACAGCCCGTAGCCTCGACGGGGGAGAGCATGAGGTCCTGGTTTCAATTCCCTGATCGGGAAAACTGTTATTTGGTTTCTCAATTAGAATTCCAGTTTGATGGCAATAGGCTCGATCCCTATTACTTAGGACGTAAACAGAACTGGTGAAATGTGGGTGTTGGTATTGGGTACTCTTCTGTCTAACTCTTCGGGGATTGGACAGGCGTGGTGTTATGTTGTAACTGTATCGTATAGCGACACAGTTTCAAAATTTTTATGTCAGCTTAGTTACTGGTTATCATCATCTGCCTAGCCTTTTACCAACTATGTTGGGGTCGGCTTCCAGTCTAACCGGATGCAGCTGAATACCAGTATTTTATATGGAGCGACTGCCTATCTGACCTCCACAACCCAGTTAATACTAGGTAATACGATACTCTTTGGTAAGACTGGATGTCAGAATTTCAGGTCACTGACTACCTGTAACGACTGCCAAAGATCTATATATGGCAGCCGGGACTTTCTGAGGCACGGAGGAAACTAGGTATGTCGGGCGGTCACCCATCCACAGACCGACATAGGCAAGCACAGCTTTACCTAAAGATCGACCCGAGTGGCAGTTCTTATTAAGCCACAAGCTCCTCAGCTTAGTTACTGGTTATAAAATATCCAAATAGCTGATTCACGTGTTAAAACACCTTTCTTATTCTCACACTAACTGAAAATAATAACAAGTAATGTGAGTTGCACTTCTTTAAAAGGAATTTAAAAAATCAAAAATCTTGCTATATTATCTATCTTCTTAAGTTATTTCTCACACATTTTGTTGTACGTAATATTTCTCAAAAGACGGAATAGTGGATTCTCAAGGAAAATTTAAGCGTTTTTCCTAAGATGGCCAGAGACAAATGCAACACTCCTGTCACCCGTAACAGCACACACGTGTCTAGTCTATGTACAATGTGTACTTACAATACACATGGCCGTATTTGTGTAGTATTGTGTAAATTTCAGCTCAAGTCATTATATTTGACGTGTTATTGAAACGTTGCTGCAAACAGACGTGCAACCTGAACGAATATTTTGTGCACACGCCGTGTGTGGCACAAGTTATGGGAGATCGCGATTTAAAGCATGAACATCTGTCTCTCTGATTGTGTCTGCAGTAAAAACCGTGATTTTTTTAAATTTCCTTCCCATCTTTTTCGATTCGCTTCCGACAATGTTAGAATGTTTGAGCACCTGTGAATAATTGAATTTATGAGTAGTATCAATGGCTGATGCTGCGCTATAGGTATATTATCTTCTAATATATAAACATCTGGTGTCACGGTGTCTGTGGTGGACTCCTCCGAAACGGCTTCACCGACTTTTATCTTTTTTTCTGTATACCTATTTGTTAGGTATGAGAATTGGTCGTAATGCATTTTTTTTAGGTAGTAGATTGGAAAAAGAGCATTACAACGTGTGACGGATACTGCTGTCCACTAATTATTCTTGCTGCAGGGATAATTCCATATTACCCACGCCCGCTACCTCTTGCTCAGTGGTCGCTACCTCTTACAACTTACGCCACTCATCCTGCAATTATTTTCGCAACTGGTCGCAGCGTACCGTTAAATTGCACTGTCCTCACTAAATGAAGAGTCAACTGATGTTACATTGTGGATAGAGTACCTAGCTAAAATGCACGGTGCATTCCTGGTTAATTAGTCTAAATACCATCCTCATTTTCCTGAAAAAGCTTTCGACATCATCATCGTTATTTAAGTCGAAACTCGATTACTGCAGAAAATAAGGCCTTCCGACAGGATAAAACTTAACCACCTATTTGTTTCCTCCAAAATACCAGGCCACAATATTCTCCTTTCCTGATAAAAGGATTTTATCACGCCTGTAATTACCTAAAGGGCCGAAGAGTTCCTTTAACACTCCCACATTTCGCCAGATCCCAGACCCAGATTCCGTTTCTACTCAATGTAATATGAAGGCGAGCCTATACTTGCAATCATCAACCACCCACCCATAGCCCAATTATTTAGGGTCGGCGCAGCATGCAGCTTCTTCTTCCATGCGTCTCTATTACTCGTAATTTCAGCAGTCACCTCATTTCTGGCATCATCCTTCACACAGTCCATACGTCATTTCTTTGGTCTTCCACTCCTTTAACTATCAATCGGGCACAAATCCTTAAAACACTATACCATATCCATCCTTTCACAAATCAATGACATCACAATCAAGGCATCGTTACATAAGAAGTCTATAAACACAGGTATATCTTTGGTAGTCTATCTGACAGATGTGTTTTATGTTTAGACATTCTTTAGAGTACAGTCATGTGTCAAATATGGCATGTGTGGACATTTATCTAGCATTCACAGTATTGCACAAACTGCTGACATTCGTAGGTATAACATGCTTGATAATACTCTTTGTTGGGGCGACATTCCTTTGGAGCTTGTTGCAATAATATTGAAGGTATCTTGTTGAGTAAAGGAATTCTTTAGTCTAGATTTAATTGATGGATTAGTTATTGGTTCTAGTTATTTATAGACGCGGAATGTGACAATTAGTTCGGTTCAAGGCAAGGATTAAATCTGTCAAGTTGTCTAGAAGTTACAAAATGTTTATATTTCTCAGTAATGGTCCATTCAATTAGATTTAATTAAGTAGTAGATTAACAGGAAGTCAGGGAGACGGCAGAGTCTATCAGGTAGCAATTATGTTTACCCTACGCCTTTCTGATTAGTTTTGTTGCGGGATCCAAGACAGTTAAATTGTTTCTCTGGGACTTCGTCGAGCTTCATTGTCTCGGCACTTTTCTAGTGGTCGCCACTGTTGATTCGAGCTTTCCGGAGTGACAGTGGTTTTAGAAGTTGTTTATCATCATGGGTCCTTACTTCCGGAATTCTTTCAGTAACAGTAAATTTTACTGCTATAGGATAACGTATTTTTAATAAAAACAATTATAGCCTTATCAACATCTTCGTCATCTCTTAATACCCAATCTGTATGTCTTAATTTTTCCACCTCCGGTATTGGTAGCCCGAGGCTAGGCGAGGTGGTCCTCGGGAGCTTCCATGAATGAAACACTTAGATAATGTAGATTTCCTTGTCATGTTTAGTGTCAAGCGGTCAACCACATCAACCATTTGCGTCAAAATTTCGCGCATGTAAAACAATGGGCATCCTTGAGCAACCAAACTGGGTGTCCTACACGGTTCTGAATGATAAACAATCACATCTGTGTGTCCATTCATTAACTATTTAATAATAATAATTGTTATTACGTCAATCGATTTTATTATGATGATAATTGAATTAATCATAATTGTTTTTGTTCGTCATATCAGCTTGTAAGTTAACACTTCTTTGTACAGGGATCTTGCGTTCATTCTTATTGATTCTTGCCGTTTTGGTGACGACACGGTCTAGTATTTGGTTAGATATATTGTTCCTAATCCTGCTGTCACTTTGTATTGACTTATTATCACTCAAGTGGAAAGAGGCATGTAATTTATGTTAAATGGCATTAATGCAGAATTACAAATATTTCTTAAATGTCTCTTTGCACACACTGTTTCAGTTTAGTTTGTTAGTTTCTTTTTATATTTTGTATTGTCTATTGTGTGCACTTGTGGCATGTGCTAAATAAATATGTTTTCTTTCTTTCTTTATTTTCTTTCTTTAGTTCCTTGGCTCTCATAAACATAACATTCATGTAAAAATAGTAGCGACCGGGCCTTGACATCAACCGGGCATAAATCCAGAAACCTGCCGTTGAAAACACCTTATAAAACCTGAGGAATGTCACCAATTAAGTAGCAATAATTTAATTCTATTTAGTAGTGAAAATACCAATACAAAAAGTCCCCATCTCCTCATTAGCAAGTACACAGCACACTCCTCGATCAGAAGTCGATAATGCCAGCTTTATCTCATCCTACAAGCGTTCGCAATTAGCGTTATCTAATACTAACAATTACACACGAGTGTCTCTAATTATGTACAAGGTGGCACTATCGCTTCTAGTAAATCACACGAATATAAACTATGTGTTGATCGTGATATTGAATTATTGAGAATTGATGTTTCTACTTAGGATGTTGAGTTTTTAATTATGTGATATTGTTACTATGCCAGTATAGTAGATGATTGAAATTGAATCATCATCATCATCATTTTCCTGCCCTTTTTTTTTTTTTTTTTTGGGGGTGGGAAATCATCAAATAACCCCTCCCGCTCTTGGGCAGAGCGAAAGGGAGTGTCAGACTTCTACTGACTAAAAACCACCCATGTTCCTTCTTCGCCCTTCATGTCGAGGCCGCGGTTTCCCTTGCGGACAGCCCGCAGCCTCGACAGGCGTCGGCCCTTGCGGGCCCCTTCCATGTTGCTGACATCTCTTTGAGGCGCGCGTGGAACACAAACGCGCCGTCGACACGGCCTGTCGTCGTCATAAGACGGACGGACGGCGAGCTTACCCATCACTCACCGTCCACAGGCCCGCGTCTACGGTGGCCGGAGGCCATCACGTGGCCCCCGACGCCCGGAGCGCCTCCCGCGGCGGCTGGGACGAGAGGTTCTCTCCCTCTCACGTTCCGCCACCTCCTTCGCTAGCATCACTGCTTCGCAGAAGGAGGCGACGGCGTCCCATTTCTCCTCGCCCCGGACCATGGCTTGCACCAGGGCCGGACGCGAGAGGTCGCCGCCGCCGATCGCCGCTACGAGAACACGGCGGGGCTCCGCCCAAGCGGGGCACACCTCCACAGTGTGCTCCACCGTGTCCTCCGGCCGATCCTCGCAATGGTGGCATTCGGGCGTTTCCTCCCGCCTGATTCGGTGCAGGTACCTTCCGAAACAACCGTGTCCGGTGAGTACCTGCGTCAGACGGAAGGTGAGGGCGCCGTGGCGCCTCTCCAGCCACTCCTCAAAGAGGGGACTTACCGCCACTATCGTGGCGTGCCCTGCACGGGGTTGCGACAGTCGCTCTCTCCATGCCGCCATGATTCCATCGCCATCATTTTCCTGCCCTTAATTCAATTTATTTGGGTTCATACTTCTCTATTACTCAAGAATCTCATTATTTATTTCAAGTAGCAGTCGGTAGCTAGTTTTGAAATTAATAAAATAAACGGGTTGAATTGAGAATCTCCTTATTTCTCTTCGTCGGTTAAAAAGGGTGGTGTGAATTAGACTTTTTGCTGATGTTACATAATGCTACGCTTATTAATTTATTTGTTCCCTGTATATACTTCACTAACTGTTATTTTGCATTTGGTAATTTTCTGGATCAATCCTGGAGGCCTAAAAAATCAGATAATTTATGAATTGCGTTAGAATTCGCAAAATGAACACAGACGTGGTTACTATTATGAATTGTCACTTTGTGATTCATTTACGAATTTTGATGCAATTCATAATACTATTCTATTATGATTCTGCTAAAGCGGCCATTTAGACTCCCTTCAGTTTAACAGTCTTACATTATAAAAAAAACCGATCCCTTTTTTTATTTTTTTATTTGGCGGGCGAAAGGGAGTGTCAGACTTCTACTGACTAAAAACCACCCATGTTCCTTCTTAGCCTATCATGTCGAGGCCGCGGTATCTCTTGCGAACAGCCCGCAGTCCCGAGTGGAAAAACCGATCCCTTCACTGTCAATTGTTTGTGTTTGTTGACTGTATCAGAGAACCATTCCTTTCAATTACAAGAAATGCGTATTGTATGTAATGTCAAAAGACAAATGCCATGCAACACATACATATAAACAAGCCCACACATTAGTCACCTGGACTCCTGCCCACCCTGCAAGGCAGTGAGCGACATTCCGCCTAACATGGGCTTGCCAACATTGTTATAACTAAATGTTGTTGAATGTGGGCGCGGACATAAGGAGCAACTAATATATTTGTTGCTAACTAGTCCGGTGTTTACGCGGGATTTAATGTGTTTTATAACATAACATAACATCACGCCTGTAATCTCCGAAGGGTGAGACAGAAATGTATCCATTAGTATACCCACATTTCGCCTATTGCCGCAAAATCAAAGCATTTATTTCAAGTAGGCCAGTTACAGGCACTTTACAATAGTCGAACAAATATAAAATAAAATAAGCTACAGTCCCACTCACAAGACATAATAACTGTGAATGTATTATGTACTGTAGTAACTTTAACAATACCCTAACGTAGATCTCTATGGAGAACAACGTACAAGAAACTACATGGACACTCTTTTAAATCAGAATATTGCAAAACCTTGGTTCATTCATGTTGAGATGAGAACAATGTAGCAAGATGTGCACGATAAAAGTGTACACAGTAAATTAAAAAGGGACGATTAAAAAATAAAATAATAATTCAAACAAGCAGCTAAGAGGTGACCAGTCACAACTGACAGCACCCGTTCCAAAACCAGACTCCGTGGTTCCCAATAAACAAATGAAATTCCTGATTAAAAACCCAGTAACAATTTGCTTAACCCTAGTACCTCACGGTTAGCAACTGCAATTACAACCAGTTACTAAAAAACTTAATTAACAAATAATAATCTCTGGTTTAACCAAAAGACATTTATTTTTAAAGAAACACAGCCTTTCGGAACCTAGTCGCATTATATGTGTGTTTTTACACACAGTAAAGCTAAGAAGGTATTTTCCTTTCCCGTGCCAGTTGTCACGTTCTTCAACACCTGCGACTTTCTATATCAAACAACGTGACAAAGTGAAAATGAGCGAAAAGATAAAGGTGATTGAAGTTTTCAAGTCAAGGGTATCGGTAGCACTGCTGCATTCTTTGTAGATTATTTATGTGCCTACATTAAATGCAATGACGGCTTAGTTACCCGAGTCAATTTCTGTGGACAAAGGGTGCTACGATATTTATGATATTTTAACTTTAGTTATATTCAATAACAGTTAGAGTTAAACAGACTTATCCAAGTGCCAAAAAAATGTTAATGAATAGTTGTAGGGTGGAAACTAGATTTTGTAGCTCTAAAGTCCAATTTTCAGTAGCAGTAGGTTCCCATTTACCATGATCCTTTGCTTACCAATCAAAAACAAATCAGAGAAAATCTCACAGCCTCATAAAATATTTCTTCTTAACGTTTAACTTAACCAAGCAAAGTTTTGCGGAAAAGGGAAGTCTTTACCACGAGCTGACCATAAACGACCACGGACATATCCTGATATGGGCAGAATTATTAACTGAAACTAACTGTTATTATACGTCAAACATGGTCATTGTAAATTAGATGCTGTTTTTTATGAACCGAGGGTTAGCCATAGGGTTATGAATGAGAATGTCGCTAACTAGCTTGTTGATATTAATTATAGACCTAAGTAATGTAAGCGATCGATTAAAGGTGTTATAATATTTTTCTAAAAGGCATTCATGACAGCCAGTATCTGGTTTGTGACTTGTAAATGGCGACAATTATGGTTAAATCTTTACTTGTTATGCTAGAATTATTAGTTAGTTAATCATACTCGGTTAAGTTTAAACTTCATCTGGATTTCATATTTGTGATAATAGGTACAAGAGTTATTAGATAAATACAATAAATATTAAGATTTTTTGGGGAAAATATTCACCCCATTTGGTTTCCTCGTCAATAGTGACCAATTTCTCATTTTCCCTCTCTCTGTTTCCAGAGCGTCTCGACCACGACGATGGCTGTCACATGGACAAGAACGGACACGACACGCACGTGAGCCTGAACACCGGTCTACGTAAGACTGATTTCTCCGACACCTTCTACGGGGGCAGGAAGCCCAGCTCCATCGACGAGAAGTCCAACCGCGGCAGCCCCGACCGCGTGGTGATTGTCACCGAGAGCAATGACTCCCCCAGCAAGAGCCTCCGGGCTGCTCGAGAAGCTTCCCAGTCTCCCACGAAGACGATAAGAAGCCGACAAGCCAGTCGCATACCACATTCTCCCGTCAGAAATAGAACCCCTAGCCGAGGGAACACACCAAGCCCCAAACATAATGGAACTCCTGTGCAAACGTCACCAAAATTGACTCCAAAACTACCACCAACTGCCAGAAATACATGGAGCGGAAGAACAGCCCCAACCCAGGCTAAAGTAAAGTCCAGGCCCACTTTGGGAGCTGACACATTTGAGAACCCGAATAAATCTCCTAAAATGAGGGCTAAGACCCCACAGACTGATGCATTCAAGAGGAATTCTCCTCTGAGAGCCAGCAGTGCCACTCTGAGGTCCCCACCGAGCTCAAAGCCTTTGAGTCCTTTGTTAGAACAGATCTTACGGTCAACAGAAACCGCGAAGGACGACGCATCAGTTCTAGAGAAAATGAAGGAGATTATCAGGACATATTCAAAAGGAGACGATTCTCTATCCAGAACTAGCTCTAAGGACTCAGACTATGCTGATTTCACATCAGCCTGGGTCATGTCTGATGGAAAACTAGAAAGATCTACCAGTACAAGGCAGTTGGCTGCTCCTAGGAAAGACCAAAAGAAAGGTTCGTCGCGGATACCGGCGCCAGTGTCCATTGGCTGCAGGCGGTCTACATCCACGTCGCAGTTCCAATGACAGGAGTCGAGCGACAGCGTCGACACGCTGACCAGTGATAATTGAACTACTTATGTTAGTGCTTAGTTTGTGAAGACAAGTCTAATGAAATTGGTGATAGTTCAGTGAAGGATTGCAGCCGATTGGCGTCGAGTGTGATATTTATATGACAGGAAATGTATGGACTTTAATATCGCATATCTTTGTGTATGTAGCGATAAGGGCTAAGATTATAAACGGAAAAGACAAGGACCGGTCTCGAGCGATTTGTCCCGGTACCTACTTGAGACGAATTCAGATATTAATAAATCCGTCTTTTTAAGGTATCCGTGGGTACTTTGCTTAAGAGACCGGCTTAAACCCGGCTTCGACTTAATCAACGACTGAAACAGTCAATTTGTCCAAAACGGCGATTACATCAAACGTTAGTTAGAATGGTGTAATCCGCCCAATAATAATGACGATTCTTTGAATTTTAACCATAGTTTAGTACTAACTATTGATTAGTAAATTTGTACTAACAATTCTAACTAATAAATGGTAACCATCAACCATTTTGAATTTACCAGATTTTTAAATTAAATTTGCTTGTTAAAACCGACTTTTATGATATCGGGTGTTGAATTAATTATTTTATTGCTAAATATAATTTTTTAATAGTATATTCAATCACCATATATTATTGAATCATCGGTTTAAAAGATAAATTTAAGAGTTTTATTTTGAAAATGTTTGCCTCTGCATAGCCTAAAACTTTGAAGCCTAAATAAAACAGCACACTCTTTTCAATAAAAGTCGGTTAATTATGGTGCTAAGCAATACAAATGTTAACTTTTGTTGTTTAGTTATTGTTAATTTAATATTTTTGCTAAATACGATCACAAGCAGTTTACAATTTTTAGATCTAAGTTAGCTTTAAGTAATATTGTGAAACTTGGCCCTCACATTTATTTGGTTTTTAGTTCACAAATTGGACCAAAGTTTATCCGAAAATTCGAAAATTAGAATGACTATAAATTGTAAATAACACATTAAAAAGAAATAAGCAAATTGTGTTATGTTTTGTGAAAAAGGTTAAACTTTGGTACAGTCTTTTTTACAGACTTCTAGTAACCACTTTTTTAAATATTACTATTTTTAATATTCATTAAAAAATGTTACTAATAGTAATATTTCAGAATTTGTCAAGAATTTTTATTTTACAAGATGACAAGTTTAAGTTAAGTTAATTTTTAAGTTTTAGAATTACTTTTTTTATAACTTCCCGGTAAAAATATACTAATTAATAATTATTAAAAGAAAAAAATACTTAATTATTTGACATTTGAAATTATGCATTTAACGAAAATATCATTCCATGAATGGAGTAGCCGGGATATTCAGCAATTTTTGTTTAAAAGTAATCTCATTTTGTATAGGTGGTGAAAGGTTGGAGCTTATAAAATATGTAGCGTTTTTTAATAAGAAAAAATAAATAGCTAATCACGTAGATTTTTATAAAAAATAATGATAATATGACATTACAAATCAACAAAAAAAAATAACAACATGAACATCCAAATTCATACCTCATTGTAGTAGTACATAATTAAAAGAGATATTTTTGCACTCTTAAAAAAAATCGTTAGATGTCACTAGTTGCCATACAACCGTCCGTTTCAAACTGTAGGAAAAGCATAGAATGTAGATTGGCATCAGCAAAGTGTTATTTTGGCCACAAATTCATTGATAAAAAAAAAATTGGAATATTCCGATGGCTAAAACAACAATTTGCAAAAAATATTACTTCTATCATTGTAATAGATAATTTAATTTTAATTAAATTAATGAATGAAGTAATTATATTCTGTAAGTTTAATATCATTACGATTTTTAATCTTTCGGTCATAAGCAGACCCCTTATTAAGATGTCACAAAATATTCTATGTTTTAATGCTATGCTTATGTTAAATGTCATGGCTCTTTTATGCAATGGGCAAGATGTGTCCTATACCATAATGTACAGTAATGTACCTACACAATCCACAATAACTTTACAAGGTGTAATTAAAAAAATTAAAACATCTTATTATATTAATGGATCCTTGACGATAAATGAAATATATCCCATATGTCACCTTTAATATGTATCAAAAACTGAAATCTTGAAAATAAACATTTCGCATATTTTTTTTTTGCGATTTTAGTTTTGGTCCAATAGTTAAAGTTATAGAGGTATCCAATTATTTCAATTACGCCATGTGTGTTGTTTTTTTTAATGTTTTCCCATAACGGGGTTTAGATATTTTAATTTTTAATTTTATTGTGTCAAAACCTACAAAATGTTTATAACGCTCAAGCCTTCAAAAATATGTCATCTGTTTACTTGAAATAATAAAAATAATTTATAATAATTATATTGGTTTTATTTTTCATTGAAAATTACACCAAAAATATTATTTTAAAGAAAGAAAACAGTAAAAAAAATATGATTTTGTAAACAGATGACCCAAAATGAACATTCTCACTTACTTTATTATAAAAGTTTATATTATTATATTTATATCAAAGAGGATGTTCATCACAATATTAGTGACTTATGTGCAGACATTATTACACTATCATAAAAAAAACACAATAAAGGTTTTACGAAACTGTTTTTACCGGACTAAGTTACAAAGAGGGGTTATGTTTTTTATGATAGTGCAATAATGACAAAGTTTAGAGGCTAAGATTTAGTTAATTTACATTATATCTCTTCGACGTAATGTTACCAGTGACTATGCCATAGATATCTGTTATTATTCACGAAATAAACGATAAGTTTACCTTATAACATTGAATTTTATTCAACTACTAGCTGTGCCCGCGACTTCGTTCGCGTGCTTGTCGGAAACTAAAATGCGTCGCTTAGATAAAAGTACATTTAATCATTGCCCTGCGTTAACTTACTGACGCTAGAAAATAAGAACAGAGTAATGCAAAGTACTGACTATGTCTCATACTAAAGTTTAGATGGATGGGTGTTTGTTAATCAACCACGTCAGAACGGCCGAACGGATCTTGAAGAAATTTGAAACAGGTACATTATAGTCGACAGGCAGACAGATTGTCGTTGGCGCGTTCGTGTTCCACGCGCGCCTCAAAGATATGTCAGCAACAATTAAGGGGCCCCAAAGGGACGTCTGCCGGGGCTGAGGGTTGTCCGCAAGAGATACCATGGCCCCGAAACACAAAGGGCTACGAAGAAACGTGGGTGGTTTTTAGTCAGTAGAAGTCTGACACTTTCTTCCGCTCCGCCCAGAGCGGGATGAGTCATTTGATAATTTACGAACCACAAAAAAAAAGGGGGATTAGAGGGTGTTTCGAGAGGGTACCTGTACCGAATCTGGGACATCGAATCTGAAATGGCCGCCACCTCCTTCTGCGAAGCAGTAATGCTAGCGAAAGAGGTGGCGGAACGTGAGAGGGAGACAACCTCTCGTCCCAGCCGCCGCGGGAGACGCTCTGGGCATCGGGGGCCACGTGATGGCTTCCGGCCACCGTAGGCGCGGGCCTGTGAACGGTAAGTAACGGGCTAGTTAATCGTTCGTCCGTCCAATGACGATGGAGGCGCGTTCGTGTTCCACGCACGTCTCAAAGAGATGTCAGCAACATTGAAGGGGCCCCCAAGGACCGACGCCCGTTGGGGCTTCGGGTTGTTCGAAAGAGATACCGCGGCCTCGACACATAGGGCTAACAACACACCACATCTATATGACGACATGGTTGGCGCAATGGCTGGACGATTAACAGTAGCACTGCGTGTCGCAGGTTCGATTCCCACACGGTACAAAAAAAAATATGTCTTGGGTTTTATCTAATTTTAATTTAGTTTAAAAAAAATATTATTTTAATACTGTGTAATTGGTAATTTTTTATTTGTTGACTATTCACGAAACATAATGTGTGTACGTTTACTATCACCGCGGTTCAGAAAATTACATCAAATGAATAACGCCATCTGTCGAAGACGAAGATAAACTGCTAAAAAAGAGCGATCAAACACTATAAGGTTTAGGCTATGTAGATTTTGAAAGCAGCGTCATTTAGACTTATATCTACGTACCTTTTGCTATCATAACTTTTTTAAAGTTATCTTGTGAAGGCATTTAGTAATAAGTACCATATTCGTTCAATAGATGTCGTTGCTTGTCTCATTCTTGACCATAACGATAAGTTCTTCTTGAAAACTATAAATTCATATATCTTTTGATAGAGAGCACCGATTACGATGAAACAAAAACTAAGTAATAGCCCAAGTTACGCATAATATTTATGTATAAAAGTTACCTACATTCGTTTCGTAAATTTGACGTGATGCTTAGTCATCGAAACAGACAAACAGACAAACAGATAAACAGACAAACAGACAAAAATTCCAAAAATGCTGGAAATGTGTTCTGTTGGTTATACTTTAATACCCTGACAATTTTTTTTTTAAATATTTTCGATGTACAAAAACGATTTCTCTACAGATTTATTATATGTATAGATTACCCTTTTATTTTTTTGGGGTTGAGAAATCATCAAATCCCCTCCCGCTCTTGGGCAGACCGGAAGGGAGTGTCAGACTTCTACTGACTAGAAACCACCCATGTTCCTTCTAAGCCCTTGTGCCGAGCCCGCGGTATCTTTTTCGAACAACCCGCAGCCCCGACGGGCTCTACTAATACCCTTAAAATGTAGTGAGGAAAATGTTGAGTATGATAGCTATTGGAATGGAGGAAGACCAAAGAGACAATAGAACTGTGTTGAGGATGATAATTATGGTTAGAATGGAGGGGACTGCTGAGATGACAAGTAATGTAGAAGTATGGAAGAAGAAGACATGGTGCGCCAACCCCAAATAAATTGGATTAACGGCACGAGAAATACGATGATGACCCTTTAACCTTTGGGGGGTATGAGGAACAGGGTGTAAAGTTCCTCATCCCCCATGATAAAGGGAGTATCCTCCGATCAGATGAGTGTTGTGTCTGGTGGGCTAACTGCCCGACATAATGTAAGTCCGGATTTTCTATATATGCTAATTTCGCGGATAAATTTGATAGCGCAATGTAGGATTTGTTATTTTAGTTTTCATGCGTTGCGATAGATGTCGTTGTCGCCACAAACCCGACTGCCTGAACCACGAACAGTGAAATACCCTATTTTCATGAAATGTACACTCGCAACCGGCAACCGTAGCCGCCATCGTCATTACAGACTCGCCACGACCGCAGCGACACTAATTGGTGGGTCAGATTTTTAATTGACTTCCAAAAAAAACACTGAAAAGCGGGTGAAGTCACCGACTTCCTGTTATAGGTATGGGGCCTTTTGGGATTTGCGGGATCCTTTCTCTGGCACCCCTCGATCTACATAGCCTCGGAGTTTTTCAAGCAGTCACCACTATTGACTATGAAATAAAAAAAATAGATACCTATCTGCCATATTCTATGCGGTCAAATTCGCCAACATTCGTTTTTCTGCGCCAAATAATAAAATAGATTTATATCGCGCATAGTTACTAGCTTGAGCTGGTCGAAAGATTGCTCAAACGTTTTTGCACAGCAAAAAGTAAAGAAAACTCATTCAATCAGAACACAACCAGACTTCTTAATAATACTTCAAAGAAGAAAAAAACGTCAAATCTTGCCAAAGACATACTGCCAGCCTGTCAGCACTGCCAGCCAGTCAAAAAAATCCCGTGATGGTCCCATGAACAACTCCTGGGCTCATCCTGACGATGAGCATTGTTTTACTGCTCATACAAACACTCAATACCACTTTCTTCCTGGTCATAGTGTTTGCTGCATTTCTGTCGATTAGAGAACTCTTTAGGTACGCCAGGCATGCGCAAGGAACCTGGACCACTATTTTCTGAGTTTGGTGAGTTCTCTTTGCCATTATCGCAGATTTTGAACAGCTGTTGTTTGCCCTGACAACTTCGCTCATCAGCGAGAGGAATACGCGTAGCAGAATTTTGGGCCTAATATATTCAATGACAATTTGTCATCGACACGTAAAAAGAAGCTGTTGATTCAGAAAAAGACCAACCTTAAGACCAGTCTTAAGTGAGTTAGGAGATCAGATAGGCAGTAGAAAGTATTGGTATTCAGCTGCATTCAGCCCAATTGGAAGCCAACTTGAGTCGCTTAATTGCCTGACTATATTGCTATTTTACTATTTAACTGCCCGTAGGTCTAGTGATCGCAAAGCGAGACTGCTGAGCTTGGGGCCCTGGGTTCGATTCCCGGCTCGGACAAACAGTGCTATTGGGTTTTTTAATAAAAAAATCCCAGTAGTAGCCAAGGGTTTGCAAATTGGCGGTATAATAGGTACACCCATGCCTCGAAAAGCACGTTAAGCCGTTGGTTTTGCGCCTGTTCTCTCTCTGGTCGTGTTGGATTGCCGTCCCATCGGACTATGAGAGAAAAAGGAACAGAGAGTGCACCTGTGCGTGCGCGTACACTTGTGCACTATAATATCTCCCGCGCCGATGGCTAATCTTCGCTAAGATTGGCCGCCGCGACCGAAAACGGTCAGGAGGACTATTATTATTATATTGCTGAGAAAAACAAAACCAGTCTTTTTAGGATATCGCGTTAACAAGATAATAGGAACAGACTCCAGAACAGAACAGAACTGACCGCTTGCCAGCAGTGGACTGTAATAGGTTAACTAGATCGAAAAAAACCTCGACTCGTTCATCCCGTCGGGTCTGCGGGTTGTTCGAAAGAGATCTCTCCTCGGCACAAAGGGCTAAGAAAGAACATGGGTGGTTTTTAGTCAGTAGAAGTCTGACACTCCCTACCGCTCTGCCCAGAGTGGGAGGAGTCATTTGATGATTTCCCAACCTCAAAAAAAAACAGGTGTAGGTTCACTGTAGTATATGCTGTCAGTCCCGTTTGCATTTTGCTAACCAGCAAATACTTTTACCACGGTCTTGATTTTATATCTTGTACTTCTTTTATTTTTCATTTATTTTCGTGTGGTTATAGTGCCTAACGTGGTGTAATGAATTTTATCGTTTTCTAAAAAATAAAAAACCAATTTATTTTTTCGGAATTTTCTGTATTTTAGTTTGGTTCATCATTTCAGCCGAAGACGTCCACTGCTGGACATAGGCCTCTCCTATTTAGTTAGTAGTTAGTCCCCAAGAAAATGTAGTCTATGCCCACACCGATACTACTGCTACAAGTTACTACTACTTTATATGCTCAACGTGTGAACAATAATTCTCGTTTTAGATTTCAGGAAGAGTATCTCCAGCTGAGGATGTCCCAACCTCAAGCTCAAACTCTCGTGACAAATTTCTGGCATACGGCTGTATTTTTGTTTATATTTTTCGGTTTGATCTGCTCGGTCAGGGCGTTGGTCAGAGCTACCAGACCTCAGCGAGCAAGTCCTTGCTAGTAAGTATATTTTTAATCGTAGGATACAATTTAGGTGGATAGAAGTTAGAAGCAGGCCAAAGAAAATGGATACAGTATTCTATGAGTAAATCATTTAGGTATGCAAGAAAGGGACAGTGTGACTGGTGCCAGAGAACTTGGACAAGTTGGACAAGGGCAGGAAGATGATGATGAGACGATTGACTCTGGCAAGAATCCCGTAATCAGCAAACGTACAACAATTGTTGAGGAGTTTTGCTGCATAGCCAAAGAAGTTTTGCCAAGTAGTGGTCTGTCTGAGATAACGATACGCAGTCGCTACTCCACGGCAATCCACAGCGAAGCCATACGTTTGAACTAAGCTTCGTTTAGTATTAAAATGTAGGCCGGATCGTCCACTGCGGTGTCCCTACGCAATGATGCTTGACTGGCAAACAAATGAACAGCACAACATACGTGGCAATCATCTCCGTACACATTTTACATAACAGTGGACACCTGGACAGTGGAATTGTGAATTACACACTAGCAACAAAGCAAAGACTCATTCGTTTATTTGTGTTTTTACAGATATTTCCAAAGATGGACTACGACGCCCTCATTTTGGGGCTCATTTTATATCTGCTCTTGGTAGGAATATGTAAGTGTCATTTGAATAACCATTTTTGTAGCATGTTACCAAAAGGGTATTATTTGGTCCACTTTGCAGGGTCTGATGTTAGGTAAACTGATTGCTTGAGATCAAGTATTTGCAGCTTTACACTGTAAACTGACGACTATTGCTAACTCTAATCATCGGTGATCATTCTAATGAACATCATAATTAATTGCAATTTCAGTAGTCATAATAAACGAGGCATTCTGCAAATCAGTTTGTTTGAAGACTGCGCAGCAAGCTCAGAGGCGCCAAGAGGAACTGGACGTGGAAATGAATGAGAGGAATCCCAGCAAGAAAGACAGAGCCCCAATCTTGCACCAGCCATCCAAGGCAATCCATCGACAAAGTTACTAGAACTAAATAAGAGATGGCGCTTTTCTCAATGTTATAATTGTTCCTACTCTGAAAACTCAGCTAAAGCGAACACGAGGAGGGCTGGGTCTAAATCACCACCGACTAAATTATTGCGGAAAAGCTGAAAAAATGCGTAAAACTAAATAAAAAGGCACTCAATTTTATAAAATTATTTACTTATTACAAAATTATTATTAATTTACCGTAACTTATAATAACGAATACTAATTAAAGCAGCTTCAATAAATACCACATCGTAAAGGTGTATTTCTTTTCCTCGCTAACCCAAAAGGAATGTTTTAAATTTAATTATTGCAAATAGCAAAGAAGTCTTGCTATTCTTACATAGCTTTGTAATGACAAACTACTCTTCAAGGAATATTTTGTTCATTGGTACTTTGTCAAATATTTCGTTGGTAACATTCTGGAACACTGAACTTAGTGCTTTTTCGTAAGATTCTTTCAGTTCACTGAAGACGAGGTCCGAATTTGAGTTCAGGAATCTGAAACAAGAAAATGGATAGGATCATTCACAACAGTTATTTGTAAAAGTTTCTAAACTGATGTGGTCACTAATACTATTAACACTGAAAACGGCATATGAAAAGTAAACATGGTAAATATCCCGTTTTCAGTGTAAAACATAGTTATTTGTAATCTCAAATACCAGAGGCATTGGAGGATTGTTTGCCATAATAATCTGAAACATCTGATGCGGCTTGTATTTAGAACGGCTTTTTTTTATGGTTGGTGGAAAATCATCAAATAACCCCTCCCGCTCTTGGGCAGAGCGAAAGGGAGTGACAGACTTCGACTGACTAAAAACCACCCATGTTCCTTCTTAGCCCTTCATGTCGAGGCCGCGGTATCTCTTGCGAACAACCCGCAGCATGCCTCCATGCCTTTAAAAATAAACATGGCAAAGCTGCACAACGGCAGAATTAGGTGTAATTGCAGTGCTTCTATTGAGGATAGAGTGCCACTCCATCAACAGGCCTAAGGAGGATCCATAATGTATCGCCTTAAATACCGAAGTCGAGCCAAAAACAGTTGAGTTAGTGTTGTGCTACCCACTAAGTTCGCAGCCTTCGTAATACCTTCGTAACCCAGTGATCTGTCCCCCCGGTTGAAATCTGAATGCTGTACTATAAAACTACGAGAGTGAGGAAAAGTACACCTGTTAATGCGCACTATTATTATCTGCTACCAAGTCTCCTCCCTCATGGAGAACAGGCAAGTCTCAGCAGTCAGAGCGTTTTATAGGCGGGGCATCAAGAGGTATAGGGTCTTTGATACTTAAATCATCATTCCTTTTTTTGTTTAGCCGGCTCTCGGCCGGGTCCCACTGCTAGGCAAAGGCCTTCATCATGACTTTCCAAGTTTGTTTACAATTAACCTTCCTCGTCCAATCCTTTAAAAGAGTCTAGATCGCTCCCCCATCTCACGCCAGCGTATCTTGGGCCTGCCTCGGTTACGACAGTCGTCTGGCCCCCACTGTGTGACTACTTTCACCTATCTGTCCGGCTTCATCCTAGAGACGTGTCACCCACCCAGTCCCATTTTATCCTGGCACATTTGAAGAGAACATCGGCGAAACCTGTCTTACTGCGGTACTCAGAGATATTTAATGATTACTTAAGCCGTCACTTAGCAAAGGTTTGACATTCTTTTGTATGACAAAACTGTCAAAACCTTTACTAAGTGATGGCCTAAGTAATCATTAAAGCTCTGAGTGCGGCAGTTAGACCGTTATAAGGTGTTGCACTTTCGATCAGAGAGTCTAATATTGAGCATGCTACGTTCCATCGCTCTTTGGCAAGCGTTTAGTTTGAACTTTTGAACTTCGGTCAAAGATCAAGTCAGCGCCGACTTCATCCTAGAAACATGCCCCGGCCCTGCCCTGGCGGATTCAAATGTCATCATAACTTACTCGTTCATGTTATCACCGAGCACCTTGTCACCGTTGAAGAGGTTGGTGAAGTGCAGCACCACCTTCTGTGGGATGAACTTCACTCGGTAGTCCCTGATGTGCATGTATGTCTGCCCGTCTCTCACCACTGGCTCGCCGATGAGGTCGTGTTTTACTACTAGGTTCACTAGAATTGGAAAATATGGGTTTTAGGTAATTTTTCGTGTAATCAGTTCCTCATTTGTAAGGTACACACTACGTTGCCCACTAGGAATATCTCATGTATCGTGGATGCGTTTACAAACAAATATTAAAACTCACGTACACAAACAACCAGGTTCGGAACAACAACATATCTGTAGACCATACAAATATTTGTTCCGTACGGGAATCGAACCCGCGACACGCTACGCAGCAGTCAATCGCTCAGCCACTGCGCCAACCGTGCCGTCAAAACACCAAAGAATTAAAAACAAAAGAAACACCAAGGAATTTTGAACATTAAAAGCTGATTAAATTCCTTTAGATCTTGTTCAGTAAATTCCACGCAGCTCTGTTAAACTCATAAGTAGTCACAAGCCAAGTACATTGGGAAAGAGCTTAATCCGGGAATCAAACTCTGCACTAAACATTCAACATTCATGCTTGCAACTATTGGTTCCATTACTACACATCAGATGGCGTTATTGTTAATTCCGTTATTACCTACTAGATGGCGTTATCATTTAGTTCCGCTATTTCATACTAGATGGCGTTACACTCACCCATCGTAATATTAGCGATGCCTTTCCCCTGTATCGGCAGCAGCAAGATCCTGCCCCTCATGATGTAGTCAGCGATGAACTCCATCTTAGGCGTGACTGAGTCTGTCCTGAGTCTGTAGTTTTTGAGATCAGCCCTGGAAAAGAAACGAAATTTCGTATGTCCTAAAAGGTTTTTGTTATTCATATAATTTAATTTTTATCGGATTCCCTTGATGTGGTTCCCACGGAGTTTTTGTGCCAGAGGTATTGTGTCCCACTAATGGAAATGATACAGGCTGAGCATGCAAGGATTAGTAATCCGTTTTTTTTTCTTCAATTATGATGAATACTACTTCTGCCTCGTTGGTCTAGTGGTCGCAACTGCGACTGCTGTGCATGAGGACCTGGGTTCGATTCCCAGATCGGGCAAACCGCGAAGTGCTATTGATTTTTCCATCAGGAATTTCTCAGTAGCAGCCACGGAGTGTGGATTCGTGCCCAGTTGATGGTACACCTCCTATTAGAGGGTACGTAAACATAACTGGCGAAATGTGGGTGTACTAATGAGTACACCATTGCCTTACCCTGTGGGCATTACTGGCGTGATGTTATGTATGTATCCATGTTGGTATGATAATACTTTAATTATAACTAGTGGTTCGACAGCGACATCTATCGCAACACATGCGAACTAATTGGCTAATCCTACATCGACCTATATATCAACTTTATCCGCGACATTAGCGTATTTGGAAAATCCCGACATATTAGTCGGGCAGCTAGCCCACAAGACACAACACCCGTCTGTTTGGAGGATCCTCCCTTTTCTATGGGGGTGAGGAACTTTGCACCCTGTTCCTCATACCCCCAAAATAGTATTCCGTAAAAAGTAACTTACTTGTACAACGTAAGCACGGAGTCGGTAAGTCCGTGCAGCTTGATGTTCTTATACATCTGCGCGATGACGACAGGTCCTGAGCCGGAGTCCACGTTGATGCTGTTCACGTGCAGCGGCTCCATCTGCGGAACTGATAGTGACGGGATACCTGGAAAAAATGACATAAAACTTAGAAGAAAGAAACAGAATATAAAATCTCTATGCTAGAAATCAGTACAGTGGAATGATCTCTGGTCGTCATGTAGCTTGTGACCTTTTTTTTTTTTTTTTTTTTTTTGGGGGGTGGGAAATCATCAAATAACCCCTCCCGCTCTTGGGCAGAGCGAGAGGGAGTGTCAGACTTCTACTGACTAAAAACCACCCATGTTCCTTCTTCGCCCTTCATGTCGAGGCCTCGGTATCCCTTGCGGACATCCCGCAGCCTCGACAGGATGTAGCTTGTGACCTGAGACGCGCCTATTCTAAATTCTTTTGATAAGACGATCGCCTGAGATGATGACACGGTTTTTAAGGAAGATATTTGGACCCAAACCTAGTCGTAGAAACTGCGCAAATATTTCAGCACTCCGTCAAAAATAATTAAAGAAAACTGTGAAAAATGTGAATGTACAGACACTTCTACCTGCTCCAAGGTGCACTTTCACTCGCAAAAAGTACCTAGTTGTAATTTTTTGACTTTTTTAATGATAATAATTATCATGATTGGGATAGTCTCATTTCCAAATGATTGGACAACACTAATATTCTTAGACAGGATAGAACTTGACTTCTTTTAGGTAAGGACTGCTGACCTTTTATAAGGCCAAGATAAACGATTTTAATTTTCTTGACCTCGAAAAGAACAGTAGCAGAAGTCTGCAGAAGCATATAAATCGTTCTTGAGCCTATCAAAATGGTGTGTCCTACAAACAGAAATGCGGAAGGCAATTTAAAAAACTATAGAAGCACGTGCGCTTTTCACAAATCACTTGCTTTACTGTTAAGTCATCAAACTCGTAACAGTGTGCTTGCCGATTGTTTTGTGCAACTTTGCATCAATGAATACTTACTTAGAACGGAATTTGTGCGAAATTATCCAATCGTGCAAGTTTGTATAAAACGATTTGCGATTTGTTCGACTGTCACGGATTCACATGCATAGCTCATAATAATATGAATCACGTTCGGCATGTTGAAGCACTCAAACTAGTACGGACAATTGCGGACACTAAACACTGACAGTACATTATAATATACCAGTCTGATGTCCGGACCTGCGATCACAAGTTTGTCCGTGCCAGTTTGACCGAAGCATAAGTATAATATATGATTATTATGTGCGCGTACCCTGTCCTTAGTATGTCCGTACCGGTTTCACTGAATCTTTACTTTAGCTAATGATATTTAATCTTCTGATTAAAAAACGGTAAAAAGGTACGAATTGAAGACTGTTTACACTTACTTAAGAACCACAGAAGTATACTTGTCAGAGGTATGGACTGACCGTGACATTGAAACAAAATGGCAGGAGAATGGAGACAGTTTATCAACACACTAAGAGATTAGAAAGGAATTTTGTCAATTTAAAATTTCATCCCGAACATTTACAGCCTTTTTTTGTGGTTGAGAAATCATAAATTAACCCCTCCCGCTCTTGGGCAGATCGGAAGGGAGTGTCAGACTTCTACTGAATAAAAACCACCCATGTTCCTTCTTAGCCTTTGCGCCGAGGCCGCGGTATCTCTTTCGTACAACCCGCAGTTCCGACGCCCTTCCATGTTGCTGACATCTCTTTGAGGTGCGCGTGGAACACGAACGCGCCGTCGATACGGCCTGTCGTCGTCATAAGACGGACGGACGGCGAGCTAGCCCATTACTCACCGTCCACAGGCCCACGACTACGGTGGCCGGAAGCCGTCACGTGGCCCCCGACGAACATTTACAGCCTTGTGACGTAAAAGACATCAACGATAGTTGTAATACCATTGTTACAAGGTAGCTTCCACTAGCTATTTTCGACCAGGAAAGTAGACAAAAACAGCAGGATGGAACCTGCTTTATCGTCTTAGAGTATTGAAAAATTAAGAATATTCTTATTCTTACCTTTCTTCATCCTTCTGAGTGCGTCTGGGACAGCCATTTTGAGACATTCGTTCAGTTTTGCGTCTTTTTGTCTGCATTTTGTGAAATCTTCAGCTGTGAACAAAGAAACATTTATTTGGTTAGTTAAACGAAGAAAAAAGAAAGTAAATTTTATTTTGCACATAAGTTCATAACAGTATTAAAATTTCATCGGCTTCCAGTCTAAGGACTGCCTCGTTGGTCTAGTGGTCGCAAGCGCGACTGCTGAGCATGAGGTCCTGGGTTCGATTCCCGGGTCGGGCAAAGTGTTATTGGCTTTTTCCATCAGGAATTTATCAGTAACAGCTACGGAGTCTGGATTTGTGCCCGGTTGATGGCAATAGGCTCGCCCCCTGGGACATGGGACTTAAACATAACTGGCGAAATGTGGGTGTACTATTAAGTACACCTCTGCCTAACCCTTCGGGGGTTACAGGCGTGATGTTATGTTATGTTATTTAATATAAAATAAATAAATGATACCTCGAAGTAAGACTGGTTTTCAGACTTTCGGGCCACTGACTACCTATAACGACTGTCAAAGTCGGAATAACCGAAAACTCGATATGTAATGGGTCACCCATGCACAGACTGACCTAGGCAAGCGTGGTTTACCCTGAAGATCCACCCGAGCGGCTGCACTAACAACTTTCATCACTGACCTTGACAGAAAGTGAATTTCCTCTTCTACATATTATGGAAATATTTATATTTAACCGTTACCCAACGATTATGGAACAATTCTGCCGGCTCCATATTGTTTGGCAACTACCGACGCCTGTGCCGACCTTGTAACAAATAGATGGCGTGCAGATGTGACAATACAACGGGCATGTGCAGAAATACCAGTTTGTCCGGTATTTTAAAGATTTCTGAGTCAAATGTGCTGTGTCGGTCAAGGTAAGGTTTATTGTTGAAATTTAGGTAAACTGGGCAGTTGCATTTCGGAATTTTTAATTGTTTTATTGAGTCTGCAATATGGCTTTATTTAACCTATTATACTGCATCACAGACATAACACAACATCCCGGTTGTAGGCTTTATCTTCTAAAACTTTAATGCTGAGCAAACGCTACATTACCGACCACAATTTACACAATACACAAATACACTCTGGCTTGTTAACGCGCGAGAAACCCTAAGAACCTAGTACCAACCCTGGACCAGGCGAATGAAGACAGGCTTTCTAGACTCGAAGCAAGCTTTACTACAAGAGATGGTCACGGCTTTTTGAATGCATTTCTTAGTACTTACAACATGATAACATCACGCCTGTAATCCCCAAAGGGTTAGGCAGAGGTATACCTAAGTCTACACCCACATTTCGCCAGTTATGTTTAAGTCCCATGTTATAGGGGCGAGCCTATTGCGATCAATTGGACCCAAATTCAGGCTCCGCGGCTGCTACTGAATTCCTGATGGCTAAACCCTAGAACACTTTGCCCGTTATTAGTTGTCTCCATAACCGCTGGAGTGATTACGGGGCCTACAAACCCCACAGTTTTTGTGATTCAAAGTGACTCCGGGACAAATAGTCCCAAGCGGACTTTAAAGTGTACGCCGTCTCCACAAGTTATTCCTCTGTGGCAAAAATACTACCGTGTTCCAGGTACAACAAGCTACATTTTTAGTAGGTAGCGGCATTATTATGTACCTAATAATTATTTTTCGACCTCATGCCTCATCCCTACACACCTTGTATTTTACACACTTTATAAACAGCAATTGGACCAAAGTGATTCGCAAGTCACAATAAATACTCGTTTCTGTCTGCCGAGTTCCATATTTGACCAGCAAGACTATAAGTGTTAGACTGATAGATAGTTTTAGAAACAATTGGCGTCTCAAAATAGAACATCAATATTCAATGGTTGTTCCCACAAAGGGCAATGGAACAGTAATGTGATGGAAATGGAACACAATGCTCCCTTTGCAACTTGCAACGGTCTGGCCTTGGATGGGTGACCATTCTTGAATTCTTAGAGCCACCTCAGGATTTTTTTTTTTTTTGGAGGGTGGAGAAGTCATCATAATGCTCAAAACTCCTTCCGCTCTGGGTAGAGTTGTAGGGAGTGTCAGATTTTTACTGACTAAAAACCACCTATGTTCCTTCTTAGACCTTTTTTTTTTTTTGGCAGGTGGAAAATCATCAAATAACCTCTCCCGCTCTTGGGCGGAGCGAAAGGGAGTGTCAGACTTCTACTGACTAAAAACCACCCATGTTCCTTCTTAGCCCTTGCGCCGGGGCCGCGGTATCTCTTTCGAACAACCCGCAACTCCGACGGGACACAGTAAGCCCTCGGTCTCGATTATTATATAATATTGTCCTGAGTTCGCGTTCCAGGTCGGGAAAAGTGTCATTCGGTTTTTCCATCAGGAACTTCTCAGTAACTGCCATGGAGCCTGGATTTGTGCCCGGTTGATGGTAATAGGCTCGCCCCCTCTTACATGGGACTTTGACATAACTGGCGAAATGTCAAGTAATTACTTGAATTACTTAACTTGACTATAGATCATCATCATCTGCCTTTTCCCAACTATGTTAGGGTCGGCTTCCAGTCTAACCGGATGCAGCTGAATACCAGTATTTTACACGGAGCGACTGCCTATCTGACCTCCACAACCCAGTTAATACTAGGTAATACGATACTCTCTGGTTAGACTGGGTGTCAGAATTTCAGGTCACGGACTACCTGTAACGACTGCCAAAGATCTATATATGGCAGCCGGGACCAACAGCTTAACGTGCTTTCCGAGGCACGGAGGAAACTCGGTTTGTCGGGCGGTCACCCATCCACAGACCGACCTAGGCAAGCACAGCTTAACCTTAAGATCGACCCGAGTGGCAGTTCTTATTAAGCCACGAGCTATAGACTAACTTGACTATAGATACCAGGGTTAATTTAATGTATAGGTAACGTTAGTTCTTGGAATTGGAACTTCTGCACCGTTCCTACATAGTGTCAGCAATTCATGTCATCTGACATACGAGTTGCAGCCTCCGACGGTTGGTTGCACAACGTGTTAGTAAGTGCAACTGATAGTAGCGTGCAACTCAGCTGAGTGCGAAATTATTGAGATTTAAATTATGTGGATTACTTTCATACTAGAACTGGTTTGCGTCAAGATGGAGGGACCAAGCATTTTGTTAAAATATTATGTATTTGATGAGGTAGCTAAAATTATAATAAAGGTAGGTAATAGTAGATTAATGGTATTATTTTTTATATAAACGTATGACAGGCATTGGAGACTTGGTCCCTTCATCTTGACGCTAACTAGAACTAGGCACACAAGACGCGTAAAAAGTTGTTATTCGTAGAACAATTTTCATAGTATCGTTCTCGTAAAATTATTATAAAATAATACTTCCCTATATAAGTCGGAATTTGATAAGAATTTCAAAGGTTTTTAATTTTTTGCACAGATTTCTATTTTTTTTAAATATACTCCTTGTAGCACCAGCTATCTTCCACTGAAAGTCCCGTAAAAATCGGTCCAGCCGTTTCGAAGTTTAGTTGGAACAAACAGACAGACGGACCGATAGACAGACAAACATTGAAAAAACAAATTATTGTAAGCACCGTACGGTTGTTTTGAAATTACATACAGACACTTCAATTTTAGGTATTTGAAGGTGTATGGATTACAGGAAAAGGATTTTGTAATCTCTTTTATTAACATTAACCTACTATTTTTAATTATATTGTTTAAAGCAAAACAAAGCGTAAGAAAGTATAAAGAAACGAATGTTATTATAATAAATTAATCAAATTTATAACTTGGTAAAACTACTGTGCAGTCCATCTACAAGGTGTTGTATTTCTAGCGATAGTATTAAAATTCCGAACACGATACATACAGTGAGGAAAAGCCAGATGAAAACACTTGACAACTTGTTTTACGTTTTTTTTTTTTTTTCGGGACAACCCCGCCACACTATTCCCAAACCACTGTAACTCCTGTTAGCCAGAATCAACAGTGGCGACCACAAGAAAAGCACCGAGACAATGAAGTTGCTTGTTTTACGTTAAAACATCAAGCCTGTAATCCTCAAAGGGCAAGGTAGAGGTATGCCAAATAGTACACCCACATTTCGACAGTTATGTTTTTATGTCCCATGTAATAAAGGGCGAGCTTATTGCTATCAACCCCAGACACGAATCCAGACTCCGTGGCTGCTACTGCTTCGGGGATTACAAGCGTTATGTTATGTTATGAATCTATTTAGCTAGCCCTATAATTCCGACGGCACGGTTGGCGCAGTGGCTCAAGCAATGGACTGCTGCGCTGCGTGTCGCGGAATCGATCCCCGCACGGAACAAATATTTGTATGGCCTGCAGATAGTTGTTCCGGGTCTGGGTGTTTGTGTATGTGAGTTTAAATGTTCGTGAACGAACCCACGATACAGGAGAAATTCCTAGTGTGGGGCAACGTTTAAAAAAAAATATATAATTGCCACCCGATCGTAACGCCAATAGGTAACATTGGCGTAACTCCGATATTCCGCTGAGCAAGTATTTGTAAGCACAACAACCTGTAGAAAGGCCAAGGCTGGTCGCATGGCCGCGTGTTTGGCGACCAAACTTGGTCTATATTTACATTTCATTTCATAATCAAGTTTTATAAATATTTTGATCTACATATTATTATAAACAAAAAAACAGCCATTCCATATATTTTGCCCCAGTGGGTAATCGAAATTTTTTCGACAAATCAAAAGTCCGGCTCATTTAATCGCCCGTCGGGACTGCGGGTTGTTCGCAAGAGATACCGCGGCCTCGACATGAAAGGCTAAGAAGGAACATGGGTGGTTTTTAGTCAGTAGAAGTCTGACACTCCCTTTTGCTCTGCCCAAGAGCGGGAGGGGTTATTTGATGATTTCCCACCCCCAAAAAAAAAAGAGGCTCATTTAATCCCGTCGAGGCGGCGGGTCCCGTCGGGGCTGCGGGTTGTTCGAAAGAGATACCGCGGTCTCGACACAAAGGGCTTAAAAGGAACATGGGTGATTTTTAGTCAGTAGAAGTCTGACACTCCCTACTGCTCTGCCAAGAGCGGGAGGAGTCTTTTGATGATTTCCCAGCCTCCAACAAAAAAAGGCTCATTTGAATTGTCCTACTAAAATTGGAAATAAATTGTTTCTGGATTGTTTAAGAAAAGTCCAGAGTAAAAATAAGAAGAGAAAAATGATAAACATATGAAATACAACAACGCACATTAACAAAATAAACACGCTTAGATTATAAAACAGACTCGTAACCAAACAAAAGTAACAGTTAAAAAAATAACATTAACCGGTATCGTAATACCAATGTGCAATGGTAATACTATCGTAACTGCAAGTTAAAGAACTATCGATAACGTTGTGGAAACGTCGTCGGCGAGTTAACCAAAAGGCCAAGGTTACCACTCGATGTGTAGAAAGACTGTCTTGCACGTTTGTATGTCACTATCTCCGAAACTGCTGAACCGGTTTTAGTTCAAGAGATAATTTATGGTTTTGACAGCTATGACGGTAATCTTTATTGTAATACTAAGTCGTGCACGTGGCTTCGTTCACGTGACTGTGTATTTGATTTGCTAACTAAATACATGGAATGGTACGAAACCGATTTTCATCTCGAATATGAAATGTGACAATAGTGCTTGGTTAACATTTATTATTTATTTATTTAAACTTCATGCACAATAGTGATACATAGGCGGACTTAATGCCACAAGGCACTATTCTTGACTAGTTATTGCCAGCGGCTTCGCTTCCGCTACAACTCGAAAATTATCCCACGGGAAGATAAAATCGGGATAAAAACTATCCTATGTGTTAATCCAGGTTATAAACTATTCGTGTACCAAATTTTATCCTAATCCGTTCAGTAGTTTTTGCGTGAAAGAGTAACAAACATACACACTCACACACAAACTTTCGCCTATAAAATATTAATCTGTAAGTTTAACAATTCATCACATTTAAAGTGTAATAATATAATTTTTTGACAAAACTATAATAAGATTAATTGACAATTCGTTTTGATCGCTTTGACCATTATGTATAAATATATGTAGCTCTTATATATTTACGTCTAGATGGAAACCGGATCATGTTTTTAATTTATGGCTTAAATTTTGCGACTGAATTTTTGGAAGAGCATTGTGACTAAATAAGAATGACCGCTCTGGTCAATGTTAACGTTAAGCCGGGCTTGCGTAGGTTGGTTCGTGATTAGATGATCATCATTACATAATTATCGAGAATCCTCCAAGTCTCGGAAAGCACGATAAGCCGTTGCATTGGTCCCGGCTGAAATTTGTAGATTTTTGACAGTCGAGTTACAGGTACTCAGTGGAGCCCTGAAAATCTGACAACCAGTCTTACCAAAGAGTATCGTATTACCCAGTATTAACCGGGTTGTGGAGGTCAGATAGGCAGTCGCTCCATGTAAAATACTGGTATTCAGCTGCATCCGGTTAGACTGCAATCCGACCCCCAACATAGTTGAGAAAAGGCTAGGCAGATGATGACTGTTGTAATGTTAAATCTTCTTGTCAATTTGTGTCTGGATGGAGTAATTTAAATGAGTGGTTACGGTGTTCTACTTGCGGTATTAACTCATTAATTTTATCAAAATGTTCTTTTACTTGGAATGTCTTTCGTTAGGGACTAAACAGGATAGAAAGCTTCGGTTGGAACCGAGGGAGGGGCTTTTTAAAGTTCCGGCAACCCGTACAAAGTTATTAAAGTTTGCGCCAGTGATTCGTGCAATGAGAACACTGAATAGTGTGTCTCGGTGTTTGGACACATTTTCTTGTTCTTTGGCGGAATTCCAGAGGGTGACACTTAGTACCTTTTCCACTGTGTAACTTGTGTTTCTACCCAGACCAGTAACTTGGGACTGGACTATTAATAATTTATTACTATTTTTGTAAGCTTAGGTCGTACCTGTTAAAACAAAAATGTATTTATGTTAATAAATTACATAAATAAACTGTTCTAGAATCCACGATTCAATAACATGTAACATCGACTAATTAGCCGTGGGCCCACAGTGGATAACTCCAAGAAGATCCCAGCAGTGGGAACAGGCAAATGATGTGATTAAGAAACCCAACCACAGATGCCCACAGCCATTACCAAATTGCCTCTCGACTTAGTTTAGAAACTCATCATGCTATGAAACCATATCGTCGGTCATTGCATGTGATTTCGCAGCCACATTGGTAAAAGCAGGTGGTTGTGAAAGAGGCGCTGGTCGACCTTCGGGTCCACTCATGAGATTTGAGCAACCGTTGACAAACAGACAAATATAGATATTATTGCATGCTGCTTTTGTACTGGTGAGGTTGCAGTTGGGCTATTTTTAACAGGCTTTGGAAAAAGGTCAATAATGTTATACTTGTATATTTTGTTATGTCTTCTTTATGTTTTATTATTATTATATTTTTTATTATTGATTTGTGTCTGTAGTCAATCGTAATATTAACTTACACCTTACTATTGTATCGAGTCTGGTTCTTCCAACCAAACAGACAGATGTGTTGCTGGGGAGTTTGTTCCGCCACTTCTTCTTTCCAGCAAAAACACTAGGAAGTGTTGGGCGTTTTGGGGGACTGTCACTTGTAAATAAGTAAAGTAAAGTAAATTTTGACGTTCGAAAAGTGCTGATTATCAGGCTAGTTTGAATAAATGAGTTTTGATTCTGACTGGTTGAGCTAGTTGTGTTGGTACCTTCCTTAACCGTATGCAGTGTACATAAATCAAATCAAATCTGGTTCTTTTTTCTAAAGACCATCTCAGACACTAATATGCATAGTATTATTTATACGTCAGTATACGTTCTCATGTAAGTATTCCAAGATGATTGACGGCACGGTTGGCGTAGTGGCTAAGCGATTGGACTGCTGCGCTGCGTGTCGTGGGTTCGATCCCCGCATGGAACAAATATTTGTATGGCCTGCAGATAGTTGTTTCGGGTCTGGGTATTTGTGTATGTGACTTTATAATGTTTGTGTACGCACCCACGATACAGGAGGAATTCCTAGCGTGAGGCAACGTTTTAAAAAAAAAAATGTCTGTCTATATGACCTCTGACTTTGTTTCAGCTGTTTCTCCTCAGAATAGTCTGGTACGAAACACCGGCCCAATCTACTTTTAAAATATGACTTTATAAGGACCAATAAATTGCAAAATGAACATCATTTATCATTAGTTAGTTATTTTCCATAAGCTGGGTTTACTTGTTGTTCGTGCATTATTAATAATATTAATCGGTAATATGATAATTAAGATGCAAATCTGTATGTCTGTTATTACGTATTTAATGGAGGAGCACTGCCATATCCTCTTTTGTGTTTTTTCTTATTTCATCGTATTTTATTTTCAACTAGCTGTTCCCGGCATGCGTTGCAATGCCCTTTTTCCTACCTACTACCTGCCTGTGTACCAACTACCTACCTACTTACTACCTCCTACCCTACCTACCTACTACCCTACCTACCTACTACCCTACCTACCTACTACCCTACTTACCTACCTACTACCCTACCTACCTCCCTACCTACCTACTACCCTACCTACCTACTACCCTACCTACCTACTACCCTACCTACCTACTACCCTACCTACCTACCTACTACCCTACCTACCTACTACCCGACCTACCTACTACCCTACCTACCTACCTACTACCCTACCTACCTACTACCCTACCTACCTACTACCCTACCTACCTACTACCCGACCTACCTACTACCCTACCTACTACTCTACCTACTACCCTGCCTACCACTTTCTCACCTTTTAAACCTTCCCTGGACTTCCACGAATAATTCAACACTATAATTAGCCAAATCGGTCCAGCCGTTCTCGAGTTTTAGCGAGACTAACGAACAGCTATTCATTTTTATATAATGTATAGCTGTACCCCGCGTGCGTTGCAATGCCCTTTTACCTGCCTACGTACCAACTACCTACCACCTACCTATTACCTACCTACCTACATACTACTAATTTCTCACCTTCTCTCGACTGCCACAAATGTTTCAAAACCAAAATTAGACAAATCGGTCTAGCCGTTCTCTAGTTTTAGCGCGACTAACTAACAGCAATTAATTTTTATATTATACGCAAACACCATTTGAAAAATCGTTTTTCTATTGGGAAAGAAACAGTAATTATTTGTGATTATTGTGATAATGTCGTTTGGTCTGTTTGAAGTTGTCATTCGTTGACTGAACAACTGAACGTCACTCAATTGTTTTGCCTTCCTGGAACCTCTCCACTAACACTTGGACTTTATGGGTACGGTATTAAAGCTCAAATTCATTTTACGTTTTAGTTAGAAAACGTTTGTATGGGAAAAAGAAAAGGGCTGTTTTTAGGGCTTTTCCTGCCATTATTCGATTTTTTCTCGCCGTAAGAACCATCCTTGAACTTCAACGAACATTTAAAAAAAAAATCAGCCAAATCGGTCAAGCCGTTTTCATGCCAAGTCGTGACAACGGAAAACGGGTTTCATTTTTATATATATAGATATATATTCTACTAACTGCTGTTTCCTCTCTCTTTTTGGGTTCCGAACCCGATAGGTAACAATCAGGACCCTACTAATAAGAGTCTGGGCCAGTTCATCCATCCGTCTGTCTGTCAGCAGGATGTATGTCATGCTCAGTAATAGGAAGATTTTTAGATAGTGTATTTCTATTGCCGGTTAGGAAAGATTGACAGAGGGCTTCCTACGATGGTATGGAACCCTTCATGCTCTAGTCTAACTCGCACCTGGCCATGTATCTCACTCATTTTCTTATTTTGAAAACGAGAAACATACACTTACACAGTCAATACATCAAAGTACCCGAAATCCTATCTTTTAAAAGTTTTAATCTGACGTGCATGGTCACAAACACTACTAATAATACTCATGAAAACGAGATATTTACCATGTTTACTTTTCGTTTTAAGTTCCCGATATTTCGGCGCTGTTACAAGCACCATGATCACGGATAATCTGAAGTCGTTGCGGGTGGATGTTTATGGGCAGACAAATCGGTCTACCCTCTTTCTTGTCTTAGCTCTTCTCAATTTTTTTTTTTTTTTTGTGGTTGGAAAATCATCAAATAACCTCTCCCGCTCTCGGACAGAGCGGAAGGGAGTGTCAGATTTCTACTGATTAAAAACCACCCATGTTCCTTCTTAGCCCTTCATGTGAGGCCGCGGTATCTCTTGCGAACAACCCGCAGCCCCGACGGGTTCTCAATTAACCTTGCCTTGAAACTAAAGGTTTAGCGAAAAAGACAGACTAGCTTTTGCCCGCGTGAAATTACGATTTTTCATTCAAACTTTTTTTTGAATTATGGAAATTCCTTTCTTAGTTAATGCCGACGTCATAACAGGAATTAAGTGTGCGAAATTTTAAGTTTCAAGCCCTATGGGTGTGGCCTGTGCGTTGATCCTCAGTCTGCCAGCTTTTTGGGTGCGTTCACAAAAATATAAACTCACATACACATAATTATATAGCTTTGCTTTTTACATATTTATATACAGGGTGTAAACGAACCCTTCACGCATCCGACAACCAAGCATTCTGTACATCAAACCAAGCACACCTACGCAAAAAATTTTGCTGGGAAATGTTTTTTTTTTTTGGGGTCAAAAATCACATTTTACGGTAAAACTCAAAGTAGCACTCTTAAAACATTGTGCTAGTAGATGCTTTGAATAGTAAACGGGTCATGGAGGTAATTTAAGTAAAGTTAAAACCTGAAATACTAGTATTTACAAAAACAGCTGTGAAAAATTTGTAACTTTGACCCCCAATATCTCCGCAACTAGGAGGTTCCCAGGTATGGTCTAGAACAAAAAAATTATCGCAGTGGTGGGGAAAACAAATGCCCTTCGTTTGCGTTAAGGGTACTTTTACACCCTATAGATGTAGAATAGAAGATAGATTCTAGTAGCATAATGTACTGGTGTCTGAACCTAGGTACTCAACAAAATTAAGCCATAATTTTTAGTTTTACCGACGTTTACTCATGTCGGTCGAGGCTAGGATGCAAGCCTGACTTGTCAAGCAGGACTGACGACAGATGCTTGAGATAATGACCTGACATCATGACAACAGCATCCTTGACATATACATATACACTCATTTAGGTACCTACTACTTATTAGTTACATGCTAGCCGAGAGAATAAATCTTATTGCTTGCAGGCTATGAAATTAGTGGTCATATCTGTTATCACTACATCATTCCGCCACCGCGTCTGTCTGTTCGCGATAAGCTCAAAAACTGCTGCACCGATTTTCATGCTGTTTTTACCAATGGATAGAGTGGTTCTCGAGGAAGGTTTTAGTATATACTTTGACCAACATCCACGCGGGTAAAGCCGCGGGCGTCAGCTAGTTTCTGAAACTATTGATTGTAAATGTAATTTTTATCTTTACAGTCGTTCCTATTGTTTATCTTTATTTATCACTTAAACTGCCTCGTTGGTCTAGTGGTCGTAAGCGCGACTGCTGAACATGAGGTCCTGGGTTCAATTCTTGGGTCGGGCAATTTGTTATTGGGTTTTTCATCAGGAATTTCGCAATAGGAGCCATGTAGTCTGGATTTTTGTCCAGGGTCGTGCCCTATTTCATAGGACTTAAAAGTAAGTCTCCGAGGATTACGTGATGTTGTGACATGTTTGTCAGTACCTATAGTCAATTTTATATGAACTCAGTTGGTTTCAATTTTTCAGATGTTTATTTTAACTGTTTCCTGTATTATTCTTTGCATATTATTTAGGTACTATCACATGTTTAGATATTCTAAAAGTCCTTTCTCTGGATGGACGTGTCATCAAAGACATCGTTAAGACCCATAAAAACAGGCAACTATTAAATTTTCCTCTCGGCTCATTCGTCACAAACAATTTTCCAATTAAACCCGCCAACTAGTCCAAAAATCCTTCTCCACATCGTTTAGGTCAAGGCATGCACCGCGGTGACCATTGCATGTAAATAGTTGCATTGTATCGACTCCTACCTCATTGGTATGCGCGTGCGCACCCGTGCGACCTTGGGCACGGGTCGTATTGACCCCGCGGTTATAGGTTCTATGTGACTGTAGACCACACGCGGCTTAATTAAGGAAGTTGGGTGTTAATGGTGATGGTGATTAGGTGGGGGAGAAAGGGTACAAACAATGGGGGCCTTGGTAGTGTTTGAATAAGGTTCTTCGAGATGTCTCTCAGTTTTTCTAAGATTTTTTCGATGATGAACAAACAGTTCGATTTAAGATCGGTTTTGAGTAACTCTTGTAACAGACTTTTGTGTGAAAACCTTAATGTTAATCAACATCATTTCTTTATAAGCAAGAACTCACTCGACTACCGATGCAATAAACAATCGAAGCAGTTCGCAGTTTGTTGATAAACAATCACAATCGTCATCTGCCTAGCCTTTTCCCAACTATGTTAGGGTCGGCTTCCAGTCTAACAAGATGCAGCTGAATACCAGTATTTTACATGGAGCGACTGCCTATCTGACCTCCACAACCCAGTTAATACTAGGTAATACGATACCCTTTGGTAAGACTGGTTGTCAGACTTTCAGGTCACTGACTACCTGTAACGACTGCCAAAGATCTATATATGGCAGCCGGGACCAACGGCTTTACGTGCTTTCCGAGGCACGGAGGAAACTCGGTATGTCGGGCGGTCACCCATCCACAGACCGACCTAGGCTAGCACAGCTTTACCTAAAGATCGACCCGAGTGGCAGTTCTTATTAAGCCACGAGCTCCTCACACAACAATCACAATATGAACACTAATTAAAAGGTTTTTACATTGCAGCTAATAGAACAACTCATTCATCAAAAAGGAAAAAGGGGAACATTTCACCAGCTGTGTTCAAGTTCCACGTTAGGGCTAAGCCCATTGCCATTAACCAGATCCAATGCTCAGATATCAGGCTGTTACTGTAGAATTCCTGTTAAAAAAAAACCCAACAACACTTTGCCTTGCCGGGAACCTCTTGCGATCACCAAAGGTAAACGCCCAATCTTTGCGAACAAAAATCATCGTATCTACGCGAACCAATCCAGATTCACGAGGATGTCACGCGGTTTCACCCGCGTAGTTCCCGTTCCCGTGGGAATACAGGGATAAAAAGTAGCCTATGTCACCCGCAGATAGTGTTGCTTCCCAACGGTGAAAGAATTTTTGAAATCGGTTCAGTGGTTTTGGAGCCTATTCGTTACAAACAAACAAATCTTTCCTCTTTATAATATTAGTGTAGATGAGGAACAGCAAGTAGAGTTGATGCCAATCCGGTATGAGCTTAACCTAACCAACAAGTCAGCCAGTAAAAAGGTTATAACGTAATACCCTATTACCTACGCCACCTGATTACTGTAACCGAGGGCTTCTATTTATCTAGTGAAAGCCGATCCCGGCGTACTCTCAGCCACGGACCGCAGTTCGAGGCGCCTCGAACGCGGAAACTTGGTTGTTATTACATGATCGTGTACGTAAGTTAGTGTACGCTGTTTAATAATGTTAGTTATGTCTGCAGTTGGATTATATCGTTAACTGTTAACCTACTGTTTGGATAATGGATTAGTTTGGTCGGAGAGGGGAAAGAAAGTTTTGATACAAGTAAAAACGGCGCGGGGATAAGGCGCGGAATGGGGGCTAGGCTGTGGAGATGAAGAACACGCAGTTGATGGTTCTTCTCCATATGAAACAACCAACCAGAACAATTCATGCTCATGTAGGCTTATGTGAAATATATTTTTTTTTTTGTAATTTCTATTTATGAGAGGATTTAGGAAGGAGCTCGTGGCTTAATAAGAACTACCACTTGGGTCGATCTTTAGGTAAAGCTGTGCTTGCCTAGGTCGCTCTGTGGATGGGTGACCGCCCGACATACCGTGTTTCCTCCGTGCCTCGGAAAGCACTTTAAGCTGTTGGTCCCGGCTGCCATATATAGAGCTTTGGCAGTCGTTACAGGTAGTCAGTGACCTGAAATTCTGACATCCAGTCTTACCAAAGAGTCTCGTATTACCCAGTATTAACTGGGTTGTGGAGATCAGATAGGCAGTCGCTCCATGTAAAATACTGGAATTCAGCTGCATCCGGTTAGACTGGAAGCCGACCCCAACATAGTTGGGAAAAGGCTAGGCAGATGATGAATTATTAATTCAGTAAACTTGGCAAAATGTGAATTTTCTAATGGGAACACCTCTACCAAATGCTTTGGGGATTACAGGCGTGATGTTATGTTATTCTTACTTGTTTACATCTTTCAAGAATTGAGCAATATAAACAAATACGAACCTAAATTGCATTAGGATAAGCTTCCAATCTAACCACATGCACCAGAATATCAGCTATGCATGTAATTTAATACAAGTCGATACAGTCCCAAGTACTTAGAATCTCCTAGTATTTTAATGACCATTTCATGTTGCACGAATAAAGTATTTTGAAACCTATGTTGTTATGAAATAAGTGTTATCTCATTCATAACAATTAAAATTAATATCGTTATTCTACAAGGTAATAGCTTAAATTTAGTCAACCTATGTTATAAAGATGATTGCTGTTAGACCAGGGCGTCTAAAATGCCCACTTTAGCAGATCATTATATGAATTGCGTTGAAAGGCGAATTTTACTAATTTTAACGCAATTCATTTTATTTTCCTACTAACGGACGTCACGCGGTTTCACCCGCATAGTTCCCGTTCCCGTGGGAATACAGAAATAAAAAGTAGCCTATGTCACCCGCGGATAGTGTAGCTTCCCAACGGTGAAAGAATTTTTGAAATCGGTCCAGTAGTTTTGGAGCCTATTCGTTACAAACAAACAAACAAATATTTCCTCTTTATAATTCTAGCGGACGTCACGCGATTTCATCCGCGTAGTTCCCGTTCCCGTGGGAATACAGGGATAAAAAGTAGCCTATGTCACTTGGGGATAGTGTAGCTTCCCAACGGTGAATGAATTTTTGAAATCGGTCCAGTAGTTTCGGAGCCTACAAACAAACAAACAAATCTTTCCTTTTTATAATATTAGTGTAGATTATAATCTATTTTCCTAAAGGTCCATTTTACGCTTTTTAACGCAATTAATATTATGATCTGCTAAACTGGCCATTTTAGACCCCCAGATTGCTCCATCCAGAGACAATGGGTAAGCACAATCATAGGTCTAAATAAATAGTTAACATTACAAGTTATCACTAAAATTACTAATATATTTACTTAACCACCATTGTTATTAACACTAAAATATTAACAAAACTTTAAACTGTAGTCTGAAAATAAAGTTTAATATAATTATTAGTGTTCGTCGACTGTACCTCAGATAAGGGTGCAAATCTAGGCGCTCGTAGCCATCGCCTCTTTAGCTCAGTGGTAGAGCACTGGTCTCGTAAACCAGGGGTCGTGAGTTCAATCCTCACAGGAGGCATTGTTTACTACATAGTTTTTTTATTAGTTTCAACTGTTGTGACGTCTTTTTGTGCATGTTATTGAATGTTTTCACTAATTGAATAAAGAAATACTTGTTTTTTCTTTATTTCTTTTTAGGTTAAAATTATGTTAGGTTCCATTAATTACTTACTGAGTGACTTGACTATGCAATATAATTATGGTTTCTGTAAGTACCGTTTATAATGAAATTATAATAATAAGGTGTATTTGTGGCATTTCGCAGAACTGGGTCTATTTGGCATAGCCTTGAGGCACTTGCTGCGGTACTCAGAGATATTTAATGATTACTTAAGCCGTCACTAAGTAAAGATTTGCCATACTTTTGTATGACAAAACTGTCAAAACCTTTACTTAGTGATGGCCTAAGTAATCATTATAGCTCTCTGAGTGCGGCTGTTAGTTTTACGGAGATATTGGGGGTCAACATCAAATTTTTCACAGCTGTTTTTTATATTAGTTTTTCAGGAAATAATTAACTTGAGTTAAATTACCTCCATGACCCGTTTACTATTCAAAGCATCCACTAGCACAATGTTTAAAGAGTGCTACATTGAGTTTTACCGTAAAATATGTTTTAGCACCCCCAAAAAAAAGGTCGTTTCCCAGCAAAAATTTTGCATAGTTTGATGTAGGTACATAATGCTTGGTTGACGGGTTCGTGTGAAGGGTTCGTTTACACCCCTTTTTTTTGGCGGGTGGAAAATCATTAAATAACCCCTCCTGCTCTTGGGCAGAGCGAAAGGGAGTGTGAGACTTCTACTGACTAAAAACCACCCATGTTCCTACTTAGCCCTTCATGTTGAGGCCGCGGTATCTCTTGCGTACAACCCGCAGCTCCGACGGGTGGTATCTAACCCTTATTGTAGGTCTCAAGTGATGGTGGTGGTTAAGTGTGACGTGATGGAATTTCATTGAGTTTAATTTAATTTAGAACTTGCGTGGACCGACTGCATATTTAACATACAATGTGAGTTATTACAATAATTTAGTTCGACTGTAGAACGTGTCACTTTAAGATCTAGTTGTGTTGACATAAAGCAACTACAATAGGGATGTTTCCAAACAAAAAAAAATCGGTTTAGTCGGTCTGTTAGATTATCGAAAGAAATTGGATACGTGTTTTTGTTTTATCGAATTAATAAAAAATTACTAAAATAAAACGTGTCAAAGATCATGTCGAGTGGGGGCTGACGTCACTTTCTGGTAAAAAATGTACCAAACTGTGACGTCACACGACTTTTCAAAGCACTGTTTCGTCTTAATTTTTTGTTTACGTGAAATAAGAAAAAGTATATGTCCAATGTTTTTTTCGAAATTTATCTGACGGACTAATTAATTTTTTTTTTGTCAACTACCCTATTGGTGGTTCCAGTCATAGGACCCTTTTTCGGGTGATAAATCATCAAATAACCCCTCCCGCTCTTGGGCAGAGCGCAAGGGAGTGTCAGACTTCTACTGACTAAAAACCACCCATGTTCCTTCTTAGCCCTTTATGTCGAGGCCGCGGTATCTCTTGTGTACAGCTCGCAGCCCCGACGGGGGTCATAGGTCCCTGACAGGCGAAGTAGTGTACTGAATTGTATGTCAGTGTCCGGTGTTCAATATTGTTCTAACCGGTTTGACCGAGTTTTAAAGGGGTGGTTAACTATCTGCAGGTTACCATCGCCTCCTTGGCTCAGGGGCAGAGCACTGGTCTCGTAAACCAGGGGTCGTGAGTTCAATTCTCACAGGAGGCATTGTGATACGGATTATTTTTGTAAGTATTTCAGAACGGAACGATTTAGAAACAACTTAACGCAATAAAAGAAACACGTTACTGTTGTAGTTTAAAATTATGTTTATCTGCCATCCCCGTTATATAAAACAGGAACTATGTTAAATTTTCTGTTGGTCTCAAAGTATTATTTCGTAAGACTTTTAGTTAGAAAAGCTTACAAGGTTTTCATTTTATTCTGGTCTTGGTTAATATAATTTATTTTAATAGCGTTTATCATGCAGGTTGTCAATTTATTGGGAATAAAAAATAATAATACTACTATTATAATAATAAATGTTAAAGTAGCAAAAAGTATAAATATTTATCATAAATACCTCTTAACATTCGATCCACATTATCGTAAGTAGGAAACCTAGTTACCTACCTATTGACCGGAACCAATTAACGGTTATATCACAATTTTTGTTTCTCATCTCAGAATGTCGGATAAACCAAAAAAGTGATTGTGTTTCTGTTTTATAACGAATCAAAAAGGTGAAATGGAAAGTGACAGTAAACATTTTTATTATCTTTGCTCGATCAAAAATATCAAATTAAAAAAAAAAAACAAAAAAAAAATAGTAAAACGCGGAGAAAAGGTAGGCAGCTCAAGTAATTATTTATACTAGAAAGTCACGTTTCAGGGGATACAAAAAATGGGTGTAAAAAGGTAAGCGTTAACGTGCCTTGCTAGGTTAATTTTTGCTGGTGTTAGATATCTGATTAAAAAGGGGCTTTTCAACAAAAAAAACAGTAAAACTTTTTAAACCAAACCGACTGTAAGAAGCACAGGAAATGCACATAACTTCACAGTCAACCTATTCGATAACACCCAAACTACATTACCGAATAATAACTCAAAAAAACATAATTATAAAAAAATACTTACGTAAACTGTTCTCAGCATTCACGAAACTCGTTAAAAAAACCACAAGTAATAATGAATCAAACATTTTTATTTCTTTTCTTACTCTTTTTTCACTCTCTGTAACACATTCAATTCGCGGTTTTTGAACGAAAGTGACAGTTCTCTCGCATGCGGAATGTGGACTGAGGCGCGCGCGAACCAGTCGCCATATTTATTCGCGGTGGCGGGAATCGTTGCGAAATATGATTGCTTCTCAATTTCGTCTCATAATTGTTGTAATTTTCCATGGCGGGTGCTATTTAAAGACAAATACAGGATTTCATAAACTTAAATAGTATTTAATAGTTTTGTTAAATGAAATATTGAAATGGAACCAGAATTTTAAATTCATTTACCAATGCGTTTGAATGTTTGGCATTCTAGCAGTGAAAATGAACCGTATTTATTTTAAGCTAGGTTGGTTCTGTAGTATTATAGTACTGCGCCTTTTTTTTAAATAGTCGGGGTAACTGGTACTTGGACTTGGGAGGCGCCTTATTCCAGCAGTGGGAACGAAACGGCAAATAAAAAAAAACTTTTTTGCAAAAAATAAAACCGACTTCAAAAACACAAAAAAGTGAAAAATAACTTTAGCTTCTGAAGTCGGTGACTTGTTTGTTTTATTCAGTTTTTTTGTCACCGACTTCAGAAGCTAAAGTTATTTTTCACTTTTTTGTGTTTTTGAAGTCGGTTTTATTTTTTGCAAAAAAGTTTTTTTATTTTTCCATTTTTAGTTGTAATATTCTTTACAAATATTTGATATTCATTAATTTTACGTTGTTAACAATACATGTCACGGTAATAGGCTTATCCGCAATAAAATGGAACTTAACATACCTAACTCTCGAAATCTGGGCGTCCTGTACACATCTGCGTACCCCGTCAGAGCATACAGGCGTGATGGTAAGTTAAGATGTTGCGTAAACAATAAACATCTAAGCGATTGCAGCAATCACGACAGATTTGCCGTCTATTTTTGAAGAGTTCTATTGTATATCTCCGAAGATCAGGATCAGATCTTCACCAAATTTAAATGGGACCACCTCAGGAGTATACTCTTTCAAATAAAAAAAGAATTTTGAGAATCGGTTCACAAATGGAGGAGAAATCAGGTAACATACATAAAAAAAAAAAAAAAATATACATACACACGAACATAGAACCTCCTCCTTTTTTGAAGTCGGTTAAAAAATACAATGTTCTTGCTTATGAAACCCCATGAACAGACAACCTAAAGGAAAAACCCGAACACAAAAACGAGAAGTAAACGTAACGTAAATCAGAACAATTTTACGTCAAAAATCAGCTGTCCAGCACAAAACATCTACTTGACCCGAATGTACTAACCGCTGGTTGATATTTTAGGGATTTTGATAATCTGAATCACAAGTTGAAATGTGAACAAACATTGTTTCTGGAACTAGTTAAAAACTGTTTATAGTTACATAATTATTTTACTATCCTGTTACTAGATCAAGTTGAAAAAATTGTTGTAGGTCTCGAAAAGGCAGGCTTTAGTTTTATGAAAGTAATGTTTACAAATATTGAAGTCCAAGCTCCATAGAAATAGACCAAGGAACATTTTTTTTTAAATATCAGAGTACAAACTTTAAAGGTCAATAATAACCCGTCGGGGCTACGGGTCCCGTCGGGGCTGCGGGTTGTTCGCTAGAGATACCGCGGCCTCGACATAAAGGGCTAAGAAGAAACATGGGTGGTTTTTAGCCAGTAGAAGTCTGACACTCCCATTCGCTCTGTCCAAGAGCGGGAGTGGTTATTTGATGAATTTACAACCGCCAAAAAAAAGGGGTCAATAATAAAGTAAGCAATGTGATTGAAAGAACATAAAGTTTATTTCGGTTGAAATAAATAATTTACAGTTAACGTACCCAATTAAATACTAATATAAATAATAGATACCTTTGAATATCCTTGAAAACAAATTCACAAACAGCTTATTTGTTGTAACCGGAGCAGCAATTTTAAATAGCGAGTGGCAGGACCGCAGGTGCTAGCAGAAAATTTTCATTGACGTCGTAAAGCTAAATTATAATGACATCATTGTCCTGTATCCTTTTATAGTTATACCTGGGATCATCCTGGTATTCCTGATAGCCTTTCTGATATTTTAAAGCTAAGGAGTTCTTTGTCGAGTTCCTATTAAACATAGAGTTACCATCTGACGCTAACTTCACCAATCCAAAATAAACATATTCATCTTTTTGTCTATTCTCCTTTCTTCTTTCTTCTATGATTAAAGATTCTTTAACAGGGAGTAAGAGAAGCATATCTTGTGACTCTCCTGTACTGAGTTTGACTTTAGCTTGAATGGTACCATTGATTGTGTCTCCTGGCTTTTCTTTTCTGATATCCATTGGCAGCTGACATTCGACGCATCGAACCTTATTGTTATGATCAGTGTTCAATGGAACGGGGAATAAGCGTTCGTTTAGATAAAACCTGTAAACACATTTGTGGTCTTGCATGCTTGTAGCACTAACTCGGCTTTTAATTCTAGATTTTGCTGAATGACATTCAAAATAGTTTTTCTGCCGAAATTCTTTAAGCTTCGTGATATTTACATCGCTGTTTGGGTCTAGATGAGATTCAGATTCGTCTTCAGAGTCAGAAATTATTCTAAAAATGGAATCTTTAGAAATTGTACGACTTTCGGATGCTTCTGTGATAGTATCCAGGGATACTTTCTTATTGTTATTGTCATTGTTAGCATCATGGAGTGATTCCTCGTAGATGTAGAAGTTTTCGTTCTTGTAGTATTGATGGACTGGTTTTGATATCTTTCTAGTAACTTTGTTATCGTTTTTAACGCATTTAACGTTTACTGCGCTGATTAGTGAGTCGATCTTTCCCCGGGTTTCATCGTTTCTTTTTCCATCTCCACACTTCTTGCAATAGTCCACAACATTGTAGGATTGAGTTTTTTTAATGACGAGGGAATCCGATTTGGTAGTTTTCTTTGGTTTCACAAGTCCCTTCTGGTCGCTAACACCGATTGAACAACTTTTGCTCTCAATGCAAACGGTAGTTGCTGCCTTTGAACTGAGCAATTTTTTTGGGGCTTTATTGTGATATTTCTCGGTTATACGAGTCTTAGATGGCTTTGCACGGTGATCGACTAACTGACTGCGTTTAGGAATGGCAAAACTGGTTATTTTGTTAGACATCTCTTTGAAAATAAACAAATATCTACCTAACTTATATCTACCGTGGACATTGAATCACTGAACAATTGTAAACATCGCGTTGCCATGGTAACGTGTTGACAACTCAGGGTATAATGTTTCCATTTAACTTTTTTTAAGGTTTCATACCAAATAAAATTAATTAGTGCTTGTAAATATTCTGATTATGTTATGAATGCAGAGATGCCTAATGTTTTATTTTGTAACAATAATTAAAATTAAACACAGTAACTAAAATTATTTATGACACACTATTACCATCTAGCGGCGAATAGCAGAACTAAGTGTTGAAAAAGTTTCCCCAAGTTATTGTGTAGATGGCGCTTTGTTCATTAGTTTAATAGCGCCATCTATGCTTTCACTTGGAATTCAGTTAAGCTAAAATAAAGCAACCCACATTAATAAAATTATTGAAATTGAAACTTATGGTTGATTGTAATTTACAATACTTTATCGAAGTTCGGTGGTAATCTCAATACAGACTATGACGGCTCACAAAATATAAAATGGAATGAAGTAATGTTTCTTTTCTAAACATAATAATATCTAATTATTATGTATCGTACTTTCTGGAATTTCTTGAGGTTTCAGGTCATCATTACGCCTGTACCATTGGTTGGTCTGCAGGCATGTATTTATTTAATAGTTGATTGCCTAGACCCATAATTTCATCAATAATATTTTTTAATTGTCGAGGAGCTTATTTGCTATCAACTGGACACAATATTCCAAATCCTGGCTCTTACTGAGGTTTCAGTTCAAGCAAATTAATACAATAAATAAAAACCAAAATAAAGGTTGCGTAGGTAATTTTTAGAAACTTTAACAGTTGTAATCCCCGAAACATTAGGCAGAGGTGTAAATGATGGTACACCCACATTTCACCAAATATGTTTCAAGTGACGGCACGGGTTGGTGTAGTGACTGAGCGAATGGACTGCTGCGCAGCGTCTCGCGGGTTCGATCCCCGCACGCAACAAAATATGTAAATGGTCTACAGATAGTTAGTTATAGTTTTGGGTTTGGGTGTTTGGTTTATGTATGTAAGTCTATTATGTACTTACGATACAGGAGAAATTCCTAGTGTGGAGCAACGTTTTTTTTTTTTTTAAAGTACCGTGTAATAGGGCGCCTATTGCCATCAACCGGGCCCAAATCCAAGCTTCGTGGCTGTAACTGAGACATTCCTGATGGAAAAATCCAATAACACGTTGCTCGATTTGGAAATCGAATCCTACCTTAAAACTTAAGCATCCTTCTATTTTTTGTTTCCCACTTTTAGTTATGAAATATCAATTCCTTTCCGTTTCTTTATAATTTTCTTGATTCAAGAAAGAGCTTGTACAAATGGAAAAACTTTTCGAGCAGTAAAAAGTGTAAACTTATAAGCTGTGTAGTTTGAGTGAATGAGAGGAAGTTTGAGGGTTTGAGGCGAAACTTACAAATGTCTGTTTCCTGAACTACTCAGTGTTATTTCTTAGATGACATCGCTTATTTTAGAGTGACTATAGTATCTGGAGTTTTCTTTTAGAAAGAGATTATTTTATGTTATTTTCCTGTGCTGTCTACTGTGTGTAGGTACATAAATAGTAAAATATATTTTTAAAATTTTTTTTTTAGATGTGACGACCTTTGCCCTTCTCTCCGGGTGCATCCGTGCTACGTGGCCTACCCACTCCCACTTCAGCCTGGCTGTTTTTTCTCCAACATCAGCTATTTGAGTTATGGAGCGCAGGGTGGTGTTTCTAACGCGATCTGTTCGCCTAACACCTATTATGCTGCGCTCCATTGCTCGCTGGCAAATCTTGAGTTTGGACTTCTGTTGTTCAGTAAGTGACCAACTTTGTGCACCGTAAGTTAGGACAAATAAATAAACGAATTTCTACAAATTTTATTTTAGTTTCAAACTGCCTCTGCGTTGTTGGTCTAGTGGTTGCAACCGTAGCTGCTGAGGTCCTAGGTACGATTTCCAGGTCGGGCAAAGTGTTATATAATTGAGATTTGTCATTAGCAGCCACGGAGTCAGAATTTTTGTCCGGTTACAGCAATGGGCTCACCCGAATTAAATGGGAATTAAACATAACTGGTGAAATGTAGGGTTATTAGGTACACCTCTGCCTAACCCTTTGAGGATTACGGGCCTGATGTTATGTTTAGTTTCAAAATGAAAACAAGCCCCGTTGTTTCAATGGTACCAAAATATATTAATACCTATTATGAACGACTCATTTTCGCAATAGTGCTCTTTTATAATAATGTAAGGCACTTCAACGTTCCCGTCGAGGCTGCGGGTTATTCGCAAGAGATACCGCGGCCTCGACATAAAGGGCTAAGAAGGAACATGGGTGGTTTTTAGTCAGTAGAAGTCTGACACTCGCTTTTGCTCTGCCTAAGAGCGGGAGGGGTTATTTGATGATTTCCCACCCCCCCAAAAAAAAACAAAAAAGGCACTTCAACGTTTAGCTATCGAAGATTACCTGCTACAGATATTTCTTTTTTCTAAAAAAAGCTTAATTTTTTGGTAAATAACTCCATATTACTATTATAAAGAGTTATGTATGTTAGTCGCAACCGGTACTTATCTTCGGAACTACTGAACCGATTCCGAAAATTCCTTTAGTATTAGGAAGCCACATCATCCACGAGTATCATAGGCTACAATTAAAACGTTCCCGTGGTTTAATTTACATACAAACTGGAGCGAAACCGCGTGAAAAAACTAGTACCTCTTTCATAATGAGAAATAGAATAATGAATTATTTTCCAGAACGAATTCCTGGAAACCCTACTGTAAGTTCCATCGTATTTCCTTAGTGAACAAGTTTTAGTGTAAAAGTTAGTTCGGTGACCTTTGTTTAATAGTATGAGGACCTCAGTCTGAACTACGTCAATATTATGCTGATCTTCGGAGAGTGGTTGTAATGGACCGGGTGTTATTATCGTGCAACTTTCATGAAGGTTTGCCCTGATTTTGGTAATTATTATTATATTTGTTGAGAATGAGATTACTTCGTTATAGTTACTGCCAAATAAGATGTCAATGTGTGTGTTGACCCACCTTTATTTATAAAAGGTTTTTTTTCTGAACTTTGGAATCCAAAAATAAACCTGTTCATATCTTGAATCGTCATCTATCGTGATCTTCAACATTTTTTCTTGACAGCTTCGAGTAGGTTGATATTCTGGCATCTGTAGTCACTAAGTTAACTTGGGTGTCACCAATCATTAACTTCAGTGAGAGAAATATGATAAAAGTGGAAATAGGGATGGGGTAAGATAAAACACATGGATGTGTGGATTCGTACTTTATGTGCCTACGAAAAATGAAAAATACCCTTAAGAAAACCAAAAAGCCCTCGTTCTTCCCGTCATAAAAATATTTTTTGTTGTTTTGGACCATTTATGGACCTAGAAACTTTCTAGTTACGAAGATTAAACTTCCAAAGGTCAAAGCTCCATCGTTTTGAATAGTGGTCGTATTTAATAGTTTTTGCGTAGGGTTACTTAGCTTGATGTATGTACATAATGCTTGGTTGACGGCTTAGTGAAGCGTTCGTTTACATCCCGTACTAGCTTATGCCCGCGGCTTCGCTCGCGTGAAAACGTCTATTTTCCATACAAACTTTGCCATCAATTTTCACCCCTAGGGGGATTGAATTTTGAAAAATGTTTTCTTAGTGGATGCTTACGTCATAAGAGGAATACGTGTGCGAAATTTTAAGTTTCTAGCCCTAAGGGTTTGTGGCCTGTGCGTTGATCCTCAGTCAGTCAGCTTTGCCTTTTATATATAGGGTTGTTTTTGTTCTCCCCATCACTGCGATCATTTTTTTGTTCTAGACCATACCTGGGAACCCCCTAGTTACGGAGATATTGGGGGTCAAAGTTTCAATTTTTTAACAGCTGTTTTTGTAAATACTAGTTTTTCAGGTTATAACTTTAGTTAAATTACCTTAATGGCCCGTTTACTATTCAAAGCATCCAATAGCACAATTTTTTAAGAGTGCTACATTGAGTTTTATCGTAAAATGTGATATTCGACCCCAACAAAAAAAATCGTTTCCCAGCTAATATTTTTGCGTAAGGGTACTTAGTTTGATGTACAGAATGCTTGGTTGACGGCTGCGTGATGGGTTGATTTACACCCTGTATACAACAGAATATTATATCAGTTGAGTTGCAACATTTTAGTTGCAGTTAGAAAAACCTGATTTAAATCTTTAGTTCTCAAGCTGCATCTGTTTTCTTTCAAACATTGTGAAATAATATCTCGTTTGATGGAGTAATTATTTTGTCATTAGTATGTAGGACATATAAAGCAACTAGGCAGAAAATTATATACAATAGTAAATAATACATCAAAAGAAAAATGTTTCTCAATGAAGTAGAGCACCTTTTGGTCAGGATGTTCTTACCTTTTTTTCTTTTAGGTGGGAATTCATCAAATGACTCCTCCCACTATGCATGTAACACAATAACTGCCTCCGTGATTGAGTGGTTTAGGCATTTGCCTTGTGACCCGGTGGTCATGGGGTTCGATTCCCACAGGAAGCAGTTTGGCTAGGACATTGGTAGCTTGAATGCTGATTGGTAACCTGCTTGTCGCAGTCACGACGTGCAACTTTCGTTTTATTTTCCTTTCTTGTATTTTTTTTCTATATTTGTTATGTGTGCCCATTGCTTTTTATTGTCTTATTGTATGCTCGTCATGTTTCTGCGACAAATAAATACCTTTTCTTTCTTTTCTTAATCACCTGTAAAAGGTGGTGAGATTCGATGGTCCAAATAAAATATGGTTACACTATAACGGTTTTATTTTGGGCAGAGTTCCCACTACAACTTTCTGTCTTGACGGTTAGAAAATGATTGCGCTCAAATACCCGACGCATCGACTTTTAAACAGTTCTACCAAAAACCTAAATATTACAATAAAATCATTCAATAAGCTAAGTAGTATTAATTAAATGTTACTAACAAAATTATTGATCAATATTCTTATCATTAAAATGTTAACTAATTATTGTTTAATATTCGGCGCACCGCAAGCTGACAAGCGGAAAGCGTTATAGAGCAAGTATTCTGAAAATTCAACATTACTAACAACCAAACTAAAAATCACTAAATAATTACTTTACAACCCAGTTAATACTAGGTAATACGATTCTCTTTGGTAAGACTGGATGTCAGAATTTTGCAGGTCACTGACTACCTGTAACGACTGCCAAAGATCTATATATGGCAGCCGGGACCAACAGCTTAACGTGCTTTCCGAGGCACGGAGGAAACTCGGTATGTCGGGCGGTCACCCATCCACAGACCGACCTAGGTGAGCACAGCTTTACCTAAAGATCGACCCGAGTGGCAGTTCTTATTAAGCCACGAGCTCCTCCTCATGGGTCTAGTTACTATAACTTCTAAAAACCTATAACTACTTAATATTATCTTAATTTACCACAATTTAGCAGGAACATGATGATGAGTTGCAATATCCGATACAAATATTTGCTTTGTATTTTAAATATCACATTGATACCAATACAACATGTGGTGTTCCCCAAAAAAAAAATTGGATTTTTGTTGATTTTTCAAGAACCGGTCCACCGATTGCGATAAAATTTTAAAGAAACCTCCTGGAAAAATATACATACTGGGCATTACGTGGGAGATATTTTGTATGTAAAATTATAATTTTATTAAAAGGTATAGTTTGTCATGTTAAGTTTGAATGTAGAGGGTAATCTTTGGAACTACTCTACTGGGGTCTCAAATGACCACTTTAGCAAATCACAGTAGTGAAATAATATAAATTGCGTTAAAAATCGTAAAATGGTTACAAACACTGTTACTATTATATGATAGGTTTATTTTACGATTTTTATCGCAATTCATAATTATGATCTGCTAAAGTTGCCATTATATAACCCCTGATCTAATTTCAACGATTCTTTGACTAATGGAAAGTTAAAAAACGCCACAAATAACATTCCCCTAGGAAAATTTTCGAACATACCGCGAGAGAATCTGCGGACAAAACCTAGCCTAGAGGTTAATAAAGATATCGATACGAACGTTTGTCAATGAACAATGGATCTAATTGGTTGGCTGCGCACGGAGCTGCGCCCGCGCCTGCAGGGTCGCGGCCTAGTGCGTTGGCCATGGGTTGGTATAGTACGGGACATTTGTCTTCTCAGTGCAAAATAAGTCATAAAATTGCCATTACAGTTGGGCATACATACGAGTTTATGTAGGTATGTCTTGGTAAACCAATACAGCTAGTACCTATGTGTACCCTGGCACAGCCAGCAGCCAGGATGCGTAGCGGCAGATACAGTGAATGAGCTGAACTGGAAAAAATGGACAGTGGCCTCACTATCTAAGATCTGAAGAACAAGGGGATCTCGGCTTAGTAGTGATGACGACATGTAGTTCCAGACATAGCTATACAACAACAAAAAATATCTCAACTAACAGGTAAAAATTATATTGTCACCAATCTAACGAAAATGGTTCTAATAAGTATATGATTATGTAACATTAAAGAGCATTTACTGATGTGAAAATTTCGTTTGTAAGCCGTTTAAAACGGATTTTTTAAGAGGGAACAGGGGCTGAGATTCTTTAGACAAATTCGACGATTCGTGTTCCCCGTTTGTTCTTAATGAATAATGCTTCTAATCCATAGCAAATATTTTTTCCCTGTTATTTCGGTTTTTCAGAAACTATGACTAGAAAATATGACCTTCCAAAAATGAAAAAATATTTTGATTTGTGATGCAGGCTGACTTAAATTTAATTCATCATCTAGCCTAGCCTATTCCCAAATATGTTACGGTGGGCTTCCAGTCTAACCGGATGCAGCTGCTCTGAATACCAGTATTTTACATAATCCGAATTAAATTTTATGCATCATAACTACATAGTTAAATCCCATGTTCAAATCTACCATCAAATTAACTCACACCACGTTTCAAAAACATTACCGAAAAAAAACTTTACACCCATTTATCCTGTTCACCGCACCACGTCCCAAATCGCCCCATGTAGCTTGGCCCCCCTACTGAAGACGAAGTTGATCTGCGCACGCGCATCCTATCATTCGTAGTTCAATGTGCGCGCGCGTCACCCGCGTGTTTCGACTGATTCGGTTCCGACGTAGTAAGAAGTGGACGTTTTTGAGAAGAATCTTCAGGTTTATTAAATCATGATGAGGAGCTTTTTGAATTTGTTTGGTGTTATTTTGGTAAGAGATTATTTTTTTCAACTTTTTTTTTGTTTTTGGTTGGGTAGTCTTTTGGGTGGTGTGTTGGAAAAGCTGCAGTGAAAGATTTAGTTTTCATGTTGAGTGAAAATTGTGTCTTAGTTTTTTTGTCGTTAATTTTGTGATGATAAGGTCTGGGTTTTTTATTTGAGTTTTTTTTTTTTTTTTTAATCTTCCTTATTTAAGGGATTTTTGTGCACAATTGCGACGATGTCAATCCCATCGTGCTTTTATTTGAGTTAAAAAATAAGTTAACAAGTTTTTGTGTTTTTTGTATTAGTCGATTTTTCTATAAATCGGTGTTTCTTTTGGCACGTATGTCTTTTGAATCTAAATCTAAATCATACAGCAAAATTAATCAGGAGTCACAACAAAACGCTGTCTGCCTACACCCCTGAGAAAAATGCGCATGTTTTTGTATACATAACACAGTACCTACATTTCTGGCGGTGCACCCTGATAACGATAACATTGATACAATCAAGCCTACTGGTAATGTCAATACTCTGTAGTTCACGTGTTTACAATAATAAACAATGTTTTTTCTAACATAGTGCTGATTATTATAATTAGTAATAAAAATATTATTATTATAACGAAGAAAAACATTGTAATATTGCTGGGGGTAACCTCTGGATCTACTGATCCGGTTTTCCAAATTATTTCACTAATAAGAAATTTTAAACGTTGCCGTGGGTTTATTTTCGGACTAAAACGCGAGGGAAGCCTCGGGGATAAGCTAGTTTATAATAAGCACCCAAACAGCATTGTCATTTACAATTTAAATTGAATAACGTGTAAAATCGGCATTTCAGTTACCGTGCAAATAACAGGTATGCATGACATTGTAGTGGGGTCAGCGCAGCATGTCTTCTTCTTCCATTTATCTCTTACTCGTCATCTCAGCAGTCACCTCCTCTCTAGCCATGTCGTCCTTTACTCTTATAGCCATTTACATTCATACATTTACCTCATTCCTCTGCATCACAAGTCCATACCACGATAAATGATTACCCCACAATCTGCCAATCATAGGCGAGACTTTCATACTTCCTCTTATGTACACATTCCTTATTTTATCCAGTCGCGTTACACGACACATACCCCTTTTTTTGGCGGATGGAAAATCATCGAATAACCCCTCCCGGGCAGAGCGAAAGGGAGTGTCCAGACTTCTACTGACTAAAAACCACCCATGTTCCTTCTCGCGGCCTCGAAATAGAAAGCTACCTCTATGTCGAGGCCGCGTTATCTCTTGCGAACAACCCGCAGCCCCGCCGGGCCTGTAAGACTGGTGCTCATGACGAGCAGTCATGTCCCGCACGGGATTTACCTCAATTCAGTCAGATCCTAGTCTCTAGGTCGTCTTTGTTTTAAAAGAAACTGATCTAGAGCTCATTAGCAAACACCTTGCCTCTCTGACCATATTATTTGCCTATTTATCATAATGATAATAATATCAAAGCGGGCCTTGGTTTAGAACAGGGAAGTTGAGTATTGTGTGTTAGATATAATCAGTGTTCCTAACTTCCTATAGATGTTGTATACCTGTGTGGGTCAAACGTATTTCCTTCTATTATAATTATACTAGCTTATGTCCGCGGCATAAATTATATACTGAATTCTTCCTCAAGACCCACTCTTTCTATTGGTGAAAACATAATGAAAATCGGTACAGTAGTTTTTGAGTTTATCGCGAACAGACAGACGCGGCGGAGGCTTTGTTTTATAACATGTAGTGATCAGTGTTTGGTAAAACTATGTGAGCTACCTAATGGTCTAGTGGTTACCATCCCATCTGCTGCGTAGGTTCGATTATCGGTGGAGGCAAAATTGTTATTGGTTATCGTCAGGAATTTCTCAGCAGCAGCTCCGGAGTTTGAAATTGTGTTCCGTTGATGGCAATAGGTTCGCCCTTATTAGGTATACACACACACACACATCATATACACACACATACACACTAACATACACATATACCTTACTGACGAAATGTGGGTATATAAATCTTGCGTGGTACCGGGTAAATCGTGGTGAGTAGAAACACAGGGGTGAATAGAGACAAAACTTTGAAAGAGTCTTTAACATTGAATTTATTCGATAGGTTACAAATAAGTACTCTATTGTATACGCTTTATAATTACTTTATAATTTAGATACGTTATTGGCCACATACCATATTGATTCAACGTTTAAACCCCTCTCAAATTATTGTTTCTATTTACCCCGTTTTACGATAACCATTCAAAATGTATGGTTTCTTTTGCATCTAGTTAACTTACAAGAAAAGGGTTAAGTGTTGTGTTAGAATGTTGTTGTTGTTGGATTTACAAAGATAAGGTACAGGACGGCCATGATAATTTATCAGCTGTCTTGAAAGGCGGTCAAGTGAGAGAGGTCATCATTGGTCATCTTTACCTTACTTTTTTGTCGTGTATACTTGGGTAGTTATTTGTAGCATTACAGTTAGACCGTAAAGTCCATTTCACGAAAGAAGTCCCGCAGACGCAGCGCTGTATGTCGCGCGACATAATGTTGTTTCACAACTTTTGGCATCGTAAATAAACCTTATAACGCACTAATCCAATAATAAACTCACAAAATATCTACCACAACAAACGCACCTTGATAACATCGACAAACGACAACATGGCCGATCTGTTAAATTTAGTTCCACAATTGTCCGCGGGACTTCTTTCGTGAAATGGACTTTACAAGTAAACCTGTGCTGGATTGACGTCAAAAGTGCAACAAGTAGGGTGCGAATGTATGTTGTGTGCCTGACAGGTCGTAGCTAACACAATTAGGAATGTCCCTAATGTGACGTAATGGTGACGTTTCGTTGAATTCTGAAACTGTTAACTATCGTTGAAGGTACATCGCAGTTAATCATGAGCTGTTTAAAAATAGCACACCATTTCTAATTCAAAAATAATCGTAATTAAATTAAATTAATCAGTACCTATTCTTATTCAGTATCTTAGAACCAAAAAATTCGAAGACATGTGACATCTACCAACCTGAACTGGTGCCGTGTGGTGGATTCTAGCCCATCCCTCTCCTGGAGAAGAGCAGTGGTGGCCCAGTCGTGGTGGTTCCGACTAACGAACAGTGAGTCGTGGGTTCGAATCCAGTCAGGTGCATTACTTTATGTCATTTATTGCATCACCACTACTCTCAAAACGGTGAAGGAAAACATCGTGAGGAAACCGGCAAGTCCTAGAACCAAACAAATCGAAGGCGTGTGACATCTACCAACCCGCACTGGGCACGCATGGTGGATTATAGCCCATTCCTCTCACGGAAAGGAGGCCTGAGTCCCTTCTGTGGAAACATTATTGGCTGATAATGATGAATCGTTATTAACATCAGTTTAATTTAAAGCTTGCTAGGGCACTAAATCGGTCTCTATCTCGCTTTGATTAAATAATGAATTATAATATCTGCCATCTGGAAGTAAAGCTAACTGCCGCACTCAGAGAGCTTTAATGATTACTTAGGCCATCACTTAGTAAAGGTTTTGACAGTTTTGTCATACAAAAGTATGTCAAATCTTTACTAAGTGACAGCTTAAGTAATCATTAAATAACTCTGAGTACCGCAGTAACACCTCTGGATACTCAGTGTAAATCTGATACTTCTAACCTCTTTTTATAACTTTCAACTCACAAAGTAAAGGTGACATCATGCAGCAGAAAAAACATGATTGTCGAGCTGTGTTTTGAGTTAAAATACTGACTGATTTGACATCTGTCAAGCCTGGCCTTAATTAAAATAACTAGTCAAGAGCGTACACACAATATCTATGTAATAATTAAATAATTCCCAAGAACAAACTTAATATTGTTGTTAAAAAACATGTTCTCCCACACATTTCAACTGTTAACGTTTGTTTATTTGCAACAGAATGGGCAATTTTTTAATTATAATGGAAATATTTTTATTATTTATGGATTTGTGGTGGTGATGGCAGAGAATACCTACGATGGCAAGAGAGAATTCGTCTGAATCGGGATCCGAGAGATCAACGAGCTCATGTTACTCTTGTAATAAGTAAATCGGTTATTTCGTCGAAGTTATACATAATAATATTAATATTGTACGTTACAAAAATCATTTAAATACAGTTATCACATAAAGTGCAAAGTAAAGTTAGATAAAACAATGGAAGATTCAATTTTAAACAAGTCTTACTGCCGCACTCAGAGAGCTTTGATGATTACTTAGGCCATCACTTAGCAAAGGTTTTGACAGTTATGTCATACAAAAGTCTGTCAAACCTTTACTAAGTGACGGCTTAAGTAATCATTAAATATCTCTGAGTACCGCAGTTTGTGAATCTGAACGGTTACCAACAACAACAACAGCTGTTGATTTGTTCGAGCAGCTGCCATCTTGGATCAGAAACTTTGACTGTCATTGGTAAACTTGTTTCATAATAATATGTAGTTCGTTGACCTACTGAGGATTTGTTCATAATTATCTTTGTTAATTAAGGAATAAGAAATTAAGTGATATCGATAAGTTGTTATTTTTGTGGAAATTCGGCTTACTAACGGTTCTCCACAACATACCTTGTCTGAGTCTTAAACATTAAATAACTGCCGAAATGTGGGTGTAGTAATGGGTACCACTCTACCTAACCCTTCGGGGATTACAGGCGTGATGTTATTTCATGTTTTTGTGAGTTTTTTTGACTAGCTAACTAAGCGAACACTTTTATGATTCGTTTTTGAGGTAGGTAGAGATCTTTTGTCGCTAAAAATAAACTTAGTAACTATAATTATAATGCGATATCATTGTAAGGAAATTTCAATAAAAACAAATCAAAAGTTTTTTTTTATTTCCAAACCATTTGGCCACCATATTGGCCACCCTATTATGTTTTTTTTTAATTTTTATCCTTTGTTACTCGGGATAACGCAAAGATTCTAACGATACTTCATACATCAATATCGGTTCAAAGGTTTAGAAGTTATGGTGGAATAAAGAAACTCACAAACAAACATACATACATACATGAACGCTAAAAACATAACACTCTTTTTTTGGAGCAGTCGTGTAAAAACGTTACATTACAAGGCTTTTTATCTGAGGTCACAGTGCACAGTGATGTAACTTACGCATCCTCACGACCCAATCACAAGGAAAAATCTGTCATCGCAAATGGTATTCATTTCAGGTGCTCGTCTTCCAAACGTTCATTTCATTCACTTATTCATTCACTTCAACCCGAAATCACCCACTGTTGAGATAAACCTCCTCTTTCTTCTGCCAATTTTCAATTGCTTAAAAATTGGGTAAAGATGCAACAGTTTAAAACAAGATTATTTACCAAAAGACTGCGATCTGAACTCTCAGTTTTACGTCAAACTTGTTTGCCAAACGGTACATCTTGTCCAAGTGGTCCCAAATAAAGTTATTTGGGACATAAGACTTCATTAAAATCTTCTTTTTGCGGTCAATTACATTAATATAACTTATAAATCGGTTCAAAAATAACTTAGTTTTTTTTTATAATTGTTAAAGTATACTTCTTTCCCACGGTTTCAAAACCTGACAAAATATCGGCATTTCTCTATTATGCAAGTTTAATATTAATGTATTGTAAGCCTAGACATTCCTCAATAAATTCTTTAAATTATGGCAGAAAGTGCATTATATTATAATCTATCTCGTAGATCGATATGAAAGCGACCCTATTTTAAATAACCTTTGGCTATTTTATGTTAAATTTATAAATAATAATCAGTACCGGAGGGCTGACTCTTTAGGGCACGCCACGATAGTGGCGGTAAGTCCCCTCTTTGAGGAGTGGCTGGAGAGGCGCCACGGCGCCCTCACCTTCCGTCTGACCCAGGTACTCACCGGACACGGTTGTTTCGGGAGGTACCTGCACCGAATCAGGCGGGAGGAAACGCCCGGATGCCACCATTGCGAGGATCGGCCGGAGGACACGGTGGAGCACACTGTGGAGGTGTGTCCCGCTTGGGCGGAGCCCCGCCGTGTTCTCGTAGCGGCGATCGGCGGCGGCGACCTCTCGCGTCCGGCCCTGGTGCAAGCCATGGTCCGGGTCGAGGAGGAATGGGACGCCGTCGCCTCCTTCTGCGAAGCAGTGATGCTAGCGAAGGAGGTGGCGGAACGTGAGAGGGAGAGAACCTCTCGTCCCAGCCGCCGCGGGAGGCGCTCCGGGCGTCGGGGGCCACGTGATGGCTTCCGGCCACCGTAGACGCGGGCTTGTGGACGGTGAGTGATGGGTAAGCTCGCCGTCCGTCCGTCTTATGACGACGACAGGCCGTGTCGACGGCGCGTTCGTGTTCCACGCGCGCCTCAAAGAGATGTCAGCAACATGGAAGGGGCCCGCAAGGGCCGACGCCTGTCGAGGCTGCGGGTTGTTCGCAAGGGATACCGCGGCCTCGACATGAAGGGCTAAGAAGGAACATGGGTGGTTTTTAGTCAGTAGAAGTCTGACATTCCCTTTCGCTCTGCCCAAGAGCGGGAGGGGTTATTTGATGATTTCCCACCCCCCAAAAAAAAAAAAAAAAAGGGCTGACTCTTTCCCCGTCGGGGCTGCGGGTTGTTTGAAAGAGATACCGTGGCCTCGACACAGAGGGCTAAGAAGAAACATGGGTGGTTTTTAGTCAGTAGAAGTCTGACACTCCCTACCGCTTTAAAAGGGCTGACTCTTTGTTTGACCAATAAAAAAAATACCTAATAAAATCGATTAAATCCAATTGACGTGGCAATGCTGCCAGTCTTTTGGACACGTTTCTAGATAACAGCGATGTGGAGGAATGGGTTGACGCCTAAGCGTTTAATTATTTATTTATTTAGCTTAAGCTTTGTTTACGTTATATAATCGTATGTAAACATGATTTAGTTATTAAGACCGAGACGAAGAAATGGGGTAATCTTTCTTCTCCTGCAGGTTTGACTCCCTATCTGACCTCCTCATCCCAGCTACCGGGGTCTAACTATACTCCTTGGTAAGACCGGTTGTCAGGCAACAACCCAATGACCCATCATTGTATCAATTATCTTTCCTTCCATGTCTAGCAGTCAAACAAGCCGAACTGATGATGATGATACTTACGTTCATTCAAACGACCCTACACACCTAACGTGTACAAAAGTATGTACGTCAGAACATTATGTACATTTACACGTCATGCGTCAAACAAAATAATTATTACTAATTCGTTTGATTTTATTGAGTACTTAGTTATGAATAAAACAATGGACGTCGACCTGTGACGTTCAACCATTTTGGAGAACCCTTAAAGGGTTTGGAGAAAGAAAAGAATCTTCTTTAATTTAAATCATAATTTTGTGCCTTTGAATGCATAGTGCTGTCTTCATAAAGACCTTAAAATCTTTTTCTATAACTGCACATTTTATTAAATTGCTTTCCGTTTCGATTTACCTTGATCTTCTGAATTGCGCTATATTATTATTGTTACGTTATACATACTGAGTTTCCTCCGTGCTTCGGAAAGCACGTGAAGCAGTTAGTTCTGGCTTGATTGATCTTTGATAGTCGTAACAGGTAGTTGGTGGTCCGAAAGTCTGATAGCGAGTCTCACCAAAGGGTATCGTATTACCCTACTAACTGGGTTGTCGTTCGATGTAAATAACTGGAACTTGGTAGCATCCGATCAAGATATCCCAAAATGACCCATTTGCCTAAAGATGATGATGTAGAAACAATACATTTTTTTTTGAACAGCCTGTACTGTCCCACTGCTGGGCAAAGGCTTCCCCCAATTCCTTCCAAGTGCTCGTTTCCTGCGCCACCTCGAACCAGAACCTATAACTTTTTTTTATCATCATCATTTCTCTAATAAATCAACTCTGCGCCAAGATTTTTAGAAAACATGCGATTTCTTTAAATGGTCCTGACTAAAAGCATGCGATAAACAGGTAGATTTCTGATTCAGAAGAATCAAAATACTGGCAAATAGATGCTATCATTTTTTTTTCCTACCAACACGCCAAAAATCACACAACAAACAAGAACAACCTTTCAGTAATAACTTACTGACAACAAGGAAACACAAAACAAAGCACAAAACACCACCACCATAACTCCCATAGGACCAAAGTCCTACAGAAGGTCTGGCTAATCCCAATACAAAATGTGCCATTGTCTGTACGTGACGCGAATGTGGCAGCAACCTGGCAGTACTGGCATTGGAGACAAGGATGCATCGATTAGATCATGTTAAGTAATGTGACGCGGCCGGAAAACTGATGGGAGGGGTCAAGTGTGGTCGGCGTGGGAGGTTGGTTCCTATTTTAGATGGACGTGTTGGATTTACATTTAGGTAGATGACTGTTTTTGACTATTTTCTGATTTGCATTTGACAGGAGAGAATATTTATGAAAATATTTATACGTGTTGCTAGCCAACTGGGCTTATCCCAGTTGCATACGTCTAATTATGTCTGTTGGCCTTGTGGAAATGATGTGCACAGGAGTTGCAGTGGGCAAGGAATAGTGTGACGGACTTGACAGGAGAGAATGGAAGGAAACAATTGGAGACTATGGACGAGGACGAGACGGGATAAAAAAGGTGTATGTATTGTATGTTGGACAAGAGCAGGAAGATGATTTTGTGTCCGGGCACATTTCCCATGTTAGCGACGATAAATGAACAATAGCTCGACAACACGCAAACTGTTCTATATGTACGAGAAAAGAAACATGGCAATAGTTTAGAAAAGTATGAAGGAATCGACTAACTTAATGGATGGACTGTGTGAAGGATGAAATGGCTAGAAAGGAGGTGACTGCGGAGATGACGAGTAATAGAGAAGTGTGGAGGAAGAAGACATGCTGCGCCAACGCTCAATAATTTGGAAAAGGGCATGAGAATTATGATGATGAATTGTCTAACTTGCGAGTTAACACAACATTGATTTTAGTTACAAAAGGAACATACCTAAAAACAGCATGTTTACTGAACTGGAGGCCAAATAGGTTACATATTTTACAAGACACCTCTAACCAAATTCACAGCACATTTTCGTCCAAAAAACTTGCTCTTACAACACCCACGTAAAAGTCCAAACTTAATTTATAACTTTGGGGAAAATAACTTGAGGACCGACCTCACACATATTGTATTCAAGGATCGGAACCTAAATGTGAGATCAAAAGGAAACTGAGGAACTGGGAGGTGTTTAACATTCACCTTTAGTGGCAACTATTTTGTTGTTTTATAGTCTGTACGTGAGGTGGTGCCTTTATTGAGTTGGTAGAATAAGTGGGTTTCAGAAGGATCGTTTGGTACAGTCTTTTTGACCTCAGGAGATTACTGCCAATACTAACTTCAAAACCCTTTGCCAATTGTTTTAGGACGCAAATTAGAGCTATTATAATAATAATTAAAACTGAAAACGGGATATTTAAGAACTTACATGTTTATTAATAGCGTTGTACTTCGTAAACAGTTTTATTCTAAACTGCATACATTATTCTATTTTGTTTTTGTGTTTAAACTGTTTGTTTGGAAATAAATATTCTTTAATTTCGGTATTAGCAAGAGCCGACGCGACGTCTGTCGGGGCTGCGGGTTGTTCGAGAGATACCGTGGCCTCGGATACAAGGAGCTAAGAAGGAACATGGTTGGTTGCTTATTAGCCAGTAGAAGTTTGACACTCCCTTCCGCTCCGACCAGAGCGGGAGGAGTCATTTGGTGATTTCCCACCTTGCAAAAAATAATTTAAAAATATTCCTTTGAACTAGTAGGTATGCATTATAGTCGTAGGTAATATTTAATTTATTGTCGTATTCTTAGTCCACTTTGAACGTAAATAGACTGTAAACATTAATTTTCAAGCTAAATAAATTTAAAAAATACATGATGTCCTGAAAACTCTTTACTTATAGGCCTTCTGTCTTTATCTCCTTAGTGTGGTCTAAATATCTATCTTTTGATACGTTTTACCTTTTTTGAATAGTGATGTGTTAACGCCTACGAGTACGTGGGTACATTATGTACGTAAACATTTTAGGGTTAAAAGGTTTTTATCTGAAGTCTATGTTTTGGGATGAGTAGAGTCCTTCTTAACGTGTTGACCTTGACTGAGAATGGAGTAAGGTCTTCATAAACAAGGAAAAATGGAAGTTTCAGGTGGAAAATGTGCTTCTGTAAAGCATTATAATCGAAACTGCTGCGCTGCGTGTCGCGGGCTCGATCCCCGCACGGAACAAATATTTGTCTATCTGATGGACTAATTTTTTTTTTGTCATCTACTCTATTACGAAGTTTGACACACATACCGTTCGAACTATTGTATTAAACGGATTAGTATAGATAATAACCCTAGCCAGATTAAAAATATCTCATCTGATTAGATATTCAAAAATCCAGGCAGGCGCATTTCTTTGAAAAATTAATTCATCACTGCTGCTCTCAAAACTGTGAAAGAAAACATCGTGAAGAAACCGTTATGTCTTAGAACCAAAAAAAGTCGAAGGTATGTGATGTGACATCTATCAACCCGCACTCTGCCCGCGTGGTCGATAATAGCCCATCCCTCTCCTAGAGAGGAGATATGTAATTTTATTAGGAGGATGATACCTACTAATAAAATTAATGAATCACAATAAACTGAACGCAACACCACATACGTGATACACATCTCAATGATATCCTCAGGGGAATAGCAGTGACATAAGGACAATGATTGCAATGACCTGACACACAGGGGACATGATCGTACTCATTTGTAAACAAATATGGTCAATCAATGTGTTGAAATAAAACAAAGATTGAAAAGGTTACGACTGGGATCTCTTCTGTTTTTCTACAAAGGGAATTTCGGCGGTTATGTTCGACTTTCAAGTTATAGGGTGTGCGTATTGCCATCAACTGGGCATAAATAAATAGAAACCTTACCCGTATCGATAAAATCAAACTTGAGACCTCATGCTGAATAGTAGTCCTCGCGAACTTTATACCGATTACCACCATGAGGCCACCAATATACCAATTTCCAAAGTAATTAAGATTTTTTCTGCTAAACTTAACCACTGTTCTTCCGTCACTTCCAGTTGACCCAACAATGCACCAGCCTGCCTCTCGAGGAGACCGTGGTGTCGGTATACACTACCCACCCAACCACCATGGGCACCAACCCACCGATAGACGTCTACCACCAGATCGCGAACAACCTTGCTGAGAGGATCACCTCGCCGATATACAAGTAAATAATAACTTTTCTTCGACAGCCAGTCTTACCAAAGGATATCACATTACCCAGTACTGACTGGGTTGTGGAGGTCACGTAGGCAGACGCTCCATTTAACATACTGGTATTCAGTTGCATCCGGTTAGACTGGAAATATGGTTGGGGAAAAAACTAGGCAGATGACTACATTTTTTTTTTACAAGCCTGCCACACTGTTCCCAACTTTTTGCGTTTAAATATTTTCTCTGGGACTTTCTGATAGCAGCCTATAACCATCAAACTGGCCCAAATCCAAAGTCCTAGGCTGCTCATGTGACCCGAGTATCAAACCCAGGACTTTGCTTAGCAGACTGAAAGAGAAACTTATACAAACTGGATAAATAGCGCAAAAAGCCCTTAGAGAACGTCAATCGTTTTAAACCATTTCGTCTTGCTATAACTAGCAATGGAATCAAATTAAACGAAAGCATATTATATCAAATTATTTATTCAAAATCTGTTAAAATAAAATTTCATTTGGCTAGCCCTCGCGGCTCACACCATAACATCGATAACTAATGTGAACCTGTTTGAATAGTTAATGTTTTGGAAATGTTGGAAGGTTGTTCGGATAATTTATCAACTAACTCATCTCTCTCTTAGTTGTTATGAGACATTATGATTTATTCTAATTGTCTTTCACCTAAGGTATGTGACATACCAAAACAAACCACCTGTCATAACATGCATGATACAAAACCTCTACCTTGCCTTCTTTCCTCACTGCAAAGAAGCCTAAATGGAGGGTCTTTACTATGTTGGGGAGACTTCTAATCTAATCACATGCTAGTTTTTCGTATGAAGCGATTGCCTTACTGACTTTCAAAATCCAGTTATAGGGTCCCACAATACCCTTTGCTAAGGCTGGTAATCAGGCTGTCGATCTTCCGCATCCTAAAGAGTTTATTTGACTTTATTTATTTCATTTGGCAGAGATTTTATTTGAAACCCGCGACTCAACGGCCTAAATTCTCCTTTCGTACCAAATAACTTGGGTGTATTCATTCTACGAAAAATCTAATGTGAAAATTTCTGTCACCATTTCCAGATTCCTCGGAATAAACAGCACAAAGCCAGAATCCACAACAAGGGCAGCAGGAAAGATCGAGCTACAAGACGACCAAGATTTCCCGAACAAACACGCCATGAAACCGGTTGACAACGATATCTCCAAAGATAGGGACGTTGAAGAATTATCCGTCGAAGGTCTTAATAAAAAAACTGATAAGAAACCCGAGAAAATAACTATATATTCAAGTTATTTACCAGCTTTAGCTAATACAGGTCTGTTCTCTGGTAAGCAGGTCGAAGCAAAGAATGATACTTGGAATGAACTAGAGGATCCATTTAACTGGGATGATGAAGAACCGGAGACGTCTAGAGAAGGACCCTTTACCTATATCTTAGAACTGTTGGGAAGTATCATACAGCTGGTATGGGGTGGTTTGTCGGCGTTATTTAAACCTAGTTCTAACTCTGAATCAGATAAAGGAATGTTATAATAGGCTACGTTTTAGAATGGAATAGGTTTGGGATGGTTATAGTGCGATGACAAAAATATGTAGCTAGATACAAACCGTGGACCCAAAATGGGTGTTGCTATTGACAAAAAAAATTACGAACAATTCGAAATCCCTTCTTCAGTTTGTTCACCTTAGGTAAATAAGAACTCGTTCAGGCTGTACTTTACTCCTCTGTAGATTTAATTTTTTATTAATGTATTTAGAAGTTCAACAATAACAATTGATGAAAACAATGTATACTTGTGATCGGTTACGAAAACCGAACGACATTAAGTGGCAAAATACATTACGATCTTGTTCTATGTGGAAAATTTAGGCAGTTCATGACAGTTTTTATTTATTTATTTAAATTGTCTCGCACGAGAAACTAAAAGACGTACTTATACTACTTGTACGTAGATCGATCTTTGTACGGAAGCATTTTTTTGTCAAAAGGTAATCCCAAAGGGTTGTAAATACTAAAATGTCAGATAAATAGTTGATTAACAGAATGGTAGCTTGTGTTGCATTGGTGTAATTAATTCTATACCATCAAAATGATTTTGATGATTTAGAATTGAACTGATGTTGAACGCTAAACGTAATGTTGGATGCTTGCGAGGTTTGACTTACATTGTAGTCAGACTTTTTTACGAGAGGCTATTATCATACTAGCTAGAGGTTTAAAATAAACGTTTATTTTTACCAAAATATGCTAAGGGCCGAACTCCGAAGTCCGGAGTCCAGAATCGGCCGAAGCGGACAGATGTCTTCTTCGCTACGCTCTTCTCTACTCACGCAGTGACTTGATTTTAAAATATCACGTTTTTCTACACATCTTGACAGCCCATTTCTTGATAACGATGCCAATGTGTTAGCTTTTTTCTATTCTGTATGTCCTGCTGAATAGGGACGGAAATTGGAAATTATATTTTTCCTACTCCTCCGCTATTATTTTCTGATTAATTTCGTTGTGGGATCCAGGACCGTTAAATTGTTTCTCTTGGACTTCATCGACTTTCATTGTCTGTCTCGGTGCTTTCCTGGTGGTCGCCACTGTTGATTCTGGCTTTCAGAAGTTACAGTGGGAATACTGTGGAGGGCTTGTCCCAATAACTAAGAAATCGTGGACTCTATGTATAGATGTGTGTATATTTCAAATCGTCAAATATTCTTCATTGGCTGACAAGTCGTTGCGTATGTATCTTTGTATCATTTTAGAGGGTGTTTACACTTTTTTTTTTGTATTTACCTGTGTATTTTTAACAATTGTTTTTATTTTCGTTATTTTGTAAATGAGCTTCACAGAACCCGTTATATTTGGTGTAATGAAAATCATAACAATAATTTTGTACAAAAGTGTGAAACGAAAGTGCCATGAAGTGGAAAGTAGTCTGAAAAATATCTACTAAATCATTGAGATTTTCTAATTTATTTGTATTATAAATATTAATTGTAAATTAAACGGATTTACCGAGTGTGGCAGTTTTAATGATCATCACCATTCCAGACTAGGACATTACAGGCTTGAAAATATGATTCCGTACTTCGGAAGGCACGTATAAGCCGGTGCCGACAAATGGCGGTCGTCAAACCATGTCAAAGGCCCCTTTTTTTTGAGGGGGTCGGAAAATCATCAAGAAAAACCACCCATGTTCCTTCTTAGCCCTTTATGTCGAGGACGCGGTATCTCTTGCGAACAACCCGCAGCCCCGACGGGGTGTCAGAAACCCTTTTTGTTTTTTTTGGCGGGTGGAAAATCATCGAATAACCCCTCCCTCTCTTGGGCAGAGCGATAGGGAGTGTCAGACTTCTACTGACTAAAAACCACACATGTTCCTTCTTAGCCCTTTGAGGCGGTATATAACCTCTGACACTAGGATATGTGGGGTCGTTAGACCTTACTGCCCACACGAAAAGAAGAAGAAGAATTAAGTAGGGACATCTGTAATTACGATGTAGATAACTAGTAGTGTTGTAGATACTGGCAGTTAAGTATCACATTAGAGAATAATTCAATCGGGATCAACAGCACTTCATTACCTATACACCTGGTGAAGTGTCGGTCCACCAGTAACCACGACACGTGTCCCAATCCCGCAGAGAATACATCGACTTCATGAATATTCACGGAGCACAAACATGTAGCTGCAGAGTACCAACAAATGTAGTCAAGTGTGGGTACAACCCCCATCAGTCCCATCGAGCGATGCGGTGACTAGCTTTTGACGAGTATCTTTTTGTGACCTATCTGATCTCTTCTTTCCAGCAAAAACACTAGGAAGTGTCGAAGGGTGGGCGTTTTGGGGGACTGTCACTTGTAAATAAGTAAATTTTGACGTTCGAAAAGTGGTGATTATCAGCCTAGTTTAATAAATGACTTTTGATTTTGGAACGAAGTTCCTTATCGCGCGTTGTGAAAGGGGGCTAGACGGAAAAAATTCTTACGAAAAGTTGTCACGACACTTTTTGCTATAGTAAGCTATTGTAAGCTGTGCGGCGTCGCATGTTTCTCTGTCTGTCTCTCTCTCTCTTATAGAAAGCAAGCCAGATATTTTCATTTCTACATTTCTTTTTTATTTTTTTTTTTTTTTTAAGATAATAACAATAACTTCGTTCCATCCGGGTGTTCCTTGACACCTCTCAAGTTTTTTTATTTTGATTTCTCTACGATCTATAGTAGGCATTTCTTGGACCGAAAAAAAGTATAAAAGATAATCCCGACGATAAATAAATGGTTGATTGCTGACTGTTAAAAAATGCAAATATCTACAAAACTCTTACATTATATTGCTGTTCTCTAACTGGATTCCTAAGTTTCCTGACTCACTGCCGCACTCAGAGAGCTTTAATGATTACTTAGGCCATCACTAAGTAAAGGTTTTGACAGTTTTGTCATACAAAAGTATGTCAAATCTTTACTAAGTGACGGCTTAAGTAATCATTAATTATATCTGAGTACCGCAGTCAAAGTCTTTTACTAATAGGCTTCTTGACCACATTTCGGCATCTCAACAGAGATTAGCGATCGGCGTGGGAGATGTTATAGTGCGCAAGTCTTATTGTGTTCCAACAGTTTCTGAGGCACGGGAGTATCATTCTATCATCTCCACCAGCTCTTTTCGCTTTTAGCTAAACACCGGCGATGGGGCAGATGTGTAGATACTACGAATTGAGCAATGCTATGACTTTCTTTACAGGCGCTTTATTCTGGGTCGATAACTGACCGTTTATGGTTAAAACTACGGTCAGTGGATGCTGCAATCATATTTATAGGTTCAAAACTGTTTGTATGGACTGACTTTTCACTAATATAATTGACGTTACCTAGCTCTAGGGCTTCAAGTTTATAGGCTGTGTATGTCATTTTGCTTATCATCAATACCGGTCACCATCACCCTTTTGGAAAAAGGACCTCAACGCTACTACAAAATATTCTTATCTTTTTTTGTAAAAACATCAAAACAAAGTCATAATACGTATTAACATAAAACGACATGTAGATAGCGCCAAAACAGATAAAATACAAGTAGGTACTGTCAAAACCCAGACGTCTAGGTCAGGACGATTGTATTTAACTTTACTGTTTCAAAGTACTTGTGTCGTCTTGTGACAAGGGTTGTGAGACATCACTACATAGTATAAAACAAAGTCGCTTTCTCTGTCCCTATATTGCTATGTATGCTTAAATCTTTAAAACTACGCAACGGATTTTGAAGCGGTTTTTTTTAATAGATAGAGTGATTCAAGAGGAAGGTTTTAGTATATAATTTGATCGACATCCACACGGGTGAAGCCGCGGGCATCAGCTAGTAGGTACTATAAACAAGAAGCTCGCACGAATATTCATTATCTTGCCCTTATCCCAATTCATTTGTGGTATGCGCAGCATGTCTTCTTCTTCCATACTTCTCTATTACTCGGCATCTCAGCAGCCACCTCCTTTATAGCCATATTAGGCCAATGCCAACGGCTTCGCCCGCTACAACTCGAAAATTATCCCACGGGAAGATAACATCGGGATAAAAACTATCCTATATGTTAATCCAGGTTATAAACTATCTGTGTACCAAATTTTATCCAAATCCATTCAGTAGTTTTTGCGTGAAAGAGTAACAAGCATACACACTCACAAACTTCCGAAGCGTTTATGTAACTCAGAGTAGGTAGGTATATTATAAGTTTTCAAACGAATGAGAGTGTACATTTTGGCAGTATGTTTACAAGAGATAAAAAGATGGACGCAAATGTGGAAAGGAGAGTAAATTCGGGATTAGGCTGCGGGTTGTTCGCAAGGGATACCGCGGCCTCGACATGAAGGGCTAAGAAGGTACATGGGTGGTTTTTAGTCAGTAGAAGTCTGACACTCCCTTTCGCTCTGCCCAAGAGCGGGAGGGGTTATTTGATGATTTCCCACCCCCCAAAAAATGGTGAATGGTGCTATACATGCGATCATGACCAACTACATGTCAAAAGAGGCTCGTCTGGCTGTTCACAATGGTGTACTGGTGCCTACACTTATACAAGGTGGTGCCGACAATACGACAATAAATGAAACCGCTGGTAGTTCTAGTTCATAGGAACATTACTAAACTATCAAATAAATCTAAAAAAAAAACAATAAAGCTAAGTAGCATAAAACTGTAAACGAAATACATTATAATTTACAAACCGCCGATTAACGTGTGGAAATAAAATGTAACAAACGAATTTGGCAAAGACATTTAGGTAGGTTATTGTCGTATCATCGGCAACACGACGGTGTTAGGATTTATTTGATAGTTTAAAAATGTTCCTATGAACTACAACTAGCAGTGGTTTCATTTATTGTCGTATCGTCGGCACCAAATTGTATAAGAAAGTGAATGTTAGGTGTGGCAAACGAGGCATGAAAGTACAAAATTAATGCTGTGGAAATGCGTTTCTTGTGAAGCATGTGGGGTGTAAGTTGTAACTTTCACTTTCATCTCGAAGCAGAATTAATTTTCCGAAATACTTTATTAAATAAATTCTGTAAATTAACTGCATTCAGGACAAAACCCTCTTCAAGCTTATTTTACATTAATTTTATTCTTTATCCTTTGATTTTAATATAGAAAGATGTAATCTTATAATTAGGCGCTGGAGCCTCAGATGGTAATATGCTACTTATTGTTTGACGAGAAATAAGATCTTTCTAATTATAACTTGGATGATTTATTTGTAGACATTAAGTTTGACCTCATGTCATAGCCAAAATGATCAGATGAACGAGTAGGCAATTGTCGGGTTCTCATGACACAAGTTTTCAAAAACTTTTTTGCTTACCGTTTGGCGTGAAAATACGTTTAGAGGTCCCTAGCACAAGCGCGTGGTTTAAAGGCAGAAACAAAAAAAACATGCATCACACAAGACATGCCAACGGGAAATAGAAATTAAAGCTACTCAGCCGTTGTCTATTAGAACATATTACGTACATTCTAGAACATAATGCGGACCGTAGAGGGTCAGGTTAAGGGTCCTCTCTCGAAAAAGCTTAAAAACAGCGTGCAGATGAAGCGGTTTTTCACCGGCACTTACAGAGAAATTACATCTGAGAAATTTTTTTAGTAATCTACATGATATGACACGTAATTTGGTTTAGCCACAATTTTTGTATCGGTATCACATAATAAGAAAAAAAATCCACAAAATCACCTCCAAATCGTTGAATGGAACCATTTTACTCCTTCATTTTTTAACAAAATAATATAAAAAAAATATCTACTGCTTTGAAATACAAAGGAAAATAATTTGGTTTTCTTACTTTTTAAAAACATGTATTATTTTAATTATAATAAATGAAAAACGCGTCCGTTTAGAGTCCGTATCTACGACCGAGAGAGGTAGTTTGTATGCACAAGGTCATTGGCGTGAATACAAGCCTTAAGGACCTGACACTAATTGTTTCATTCTCGTACTCTAGGGCCCGGCGCAAAATGCCTTGTGCCTTCACAATGAAAACGAACTTAAAATTAATCGCAAACGCTCCGGTGCTGACATCTCGCGACCTCCCTAAAAGTTTACCCATACCACAGCGAGCTTCTTCAGAGTCGTGATGTTATGAGCTCTCAGCGAGGATGACATTCTGTGTCTGATCGCAGCGGAGTTCAGACGTCCCGGAACTGTATCATTGTGCACAATAACACTTTATTGTGTTAAATTGTAGATTCAAATAATTAAAAACTGTGTATTGCACCCTGTGTGTTTTTTTGATCGCAAGACAGCCACTTTCTGCCCACATAATGCTCATGCATAACAGAACAAATCCTAACAATCCAACACACCTACACTTGTCAGGAGCCCAGATACTTTAATAATTACAGTATGGCACTCTAACTAAGTATTTTGTTGGCCATTACACCCGTATTTCCGTAGACTACAAGGAAGTTCTTTTTAGATTAAGAACCATTCGCTTACAAAGAGATTCATTTGGTCCTTGTCCCTTTTTTCTTGTGACAAATTACAATCATGGCTGCCATCAAACGAAACGGCTTCAAATTCTCCCGACTCCATGTTAAAACCGTCGTAAATCTAAAATCCCAATTCCCTATTCTCAAATTACTCGGTCACAGAAGAAATCTATTTATTTTAATCGTATTAACCGTTTGCGATTGACTGGGTACCGATAATTGGATTTAGGAATCAAGGCCTAAAGGCGAACTTGATGGAAAACCGGATTAGTTTCCATCATTTATTTTTTCCTAATCGAATTGTGTTGTTGATTTACATTTTTGGTTGTTTTTTTGTGAGCGGAATTTGTTGTTTAGTCACTGTATCGATGAATTCTGGTGGAAATTAATTAAAATAAAATTCGTATTATTTGGTAGTAGAATGTTTTATTTATAATACATAGTGTAGTTTATTATATTGATATCTAATTATAACTTACATGTTAATAAGCATTTATAAATTAGCACAGATGTTGAGTATTTTTTCATGGAAATGTAAATTACGTTATTTCAAACACTGTAACTCTATGAATCTCTAATCCTAAGTATTTAATACAGTTAAAAAAATGTTATTAAGAAAACCAATCAAATACAAATCAGATACCTAAGACCAGGGTGTCTAAAATTGCCACTTTAGCAGATCATAATCACTGATTTATTTATATTTGTACTCTACCACAGTGCTGTCCTATTTGACCCTAAGGTTGACTGGTAGAGAATGCCTTGTGGCATCAAGTCCGCCTATGTACCATGTTTGTGCATGAAGTTTAAATAAATAAATAAATAATACGAATTGCGTTGAAAAGCGTAAAATGGACCTTTCATAATAGTAACTGCGTCTGTAACCATTTAGGAAACAAGATCCTAATAGGAAAAAAGATCCAAATGGGAAAAAAGATCCAAATGGGAAAAAAGATCCTAATGGGAAAAAAGATCCTAATGGGAAAAAAGATCCTAATGGGAAAAAAAATCCTAATGGGAAAATGATAAAAAATTCGTAAAATAATCACAGACGCAGTTACTGCTATGATAGGCTTTTTAACGCAATTCATATTATGATCTGCTAAAGTCCCAGGCCATTTTAGACCCCTAGTAAAAAAAAAGCAAAAAAGATAATTAAGAATTCTGTTCTAATTAAATAACTTCATGAACGTGGGAAATTAATCAGCATAAGTTAATTTGCAATGAATAATTATGTAAAATTCATCCTGTCAAAAGTCTGGCTGCTCAAACTTTTGCTAAGTACTTTATATCTTTAAATATTTTAACTTTAAGCCCTGTGTCACTATAAATTAAAGCGTGGTTAAATGAAATGCATTACAGTCTTAAGGAATTCTTGAGGGAAGAGGAAACACAGTTTCGTCCTCTAATACATGACTTAAGATATCATGGCGCCTGTAATTCCTGAAGGATTGGGCAAAGATGTACCTAAAAGTACACCTAGATTTCGCAAGTTATGTTCAAGTTCTTGTAATAGAGGGTGCATGACCCTATTGCCAATAACCAGGTACAAATGCAAACACCGTAGCTGCTTTTTAGAAATTCCTGATGGAAAAATACAATCACACTTTGCCCTAAGATTCGAACCTAGGACACACGTCACGGGCACGCTTGTCAGCCACTAGGCCAACGAGACAGTTCTCTGTTACACGGGACTTCAACTAAATCAGTGAAATATGGCTGAACATCTCTGCCTAGGCTTTCGACGATTACAGGCGTGGTGACTGTTAGTGGTGGCCAACATACTCCTTACGATATGTTCTGGCTACTTAAACGAATTTGTTACACCTTTTCTTTCTTTTTTGGGGTCTTAGAAACCATCAAATAACCCCTCCGACTAAAAACCACCCCTGTTCCTTCTTAGCCCTTCATGTCGAGGCCGCGGTATCTCTTTCGAACAACCCGCAGCCCCCCGGGACCACTAATAATTGATATACTTCACTTCATTAGTAATGCACTTCATTTAACTTTCCGCATTTTAGATCTAAATTATATTTAATACTAGATAATTAGGTATACACTATGCATAATTATCTTATATAAAATTTCTTAAATATTTTTATCACGCAAAATAAAATAAAGTATTTCAAAACATAAGTAATTTTATTACATCTATGATAAATATAAATACTTTAATGTCGTTTAAATATAAATGCACCTTTATAACTGTCTTCAGCTCATGTTTTGCTTCGCTATGCTACGCTAAGTTTCGCTACGCTAAGTTTCGCTACGCTGCGCTAGGTTTAACATAATCGATAAGATTTTATTATTTTGACACCAGAAAGTGGTGTGTCATGGCGTGTTAAAGGATATAGTCGCATGTCTGTCTTTGTTAAATTAAGGAGTATTAAGGAGTTATATCTAAGCTGAATTGTTTAACGAATGTGTTCGACGTCGGGGACAGGGCGATACACCTAAAGTGGAGTTAGTCAGGTCATCTGGCTAGACGCGGAGATGGCCGATGGAGTAAGATCCTGACCGAATGGTGGCCAAGGTTAGGCCAGAGAACCAGGGCCGTCCAAAAACGCGTTGGGTCGACGATATTGTCAGGAGCGCGGGAAGCAGATGGATGAGGGACGCACAGATCAGGAAGGAGTGGCAGAGAAAAGGGGAGGCCTATACCCAGCAGTGGGTGATTCCAGGCTGAAATGATGATGATGATGAATTGTTTAGATTAAATAAAATTGTAGTCGTTCTAAGAATATTTTTGAAACTTTTGAAACTCTGCCTTAATAGTTTGATTCTTAATTTTTTTTATTGTGTGACGGGTTTTAATGACTTCCATTAACTTATTTTTTATTTGACTCAGCATACTACAGTCTAAAGCTGACCTCAACTTTTACAGGAATTGTATATTTATACGCTACAACTCAAAACAATAATACAGCAGAAGCCTGAAACTCAAAAACAGCTCCTACTCTCAGCTAGTCACCGGTAGAGAACTAAGTTACATTAACACTTACGGTGCCAAGTACCCAGCATATTATGGGTCGAACAATAACTCGTTTGTATGCCCGCCAACTGCCAAAAAACTTGGCAATAGGGTAGTTAACTAAAAAAATCTAATTAGTCCGTCAGATAGATTTCCAAAAAATATTGGACACGTATTTTTTATTTTTTCACGTAAACAAACAATGAAGACGATACAGTGCTTTGAAAACTCGTGTGACGTCATATTCTAAGACATTAGTATGACATTTTTTACCGGTGAGTGACATCACAACCCCCCACTCAAATCTTTGACTCGTTTTATCTTCGTAGATTCAATTTTTTTTAAAAAAAAAAACGTTTCCCCACACTAGGAATTTCTCCTGTATCGTGGGTGCGTTTACAAACATTTAAAATCACATACACAAAGACACCCAGACTCGAAACAACTATCTGTAGGCCATACAAATATTTGTTCCGTCCAATCGCTCAGCCACTGCACCAACCGTGCCACCATATTGATTTGATAAAATAAAAAATACGTATCCAATATTTTTCGATAATCTAACAGACGGACTAATTAGAATCATATTTTTTTTAGTCAGTAAACATCCCTATTTCGGGCATACAAAAAAAAAATATATTGAAAGTGGTCAAAATACCCCAAAATTTAACAAAGAACAACTCCCCTTCCTCCATCCACTTAATAACTATACACAAGCGGCTCCAAATACCTAAGACTAGCAGACAAACCCGTCTCTTCCTTGCCGAGCTCAACGACCATCTCTTTGGCCCTGTTGTTGGCATACTCGTGCCCGCAGTCATGACGTTCCACCATCTTGGATAACGCCATCTTCAGCTGTTCCCGCGCTCCACCGCTTGAGGAGTCCACTAAGGCTTTCATCACGTCGGGGGAGAAACCCTGAAAATTGATAAGAGGATAAGTTAGAATAATGGAAGGAAACGAAGGACTCGGAGTATTTGTGCCCGGTTCATGACAATAAGCTCGCTCTCTATAACATGGGACTTAAACATACGTGGCGAAATGTTTATATGTTACTATTAGGTACCTACGCCACTGCTTATAACCTTCAGGCGTGGTGTTATGTTATGAATCCAAGGGCCTAAGAACACCTACTGGAGTCCACTAATCTAAGCAATTATTGTTCTTGTGAGAGAAAGAGTCTAGTACCATTTCTATTTTGCAACTGAATTTAATGAACTACAGCTTTATGCTAGACGAAACACAATCATGTTGAATTTGAGGTTAACAGAACTTTTAAATAAGGCCTATTATAGCGGACTACGAAATGGCTTCCACCTAAAACATTAATAGATATTTTTCCAAATTGACTCAATTCGATTGCCATCGACAGTATCGCCAAGCTAAATGGTTATTATAGTGACCGTTTCCTTCGGTGTTATTACAGAATAATACATAATCCTATCTATAAACACCCTTACCGAAATGACTAACAAAACTAGTGTTTATTCAAATCAAGGTTTCAGCAGATTTGGCAACAGAGGTCAGACGGCGGCAAAACAAAAACAAGATCATAACACTTGTGTTTGTACTACGACCATAACTTTAGCTTTGCTATCTGCTTGATTGAATTAAGCTGATTTTATCTTGTTTGTATATCTCTGTAATTGTGGCGACCTTGTTTTGGCACCAGTCTGGAGGTACGTTGTTTACGCCATTGAACTGAGGTATCAGTATCAACCACATTTTCTTTGCCATGTCTTATAAGGGTAGTGTCTGTTAATGTGTGTGTCTTAGTATATATATTTAGGTAAAGGTATTTGTCTGTGGGTCTTTATAACCTTAAATAAATGAGTCCTACTCCATTCTCTAAAACAAAACCGGTGAATTGTGAATATTACTATAGGTAGGTACAGTTCTGTTTAACCCCTCGGCGATTGATCCGAGTGGCCACTGATTAAGATGGGTGTAAGTCGTGAATTTCTGTGAGAGGATGGACAAAAGATTATTTTTCTTGTTCTTTAAGTATTTTAATTAATATTTTTGTCATTCCTACATGTTTTTCTTCAAATAAATAAATGCCTTCTCTCATGCATAATTTACGATTGCATCAAATCAAAGTTTATATCTCTGTTTACCAAAATAAAAATAAGTCTCAAAAACATCATTAAATCCGGAGAAGATTACGTTATAACAGTACTATAAAATGACCATATTTCAGAACAAGGTCTTTCACCCTAAACGGCTTTATTAGTGCCATAACCAGGAAAAATCGTTCGTAAATTATGTTTGAGTACTTACTCATTTTTATCATGCCAAGAGCTTAGAACCCTAAGGAGTGGAGACAGTAGACAAATTCAATGAAAAATAATGTTGGCAAACATTTAAATTAAGAATTAAAGTAAAAATGCGTGGATTTTTCCTGAATGTTATGAGAAAGTCATACATAAAGCACGTTAACTCGTTGGTCCTGGCCACAGATCATTTATTTATTATTTATTTATTTAAACACACACACACTATAATTACAGGCTAACCTAATACAACAGTGTAGTTATAGTTAATTTTTACAAAATGAGACTTACAATTAACAATCTAGACTAAATGTTAACAACCTAAACATCAATAAGAAACATAATACTTAACAATCTAGACTAAATTTACAAAATACGGCCCGTGTGAATTCACTCAGAGTGCAATTGAAGCAATTGATCATAGAAATTTATTATATATATCTATGGTCCTGGCTGCCATTTGTAGATCTTGTCGGTCTATATAGGTAATATGATAATAAATTACCCAGTACTATCTGGGTTGCAGAAGTCAGATAGGCAGTTACTTGGGAAAAGGCTAGGCAGATGATGACTCTCTAGGCGACTCGCTAGCGGCGCTAGCCTCTAGGCGAAATCGTATACAAATCGATTGTCTGTGATCGTAGCCTAAGACTTCCCCACTTGGAGGAGCCTTATATAAAATTTGATTGAAGAGCTTTTATCTTATTTAACACTTAATTCGTAGCAAAAGTGGCAGAAGAAACTTCTATAATTAAAGGAAGCCAAAGATCCTTCAGTCATGGAGAGGCGCCACGGCGCCCTCACCTTCCGTCTGACGCAGGTACTCACCGGACACGGTTGTTTCGGGAGGTACCTGCACCGAATCAGGCGGGAGGAAACGCCCGGATGCCACCATTGCGAGGATCGGCCGGAGGACACGGTGGAGCACACTGTGGAGGTGTGTCCCGCTTGGGCGGAGCCCCGCCGTGTTCTCGCAGCGGCGATCGGCGGCGGCGACCTCTCGCGTCTGGCCCTGGTGCAAGCCATGGTCCGGGGCGAGGAGGAATGGGACGCCGTCACCTCCTTCTGCGAAGCAGTGATGCTAGCGAAGGAGGTGGCGGAACGTGAGAGGGAGAGAACCTCTCGTCCCAGCCGCCGCGGGAGGCGCTCCGGGCGTCGGGGGCCACGTGATGGCTTCCGGCCACCGTAGACGCGGGCCTGTGGACGGTGAGTGATGGGTAAGCTCGCCGTCCGTCCGTCTTATGACGACGACAGGCCGTGTCGACGTCGCGTTCGTGTTCCACGCGCGCCTCAAAGAGGTGTCAGCAACATGGAAGGGGCCCGCAAGGGCCGACGCCTGTCGAGGCTGCGGGTTGTCCGCAAGGGATACCGAGGCCTCGACATGAAGGGCGAAGAAGGAACATGGGTGGTTTTTAGTCAGTAGAAGTCTGACACTCCCTTTCGCTCTGCCCAAGAGCGGGAGGGGTTATTTGATGATTTCCCACCCCCCAAAAAAAAAAAAAAAAAAAAAAAAGATCCTTCAGTCAAGATTTTTCTCATATAATCCCAGTTTGCCTCTTGGACTTCATCTTGAAGACCGCGAAGTCTGGTTACACTGAACCTTCTTAGTTTGCACCAGAGGCAGAGGACCTCAAATCTGTCCCAAGACATGTTATTTATAGTGTTATAAAGATATTCACGAGGTCAATGTATGGGAGCACAATTTAAGACCTCATAAAATTGGCCCAACTATGGCTAAGTAAAAGATTGGCTTGTTTTCGCTCGCGATTTAGGACAGCGATAGTTTTATTATTTTGTTTTTACACGTATAAAACTTATTTTGGCTTATTAGTTCGTTTGAAGACGAGGTGACTGGCGAGGTAATGATCACTAAAGATTGCATGATTTAAGAATCAAAAAAATCTAGAAACAAGGAATCTGGTGAATGAGTTACTAGCAAACCTATGTTTCTAAGATTTTGTAGAAAACACTATTATACTTACTACTCATCGGCACGTTCAAGTAGTATTAAATTGTGACCCTTTGTACGACACTTCTAAACTTACATCAAGCCATGAAATATTACCCAGACCAGACGTTATCATATAATTATGATGGTAGACATAATAGCAAGATTTCTGTAAAGCTCGTGGTAGATGTACTGGGTACGTTTAGTAAACATTTCGCTACAGTTTTCATGCAGATCCGTTCATCATCGGCCTAACCTTTCCCAACTATGTTGAGGTTGGTTTTCAGTCTAACTGAATACCAGTATTTTACTTAGACTGACTGCCTATCTGACCTCCACAAGTCCACAGTTCAGTTAGTACTGGATAATACGAAACCCATTGATAAGACTGGTTGTTAGACTTTCGGGCCACTAAGTTATACTGTCAAAGATCTACAACGGTTTACCGTGTTTTCCGAGGTTCGGAGAAACTCGGTAATGTAATGAGTGGTCCCACCCATCTACAGACCAACCTAGGCTAGGCTAACCTGGCGATTGACCCGAGCAGCTGTTGTGACTTTTTAATATGATGTTTTTAAGAGAGAGAGGCCAACAGTGGGTGAGGTTGGTCTGTAGATTGTTGATTGATGCGGCAGGTCTCAGTTTTAAACATGGCGAACACCTCAACATTAAAATCATGACAGATGAACCTAAAAACCTTCAGCTGACGAGAACGCCGGACCAGTCTGAAGAATACTCCTTCAACATGCAATAACAAGCCTCCAATAAAGATAAAATATTTTACGATATCGTTGTAAAAGTTTATCGCGTCACAAAAGGCTTGTGTCCATTGACCGGAGGATAATACAAAGTTATTACCTTCTTGTGCTCCATAACTTTGGAGTTGAAAACCTTTATTGTAATGATTTAATCAGAGCTTTTGAGTTTAGTTTGTTTTATGTTTTAAGTGTGGGTTTTTACTATAGTATTGGAATTGAGGAGCTCGTGGCTCAACATTATCAGCCACGCAGATCAATCTTCGGATTAAGCCACACTTACCTAGGTTGGCCGTTTGTCTGTGGATGGAACAAGGCCAGAATAAAATCTAAGAATTTCATCTAAAGTAACAATACCAAAGACCACAACAACAAACTTTCACACTTTCTGGATTCAGTAATAGTTCAATGCAATAAAATTTTCATTGAACACTGTAACACTAACAAACATCTTCCTGCCTCCCATTAATTTTGGGGCCGGCGCAACACATTTTCTTCTTCTATTCTCCACTGTCAGACGTCACACTCACAGCGTCATTTAGTCATTTCTCTTTCATATCATTCCTCACGCAATCCATCCACCACCTTTTCTTTGGCCTTTGGTACCTCCATCCATCAAAATCACTACATAGTATAAAACAAAGTCGCTTTCTCTGTCCCTATATCCCTATGTATGCTTAAATCTTTAAAACTACGCAACGGATTTAGATGCGGTTTTTTTTAATAGATAGAGTGATTCAAGAGGAACGATTTAGTATATAATTTGACCGACATCCACTCGGGTGAAGCCGCGGGCATCAGCTAGGTAACAATAAAACTCGCAGATAATAAACAGAAATTGTTTCGTTTTCAAGCCTAATTTCAAACAAACTAGTAAATAAGAAGCAATCGAAACCTGAACCTAAAGAAAAAACAATTGAAAAGGGTTAATATAAAATTCTAATTATATCAATGGAAACATGTTCCTCACTTTAACGTCTGATCAGTCAATCCTGCTCTGTAGGAAAAGGAGCGACAAATTACATCGTCTAAAACGCCTCGCAATCAGATGGGTACAAATCTAATATTTTATTCTCTACAGCGTTTTCTTTTAAGACTTTTCGGTACGAATAGAGTAATGTAGAATGTTCTGTGAAGAATAACTTTTATGGAGTGTTCATCTCTGCTTATTTCATTTCAATTTTTAACCGACTTCCCAAAAGGAGGAGGTTCTCAATTCGATCGGTATGTTTTTTTTTTTATGAACGTACACCGATTACGCTGAGATTTATAATCCGATTTACGTGATTCTTTTTCCGTTTGATGCGGAATAGTTGCCATTTGGTCCCATAAAAAATTAACATAGTTTGGCCCAGTACTTCTCATTTTATGAACATTTTTTGTAAATATTGGTATAGGATATTACAACTAAAAATGAAAAAATTAAAAAAAGGTCGGTTGTCTTTTTTTGCAAAAAAGATTTTTTTTAGTTCATACGTAAGGCGAGTGAAAAATGACTAGTATCCAAAGAGATTTAAAAGACTTAAATATTTGAATGATTTCTCTAGCACCAAAATTCAATAAATTAATATTTCTCGTTGGTTTTTTTTTCAGACGTTCGAGGATAGGTGTACGTTCACGGTGGCACATCAAACTATACATCTCCAGTGTATCCTGACCTCGCTTTGTATCAGCTTCACGTACAATTAGAGGTGAGTTTAATTTGGTTTTGCAAAGCTTGATTGTCTTTTTTTTTTTTTTTTTTTAAAAAACGTTGCCCCACACTAGGAATTTCTCCTGTATCGTGGGTGCGTTTACAAACATTTAAACTCACATACACAAATACCCAGACCCGAAACAACTATCTGTAGGTCATACAAATATTTGTTCCGTGCGGGAATCGAACCCGCGACACGCAGCGCAGCAGTCCAATCGCTCAGCCACTGCGCCAACCGTGTCGTCTTGCGTACCGTATGCAGAATAAACCAAGAAAAATACCCAAACAGAAGCGTCTGTTATGTGGTTAGTTTTCGAGGAACCCAAATCATTCCTCACACATTGCTTTTAATAGAATCGTATAAAATAAGCGTAGTAATATTTTAGTTCTACGCTGTTTTGGACATCCGAGTATATTTCCTATCGAATTTTCGTAATCGAGTAATTAACACAGTTTTTCATAAAATTTGATGTCAATAACATCATCAAAACAAATGATATTTGAATGTCTTTTATATATGACGAACTTTACAAATTGGTTTCGATTAATAAAAGTGTACCAATGTTTGTTTGTCCGTCGACATGTGAAATCGTACACAAATGTTTTTAACCGGTTGATATCCCAAGGTCTAAACAAAGCGACTCAAATACTCCATAGTAACCACTAACCAGTAACAAAATCAAATCACTTCTTTTTCTTTGCGTGTCGATGGGCTCAAACACACACACACACCTGCACAGCTCTATCATTTGCTTCCAATAAGTCCTGACTATGACTCATCATTTCAGCCAAAAGACGTCCACTGCTGGACATAGACCTCCCCCAGAAGGAGGGGATTTGCCATAATCGCCACGCTTGGCAGGCGGATTGGCGATCGCAGTATCGTTGTTACGAAGGCACATAGAACGCTGCTGCCCATTCTCTGGTAAGTCCTTTAGTCGCCTCTTACGACACCCACGGGAAGTTATGGGATGGTGCTATTCTTTACGTCCGACACCATACGGAACAATGACTCAAACTCAATCAAATCACTAATGAGTTATAAGTCCAATGAGGTTATTCCACAGACATAGATACACCTAGATCATAATCATCTTCCTGCCCTTATCCCATTCTATTTGTGGTCGGCGGTACCAACACGTTTTCTTCAGGTACACCTCTGCCTAACCCTTTGGAGATTACACGCGTGAAGTTATGTTATGTGGAGTTTGTAACGTGTTACTTATGAGTGGCGTCATGGACGATAGGCTTAATTATACAGGGTGTAAATCAACCCATCACACATCCATCAACCAAGCATACTGTACATCAAACTAAGTACCCTTACGCAAAATTTTTTGCTGGGAAACGACTTTTTTATTTTTGGGTCAAAAATCACATTTTACGGTAAAACTCAAAGTAGGACTCTTAAAACATTGTGCTAGTGGATGCTTTGAATAATAAACGGGTCATGGAGGTAATTTAAGTAGTTATAACCTGTAAAACTAGTATTTACAAAAACAGCAGTGAAAAATTTGGAACTTTGACCCCCAATATCTCCGTAACTAGGTGGTTCCCAGGTTTGGTCTAGAACAAAAAAAATATCGCAGTGGTAGGGAGAATCATTGCCCTTCGTTTGCGTTAAGGGTACTTTTACACCCTTTATAAAAGTCTCAACTGAAAATTAAATAATATTGGAATTTTCCATAAAGAATTTCTCAGACCTGGAGTTTGTGCCCGTTTAAGGGCAAAAAGTTCTCTTGAATAACACCTCTGCCCAGTTGTTCCGGTTAAACAGGCCAGAATTATATGTTTTTAAATCGCTTCTTATCACGTGACTCTGTCTCCTTCTGGAATCTAGTTCTAAAGCCACGAGGATCGGTACCCACTGCGTTTGACAGGAACTTCTCAAGTTATCGATGTCCGCGACAGGTCAGAAACTTACCGAGGAGCGGTTATGTAACTGGGGAAACTACCGACTCTGTCAACTCAATGTGTTTAGTATCATAACACAACACGTGTAGTCCCTGAAGGGATAAGCAGAGGTATACAACATCATTATTTCACCCGAAAGACGTCCACTGCTGGACAAGCATACGTGTACCTATAGTGCACCCATATTTTGTCAGTTATTTGTTTGAGGTGAACCTATTACTGATTATATTATTTTCACTAAAATCATCAAAATAATCAAAATCAAAACTCATTTATTCAAATAGTGACAGTTCCCCAAAACGCCCACCCTTCGACACTTCCTAGTGTTTTTGGTGGAAAGAAGAAGTGGCGGAACAAACTCCCCAGCAACTAATGGTACCAACAATATAATTATAAGCTATAGTAAAAGGATTAACTAGAATGTTTTGTATTTTAATTAATAATTCATCAATAGCAGAATTAAAACGTAAACGGACACTGGGCAAAGTTGTTCCAGAAATATTAATGATATAAGTAGAGCGGGGTGAGTTGGACTCTTTCCCTAAGGATTGGCCTACTGTCGCACTAGATCGCGAAAAGCGGAAGGAGGGAAGGGAGGCCTTTGCCCTGCAGTGGGACAGTATAGGCTCATAATAATAATTATAAGTAGATAGGCATTTATTACCCAACGTCCTTTGTTCGGTTCAAAATATTTTATTAATAACCCAAATTTCTACTAAAAAGGTATTGTAATATGCCTTTCCCACCATTAGGAGTGGGACAGGTTTGCGCATTGTACTAACTGCCCGCCCTTGTGATATTAAATACCGCACACATTAGTAAACAAACCGCGGTCATCGTTCCAATTATTTCTTTCTGTAATTTATTAGTCCAATCGCTGTATTATTTAAAAATATGTAAATTATACGACAACCCACGACCATTTATTATGTAGATGTAAAATTATGTAATACTAGCTTATCTCTGCGGTTTTGCTTGTGCAAATAATGATTTAATAGAATTCCTGCTGGGATTTAATGAACAGATGAAATCATATTTATTGAATGCGACCTACTTACTAATTTGTTTGGGACGTGTTTTTTTTATATTAATACTGCATTTCATCATTTTATTCGATTAAAAAGAATCGAATAACTTGATGATGATACCAGCTACCATTCCATTTAGCCGATTTTAGCTATCAGCTTGCGAAGGTATTGGTGATGTGATCTCAAGTGGCTAGCATACCCAGCTTTGGCCAAAAAACTCTGAGCACAAAGCGGTCATGTCATAACACCATTAACAATATTGTTAGGTTTACCTGCACAACTTTTAATATGCTATCCCCAAAAGTATATACATCTTGTTACATCATTCTCACATAATGTACCATCTCAACATGAAAGGTTTGGAAATGGCGGTAAACCAAGGTTTTAAAAGAGTGTCCATGAAGTTTCTTTCCCGTTCTTCTTCATAGAGATTCATGCTTTGGAATGTGCAACTACAGTACATTCACAGTTGTTATGCCTTGTGTGTGAATGTAGTTTATTTTTTTAATTTGGGTTTTTTTTCTATTTATTTAAAGGGGCTTGTTCAATTTGATTATATTGGTTTTGGATAGTTTAAAGTGCTTGTAACTGGCCGACTAGAAAAAAATGCTTTAATTTTGTTTTTTTTGAATAAGCAAGCAAGTTAAACATTTTGGTAATTCTAACTCGGAAGCCCACCAACAAGTAATCGATTTTCTGTTACCCGTTAATTTTCCTAAGCGTCGCGTTACGCCACACTTGTGATCGATTAAGATATTATAACCTTTCAACCGCTCAGTTATGTACTGCTCGAACCGTACCGTCGCGCGCAAGTATTTACAACTTGTTTAAAAATGACAGTAGAAAAACAAATCACGAATGATTTTTTTTCCAGCTAATATCGTTTAACCTTGCATTATAAAATATTATAAAATACGAGCTACTCACACTATAATCCGAAAGCCTCTGCCTCTTCGCATCCCTGCTCAACAGATCATAAAGCAGCAACAGCCTCAGATTAGCCGCCGACAGCTTAGCCTTCCCCGTCGCTGGCTGAGGACCCTGCCTGACTCCATCCCACACATCCACCACCCTATCATCATGAGGGTCCTTTGCCATCTTGATCATCTCCCGTACATCATCTGACAGGTACTGGAGATTATCCTCACTGATATCTTCGAGGACGTATCCATCAGAACGACTGCTGACTTTGACGTCGTAATGTGGTGGTAGGTATGGGGCTGTCTCTGGGCTTGGCTCCACCAAAGGCTTGATTTGCTCATGAGGGACGGAAAGAAGTGGTTCCTCTGTCCTGGTCTGATGGGGTTGTAGAATGGTGTACTGGGCGTGGTTCTCTACTGGAAGCAGGACGAAACGGTGTTGCTGAGGGTGCCAGGTGTACCTGCTGGGGGGTTTAGGGGGGGAGTAGGGGGCGTAGAGACCTGGCTTGTGGTGGGGGGTTGTCTGTTCTGTCCTGGAATTTGAATTGGTGATTATTAATTAAATTATTTTTGGAGAAATTGTTAGTTGCTCTTGTTTTCTTAATTTATAATGAATTTTGAAAGCGTTTTTGTAGTCGCTTTAGGTAATAATGTCTGGTGAAGAATTATCTTTTATTTGTATATCAGAGTGAAAAATTGACGATGTTATTTATTTATTTATTAATATTCTTATCTACAAACAATTTTGAATCACAACCTATGTAAGATTATTGTTTCCACAATTAGAAGATTTTTTTGGTACGTAGCTTGTTCGTTATATGCCTAAAGTATTTTTGCCTTTAAGGAAAATCTAAAATCTAAAGGAAAAAGTAAACACGTTACAGTATTTTAGAAAATAATTATGTACAACTAGATATGCTATTAATACCACCTTACTTAAAGTCTAAATTAAGTTATTTTAAATATTTACAGTTTCATCCAAAACCAGACTGTTTTTAGTTGTAACATTACGCGATTTATAACATTAACACTTGAGGAAAAAAAACAAATGTTTACAGTTTTGTCCGAAACTAGACATAGCTGGTTACGGAGACACACCTACTGACTCTATTTCTATCTGTAAACCGGTTTCATTAAAAAAAAGCAAGTATTTGATGACAAAAGATGGCGTCACGATCTACTTCAATAATAGGTACGGTCAGCAACAGAAGTAGCTTAACATTTCGGAATTTATGGTTTCATGTTTATTCTTTAAAACATTCCTTACTCTTCAATAACTTGTTAGTAACGAGTAACGAGGTGATGATACGCAGCGGTGGTCCAGTGGTGGCAGCCCCGATTTACGAACAGTAAATCGTTAGTTCGAACCCAGCCTGGCGCTTTATTATTATTATTATGAGCCTGTACTGTCCCACTGCAGGGCAAAGGCCTCCCTTCCCTCCTTCCACTTTTTGCGATCTAGTGCGACAGTAGACCAATTCTTAGAGAAAGAGTCCAGCTCATCCCGCCATCTCCTTTTGGGCCTGCCGCGTTGTCGTTTCTTGCTTTGTGGTATCCACTGAGTGGTAACTTTTGCCCATTGCTCCTCCGACATGCGGCAGATGTGCCCAGCCCAGTTCCATTTTGACCTTTTGGCGCTTTACTTTGTGTAATTTATTTCATCACCACTGCTCTCAAAATGGTGAAAGGAAACATCGTGAGGAAACCGGCATGTCTTGGAACCAAAAAATTCGAATACATGTGACATCTACCAACCCGCACTGGGCCCCCGTGGTGGATTATAGCCCATCCCTCTCGAAGCCTGAGTCTCTGCAGTGGGAACATTATAGGCTGATGATGAACAAGTAATATATTATAACAAGTTTTTATTAAAAAAACCTGCTTTGAAACTTCGGGTAGTGTTAATGCACTTCTGGTGCTGATTGTACCTATTCACTTACACCGTTATGTTTGCCAATACGTGAGGCAAATTTATAACATAAAACACCGTATGTCGGATGGTATCGATAGTGTTATGTATTTTTTTTGCTTCTTAAATGACTAGAGCTGTTTATCTGAAGAGGTAACTGTTACTATTATATGATTGTGAGATATTGTAACGTCTAGCAGAATAGGGATGTTTACGGACTTAAAAAATATGATTCTAATTAGTCCATCTGTTAGATTATCGATAAATATTGGTAACGTATTTTTTGTTTTATCAAATCAATTAAAATTGACGAAGATAAAACGCGTCAAAGATTTGAGTGGGAGATCGTGACGTCACTCACCGGTAAACAATGCCATACTAATGTCTTAGAATATGACGTCACACGAGTTTTCAAAGCACTGTATCGTCTTAATTGTTTGGTTACGTGAAAAAAGAAAAAATACGTGTCCAATATTTTTTGGAAATCTATCTGACGGACTAATTAGATTTTCTTAGTTAACTGCCCTATTAGATGGTTATTCAGCTCGTACCGTTCGCAGTGCTGGGACGCAAACCTGTTCTCTGAGAGAAGAAATGGACCATTATCCATTATTATAGCTACAGACGTCTAGTGAGAAACTGAAATGGCCTGTAATTTATCATTCACCAAAACCTTTCGGTTGAATTTTTTTGGTGAATCACAAGCCGTCTTTTCTGCCATTGTCAAAGGTGCAATATGCAATCACAGTCACAGCCAGTCACAGGTAATTTCTAGCAATAATTTCTTGCATTTTGTTCAAGTGTTAATCAAAATTCCTCGTAAATTTACGCAAAAAATGAACTCTTTTGAAGAATAGAAAACAATTTGTTTCTAAAAACAACATTCTCACATTCTTGCCAAATATAATAACATGTTAAGGTTACTTGCCTTACATCGCCTTCATAAATTAGGTAGGCAGAAGGTACCACATTCCCAGTTAGTATTTTTCCGTTATTCTGATTAGAAACCCAGTCCAGAAACCAATTTCTATAAATCAATTTGAAATGGATATTATATTACAGAAATTATTATCTTTTTGAAAGATGAAACTGTCTATTTCATTAACCCCTGAGCAAAAATCAGGTGTGTTTGTTTTTTATATTCATTTTAATGTATTTCAATGATCTGCTGAATTTATATCATAGTTAATTTGTTTTTTGATATCGAATAGACAGGTTCACTTGAGAACCCTCAGTTTTTGCCTCAGGTTTTAATTAAATATTTTTTTATAAAAGACCATGGGCATTGTTCTATGGACCCTGGGCATAAGACCAACATAATTGAATTATATCTATAAAATAGGATTCATTATTGGGGACTTCTTTCTTATAGAATAAAAAACTAAGTCGTCGGAAAACAGACACATGAAATATTCATTTATTTATCTACCGATATTATGTTGCCTTTTTCTGTACTATGACAAAGATTTGACCTGTGTTTCGAACTAGTTGTAAACCTAATTTAACAAGAGGAGTAACATAGCCTCTACAATCCTTAATCGATTCTAGAACTTTACCGTGTATTTTACCTTTAGCTTTAACAAATTATTTTCTGTACTGTAGACAAAGGACTGTCGTAGTCAAATCTTTGAAGAATACAGAAAAATGCAACATTTTCAATCAGCTTTTAATAAGAATTTGGAGACCTTAATGTTAGCTACGATTTGAGATATAAATCAATTCTGTTGGTTTTACGCTTGTTTTAACCAAGTCCCTTTGACCTTTTTAACCTTTTTCAAACCCATTGTTTCCATCTTAGAATTAATCTTATAAATAATTAGGTATGTACAACACTGACTTTAAAAAGGACCATTATCTGAAAACAGAATCTAATTAGATTTTACATTTAAAATAATTTTCTTCAATTATGTGCACTTGGTTCGCATGACAATTGCGAAGAAGTATCATACGTGCTGTAATCAAAGCAATCGTTGTTCAAACAGGTGACCATTGCGTTTTATACGAAACTGTACTGCAACGGATATTCCATTTTCAACTGATCATTTTGTTTAGGACAAAGGATATATCACCATTTAAAAAAACAGTTATGGTTTTTTGTTGGTCCTTTTCAAAGTCAGTCAAAAGGCTTTTTTTACAAAGCATCAGTAACCTCTTAGTGGTAAACCCAGTCCACCAGCTATTAGTAGGCTTGAAGGTCACATACGGTCTCGATGTCGTGGACCAAGTTGCAGGCCTGCTTGTAGACCAAGTGGCAGGCTTGCTTGTGGACCAAGTTGCAGGTTTACTCGTGGACCAAGAGCTAGGCTTGGTGGTAGACCAAGTGGTAGGCTTTGTTGTAGGCTTGGTCGTAGGCCTGGTGGTCGGTTTAGCGGTGGGCCGTGGTGTGACGTCGGTAACTTCGAAGGCCATCTGATCGGTAAGATGGGCTATGACCTGCATTGCCACTGGGAGGTAGGAGTCTGATAGTTGAACTTGCTGTTTTGCTGAGTCTACCTGTTGAGGAAAGAAATTGTTAGATGAATATTCATAGACATTGATTGCCATACTTTCGGGCGCCTGACTATCTGTAACAGTTGTTACCCATCCCCGAACCAACCCAGGTAAGTGTGGCTTAACCTGAAGGTCGAACCGGTACAACCCGTGCACAGATTAACACGACGCTGGGACGAAAAACTTTTCACATGACTTAGTAATTACAAATTTTGACGGCGATTTTATCAGGTAAGTGATAAAGATCACATTAAAATACACTTTTCGTCCAACCCATACCTAATTGAACTGAGAACTACTTAGAGCTAACCCACATTAAATTCGTGGAAAAAAATACTAATTAAATATGCTAATTTATCCAAGTGTCAAAATAAGTATGTCACCAGTATAGGTAAAAGTGAAATCATTGCGGTGTGCAAAACAATGACACTACATGAACGAAAGTGACATTAAATTAGTGAATTATTCATCGCCTCTACTGCTCATTAGATATAGTTTTGGTGGCTACCGTTGTATTTAAGAGCTAGAAATATAAGATTTCACCTTAAATTATAGCTTTTAGATATTTTGTGCTGGTATTTTCTCAACGCAAAGGAATAGAAGCAAGATTTATTTCCAATAGATGGCTCGTACTATAGAAACGCTACCGAAAGCACGAAACTAGTAGGTCTGCAGGGCTATTGCGTATCTTTTTAAATGTCAGTGGCTATCATAGTGTCCATCGATTAACTGTCAAATGGTTTATAGTTTGGTACAAAATGGAACCATTTGACAGTTATTCAATCGACACTATGATAGCCACTGACATTAAGGGGATCACAGCAGTGGATGACTTTGACGATTTGACCTCTGTACTGGCTTTTGTTTATTTTTCGGCCCCTACCGGCAAACGACTGTACTACAGAAAATCGTACCAAAGAACAGAAATGTGTCGCAGAGTGGTCATCGTATTTGCCTAACATATTTTGTTTCTCTTGAAGTACCTACATCATAATGTATGAATAAAATATTTAATAAAAAATTATACACTTTGACTAATGAAGTAATAACCTAGCTTTCATTAGTTATTTCACTGAGCACAGGTACTCCTACGATACATTCTTAAGGTCTGATAAAGACCAGGTAACTGCTTATCGCTTCTCAGTCACGGAAATAGTCAGAATGCTCCAGCTTTCAGCTAACTGAGCACGAATGCTACTACATGATACATTTTGAAGGTCTGACGATGACCACCTAAGTGCTTATCGGTTCTCAGTGACTGATGTAGTTAGAATGACCTAGCTTTCAAATTTTATCTATCTGAGCACGTATTCTACTACATGATACATTATGAAGGTCTGATGATGACCAGCTAAGTGATTATCGGTTCTCAGTGACGGATACAGTTAGAATGCTCCAGCTGTCAGCTTTTATCTTATTGAGCACGGATGCTACCACATGATACATTTTGAAGGTCTGATGATGACCAGCTAAGTGCTTATCGGTTCTCAGTGACGTATGTAGTTAGAATAACCTAGCTTTCAAATTTTATCTGTCTGAGCACGGATGCTACTACATGATACATTTTGAAGGTCTGATAATGACCAGCTAAGTGCTAATTGGTTCTCAGTGACGGATATAGCTAGAATGACCTAGCTTTCAGATTTTATCTTATTGAGCACGGATGTCACTACATGATATATTTTGAAGGTCTGACGATGACCAGCTAAGTGCTTATCGGTTCACAGTGACGGATATAGCTAGAATGACCACCATCAGGTAAATGGCACCATCAGTCTCCAAGGCCTGTTCGAGCTCTTTCAAATGAGTCCACACACGACGGTTCTACGTGGTGCCATCAATGAGATCCTATACTTACCTTCGGAGTCTACCATAAGGTAGCTAGTATCATCAGTCTCCAAGGCCTCCTCGAGCTCTTTCAAATGAGTCCAAACACGATGGTTCTACTCGGTGCCGTCAATGAGATCCTATACCCACCTTCGGAGTCCACCATTACGTACGAGACATCATCAGTAATCCAGATCTTCATCTTCCATCAAACGAAATTCTCAAGACAAAATAATTAAAACGATAAAACAATTAACACCATTAAAACAATAACATACATTACATAACATCGCGCCTGTAATCCCCAAAGGGTTAGGGAGAGGTGTACCTAATAGTAGGCGTGATGTTATGTTATGTATGTTATTATTTTAATGATTTTAATTGTTTTATCGCTTTTAGCGATAAAACAATTGTAGCAAAAAACAATTGTAGTCGTTCTTGTAGCACGGATGCTACTACATGATACATTTTGAAGGTCTGATGATAACCAGCTAAGTGCTTATCGGTTCTCAGTGATGAACGTAGTTAGCATGACGTAACTTTAAAATTTTATCGATCTGAGCACGGATGCTGCTACATAATATATTCTAAAGGTCTGATGATGACCAGCTAAGTGCTAATTGGTTTTCAGTGACGGATATAGCTAGAATGACCTAGCTTTCAAATTTTATCGATCTGAGCACGGATACTACTACATGATACATTTTGAAGGTCTGATGATGATCAGCTAAGTGCTTATCGGTTCTCAATGACGGGTGTAGTTAGAATGACCTAACTTTCAGATTTTATCTTATTGAGCACGGATGCTACTACATGATACATTTTGAAGGTCTGATGATGATCAGCTAAGTGCTTATCGGTTCTCAGTGACGGATGTAGTTAGAATGTCTTAGCTTTCAGATTTTATCGATCTGAGCACGGATACTAATACATGATACATTTTGAAGGTCTGATGATGATCAGCTAAGTGCTTATCCGTTCTCAGTGACGGGTGTAGTTAGAATGACCTAACTTTCAGATTTTATCTTATTGAGCACGGATGCTACTACATGATACATTTTGAAGGTCTGATGATGATCAGCTAAGTGCTTATCCGTTCTCAGTGACGGGTGTAGTTAGAATGACCTAACTTTCAGATTTTATCTTATTGAGCACGGATGCTACTACATGATACATTTTGAAGGTCTGATGATGACCAGCTTAGTGCTTATCGGTTCACAGTGACGGATATAGCTAGAATGACCACCATCAGGTAAATGGCACCATCAGTCTCCAAGGCCTCCTCGAGCTCTTTCAAATGAGTCCAAACACGATGGTTCTACGCAGCGCTGTCAATGAGATCCTGTACCCACCTTCGAAGTCCACCGTCAAGTAAATGGCATCATCAGTCTCTAAGGCCTCCTCGAGCTCTTTCAAATGAGTCCAAACACGACGATTCTACGCAGTGCTGTCAATGAGATCCTTTACTTACCTTTGGAGTCCACTATCAGGTAAATGACATTATCAGTCTCCAAGGCGTCCTCGAGGTCTCAACACCATTAAAATAATAAGATACATAACATAACATCACGCCAACTATTAGGTTCACCTCTGCCTAACCCTTCGGGGATTACAGACGTGATGTTATGTAATGTATGTTATTATTTTAATGGTGTTAATTGTTTTATCGCTTTTAATTATTTTGTCTTGAGAATTTCGTTTGATGGAAGATGAAGATCTGGATGACTGATGATGTCTCGTACTTGATGGTAAACTCCGAAGGTGGGTATAGGATCTCATTGACGGCACTGAGTAAAACCATCGTGTTTGGACTCATTTGAAAGAGCTCGAGGGGGCCTTGGAGACTGATGATACCAGCTACCTGGTGGTAGACTCCGAAGGTAAGTATAGGATCTCATTGATGGCACCACGTAGATCCGTCGTGTGTGGACTCATTTGAAAGAACTCGAAGAGGCCTTGGAGACTGATGGTGCCATTTACCTGATGGTGGTCATTCTAGCTATATCCGTCACTGTGAACCGATAAGCACTTAGCTGGTCATCATCAGACCTTCAAAATGTATCATGTAGTAGCATTCGTGCTCAATGAGATAAAATCTGAAAGCTAGGTCATTCTAACTACATCCGTCACTGAGAACCGATAAGCACTTAGCTGATCATCATCAGACCTTCAAAATGAATCATGTAGTAGCATCCGTGCTCAATAAGATAAAATCTGAAAGCTAAGTCATTCCATCTACATCCGTCACTGAGAACCGATAAGCGCTTAGCTGATCATTATCAGACCTTCAAAATGTATCATGTAGTAGCATCCGTGCTGAATAAGATAAAATCTAAAAACTAAGTCATTCTAACTACATCCGTCACTGAGAACCGATAAGCACTTAGCTGATCATCATCAGACCTTCAAAATGTATCATGTAGTAGCATCCGTGCTCAGATCGATAAAAATTTAAAGCTAGGTCATTCTAGCTATATCCATCACTGAGAACCAATTAGCACTTAGCTGGTCATCATCAGACTTTCAAAATGTATCATGTAGTAGCATCCGTGCTTAATTAGATAAAAGCAGAAGGCTGGGTCATTCTAACTACATCCGTCACTGAGAACCGATAAGCACTTAGCTGATCATCATCAGACCTTCAAAATGAATCATGTAGTAGCAACCGTGCTCAATAAGATAAAATCTGAAAGCTAAGTCATTCTATCTACATCCGTCACTGAGAACCGATAAGCACTTAGCTGATCATTATTAGACCTTCAAAATGTATCATGCAGTAGCATCCGTGCTCAATAAGATAAAAGCAGAAAGCTGTAGCATCATAACTGTATCCGTCACTGAGAACCGATAAGCACTTAGCTGATCATCATCAGACCTTCAAAATGTATCATGTAGTAGCATCCGTGCTCAATAAGATAAAATCTGAAAACTAAGTCATTCTAACTACATCCGTCACTGAGAACCGATAAGCACTTAGCTGATCATCATCAGACCTTCAAAATGTATCATGTAGTAGCATCCGTGCTCAGATCGATACAATTTTAAAGCTGGGTCATGCTAACTACGTTCGTCACTGAGAACCGATAAGCACTTAGCTGGTTATCATCAGACCTTCAAAATGTATCATGTAGTAGCATCCGTGCTACAAGAACGACCACAATTGTTTTTTGCTACAATTGTTTTATCGCTAAAAGCGATAAAACAATTAAAATCATTAAAATAATAACATACATAACATAACATCACGCCTACTATTAGGTACACCTCTGCGTAACCCTTTGGGGATTACAGGCGCGATGTTATGTAATGTATGTTATTGTTTTAATGGTGTTAATTGTTTTATCGTTTTAATTATTTTGTCTTGAGAATTTCGTTTGATGGAAGATGAAGATCTGGATGACTGATAATGTCTCGTACCTGATGGTGGACTCCGAAGGTGGTGTATAGGATCTCATTGACGGCACTGAGTAGAACCATCGTGTTTGGACTCATTTGAAAGAGCTCGAGGGGGCCTTGGAGACTGATGATACCAGCTACCTGATGGTAGACTCCGAAGGTAAGTATAGGATCTCATTGATGGCACCACGTAGAACCGTCGTGTGTGGACTCATTCGAAAGAGCTCGAAGAGGCCTTGGAGACTGATGGTGCCATTTACCTGATAGTGGTCATTCTAGCTATATCCATCACTGTGAACCGATAAGCACTTAGCTGGTCATCATCAGACCTTCAAAATATATCATGTAGTAGCATCCGTGCTCAATAAGATAAAATCTGAAAGCTAGGTCATTCTAACTACATCCGTCACTGAAAACCGATGAGCACTTAGGTGATCATCATCAGACCTTGAAAATGTATCACGTAGTAGCATCCATGCTCAGATCGATAATATTTGAAAGCTAGGTCATTCTAGCTATATCCGTCAATGAGAACCAATTAGCACTTAGCTGGTCATCATCAGACCTTCAAAATGTATCATGTAGTAGCATCCGTGCTCAATGAGATAAAAGCTGAAAGTTCGAGCATTCTGACTATTTCCGTGACTGAGAACCGATAAGCAGTTACCTGGTCTTCATCAGACCTTCAAAATGTATCATGTAATATGAGAGACCATCATTAGGTACGAGACATCATCAGTCATTTAGATCTCCATCTTCCATCAAACGAAAATCTCAAGACAAAATAGTTAGATAACATAACATCACGCCTGTAATTCCCGAAGGGTTAGGCAGAGGTGTACCTAATAGTACAGCCACATTTCGCCAGTTATGTTTAAGTCCCATATAATAGGGGCGAGCCTATTGCCATCAACCGGGCACAAATCCAGACTCCGTGGCTGTTACTTATAATTTCCTGATGGAAAAACCCAATAACACTTTGCCCGACCCGGGAATCGAACAAAGGACCTCATGCTCAGCATCGTGCTTACGACCACTATACCAACGAGGCAGTCCAAAATTAAAATAATATCATAGATATATCTATATACCAAAATATCTACTAAGAAACGTAGGTAATTTACCAATAGTTTTGGAGAGCTCGGCCACGCGTCACTTTACGTTTATTAGGCATAGTCAGCTTAGTCTATGATAGGTGCAAACAACAAAACGAAATTACAAACTACTTTAAATATATTTACAAACTTATTTTCTGTTCTTATTTTATGAAATATTGATAACTATACAATTTACAATATGTTTTAATTCAGAAAACATTAAAAACGTGAACTTTTGAATTTTATTTGTGAAGTAATGACATGCGTGCAGTCCACCCGTGACAACAGTCATCGAGACACTGGCGCAGCGCGTTCCAAGTATGCGCGACGGGTCTCGCGCCGCATTTGCCTCAAAATGTCGGGAATTAATTTATTATTTTAAAATTTTATTACAAATCAGAGAAAATAAACAATACGGATTGATAAATACATCACTACGTATTTTTGGGTATAAAATTCATACCGAACTATTCAGCCGTTACAGAGACAAAATTCGATTTAGGTTAAGACATACTACGATTTTTTATTAAATAATGTGAAGGTTTATTAAAATTTTAAACAATACGAATTATTTGTGATGACTTTAAGTATAACATATATTTTTTATATGGAAATCGTACGGAAGGATTCCTCAACAAATTTCTTTAAACATACGTCGTTTTTGGGATTTTAGCAACGCAACGGCCTTAAAAAAGATACGCAATAGCCCTGCAGTTCTGGCCTAACAAAAATTTGATTGCCATGAGTCATCGACACGCTAAGAATAAAATGGCTCGTATCTAAAAGATATTAGATTTACTTAAATAATTCAACATACCCGACTTAGAGAACATAACGAAAGCACCACCAAAACCACGTGCCGAATCATTTTGATATCTGAAACAAAACAAATATGTCATTTTAATTTTGTTAATTCAAAAAGGCTATTCGAAAATTCCGATAACTTACGTCCTTTCAAATGAACATAATACTTTTTTTTTAATAATTCGAATATTTGTGAAACGGCCAGTGTTAACAGAAAATTGTTTTTTTTTATGCTGACAATGAGCAAACCAGATGCTAAATGTCTAGTGACATCAAGAAGGTTATAATACTAATCTTTTTAAAACATAATCACGCCTGTTACTCTGAAGTTTAAGGTAGAGATGTACATAATGGTACACGTTTTTTTTAAGTCCCATTTGATTATTATCATCAACTGGAACCAATCTAGACTCCGTGGCTGCTACTGAGAAATTCCAGATGAAAAAACTTAATAAATAATATAATAAATTAATTCATTTCATTTGTCTCAATACAAGTAATCTATATTATTATTTTATTATTATTACATATAATAAATCTGTAGAGAAATCGTTTTTGTACATCGAAAATATTTAAAAAAAAAAATTGTCAGGGTATTAAAGTATAACCAACAGAACACATTTCCAGCATTTTTGGAATTTTTGTCTGTTTGTCTGTTTATCTGTTTGTCTGTTTCGATGACTAAGCATCACGTCAAATTTACGAAACAAATGTAGGTAACTTTTATACATAAATATTGTGCGTAACTTGGGCTATTACTTAGTCTTTGTTTCATCGTAATCGGTGCTCTCTATCAAAAGATATATGAATTTATAGTTTTCAAGAAGAACTTATCGTTATGGTCAGGAATGAGACAAGCAACGACATCTATTGAACGAATATGGTACTTATTACTAAATGCCTTCACAAGATAACTTTAAAAAAGTTATGATAGCAAAAGTATTCTGTGCCTCAAGCAGACCGTACAGTATTACACGAGTAGAAGGACCCCAGTATATGCGTGCTACCTGGATTTATCGAAAGCGTTCGATCTTGTATCATACGATATCCTGTGGGATAAATTACGGGATGAAACTTGTGTACCTAGGGAAATTGTACTATTGTTTATGCATTGGTACAATAAACAAAAGAATTGTGTAAGATGGGCAGGCTCTCTCTCGGGGGAGTATGGGCTGGAATGCGGGGTGAGGCAGGGGGGGCTGACCTCCCCCACGCTTTTCAACCTGTACATCAACCGACTGATCGATGAGCTCAGCAACACTGGCGTAGGTTGTCATATAGATGGAGTGTGCGTAAACAACATCAGCTACGCAGACGATATGGTGTTGCTGAGCCCATCAATTGGTGCCTTACGGAGGCTCCTGAAAATGTGTGAGTCCTACGCGGTGGCCCATGGGCTCAAATACAACGCGAAAAAAAGTGAAATCATGATTTTCAGGCCGGACAACAAGAGATACACATTCGTGCCGAATTTCACTCTTAGTGGTACTGCGTTAAATAAAGTCGAGCAATTTAAGTATTTGGGCCACTGGGTAACCGAGGACCTTAAGGACTGTGTGGATATCGAAAGGGAGCGCAGAGCGCTGTCTGTCCGATGCAACATGTTGGCCCGCAGGTTTGCACGGTGCACGAGGACTGTCAAGGTTGCGCTTTTTAAAGCGTACTGTCAGTCCTTTTACGCCTGCAGCCTGTGGGTTAACTATACACAGCGGACATACAGCGATCTGCGCGTTCAATACAATAACGCGTTTCGGGTGCTGATGGGACTGCCGCGCTACTGCAGCGCCTCCGCGATGTTCGCGGCGGCTGACACAGACGGCTTCGCGGCCATCATGCGCAAACGGTGCGCATCTATCATGCGCCGCTCGCGTGACAGTCCCAACACCATTCTACGCGCGCTGGCGGACCGGTGGGACTCTCCGATGCTGGCTCGTTGGATACGGCTGCATGCAGTCGTATAGTGATTCGCCACCATCATCGGGTAGTCCACCCGGACCTGTCATTTAGGATGTATTTATTTATTATTATTATTGATATTTTATATAAAACAATCTGTTATTATTAATTAATTAATTTTTACTAACACTAGTTTGTAAGCTTGCAATTCTACTAACAAATATGGATGTAATCTTATGATGAATCTGAAATAAATGATTATTATTATTATTAAAAGTTACGTAGATATAAGTCTAAATAACGCTGCTTTCAAAATCTACCTTTTTTAGCAGTTTATCTTCGTCTTCGACAGATGGCGTTATTCATTTGATGTCATTTTCTGAACCGCGATGATAGTAAACATACACACATTATGTTTCGTGAATAGTCAACAAATAAAAAATTACCAATTACACAGTATTAAAATACTATTTTTTTTAAAACTAAATTAAAATTAGATAAAACCCACGACATATTTTTTTATGTACCGTGTGGGAATCGAACCTGCAACACGCAGTGCTACTGTTAATCGTCCAGCCATTGCGCCAACCATGTCGTCATATAGATGTGGTGTGTTGTTAGCCCTATGTGTCGAGACCGCGGTATCTCTTTCGAACAGCCCGCAGCCTCAACGGGCGTCGGTCCTTGGGGGCCCCTTCAATGTTGCTGACATCTCTTTGAGACGCGCGTGGAACACGAACGCGCCTCCATCGTCATAGGACGGACGAACGATTAACTAGCCCGTTACTCACCGTTCACAGGCCTGCGCCTACGGTGGCCGGAAGCCATCACGTGGCCCCCGATGCCCGGAACGTCTCCCGCGGCGGCTGGGACGAGAGGTTGTCTCCCTCTCACGTTCCGCCACCTCTTTCGCTAGCATTACTGCTTCGCAGAAGGAGGTGGCGGCCATTTCAGATTCGATGTCCCAGATTCGGTACAGGTACCCTCTCGAAACACCCTCTAATCCCCCCTTTTTTTTGTGGTTCGTAAATTATCAAATGACTCATCCCGCTCTGGGCGGAGCGGAAAAAAAGTGTCAGACTTCTACTGACTAAAAACCACCCACGTTCCTTATTAGCCCTTTGTGTTTCGGGGCCGTGGTATCTCTTGCGGACAACTCTCAGCCCCGGCAGACGTCCCTTAATTGTTGCTGACATATCTTTGAAGCGCGCGTGGAACACGAACGCGCCAACGACAATCTGTCTGCCTGTCGACTATAATGTACCTGTTTCAAATTTCTTCAAGATCGGTTCGGCCGTTCTGACGTGGTTGATTAACAAACACCCATCCATCTAAACTTTAGTATGAGACATAATCAGTACTTTGCATTACTCTCTTCTTATTTTCTACAGCGTCAGTAAGTTAACGCAGGGCAATGATTAAATGTACTTTTATCTAAGCGACGCATTTTAGTTTCCGACAAGCACGCGAACGAAGTCGCGGGCACAGCTAGTATTATACATAAGTACATGAATTAAATATTTAAAAAAAAAACACAAACACTTTGCCCGACCCGAGAATAGAATCCAGGACCACATGCTCAGTCGCGTTTACGACCATTATACCAACGAGGCAGACTGTGTTTCTTTTTTAATGTGTTTCTTAATTTACTGACACGGCCCTTTTTTTTTTGGCGAGTGGAAAATCATCGAATAACCCCTCCCGCCCTTGGGCAGAGCGAAAGGGAGTGTCCGACTTCTACTGACTAAAAACCACCCATGTTCCTTCTTAACCCTTCATGTCGAGGCCGCGATATCTCTTGCGAACAACCCGCAGCCACGACGGGACTGACACGGCCCTAGACACAGTGTCCAGATCTACTTAGTAGGTAACAGCTCCTGCAGCTGTACTCAAAATCAAAATATTTTGTTTCACCCTAAGGCATACATGCATAAAACGTCTGGAAAAAGTGCACGGCTCGGGTTAGTCGTTCCCTATGGCGAAGAACCGGCAAGAAATTCCATGGTTACTTGTTACAGCATTAGTAGTACTTAGGTGTAAGGGGATAATTTAGGCCCAACAATAAGTCGTAGGGTACTACAAAAAATGTAAAACAAGCGTGCTTACAGCTAATAACTATTCCCAAGTTTCTCAACAAACAAACAAACCATAATTCCAACCTACTTTACCACCCAACCTGCGTCCCTACAACAGCTCTGAACCCTTAATCTTCTCGTCTGTGAGTTAACCTGTACTTGTGCCGACATTGTACTTGGACGAGCTCGTAAACGTTCGTCCGTAAACTTTACAACCCGTAAAGAAAGACGTAAAAATCAGACAATGTCTAAGTGAGAGTTGGGAGGACTCACAGTTGTTGTTTTGGGTAATAGGAGGGAGTTTTTATGCATGTAGTATTTATTTTTATTAGTACGTTTTTACTAGAAATTATAAGTTCTTATTTACTATTAAGCATGACGCCTACAGGCAAGATTGGTCCACACATCCCAAAATAGAGAGAAATGGACATTTGTCTCGAATTGAAACAAAATAGGCTATAAATAAAAAATCTTACGAATAGAGAACCTCCACCTTTTTGGAAGTCGGTTAAAACTAATCAAAGAACGTGTGGTTTTTAACCGACTTCCAAAAAGGAGAAGGTGATTTTTTTATGTATGTCCTAATTGTAGACCGATTTTCAAAATTATTTTTGTGTTTGAAAGGGTATACTCCCGAGGTGATCACATTGTCACTAAGTCAAGATCTAATGTCTGATAATCATAATCTCATGCGGCTGCACTGATGATGGAAGGTGCAACTCCTCAACGGTTAAGAGTTGAAAGAAAATTCCCTCAATACGTACTTATGGACCGATAGTTGTATTCTTTCAGGCTATTAGGTTGACCTGATGATAGAAAGTAAATTGCATTAACCGACTTTAAAAAAAAATGAGGTTCTCAATTCGTCGGAATCATTTTTTATGTGTATTCACCGATTACTCGAAGACGCCTGAACTGATATAGAAAATTCTTTAAAAAAAAACCGGCCAAGAGCGTGTCGGGCCACGCTCAGTGTAGGGTTCCGTAGATAATAAAATATTATGTAAACGAAGTTAAAAAAAAAATACGGGCAAATGAAACTTGACCTCTGGATTGTATAGGCGCTCATACGATTCAGGGACCAAATTATATTGGTTATCTGCAGTTTCCATCTGTTGTTTCCATCCAAGTTCAAAATAATTTTCCTAGAAAGTCCTTATAAAGTTCTACTTTTCAGATTTTTTTCGTATTTTCTAAACTTATGGTTCAAAAGTTAGAGGGGGGGGGGACGCTTTGTTTTTTACTTTTGGAGCGATTATTTCCGAAATTATTGACATTATCAAAAAATGATTTTAGTAAACCCCTATTCATTTTTAAATACCTTTCCAACAATATATCACACATTAGGGTTAAAATTAAAAAAAAAAACACTTCCCACTTTACATATAGGGGGGCTACCCTAATAAAACATTTTTTTCCAATTTTTATTTTAGCACTTTGTCGGCGTGATTGATACACATATTGGTCCCAAATTTCAGCTTTCTAGTGCTAACGGTCACAGAGATTAAGCGAGGACGGACAGACAGACAGACATGGCGAAACTATAAGGGTTCCTAGTTGACTACGGAACCCTAAAAAGGCAGGCTGTCTTTCAGGGTCCAGGTACCTAATTAGAATTCAAATAACTTTATTTCAATGATTTGGCAAGTCCGTAAGTTTGTTGGGTATAGCTTTGACGGCTCGGTTGGAGCAGTGGCTGAGCGATTGGACTGTGTCGCGGGTTCGATCCCCGCACGGAACAAATATTTCGGGTCTGGGTGTGTTTGTGTATGTGAGTTTAAATGTTTGTAAACGCACCCACGATTCAGGAGAAATTCGTAGTGTGGGGCAACGTTAAAAAAAAAACTTCGTATATTTCTTACTGCACCCCCAGCTTTGATTAAGAATATGTAAGAACCAATGATCATCCACCAATTTCCGCCTCAATAATTTCCACATAACCTTGCGAATCCCATAATATTACAAAGGTCGGAAGGTAAAGTGGTTTGAATTGGTCGCGTTCTCGCTATTTACCTGGGGACCACTTAAGAAAATCTCTCGGTGAAAAGATTATTTCCTTGAACCAAAATCCTATACAAACTCATGTTGCTTCTTATTTCCAAATCGGTGAATTTTCTATTGAACCAGACAATATAGGACCAGATATTCAGGTGAGCTTATTAATTTGTTCTGTTTTTTGTCTCATTGTATTCAAATAATGTGACTAGCTGTATTTCTGTCCATCAATTAAATAGCCGTATGTTAAATTAAGTTTTTATCGTCCCTTTTCAGGAAGTTAGCAAAAAGCAGTCACTAGAGTTTTTTTTTCATTTGAATGATAATATTTTTTTTTTAACTGATATTGTCACTAACATTATCATTATCACTTAAAACGGGATATTTCCGTGTTTACGAGTTGGCGGTGGATGTTTATGAGCAAACAACTGACTAAAATCACCCATGTTCCTTCTTAGCCCTTTGTGTCTGGGGCCGCGAAAAATCTTTCGAACAACCCGCAGCTTCTGCAATGTTGCCGAAATCTCTTTGAGGCGCGCGTGGAACACAAACGCGCCGTCGACACGGCCTGTCATCGTCATAGGACGGACGGACGGTGAGCTAGCCGGAAGTCATAAATCGGTTTACCCTCTTTCTTGTTCATATTTTGTGCTCGGTACCACTACCACAGAACCCTAGTAGTAATCCCTAGTGTAGTGAACCTCATACTTTGACAGTTTGCTAAAAGTCAAGCAAAACCTCAAAAGTTCCCCAGCACGTCTGAGCCACACTTGAACCTTCAAACAAGAACTGGAACATCCCTAATGTGATGAAACAGAACACATTAAATGTTGTCTTTTATTTGTAGGCAGTTAACTCACTTTTGTGTTTATATTGTTACATTACGAGTGTCTCGTAATACGGGAATGTTTAGGATCTGTCTGAGAGAGGACTGAATATCTTAACGATGTGTTTTCATAAGGAAATTGCGTGAAATTTAGAATTGGGTGGTAATTTTTGTTGGCTCATCGTATTTCATGCAGTTTGTGTTTGGGGAGATGTAGAGTGTCAAAAAAATATGATTCTAATTATTCCGTCAGATAGATTATTGAAAAATATTGGATACGTGTTTTTCGTTTTATCAAATTAATAAAAATTGACGAAGATAAAACGCGTCAAAGATCATGAGTGGGGGGTTGTGACGTCATTTGTAGGTAAAAAATGTACTGACATGTGACGTTTTCGAGGAGTTCACGAGTTTCCGAAGCACTGTATCGTCTTCATTTTTTGTTTATGTGAAAAAAGAAAAAATATGTGTTCAATATTTATTGGAAATCTATCTGACGGACTAATTAGTTTTTTTTGTCCGATCCCGTATTGTCATATAAGCAGTATCTGATGTCTTGGGGTTGAACTCGAGACGTGTGATTTGGCCGTCCAACTATCACACTACTAGATTATTACTGCTAATCGTACGTTTTAAATGTATAAAATCAAAACCAAGAGTCATTTGTTCAAACTAGGCTGATAATCAGCACTTTTCGAACGTCAAAATTTTCTGTACTTATTTACAAGTGACAGTCCCCCAAAACGCCCACCCTTCGACACTTCCTAGTGTTTTTGCTGGAAAGAAAAAGTGGCGGAACAAACTCCCCAGCAACACATCTGTCTGTTTGGTTAGAAGAACCAGACTCGATACAATAAAGAGTCAAAGCACTCAAAAGGATGAATTCATTGCATCCATTTCCTCATAAACCACTTATTCCCAAGCAAAACAACAATAAATAAACCAAGGAATGCCTTATCAATTTCAAATCAGCGTAGAGCAATTCTGCACAAAGTACGCCAATATTCTGGGTCATTCTAAAACAAGTTCGTATACAAACAAGGCTGTATATCTAGCGATTCCTGTGCGACCGTTAGACAAATCCGGTTCTATGGTTAAGTGGGCCAGTCCTTGTTCTTGCCATTATTGTACTATGTATCTTGGTTCCGATAGTGTTTATGTTAATCTGGATTTTCTTGGGAATTAATCCTTAGTCTATGAGTTGTGTTAAGTGTAGTTTCAATGTTGTTAACTTTGAGTTTTAACTGGTTTTGTTAGAGCTTTTGGTGGTTAATGTAGATGATAATATTTATCCGTACTATTTACCACTGTTGATTAAATGGCTTTCAAGAGTTGCCGTGATTAAGACATTTATAGTATGGCTGGGCTTGTTAAAAAAAAAGTTTGTATGGTTAAATATTTATGTCTCGAGTTACGTTTACATAATAAGTCAGGTGATGATTTGTTAAATTAACGTCTATAGCAGAAGCTTATTTCATCAACATAACTAAATATTAAAGCATGCCTATCACTCATAAAATAATTATCTAAGTATAATTTAAATACAATTATTAACACTTAATTTTACAACTTCAACGTTATTAGCATAGAAAACAGGTGTAAGCCAATTAATTTTACTTTTATTGTTGTCATAAAATTAATCTGTATAATTGTTGTAATTAACACACGTAGGAGTTATAAAAACAAGATTGAGTCATGGCTATAAAACTGACTATTATAAATGGGTCGTTTCAAAATTTAACAAAATGGATTATTTTAATACAATCATGTTGATTGATAAAATAACTCTTTTTTATATTCTTATGGAAATGGTTAAAAAAAAGACATAGGGTGGTTCCGACAATACGACAATAAATGAAACCACAGGTAGTTCTAGTTCATAGGAACATTTTTAAACTATCAAATAAATCCTAACACCTTCGTGGTGCCGACGATACGACAACAACCTACCTAAATATCTTTGTCAAATTCTTTTGTTACATTTTGACGTGACAACGTCTTATAAATTGGTTTGCCGGGTGACACTTCAAGAAACTGCGTTACGCTCCGCTCACGTTATGCGCTCACAATGAGAGCGAGTGAGAGGCACGCGTCCAGAGCGAGAGAGAGAGAGTGAGAGAGATAGGCATACACACCGGTTCATGTCTTGCGCTTCTATTTTCGTTGTCACGTAAAACTTTCGCCCGTATACCGACTTTACAGGCAACCAATTTTTTTATTTCCACTCGTTATTCGGTGCAAATTATTCCTAAGGTTAGTAAACCAATATTTGTTGGTAAATTGTAATGTATTTCGTTAACAGTTTTATGCTACTTGGTTTTATTGTTCATTTTTCCTTTTTTTTATTTTGGTGTTAAAACTTTTTTGATAGTTTAATAATGTTCCTATGGACTAGAACTACCAGTGGTTTCATTTATTGTCGTATTGTCGGGACCATAATATTATAATATACCTGTATATTATAATATACTTTTACTTTAACCTTTACATATAAGATAACAGTATTAGAAAATCTGTTATTTGATTATTGAAACATAATATTATTTTGTTACAAATCGACACTTCACAGATTATTGTGTTCGCACGTAGGCGGCCCATTGCGTTCGGGTACAGGTACACTTTTTGTTTTAATTATAATACACGATACCACGGCCCTGGACACAAAGGGCTAAGAAGGAACATGGGTGGTTTTTAGTCAGTAGAAGTCTGATATTCCCTTCCGCTCCCCCCACAGCGGGAGGAGTCATTTGATGATTTACAAAAAAAAGGCGAAATGTAGATCAATAGAGACTCATGAAGATATAAGAATAAGAAGTCATGCTAATTTGACTAATAATTAATATAAATTATTATAATAAATTGGGATAAGAAAGGAAATTATGATAATGAGGCGAACTTATTAACGCTTAACATCAATCTAAGTAAACCAAGTCTTATCAGAATATGTAAGTAATTAACAGTTAAATTAATAAAACATGCTTCAAATCCTACCAATTAAAAAGTAAAAGTACCATAAACCCTTAAATCCTTCCTTGATCCTTCCACAGATTAGCAAAATTAATTTTATTGCTGGGTCGTTGACAGCCTTATAGCTTTTTATTTTTTAATAATACGAGAAAACGTCGACAAATGCAAACCAATCAGCGGGTCCTAATTAGAAACGGTCATATTAAAAATACCTTTTCCGTGTCCCATAATAAAATGCTAATTAATATATTATTCAGGAATATGTTTTATCCTTATTTCGATTAATTTCAACAATTTTAGTTCTTTGACCGTAAGTCACTGATCTTTATAGGTGATCTGATGAAGTGATCTGATCAATACTTCTTCTATACTGATATTATAAAGCTGAAGAATTTGTTTATTTGGTTGAACGCGCTAATCTCAGAAACAACTGGTTGGAATTGAAAAAATATTTTTGTATTGGATAGTCCATTTATCGAGGAAGGCTTTAGACTAATACCACGAGGACGTAGTCACTGGCAAAAGGTAGTTTGTAAATAAAAAATCAAATTGCATCTTGCTAGGTTTGGTGTTGCACCTGTTCAAGAAAATCCTTTCGCTGTAACTTTTATGAAAGTTTTCAAGGAAAATATTTATGTTTATTTTTGAACTGACTACCTTGTTGGTCTAGTGGGCGCAAGCGCGACTGCTGAGCATGAGGCCCTAGATTGGATTCCTAGGTCGGGAAGTTTTATTGGGTGATTCCATCAGGAATTTCCCAGTAGCAGCCCAAATTCAGACTTTATGAGTCTGGATTGGGTCCCTGATAACTTGGGACATAACTGGCGAAATGTCATCATCATCATCATTTCAGCCATAAGTTGTCCAATGCTGGATATAGGCATCCCCCAGAAGGGGGGGATTTGCCATAATCGCCACGTTTGGCAGGCGGGTAGGCGATCGCAGAATGGTTGTTACGAAGGCACAGAGAACGCTGCTGCCCATTCTCTGGTAAGTCCCTTAGTCGCCTCTTACGACACCCACGGGAAGATATGGGATGGTGGCGAAATGTAAATGCAGCCTAATCAGCAAATCCTAATTAGTGACGGCCATATTATATTAAGATTAACTTTTCCCTGTCCCTCAATAAAATGGTGAATATATTTTATCCATATTTCGTTACCATAATGGCGACCTGTCGATATTATTAATTTTATGGCAAGTCTGATAATTGCGTTTTACGGAGCACTGTGGGTACGAAATGTATTTAATTTTCCTTTTAATGAAGCTTTTAAGGCTTCGTTCCGCAAAATTGTTTTAATTTAACAACATGTTGATTAAATTATTACGATGCTACCCGAAAATGTGTTGTGATTTTTTTTGTTAAAATCATGTTACCATATTTTTTTTCTTTTAGAGCTTTAGATTTTTTACACATGAAAGTGTACATGTAGGGATTATGTTAGTTGGTATAGATTTATAAAAGTATAATGTTTCCTTATCCACAAATTTTGGATAACGAGAAATAATGACAGAACACAGGTCTTCTACCAAACGCATAGGTTAATTTTATTATAATGCTCTGTTTTCCGTGGAGAACCTCGTGGCAACCAATCCAAAAGATCAATCATCAGGTAAAGCCTGATGATTGATCTTTTGGAGCCTTTGCATTGATCTTTTGCAGCCAACCTAAACGGGCGCGCCCGTTTAGGTTGGCCCGTGGACGAGTTACCACCCATCACATATCGAGTTTCCGCGGAAAGCCAGTTAAACCGATGATCCGGCTGTCATTTGATTTTTTTCAGCCGTTATAAGTCGCAGCAGCTGAAAGTCTGACAACCAGTCTTACCAACGGGTATCGTATACGTATATGGACTTCCTAACGATGTCAAGGATCTACAATAAGGTAGTTTACAAAAAAAATCTAATTAGTCCGTCAGATAGATTTCCAAAAAATATTGAACACATATTTTTTTCTTTTTTCACGTAAACAAAAAATGAAGACGAAACAGTGCTTCGAAAAGTCGTGCGAACTCACAGTTTGGTCCATGTTTTACCAGACCGTGACGTCAAAAGCCCCCACTCGTGATCTTTGACACGCTTTAATTTCGTAATTTTTTATTAATTTGATAAAACAAAAAACACGTATCCAATATCTATCCGTGGTTTTTAGTCAGACTTCTACTGACTAAAAACCATCCATGTTCCTTCTTAGCCCTTTATGTCGAGGCCGCGGTATCTCTTGCGAACCACCCGCAGCCCCGATGGGCAGCCACGAGTGCCTCACATCCTCATTCCGGAAGGTTCTTACATGTGTATACTTGTTAGGTAGATTTCTGGGCACTGGTATTTTAATAATTAAAATATACAGGTTGTAAATCAACCCATCACACAGCCGTTAACTAAGCATTCTGTACATCAATCTAAGTACCCCTACGCAAAAATGTTTGCTGGGAAACGATTTTTTTTTTTGGGGTCAAAAATCACTTTTTAAGGTAAAACTCAATGTAGTACTCTTTAAACTTTGCGCTAGTGGATGTTTTGAATAGTAAACGGGTCATGGAGGTAATTAAAGTAAAGTTATGACCTGAAAAACTAGTATTTACAAAAACAGCTGTGAAAAATTTGGAACTTTGACCCCCAATATCTCCGTAACTAGGGGGTTCCCAGGTATGGTCTAGAACAAAAAAATGATCGCAGTGGTGGAGAGAACAAGTGCCCTTCGTTTGCGTTAAGGGTACTTTTACACCCTATATTAGCGTTAATAATGACTTTTAGTGTGAACACTTAATTAGTAAGCACTGGAGTGTTTAGTGCTAAAACGTGCTTATGAATAGTACTTCGATAATTAACTACATTTACTAAGAATCTTTCCTTCTCAGGAATCTTCACGTCGCGTCGTTGGTATAGTGGTTGCAAGCGCGACTGCTGAGCATGAAGTCCTGGCTTCGATTCCCAGGTCGAAAAAAGTGTTTTTGGGTTTTTACCGTCTCGAATTTCTCAAGAGCAGCTACGGAGCCTGGATCTGTGCCCGGTTGATGGTAAAAAGCTCACCCCCTATTACATGGGACATAAACTGTGGGTGGACTAATCGTACTCCTCTGCCTAACCCTTTGGGGATTTCAGGCGTGATTTTATCTCATGTTTAAACTTAATTTTACATTTTCTGTATACATACGGTCATACTCATAACACAAATCCTGAGTCAAACAAGCGAAAGTCTCATTAAAATTCGTACAGCATTTTAAAAGAATGTGCAAAGAATAGAATTCGTCTTCTTTGCCAATATTACGTTTAGTTGAACAATACCTATTTACATATATTCACCGCTTTCTTTCTGTCATGACATTAGCAGACTTCTAGTTATTTTTATTTAATTTTAAGAAAGAAGTCTTTAGTTTTTCATTCGTGTTACCCCTCCCTCCCCCTTCCTAGCACCCTACTGGTAAAGCATTTGGTCAATAATCCTAAATCCGGGGTAAAAATAATGGAAAACCCCAGAAACATTGAGCCTAAGGGAGTGTCAGACTTCTACTGACTAAAAACCACCCATGTTCCTTCTTATCCGTTCATGTCGAGGCCGCGGTATCTCTTGCGAACAACCCGCAGCCAACCTTTGCTTATCCTCAATTCGAATCCTTCAATAAGAAAATAAAGAAATTCTAACTCCGCGTGTCCACACCAAATACCAATACAAATATTAAAAATTAGCACGATCTTTGTAAGTCATTGTAGAACCGTTAGCTATAATTCACGGTCATAACATAAATGAAAACGTAAACAGAATCGCGATGAATCACTACCAAAAACATATTGATTCTATTAACGTTAGAAAGATTTATAATCATTAGCATAAAAATATCATAAACCAACACAACAGTACAAAAGGAAAAACAATTTCAAAATGTCAACTTAAGACTTTATTAATCACAGAAATTTTCATTAAAAATGTCTCAGTCATCATCCCAACTCTTATCCCAATTCATTTGGGCTCGGCGCAACATGTCTTCTTCTTCCAAACTTCTCTATTTCTCGTCATGTCAGCAGTCACCTCCTTTATAGCCATATCATTCTTCACACAGTCCATCCATCGTTTCTTTTTACATATAAAAAAAAAACATACGAACCTCTTTTTGACACCACAAAAATAAAAATCACTGTTCAAATTTCGAATGTTTGTTTCGCGCGCGTGCGTCTTGTGCCGGCGCAGCTTCGCACTGCGCAGCATCCACGGCTACTGACCCCGCCCCGAGCTCGATATGTGTAAGGAGATGATGATACCGAGAGGTTTACAACCTGTTTGAGAGTTTCGTAAGATCTTTTTTTGGTTGATAACTTGATTGACAGGTAAGTAGAGGTACTTCCAAAATTTGTATTACCAAGTAAGTACTCCAAATGAGTCTGAACGTATGCTGCATAAGCACAGTTTACCGTACCGCAGGGAACGGGCAAAGTGATATTGTCTTATTCTATTAGGAATTTCTGAGTCTGTTTTTCAGGGTGAATATATAACGCACTACCGAACTAGCAGATAAATATGCAGATGATAATGAATTCCTGCTTTGAAACAATACGCCTAATAATTATTTATATCAGAGATAGTTTATGAATAGATTTTTTTATTTTATCTAAGTTATTTTGTTCACTTTGGGTCCCTTAAAAGAAAAGCAACGAAAAAAAACAAATTGAAAATATTTTAACTGTTAAGTATACAATCATCTCCGCTGCTCTCAAAACGGTAAAGGAAAACATCGTGAGGAAACCATGTCTTAGAACCAAAAATTCAAAGACATGTGACATCTACCAACCCACTACTAGCCTATCCCCTCTCCTAGAGAGGAGGTCTGAGTCCCTGCAGTGGGAACACTATAGGTTGATGATGATGATGAATCATCTACCCTTTGTCAACAAATCATCATCTTCCTACCCTTGTCCCATTCTACTTGGCCTGGGTTTGACGAAACACGTTATCTTCCTCTATTCTCCCTTGTCACGGCATAATTTACTCCTTTTTCTGTGTCAGTAAATAGAGTTGGTTATATCGCCATTCTTAATATTAATTACACTGCTCCATAAAAAAATCCCATCAATAAAATTTAAACACATAAAAGTTACTCTATGGTATCAACATCTCTATACCCAATGAAGCACAGCAAGTTGGTCAGTTCATCGACACAGTATTAGCATGCAGGTAAAATTTAGCCGTCTTACACTTTAGAGGCACACACTTTAGATTAGCAAGAAATATCTTAAAACTGACCAATGTTTTGTTGTATTTATTAGGAGGGTACTAAACCTGACACATTTTAGTATGTTATTTACGAAGTCAAGCGATTTTTTGTGAGATTGTTAGCTCTCAAAAACACAGCAAAAGAAATACATGATGAAGAATCAGGGAATTTAATTTTAATCGCCATCATTTTCTTGCCATTTTCCCAATTTACTTGAGGTCGGCGCAGAATGTCCTCTTCCATAATAGGGATGTTTACTGACAAAAAAAATATGATTCTAGTTAGCCCGTCTGTTAGATTATCGAAAAATATTGGATACGTATTTTTTTATTTTATCAAATCAATAAAAATTGACGAAGATAAAACGCGTCAAAGATTTGAGTGGGGGGGTTGTGACGTCACTCACCGGTAAAAAAAGTCATACTAATGTCTTAGAATATGACGTCACACGAGTTTTCAAAGCACTGTATCGTCTTAATTGTTTGTTTACATGAAAAATGAAAAAATACGTGTCCAATATTTTTTGGAAATCTTTCTGACGGACTAATTCGATTTTTTTAGTTAACTACCCTATTCTCTATTACTCCTCTACTCGACAGAATCCTCTTTTCCAGTCATATCATCTATCACGCAGTTCATCCATCGTTTTTTTGGTCTCCCTCTACTCTAATTGCCATCATTATTCATACTCTAAACTTTCCTTACGAATTGTTTTGTGACATCCACAAAAACCACGGCATTTTCCATCTCATGGAAAAAAGGTCGGAGCCCGAGCCGTAGGAACATTGTGGCTGATAATGATATATTCAGGAATAGCGGTGGCACAGTGGTAACGGTCCTAGATTGTAGGCCTAGCTTTAGGTAGGTAAGTTCGAATCCAGACAGGTTACATTTTTCAATTTAATTAATCTTTTGGGATTCAAAAACAGTAATGGAGTTCATCGTGAAGAAACAGGGCATTATTTGAAGGCCTAGATTATTTGAAAATATCATCCAACCGCTCTGGGCTGGAGTGGTCTGCCTCTGAGGTCTGGTCTGAAGCCACCGCCTGATATAAGGCCCCAGAGGAAACATTGCTGGCTCGAAGTTTTATGTTTAATTACTGTAGTCCAGCCTTCCACCATATCCTTCATCTTGGTACTTCCCTACCACTAAAATAACCTATAAACTTTATCAAAATTGACAATCGTTTAATTTGCCATTAACCCTAATAACGCAAGGTTAACTTATCGGCACATATTTAATCGTGGCACACTTTAAATCTATATTTAATTATCATTGATAGGTGTTTGGTGGGATAATGAATAATAGAGAAGTATGGAAGAAGAAGATTATGCTGCGGCAACTCCAAATAAATTGGGATAAGGAGGCAGGAGAATGCTGATGATGATGATGATGATGTTATCAATCATAATAACCTCATTTAGATGGGTTACTCAATACTATTATATTATTAAGTAGATTATGCACTAAGACAGCGTCTTACGTTACGGGAGCTATTTTAAATCCCGAATGCAATGATGGCTTTGAGCTTGAGCGAAGCGAAGGAGGTAAGACTAGAATCCTGAGAGAAGCGAGGGATTTAAGCTAGCTCAATTTGAAGAATACTATATCCCTGAGGAACTTTTCACACGTACTGCGACGAAATAAGAAATATGGCGTTGCGTACCAATCGACCTGGTTAGTATCTAACTATCGAAAGCTTATCCCATATGCAGTTCACCATGTCTTGTCAGTATAGCCTTTTACTTGCTAAACATGAGATCCTGATTTTGATTCCTAGGTTGGGCTAATGGGCTTTTCAATTACCCGGAGTCCGAATTTGTGCACAGGTCAAAGTAGGCTCCCCATGTATGGCGGAATGTCTGTAGGTTTATCTCTGCTTAATCTATCAGGAAATACAGGCTTGATGTTGTCCATCCATTTAATCAATTTCGTCATAATTTTATTTTCACACTTTTAATATTAATTGTATTGTTATTTAATTGAATTGTAATTGGCGCTTGGTAGTTACTAAGTTAGCTTAGCTATCTAATTTATTGTTTTGTGCATGTGGTGTTTACCTTTAAGTAATTGTTACGCTGTAGCCTAATTTTAATAATGAATATTGTCGATGTATCAAGTGTGAACAATTGTTGGTAGACCTAAATAAATAAAATAAAAATAAAATCCAATGTTCAAATGCTTCCAAATTTTTAAATTGAAAAACTTACAATATCCCAGCGCAGTAGCCCAGTTCAGTTTATCAATATGCAGAGTATTGCAGAGCCAAGAACTGCAGCATCACCAGTTGAACTCAGACTTTCTCTTCCATATAACAATGCCAAGCTTTCTAGTTCACGTCCGTAGTTAAAGGGACGCTAACCCGCATTACGAACTTGACTAATAATAATAATTAAACTACATCACATCACGCTATTTAATTAGAAAGTTTCTAATTGCATTACTTATGTACATACCCGTATGGTTTAAAATTATTACGAAATAAGGACCGATTTATTTCCAGTGTAATATTTTGTTGGTTGTGGTCTAAATATTGAAGATACTGATGACCGAACGCAATAGGGTGAATCGTCGGCAGTGTTCTATAGTTTCTGCCTACACCCAGAGTTCAATAGCGTTAGTTTATGTATGGAATAATTGACTGCCGCGTCAGTCTAGTGATTGCAAGCGACTGCTGAGTATTAGGTCGTGGATTCGGTTCATAAAGTATCGATCCAGATCCAGGATAAAAACTACTTGTGTGTCATACCCAAATCCAAACATATTTGGGTGAAAGAGGACCAAACATACTCATGAACTTTCGCATTTATAATAGTAGTATAGTAGTACGATTTTTGCTCGCATAGCTTGACTTTCTAACTGATCCTCAAGCAATTAGAATAACTGAGCAGGACAGTCGACACCGTAATTGTCGCAGTGATCAATAACGATTACATATACTTGCATTTCTAGGACAGAATATATAAATTGGTTTTAAAGAAACGTATAAACGTTTCCTCGGTAATGCGGCTTTGTGATACTACTGCGGTGTTTAGTCGAAATAGATTTAATTTCAAACTACTGAACCAAGAAGACAATCAAAAGCATTCATTACAGTATTTTCTACATAACATCACCCCTGCAATCCCCTAATGGTTAAAAAGACCCCGTCGGGGCTGCGGGTTGTTCACAAGAGATACCGCGGCCTCGACATGAAGGGCTAAGAAGGAACATGGGTGGTTTTTAGTCAGTAGAAGTCTGACACTCCCTTTCGCTGCCCAAGAGCGGGACCCCGGTTATTTGATGATTTTCCACCCGCTAACAAAAAAAAAAGGGTTAAAAAGACGTGTATCTAATAATACACCCACATTTCGCCAGATATATTTTAAGTTATATGTAATAGAGGTCGAGCCTATTGCCATCAACCGGGCACAAATCGAGACTCCGTGGCTGTTACTGCAAAATACCCGAGGGAAAAACCGCGGCCGCGGAAAGGCGCGGGAAGGCCGCGGTATCCCTTGCGAACAACCCGCAGCCTCGACAGGCGTCGGCCCTTGCGGGCCCTTTCCATGTTGCTGACATCTCTTTGAGGCGCGCGTGGAACACGAACGGGCCGTCGACACGGCCTGTCGTCGTCATAAGACGGACGGACGGCGAGCTTACCCATCACTCACCGTCCACAGGCCCGCGTCTACGGTGGCCGGAAGCCATCACGTGGCCCCCAACGCCCGGAGCGCCTCCCGCGGCGGCTGGGACGAGAGGTTCTCTCCCTCTCACGTTCCACCTCCTCCTTCGCTAGCATTACTGCTTCGCAGAAGGAGGCGACGGCGTCCCATTCCTCCTCGCCCCGGACCATGGCTTGCACCAGGGCCGGACGCGAGAGGTCGACGCCGCCGATCGCCGCTAAGAGAATCGTATTCCTATCCTAAGAAATGGCTCAAGTTTTTTCACTTCGTGTTCGGAGCTATAACATAGATTAGAATATATTAAATTGTCTATAGATCTAGGTTTTTTGATTAAGTAAAAATAGACAGGTATTGGCAAAAAGTACTTTAGTTAAAATATAATTATATGAACTACATATTATTGGATACATTAAAAATAAACTAAACTTACAAACAATCTAAAACAGAATTACAAAAACCTAGTTAATGTTGTCAACCGACAATGTTCCAAGAGACTGCCGGCATCACATCGTTACACTGTGTGACAACAATAGCCCTTGCCTCATTGAAAAACCGACCCAGGTCACGGGAAGCATCAACTAAACGTATGGATATTTCCTTGAAAAGGCTGTGAGCACTCGAACTGAGCTGAACTCGAACCGAACTCCCTGCCTGCGTAGGTTTTTCCGACTTCATATATCCCCAATCTATTTAATCGCGAGTAAATAGGCTTCTTCTGGGTAAGCTCGTTCCATCGTCGACCTCATCTCTGCCCTTAGGACAATATTGAGGTCAAGAGCAAGTCCATTTCATATAAAAAAAGAACTTCACGGACTGGGGGTTTTAACCCCAAACGGCTCGAAAATACAGTTACGTTGCGGGTCGCAAGGGCACTATAACTTTCATTGATTTCTTAGAAAAAATGCGATGAGTGTTACATAACGCCTTATTTCGGCGAAAACGGTTCGGCAGAAGCTTAAGTATACCATCATTGTTGGGGTATAGAATTACCCAGTACTTACTAAACCACGGAACAATGCAGAGAACGGATGCAGCTTAATACCAGTTTTTTAACATGGAGCTCCTGCCTATCTGACCTCCACGACCCATTTAGTACTGAGTCATGCGATACTACTACACCTACTTCACAATAATATTTAGTCGTATAATGACAAACGCTTACCAAACTGCCTCCATTCCACTACAAGCCACATTGCAAGCAAGTAACAAGCAACAACAAGCTACATTTTTTATAGGTAGCCCTATGATATCCGTTCCTTTCTAATGACCGTTCGTCGGAAAATAGCGATGCTTCCATTAAATATCGTCTGCACTTAAATATTCATTCCAGTCTTCAAGAATCTAGTTCACGGAATTTCATTTTAACATTTTCCTTTGCTTACTCTGTTGGAAACTAGAAAGTTCTGAAATGATATAGTTTATAAATTCTGTAACTTCGATATTTAAAGTTACCATACGCGTTACCTATTTAATCTGCTTATTACTTTTTAGATCAGGACACAGTGACATTTTGAGGAAATTCTTAACGATAGCACTGTGTGCGGTGCATTTATCGACAAAACTCTTATAATTTTGGTAAGAGTAGCAGTTTATAACACGATGTGCTAGAGTGTTGATGATCTTGATGTATATCTAGTTTCTCCACATGTATTTCTGAACTAAAATCTGTATAAACTTCTTTTAAGATCACTAAAACCTGTTCAGTCTTTTCTTAATTATCTCCAAATGCTTACTTATTCTTACTTTCTCCAGCGTGTCTACTGTTTTTTGTGCTAACCTAATATTGTCAGCGAAAATTTTTAATTGGCCTTCTTTCACTAACTGTCAACAAAGTCTATAAGTATCTAAATCAATCAATCTCAATCTGTCTCAATCTCTATCTACAGCCTGCTGTGTGTGTGTGTGTGTCACGTGTGTGTGTGTCCTGTAAGTTTTCTTAACAAATAAAATAAAAAAAATGTTGAAATATGTGATCGATAGGATTACCGATTAAAAGATTAAGATCTTAACTATTTTTATAACATGTCTTTAAAATGGGTACTAAATAAAACAAAATCAAAACTTACAACAAACAATGAATTTATGACAACAATAAGCAATTACATCAAAGTAACAATATGTCGTCCTTGTACATTATAATTAGTTTTATCTACATTTGTAACACCTTTACTTACACCACGCCCTCCTTCATTTCCAACAGCTCTTTCAAATCTATTCCAATGTCCAATATGCCCATGATTATGTTCACCAAACCCATGATTATGTTCACCAGACCCATGATTATGTTCACCAAACCCATGATTATGTTCACCAAACCCATGATCATGTTCATCATGATGTTTATGGAATAAACTGTGGAAACCATTCGCTACACTTTTTTGAAAACCATGGATATACGCTTTTAAACCTTTGAGGAGTCCACCCACTTTATGCCCGTGCGGTGCATGCTCTTTATCGTCAAATTCTGCATTGATATGTAGTATGCTTAGATGATTCTTTTTGTTTTTAATATTAGCAGCTTCTGTAACTTTTTCTGTAACCTTTTCTGTCACTTTTTCGGTAACTTTTTCTGTAACTTTTTCTGTAACCTTTTCTGTAACTTTTTCCGTATCTGCCTTATTTGTAGGTCTTGCTATATTTAGGATAGGTGGTTGATGAGTGTAGGTAGTGTCTATAGGACCAACTGGGGTTCTGTCATCAGGTATATCTATTACGTTCTCAGTTACTTGATAAGAACTGTAAGGTGGATAAGAAAATACTGTATGAGAACTTTGTGTTTCCAATCCTTCTTTGTTAGGTTCTGGTTTCTTTGTTGCTGTTCCATTTTTGTCTTGTCCTTTAATTAGAGGTATTACAGTGATACTATTTCCTGTGCCATTCGCTTTGTTTATACTTTCTGCTGCGCCGCCTGCAGAATCATTTAAAGGTTCTGTAATGATTTTTCTTGTATTTCTTTGATTATCACTTATGTATCTTGACGAAGCTCCATATTGTGAGGTAGCTTGGTAGTCGCTTGCTACTATTTTCGTTATGAAAACCTGTGAATGATAAACAAAACTAATTATTTTATAACGGAGATAATAATTTATTATGTGCCTTTGTATTGTAGAATCACAAAGGTGTGTTCGTCCCACTGCTGGACAAAAGCTCTCTTATCATACTTTTATCTGCCTATGCCCAGAGCTGCTAAGACTTAAGATAACATCACGTTTGTGTTTACAGTGTATCATTAATCCTTTGATTATTGAGGTGAATAACTTTTGGAGATCGTTCAAGATGTATCATAAACTTTTGAAGTATGCGCCAAGACCATGACCCTCCTATACGTAGGTAGGTACATACCGACACACGTCACGACTTGCTATTTTTCTCAGGTGAAGACCTACTTATCTAAATTATATATAACCTTTTAGAGTAACAAAGGTCTAAATAACAATAATTAGGCTCTAACAATTATGTTCAAAATGAATTTTAATAATGTATAACGTTTGCAATACAATAAACAGAACCTGAAACTATATTCCTGTTCCTTTAAAATTCACTTGATTTTTTTTTCTGCTTAACTTTAATTTTCCCAATAACAAGAAATATAACCAGAGTACTATTTTATTTATTATCCACGTATTCACTTAATTTACTTTCACTTCAATTTAAAAAACAAACTGCTAGGCAGATTAATAACAATTTATTTGAATCACTAAATAACAGACAAATTCAGAATAAACTCACCAGACAAACTAATAATCGCACAGACATTGTCCACAGTAACTATTAATAGACAAGACAAGTGACAAGACCAACAACCAAATTAAACTGATACAAAACTAAAATAAACGTTCACAATAAAATGGATTGAACAAAAAATGCGGGCTTTATCAATGAATTAAGTCACACAAATTCACTTTTCACTTTAGCTAGGGAACAAACACTGAGGTCGCTTTTAGTTTTTATAAGCGGCGACATGAGCCAGGCATGACTCAAATAGCTTCGAACGTAAGGTTAGGTTCCAATGTTCACGACTTACTCGTAAATAAAAATCGCGAACTTTAATCACTTGCGACCAAGTTTATGTAAAAATATTTGCAACTCGAGAAATAATAGTCAGAAAACTGACTATAAATGGTAATGAGACTATTTTATTTTAATGTTGTTATAATCAACGTTTAAACTAGATAAGGACAGTGCAAATAATGTTAGTTTAGGAGAAGTGCCGATCGATCATGAAAACCGTAGAAAAAAGCGTCGAAAAAGATAAACTGATCAATTGAGCGGATCGGATGTAAAAAGAAACAGTTTTTTCAATTACTTACATTGAAGTTTTTTGTGTTAGGATAAAAACTGAGTAGTTAATTTCGCTAATTATTATGTTTATTGGTTGTATCGTTACTCTATTGCAGAAAACATAATATAATTAATAGAATCGTGATGCTTCCATCTTTTTCTTTATTTGACTGTGAAAATTCATAGTCAAAATAATATTAATCAGGTTGTTCGTAATACTCAAATTCGAATGCTCGCATTGTATCTGGTTTTTTTGTGTCGAGACAGATGTTCTTGGAATCAAACACTTGTTATAAATATTCCTTATTTAGTAATTAGTTAGGTAGTTAACTAACGACTTGGCTAACTTCAGAACCTCTTGTGTTTTATCGTAATCTGTAACAGTGATGTTATAGATTATGACAAAAAAAATGATTTCTTTTCTATTGATAAACTGAACATAAATATAGTACAGAACACCATCACGCTTACAACAACAAACAGTAAACATGGTAAATATCCCGTTTTCAGTATAAATAATAGTGCTAGTGACCATGTCAGTTTAAAATCTTATACCATCACGCTTTTAATACCCGAAAGGTTAAGCAGAGGTGTATCTGATAATTTGTTATGTGTTATGTTTACGGTCCATGTAATAGGTGGTTAGCCTATTGCCATCAATGGGGCGGAGATCCAGGTCCGTGACTGCTACTGAGAAATTCCTGATGATAAATTCAATAACAGGTTGCCCGAGCTGGGAATTGAACACCGGACTTCATACTACCACTAGACCCACGAAACAGTAAAAAAAAAAGTACTACAAAGTTCGATATGTAGTATGCTTTATAAAGACCACACCTTAAGTTTTACTACAAAAAATGCATCATTCACGGCGTGGGACAAACCGGGAAATCCTTTTATTTGTATTATTTTACTTCATTCCTTTGTCATGTTTCAGAATGATGACCTCATTTTTATATCAGGATTTCAGAAAACAGGGGTTCAGGGGTTGTTAAACCCTTATTTATGCCAAGGATACAAGCAGGCGCGGATCTAGTCATCAAATAACCCTCCTTTTGGGCTTCGCCGCAGTCGGGTGAAAAGGTTGTGGGCACAGTCATCCGAAAATCGGCCAAGTGCGAGTTGGAGTATGAACTCGCTCATGATCAATATAGTGATTTATGCATACATACGTACATAAACGCACACCCTTTTTCCCATGGTAGGCAGAAACCACAGAACGCCACTTGCTACGATCCTTACATACTCCTTTTGCCTCGTCCACATTCATACATCTGGTAACTTTTCGTATATAATAATAATCAACTATGTTGATGAGAAGTGCATCGCGTACAGTTTTATAAAAAAAAAAAATATGATATTTCATTTTCATTTAATTTATTTATTCATCAAACAATTTTCATTGTGTAAGGTACCCATAGGTACCTACTTGATTTAGTAAGGTTATTAAACAAGGACAATGCAAGAACTGGTTTGGTTTAAAGAAATACCGATATTGTCATCACATTATCCATAATCATTCCTTTCTTGTGACCAACCAACTTTAAGCGCTAAACCAATGCACAAGGTTGAAAACCCGTTAAAGTTACTATGCAAATGACATAGCAACATTGTGTTCAAATTGGTGCACTGATTTAGTACTTATTAAGTTATATAATATATTTGTCTTATTTAATAATCCCAAACTTTATTAAAAGAGAAGGTTTCGATAAATTTAAACCTGGTGACTAATCAGTGTACTAAAGTAACATTTATGGAACTACATTTTGTGCTTGCTATAAGGTTTGATCTAACCTGCACTGGGCCCGCGTGGTGGATTATAAGCCATCCCGCTCTTAGAGAGGAGGCCTGATTCCCTGCAGTGGGAACATTATAGGCTGATGATGGGAAGGTTTGTTTGCTGTTAAGTGCTGTTATAAACTCGTCGGTTTTCCTGACTAGTGCGTAACAGTGCTTAAGTACTACTACGTCGCACAAGGTTAAGTTCATTGGCAATATGAAGAGTTTAAAACCGGCCAAGAGCGTGTCGGGCCACGCTCAGTGTAGGGTTCCGTAGATAATAAAATATTATGTAAACGAAGTTAAAAAAAAAATACGGGCAAATGAAACTTGACCTCTGGATTGTATAGGCGCTCATACGATTCAGGGACCAAATTATATTGGTTAACTGCAGTTTCCATCTGTTGTTTCCATCCAAGTTCAAAATAATTTTCCTAGAAAGTCCTTATAAAGTTCTACTTTTCAGATTTTTTTCGTATTTTCTAAACTTATGGTTCAAAAGTTAGAGGGGGGGGGACGCTTTGTTTTTTACTTTTGGAGCGATTATTTCCGAAATTATTGACATTATCAAAAAATGATTTTAGTAAACCCCTATTCATTTTTAAATACCTTTCCAACAATATATCACACATTAGGGTTAAAATTAAAAAAAAAAACACTTCCCACTTTACATATAGGGGGGCTACCCTAATAAAACATTTTTTTCCAATTTTTATTTTAGCACTTTGTCGGCGTGATTGATACACATATTGGTCCCAAATTTCAGCTTTCTAGTGCTAACGGTCACAGAGATTAAGCGAGGACGGACAGACAGACAGACAGACATGGCGAAACTATAAGGGTTCCTAGTTGACTACGGAACCCTAATAAATTAGGTACTAGCTGATGCCCGCAGCTTCACCCGCGTGGATGTCGGTCAAATTATATAATACACTAAAACCTTCCCCTTGAATCACTCTATTTAATTAAAAAAACCGTTTCAAAATCCGTTGCGTAGTTTTAAAGATTTAAGCATACAAAGGGACGGACAGACAGCGACAGCGACTTTGTTTTGTATACTACTAGCTGATGCCCGCGGCTTCACCCGCATGGATGTCGGTCAAATTATATACTAAAACCTTCCTCTTGAATCATTCTATCTATTAAAAGAAACCGCATCAAAATCCGTTGCGTAGTTTCAAAGATTTAAGCATACATAGGAATATAAGTACAGAGAAAGCGACTTTGTTTTATACTATGTAGTGATGATATTTAATATAATTATATATATGTAGTGAAGACAGTACAGTAAGTTTTAAACAATGTTGATATTTTGAGTTGGGACATTGTGCTGATGTTTGGTTAGTATCAAATTCAAGGGAATATTCCCTTGAATTTGATACTAACCAAACATCAGCACAATGTATTATTTCTCAAAGTTAACACTATAGGAAGTCGTCTAACTGTTTTAATAAGTCGGTTACACACAAAGGCATTCAAATTGTATTGTGTTATCTTACCATCACGCCTACAATCCCCGAAGGGTTACAGACATGTACAAAATGGCAGGTAATTCGCCAGATGTTTAGGGGGCGAGCCTTGTCCTCAACCGCGCACAAATCTATACTGCGAGGCTGCTACTGACTTCCTGAAGGAAAAACCCAATAGCACTTTGCCCTACCCGGGAATTGAAACCAGGACGATTTGCACAGCAGTCGCGCTTGCGACCACTAAACCAACAAGGCAGCAACACACGTCAAATCATATTCAGTCAGTGACACATTAACCACAGGACAACATAACAAGAATACCGATCATATATTATATTTCCAATAAATCGTGACAATACAATATAATAGATCCGTAAGTTTCGCGAACACAAAGCTTTGATATCATGAATCACTCGTTACCGACTTCCGGTAATCGGTATTCGACAGTACCTATAATGATTGAATTTAAACCACCAGCCCGCCTAGCATGCCACCGTAGAAACGGGTTTTGTCGACGGAAGAATCGACAAAATGACAGATTGTAGCAAAATTTAATGTCAAATTGTATGGAAAAAGCTTTGTCTATTCTTGGTAGAATAGAGATAGAATCGCCTTACTACGCGTGCTGATGTTTTTGACCCCCGGATAAGACCTTGTCTTAGAATAGTTCTTGAAGAAGGTAGGTATATATTTTGTTACATGATTACCTGATTTCGATAACAGGGGCCTAAACAGGCCGCTTTAGCAGAGTAAAATGGTTACAAAGTGACAATTAATAATAATAACTGTGTCTGTTATCATTTCATGATGTTTTACTTGATTTATGTTTACCGGATTGACAGGATTTATTCCATTGGAATGAGGCTCGGTTTCCACTAAACCGGCGAGAAGCGGAGACGAGAGATGTGTGGAAAGCGGCCAATCACATTAGTTAAAATTTACATCTGGTTTTTCGCCCTTCTTGTGATTGGTCGAATTTGGCACATCTCCTCACCGGTCTGCTCGTCTCCGCTTTGGTGGAAACCGGGTCTTACGAGAATTATGTAGGTCCTTACATAATATGAAACGCATGTGACTAAAAAAGTGATGGATATAAATATTGATGGATGGAGAGGGAGAGGAAGGCCAAAGAAAAGATAGATGGATTGTGTGAGGAATGATATGAATGAGAAAGGAATAAATGCCATCTTGACGTGTAACAGGGAAGAATGGAAGAAGAAAACGTGTTGCGCCGACCTCAAATAGAATGGGATAAGGGCATGAAGATGATGATGATGATGACATAATATGAAATTGGCGTTTTTTAGGAAGGAATATAAAGTTATTTTTTTGTAAAATATATTTAATTAATCAAAGAATGCACCGTTGTTGTTATCTATGCACTTTTGCCATCCCATAGGTAGTTCATTGATCCCTTTACTAAAAAAAACCATGGGGCGAGAATCAATAAACTCCAATAATTATTATTAAGAGTTCTGTAAACCGAGTTCAGAGGTATACATAGTATGAAACTATGTACCAGTAAGTAGGTATGTACAACATTTTGTTATGCAACGCAGGAGCAATATAACATACTGTTTACATAAAGTCCGGTCTCTCATATTTGCATTCTCCGTAGCTTGCATTTCCCGGGGGAAAGTATTTCAGTCAGTTAAATATTTACAAGGCAAATGTTATTATTTTTATCAAAAGGAAACTGATGACCTATCTAAAACAACATTCGCAATTAAAACATTTAGGTTCGTACAAAACGACGTTGACTTATACGATAGAGAGTCAGCTTTTGCTAGATCTTCCAAGCAAGAATTTATTTCAAATTCAAATTCATTTATTTGTCCGAATAAATGGTATGGTACAATACAAGGTCTCAAATAACCTTCGATCATTGAGTCAACCGGGCACAAGCCCGGTTGATGTCATTAGACTCGCCCCCTATTATATGGAACTTGCTCATAATTGGTGAAATGTGGGTGTAATATTAGACACACCTGCCTAGCTTTTAGAGAACACCAATATTATACGGGTCTTGAATATAACTGGTGAAAAGTGGGTGTAGGACAACCCTTAACGTGATGTTGTGTAATATAATTCAAAAAGTACCTACGACATGACGACAATAAGATGCGCTTCATGTGAATACACCATTTTTTTTTTTTGAGGGTGAGAAATCATCAAATAACCCCTCCCGCTCTGGGCAGAGCGAAAGGGAGTGTCAGACTTCTACTGACTAAAAACCACCCATGTTCCTTCTTAGCCCTTTGTGTCGAGGCCGCGGTATCTCTTGCGAAGAACCCACAGCCCCGACGGGCGTCGGCATGTCAGCAACATGGAAGGGGACCCCCTTCCATGTTGCTGACATCTTTTTGCGGAACACGAACGCGCCGTCGACACGGCCTGTCGTCGTGATAAGACGGACGAACGGCGAGCTAGCCCATCACGTGGCCCACGACTGTGAAGACACCATAGAAATATTATATTTCCCTGGAAGACACCCTTAGTTATAAAAGAAATGTCTCTCAATGCAGTACCGTTATGTTACCAGTAAACTAGTCAACTAGAATACCTTTGTGTCAGTAATAAGATGGAAAAATGACAACAAACAGACTTAAGGAACGACGGAGAGCCTTTCTTGTACAATAATGGCTTTGTTAAGGACTTCACAGAACTCATTTCTTTGAAGTCCTAGTGTCTCTAGTTGCTGCGACAAGAGAAAATATAGATAGAAAACATTATTTTGTGATAGCGACATTAATTCATTTCGCTCTTTATTTATTTAAGGACAATCATCAAAGTATAAGGAGCTCGTGGCTTAATAATAACTGGCACTCGGGTCGGTCTTTAGGTTAAGCCGCGCTTGGCGAGGTTGGTCTGTGGATGGGTGACCACCCATTACCATATCGAGTTTCTTCCGTAAGTTGTGGGTACCGGCTGCCATATATAGATCTTTGGCAGTCGTTACAGGTAGTCAGTGAACTGAAAGTTTGACTACCAGTCTTACCAAAGATTATCGTATTACCTAGTAAAACTAGGTTTTGGAGGTCAGATAGGCAGGCTCCATGTACAATACTGGTATTCAACTGCATCCGGTTAGACTGGAAGCCGACCCTAACATAGTTGGGTAAAGGCGAGGCAGATGATGAACAAGTATACCTACATCAAAAATACATGTACATAAGGTACTCATAATATGTTTATAAAAAATAAAAAAAGCCTTTTATTTCATGCATTAACAAAACAATTTAACAAAGAAACAGTGTGCACATCAAATCAATCAGACATTAATATAATTGGTTATTAATTAAAATTATTTTGATTAAAATTAAAAAGTTAAAAAAATTATACAAAAAAAAAAAAAAAAAAAAATGTTATGTTTATAGTGTAGCCTTTATTAAAGCCTGCCCATTAACCACAGGTGTAGGAAATGCAGTTACAGCTTGTCTTGCTGTCTTAGTCTTATTGTGAAATCATGACAATAGACCTCCTCAAAGTTATGTGTTATTAGAGTGGTCTAACGGAACACTAATTGTCCGACAAGATAAAACAAACAACATTCAAGATAAGAAAACTAACTGAAAACGTGAACGCGAAAACTTAAACAAAACCAAAGATTATCTGGTCTTGAAGCTAGCGTCACCTACGCCCCCTACTCCCGTACATTTCACCCCCAGTCAACACCAAGATTACACCCCAAAAATAAGAGATTATTATCTAAGTGCCAGATAAGTCGGTAAACACAGTCGTTACAGCTATGTACTGTGAGGATTGTTTTATTTATGTGGCTGGATAATTGAAAAATAGTTTTTTTGCGAAAGTTCGACGATTGGTAACTGGACAGCCGGTTGGTTTACCTCATACAGCCCCACTGTTGGGTAAAGCCCTCCTTGGGAGCTCAAAATAATTAAACTGAAAGATATCCAGTTTTAGTGACAGTATAAGCTTATCTTTATTCGGACAGAATAAGTTCCAAATTAAATTATTTTTTTTTTTATGAAAAACGTCCCACACTAGGAATTTCTCCTGTATCGTGGGTGCGTTCACAAACATTTAAACTCACATACACAAATACCCAGACCCAAAACAACTATCTGTAGGCCATACAAATATTTGTTCCGTGCGGGGATCGAACCCGCGACACGTAGCGCAGCAGTCAACTGATTGAGCCACTGCGCCATATGAGCACCTCTGTTATTGCATAAAAATCGTATAACTTACTAACCAACCGTCATACTTTTCGTCGTTGTTTACAATTTACCTAACATGAGCTGTTGTTCCGTAAAAAACCTAGGATTTTCCCAAAAATACGATTTTACGATTACTCTGTGACGATAGTATTGCGTACGTGACCAATGGAAACTGTCTGGGTCACCTTTTATTTACAGTAAAGATAAAGATTACGAGGTTTATATGTTTTTGTAGGTATGTGGTAGGGGGCAGTAATGACCCCGAGAAGGGATGTATAGAGGTCAAAATATTTCAGAGGTTATGGGGTCATGACATGTTGTTTTTTAGGGTTAATTGTACTTGTTGTAAATGTAAGTTTGACTTCGTTTCTATTAATCAGAATTTTCTATATAATAAAACTAAAGAATTTTGTCTAGATAGAAATCCTCATGGGGGGTAGACTAGTGCTTAGCTAGAAACTTAAAATATCTCTTAATTTTTTGTTTACTTAATAACAAAGATCGCTTATAAAAAAAATACAAAACAAATTAGAAACTCCAAAAACCGGACACAATAAGAATCTGGGTCTTAAACGTAATGAGAATTCATAATCTGCTTCCATTTTAATAATGAAAGAGAGCCCTAAAATAAAATATTAAAATAAACAACCCAGCCGAGGTATTTGCTCAGAAGAACGTAAACTTAAATAAGTAATATACAGAAACTCATAACTCCGACTTTGCTATTATTTTTCTGCAAGGCGTCTGAGCTTATAGAAATGTTTTTTTTTGTTCTTTTTATTATTGCAGGACAATTTACTGGGAGCTGAGTGTTTTCTATAAAATAACTGGTGCTTATTATTTCTAATATAGATGCAATAGCTTAGTGGTTGGAACAATCGGGACCAAGAATATTGTTATTTTCCACTGTGTTAATTAAATTCAGGCATATAATAGTTGAATATTTCAGGGTGTAAAATTCATAGAATTCAAATAGTTTTTTTCTTTAAAAACACTAATTAACCTACTCGTTCGACGTTCGTTCGTTCGTTCCGGCAAATCTCTGAAATGCTAAACCAATTTTGACTGGAATTCTACGGGTAGATAGCTGATGTTATAAGGGGTAACTTAGTCTACGTTCAAAGAAATTAAAAATCATGAAATTGTCAACAAAATCCGATGTAAATCCAGAAGTAATTTTATGATAACTTCGCGCAAACAAAGTTCGTGGACAACCATTAGTAAGTTAATATTTTATTTCATCCCGAGTAACATTATGTCATAACTTTTGGAGGAAAACAGACATAACATTCTATCCAATCAGCTGATATCCCCTAGAGCTTCGATCCTTCGGTCTTAACACCTCCACCAGTTTACCAGACAGTAACGTTGTTAGCACAAAGTTTGTGCTTCACTTTGCTAACTCACCTGCTAACTTCATTCCACTTCGTCTCGCCGAAGCTTTGCAGCATCCAGAGACGAAATCAATTTTTCTTTTCATCATTATGGTTCTGTACCCAAAGGTCTGTCATCTGTCTGTTTGTCTGTCACCAAACTGTATCTCATGAACCGTGATAAAGTCCATTTTCACGAAAGAAGTCCCGCGGACAATTGTGGAAATTTGTGTAAATTTAACAGATCGGCCATGTTGTCGTTTGTCGATGTTATCAAAGTACGTTTGTTGTGGTAGATATTTTGTGAGTTTATTATTGGATTAGTGCGTTATAAGGTTTATTTACGATGCCAAAAGTTGTGAAACAACATTATGTCGCGCGACATACAGCGCTGCGTCTGCTGACTTCTTTCGTGAAATGGACTTTAGCTAGACAGTTGAAATATTCTCAGGTGATGTATTTCTGTTGCCAGTTGTAAAAACAGAATTCAATAAATATATAAGCTGGGCTCCCCCATACAAACTTGCTTTTCCTTTGAACACTTTTGAACCCTACGTGCGCCAGTCCGACTCGCACTTGGGCGGTTTTTCTTTTCATTTTTGCTGGATGTTGACTGTGAATTCATTCGTACGTACAAACTTTTAGAGCATTTAGTGTGTGTGTGGAGTTTTGGAAAGTCGTTTCTAAGTGAACCTATACAGGTTGGAAAACTGTATTTTGATTGTTATGTATGTTGGGTATGCTCTACTTTGTTATTAAGACAGTCTGTTTGATTTTCGTCTAGACAAAATAAGTACATAGAAGTGGTTAAATAACAAGAATCCACATAGAACTGAAAATTGGTAGCGCACTGTTAACTAGAAAAATGCGAAAAAGTGTTATTTTTAACCAACATTAAATAACTTTTTACCACAGGGTTGGTGGAAACTCTTGACATAATTATCATTTATAATGGTTTAATTCAAGACTTGCACCAATTAGGCATATTATGTCAATTATTGTTATATTGTTTGAAACGCCTGTTTGTGTTTTAAAATGAAGTCTATAAAACTTCAATACAAACATTGCACTTATGACTGTGTTTCGTGGAGGTCTAATAAAGAAAATTAACTCCAAAAATTACAATAAGTTTTTCTATCGTGTAATGAATTCCGTTACCTTCCCTAGCACTTATTTGCAATGAACATTCAGCCAGTATTTTGAAATCATCGCTAAGCCGGCCAATTACACACATCAAGTAATAATATGGTCAGCAAAAAACCTTTCTCATCACAATATAATAAAGTAAAGTCACAAAAACAGTCTATTTCAATTAGAATAATGGAGGTAAGCCGAATATATTGAAGAAAATGCTGTAATATATAATGTGTAAAAGTACCCTTAACGCAAACGAAGGGCATTTGTTCTCCCCACCACTGCGATAATTTTTTTGTTCTAGACCATACATGGGAACCTCCTAGTTACGGAGATATTAGGGGTCAAAGTTCCAAATTTTTCACAGCTGTTTTTGTAACTACTAGTTTTTCAGGTTATAACTTTACTTAAATTACCTCCATGACCCGTTTACTATTCAAAGCATCCACTAGCACAATATTTTAACAGTGCTACATTGAGTTTTACCGTAAAATGTGATTTTTAACCCAAAAAAAAAAGTGGTTTCCCAGCAAAAATTTTTGCGTAGGGGTACTTAGTTTGATGTACAGAATGCTTGGTTGACGGCTGTGTGATGGGTTGATTTACACCCTGTACCTATTATCCATGCATTATTTTATTTCAACTGCCTGGTTGGTCTAGTGGTTGCAAGCATCGACTGCTCAGCATGAGGTCTTAGGTCCGATTCCCGGGTCTGGCAAAATGATCCTGGGTTTTCCATTAAGAATTTTAGGAAGATGGGTGACCTTCCATTACATACCGAGTTTCTTCCATGCTTCGGAAAACACATTAAGCCTACTACTGGGACCATAGTCCCAGTAGTCATTGTAGATCTTTGTCAGTCATTAGAAGAAGTCAGTGGACCGAAAATCTGACATCCAGTCTTTCCAAGAGGTATCCCACCAGTAGCTGGGTTGTGGAGGTCAGATAAGAAGTCGCTCCGTATAAATTACTAGTATTCAGCTACATGCTGGTAGACTGAAAGGCGACCCAAACGTAGGTGGGAAAAAGGCTAGGCTGATGATATAGTGGCAGTGTCTCAAGACGAAAGTCTATGACCAGTGTGTGTTGCCAGTGATTACATACGGGACCGAAACGTGGTCGCTCACAATGGGCCTCATCAGAAAGCTCAAAGTCACCCAAAGGACAATGGAGAGGGCTATGCTCGGAGTTTCCTTGCGTGATCGAATCAGAAATGAGGATATTCTCATGAGAACCAAGGTTACCGACATAGCCCGAAGAATATGTCCAGAAGTGGACGCCTTTTGGCTGAAATGATGAATGATGATATAGGATTAAAATAAAAAATCCTGTTCCATACATTTTAACCGTGTAAGTATTGCACTTTTGTATGAAACAGTTGTTTTTTTTAATCGATCAATATTTATATGTTATGCTAGTATTCTGTACATCATCCTGAGCCTCCCTCACGATGATGTACCGAATACTAGGTAACCGAAATCGCGTCGGTGTCCCTCTCTTCCACTCTGTATTATAGAGGACATTTATTCCTATGAGAAATTCAGAAAACATTTGACAAGAGAATTGAAGTGGCACTCTCTACAGTTAAGAGGATTACATAGAAGCTTAGCACATACCGTAGTAGGTACCAAACATGTAATGGAGGTAGCTTTGCCATGTAAAGTGGAACTCCTATCGACACGCGATCGGCGTGCGATTATTGTTGACCTCCGTTTTTAGAGTTCCGTAGCCAACTGGCTAAAAACTGAACTCTTGTAGATTTATCGTATCTGTTTGTCTGTCACAGGCATTTGATTCCGAAATTGTTTGCACCACCCAGTTGAAATTTAGACAGCTGGTATCTTCTTTGAAAGGCGTTACAAAACTGAAACAGAAATTTAGAATTAAAAAAATAGAAGTGGCCTTCCTACACACTTTTTTTTTTGGAGTGTGGGATATCATCAAATTAAATGACTCCTCCCGCTCTGGGCGCAGCGGTAGGGATTGTCAGACTTCTACTGACTAAAAACCACCCATATTCCTTCTTAGCTTTATGTGTCAAGGCCGCGGTATCTCTTTCGAATAACCCGCAGCCCCGACGGGCCTTCCTACAACCTCCATGCAAGTAATTGAAGGTTGAAAGATAAATCTACGTAAATAACTGTATGGAGTGGTCTATCGACAACTGCTTCTAATTTTTTTATCGAGTTTCCTGTTTTACTTTTTCTTAGATCAATGGTTAATGAGATATTCACAAAACTTCTTAAGCCGTAAAAATGCTCTCCACTCTAATTAAGAGAAGGAGTTTCTATGAAAATTTGTTTGAATAAGCTTTGAATTTTATCGTTTGGTATATGTATATATAACTTTTACGTGAAACTGCAGCAGTAACTTTTCAATACCTACATACTAAATTGTAAATTGATCTATGAATGAGTGTTAAAAATATTGTTAGATAGGTATAATATTGATTGGTGCTACGGAACTCCTCGTGTTAGAGTCCGACTCGTAATTGGCTGGTCGTTTTTAGGTAGTAATTGGTCGTTGTTGCTGGTTTATGATGTAATTTATTTGAGGTAGTGGTATATTGCGATTTTAGATTAAGCTTAGAGTAAATATAAGGTCTTGAAATTATTTTTAGGAAGGCGATTTAAACTAAGTTGTTGATTTACGAAATAAAACTAATAAAAGGTATGTGAATGTTGGTAAAAAAACTGATTGGAATAAAACTTAAAAAAAAAACTGTCTTAAAAAACATCATTAGTCTATAATGTTCCCACTGCAGGGTCTCAGGCCTCTTCTCTAGGAGAGGGATGGGATCTATAATCCACCACGCGGGCCCAGTGCGGGTTGGATGTCACGTAGTCTAAAATAACTTTACTTTCGGAAATAGGTGACATTTGTTATAGTTATTTTAGAGTATTTTAAAGTCAGTTTTATATTTGCCCTTTTGATTGTAGAACCGCAATAATTCTTGTCATGAATAAATTTTAAATTGGCTACTTGAATCAAACTAGCCATTTATGTCCCACTGCAGGGCAAAGGCCTCCCTTCCCTCTTTCCACTTATCCCTATCCAATGCTCTTAAATGCCAATCCCTGTGAAAAGAGTCGAGTTCGTCCCGCCATCTTCTTCTGGGCCTGCCGCGCTGTCGTTTACTGCTGTTTGGGACCCATTGTGTGGTTTCTTTAGCCCATAGCTTCTCCGGCATGCGGCAGATGTGGCCAGCCCAGTTCCATTTAAGCTTGGCAGCCGTGTGACCTACGTCGGCAGTTTGAGTTTTGGAACGTAGTATCGAGTTTTTTATTCGGTCAGTAAGCTTGACTCCAAGGATACTACGCTCCATTGCTCGCTGACAGCTGGCTACTTGAATACTGTTAAAAATTCACGAAAATGTTATGTTATTTCAAAGAACTAACAGAAATAACACGATGTGTGAAAATAGTAATAAAAATTATTTTATAACTTTTTATCGCGAAAAAGGGTTGAAAAGGGGCGATGTAAAGGTTACTTTTGGTTGCGATAACCGCGACATCTACGCGAACGAAGATGTCGCGGTTTCAACGTACAAGCCTGAACTTTCGATTTGTGCCTAATTGATGGCAATAGGCTTCTCACCTACCCTTACCTAATCCACTATGAAGTTAAACATAAAAGACAAAAACACTAAACCTACATTTCTGTGTAAAAATAACTCTAGCGATTCAGAAATCACTTTGACAGCAACGATTGTGAAGCACAATTACACAATGATTGTCTTCAAAAAATCCGGAAACTAGGAGTCCTCGCAATTCACCCCTCCCTCTTCCGCCCTCCACCCTTGTAGTACAATCAGCAGAATAAGCGCAAACACGACACAGACACGATCCCTTTTATTTTTTTGCTGACCTCATTTCTGATAGTTTTTATAGATATTCTTCTTTTTTTATAGAAATCGGAATGGCTGCCCGAAGTTCGATGTTTTTTTAGTATTTTTCTTTTGTTAGATGACATGGATATTTAGTCAGATGAATAGCCTGGAATTATTAGAGCTTTTTTTTGGTCTGGAATGTGGAGACGTTGTGTCCTAAAAATCTTTTGGACGCCAAGAAATCTAGACTGAAAGTTGTAAAACATACTATTAAACGTAAATGGTAGGCAATGTCGTTATTAGTACTCTTAATTTTTTTTTATTTTATAGACATTTGCCCCGTTGGTATAGTGGTCGCAATCTCGACAGCTTATAGCATGATCTCATAGGTTCGATTACCGGATCGAGCAAAGTGTTATGGAGTTTTTTCATTAGGAATTTCTCAGTAGCAGCCGTAGACGTAGTCTGGATTTATGGCCGGTTGATGACAATATAGTCTCGTTGCCTTACATGAGACTTAAAAACATAACAGGCAAAATTATTTATTTATTTACCACTCATTATAGCAACATTACAGATAAGATCCAATGCGATGCCATAAGACACAAAACAACCGGCCAAGTGCGAGTCGGACTCCCGCAGCGAGGGTTCCGTACAAACAAAACTCAAAATTATTAATTATATTTTTATTATATGATGATGTAACTAAAAAATTACGGTTTTCGCAATTTTTTATTTATCTGTGCTATAAGACATCGTACCAAATTTCAAGATTATGAGTTTACGGGAAGTACCCTGCAGGTTTTGATTCCCTTGCGAGTTCGAAAATTTACAGCATAAACGGCTGTATCTTTTGATTGAGTTGGCTTAGAAGTTTAATTTTTTTACAGTTTTATGACAGTAGACTTAATTATACTACTTTCTACTAATATTATGAATGCAAAACTTGTATGGATGGATGGATGGATGTTTGTTACTCTTTCACGTAAAAACTACTAAACGGATGTGGATGAAATTTCGAACACAGATAGTTTATAATCTGGATTAACACATAGAATACATCTTATCCCGGTAGTATGACCCCGTGGGACAATAATTATTGAACTCCACGCGGGCGAAGCTAGTTTGAAATAAATTTTAGCTTCCTCCGCGCGTTCTTGAGAAAATGGGTCTTGACAGACAGACAGACGGACGGACAACAAAGCGATCCTATAAGGGTTTTTGTTTTTTCCTTTTCGAGGTGTTGAACCCTAAAAAGGATAATATAAAAAAGTAATAAAATAAAATTAAACTATATCTAAACAACACAAAACATATCCGTTAAACATGACAAAGTTAGGAACACCGAGGTATGCCTAACCCTTTGGGGATTACAGGCGTGATGTTATGTTGAACAGTCGACTTTCCTTTTATAAGGCTATATATAATAAAAGCAACACCAAGAGTTACTTTGAGCTGAGGTCTTAAAAAGGACCTTTTATTTAGACTGTTATCTTTGAAGATAAAAGTAGAAGTTATAATTAGACAGTTTAAGTAGCTGAAGGTAATGTCTAAATAATCCCAGGGTCACTGACCCTTCGTGAAGTAGGTTTTTTTTTTCTTTATTATTATCCGGGGGTTTTTATCCACTAGGATACACACCCCTTTGTATCTTAAACTACATATTTATCATGCACTAAATGGAATACAGAAAAAAAATTAAATTATTAGTGAAGTAGGTATTTATCGACCAAAACACCTTACAATTAGCTTTAATAATTTCCCTCACAGATAACACAATAGCAAACACTTTGTTGTTTTTTATAATTTTTGAATCTTTTCTGTATCATTGCTCCCATCACCTTAGGATATACTGGCAAAAAACGCCCTAGGCATTAAGTCCGCTTTTTTTAGTGTTTCAGGATTCCGTAGCCAAATGGCTTTTATAGATTCGTCTTGTCTGTCCGTACGGCAGTATGTCACAGCTATTTTATTCGAATACTATTAAGACCGCATAGTTGAAACTTTGTAGGTTTAAGATATTTATATAAAACTTTTTTGCAAAAAATAAAACCGACTTCAAAAACACAAAAAAGTGAAAAATAACTTTAGCTTCTGAAGTCGGTGACTTTTGTTTGTTTTATTCAGTTTTTTTGTCACCGACTATTTTTCACTTTTTTGTGTTTTTGTAGTCGGTTTTATTTTTTGCAAAAAAGTTTTTTTATTTTTCCATTTTTAGTTGTAATATCCTTTACAAATATTTGATATTCATTAATTTTAGGTTGTTAACAATACATGTCACGGTAATAGGCTTATCTGCAATAAAATGGAACTTACCATACCTAACTCTCGAAATCTGGGCGTCCTGTACACATCTGCGTACCCCGTCAGAGCATACAGGCGTGATGGTAAGTTAAGATGTTGCAGGGTAAACAATAAACATCCAAGCGACAGATTTGCCGTCTATTTTTGAAGAGTTCTATTGTATATCTCCGAAGATCAGGATCAGATCTTCACCAAATTTAAATGGGACCACCTCAGGAGTATACTCTTTCAAATAAAAAATGAATTTTGAGAATTGGTTCACAAATGGAGAAGAAATCAGGTAACATACATAAAAAAAAAATACATACACACGAACATAGAACCTCCTCCTTTTTTGAAGTCGGTTAAAAAATAAATAAAAATCATCAATTCTATTTGTGTGAGATGTATACAGATCTTTGTATATACGGACTGATCACACAGATTAAAATATATTTATTATTATTATAGCTGGCCTATGTTGTCCCACTACTGAGCAAGGCCTCCCTCCATTCCTTTCAACGGTCACAATTCTGTGCAACAGATTACAATGGTCCTTTGAAAATGACATTGAGGTTTTCAAAACCATTAGTGTAAACGAGATATAGTCAGTAGTTTTTAAGATATAGCACATTTAAAAAACCGCAAATATAACTTTGTCATTCATTTCATTAAAATTTCACAAACATTCACACACACACGTACTTACATTTTTTATTTATGTTGCCGCTTTAACAATTTACAACAAGTAATACAATTAAAGGGGGCTTTACCCGTCGGGGCTGCGGGTTGTTAGCAAGAGATACCGCGGCCCCGACATAAAGGGCTAAGAAGGAACATGGTTTTTAGTCAGTAGAAGTCTGACACTTCTTTTCGCCCAAGAGCGGGGTTACTTGATGATTTCCCACTCCACAAAAAAAGGGGGCTTTCCTACTACGATTTTTTTTTCATTTTGTGCCTAAGAAAGATTTCTTTCTTATTTCCGTTACATATAAAAATATAAATAATAGCAAGCCAGCTTAGTCACTTCACTTACATTCTTCGATTTTCCGTGACCTTTGTCCTTTATCTAGTCTTAGTTTAATCGTCTATTATACCAAGTTCTTTATCAAGTCCGGATCGTATTTATAGTTGAGCAGCTTCAGAGCTCTTTTGTCATTTTGAAAGGGCAATGAGAGCAGTTAAAGACCAAGGTTATACAGGAACGTTGTGGTTTAAAAGAAGATGTAGTGACAAAAATTGAAAATAGTATGCTACGGTAGTTTGGTCATGTGGAGAGGATGAGTGGTCTAGTACAAGGCAGATGTGAGTGGCAACGCCGGGAGGTGACGCCCTAGAAAGACATACACTGATCTTATTGGTGCCGTTCTTCAGAAAGGACAGGTGCGTAGTACTCGTAACCGGCGTGCGTGTATGACCAGATGTATGAATGTGGACGAGGCAAAAGGAGTATGTAAGGATCGTAGCAGCGGGCCCCTTCCATGTTGCTGACATCTCTTTGAACACGAACGCGCCGTCGACACGGCCTATCGTCGTCATAAGACGGACGGACGTCGAGCTAGCCCATTACTCACCGTCCACAGGCCCGCGTCTACAGTGGACGGAAGCCATCACGTGGCCCCCGACGCCCGGAGCGTCTCCCGCGGGGCTGGGACGAGAGGTTCTCTCCCTCTCACGTACCGCCACCTCCTTCGCTAGCATCACTGCTTCGCAGAAGGAGGCGACGACGTCCCATTTCCCCTCGCCCCGGACCATGGCTTGCACCAGGTCCGGACGCGAGAGGTCGCCGCCGCCGATCGCCGCTACGAGCATACGGCGGGGCTCCGCCCAGAAATTGTAAAGCTGCGTCTACATCAGGTGCACCAAACACGAGTGCGAACTTGCCTCATTGTAGACCCAGCCTTAGCTACTATCAATCACTATCGGTTGGTAGAAAACAAGACTTGGGCATTAGTAAATATGTAATGCACATCTACAGACTCATCAATTTTAATAGAAGCTTTTAGTACCTAACGCAGATAACTAATGATAACCTAAAATTGTTAGGAATTTTCCTAAAGTAAATCTAACTAAAGGCAAATGATACGTTTTCTTTTTTTGGGACAAGCCCGCTGCGCTATTTCCAAACCACTGCAACTCATAAAAGCCATGAATCAACAGTAACGAGCACCAGAAAAGCGCCCAGGCAATGAAGCTCGTCGAAGTCCCAGAAAAACAATTTAATTGTCTTGGATTCCGCAACGAAAATCAGAAATTATAAGCGGTGTAGTAGGAAAATTATAATTTCCACTTCACGCCATATCAGCAGTAGACAGACGTATATAAATATATAAAAGTTTACTGCTCAAAATTGCACAATTTCCATTGCAAAATAATCCAACCTCAGCGGGAATCGAAATAAAAACCATTTGAAAACCTTACGTCGGCCCCAAAGATCAGTTTATGCATTCAGCCGTTCCGCCGAACTTAGCATACATAATAGACATCCCTCTTGGCGAACAAGCAAAGTTTTCCATCAGACAAGACTCACATAATATCATCTCAGCGTAGGTACTGTACGTAAACCTGCGTTGCCATGGTAACGGCAGCAGGCGCGCGCACCCAGTCCCCGCGACACCCCGAGGCCGACTGGACGCGTTGCCAGTTTTTTGGAAAATAAACATTCATTTTTCGAATCGTGTTTAAAAAAATTCGTTGTACAGCCAGTATTTTTTGGAACGTTTTTTGAATATGACCGTTGGATTCGCGTTCGTTTTTTGAATGTGTGTGTTTGTGTAGTGGTATGGTAGTGACAGGTGATTGGGTATGGCCGAGGACGTTAAGTGCGGGGGAGGCTCGGTGAGTTAGTGAAAAGTTTTTTAATACACATATAAGCTACACGTTTTTCGCCTGTCTTGTTAGACAGAATATTGAATCATATTCCTGGCTTTTTGTACAGGTTTTTCCGCCCGGTAGATAGAGTATTCAGAATGTAAACAAAAGTCTTTGTTTTTGTTTATGCCGACTTCTGAAAGCTTCTGTTATCTTAGTTATTATCTATATCGTTGTGATACGTACAACGTAGTGAATTTATGGTTTTGAACAAGGAAATTCAGGCCTAATAATAATTTTTACGATTTTTTCAATTTTTTTTTCAGGAAATCAAAATTAGTAAAATTATAAGAGATTTTTAACTTTTTTTGGGTATTATTTATCTTTAACACGTGTAAAATAAAAACTATAGATGCAAGTGACCTGTAAAATAACCTTGGAATTACAAAGAGACACGTTAAGCTACTTTCAGGTTCCACAAAAGAGTAATGGGACCCAATAATGGTGTAAACTAAAGGGAACATCGTTTTTCTTCTTTTAAATCCCCAAATTGATCCGTTTTTCTTCCTTAAGGGACGTTTTAACGCCAAAGCTCACATACGCGGCGTGTTTATCAGGGTCAGGAAAATGCCACAGACGATCGATGTCTAAGCATGACAAATAATGAAAATAACAAGTGTCACTCCTGAACATGGCTTGTATTGTTAGGAGGGTCTGTTCTCTGGATTCCTGACCACTGGTAGCTTAAACTGTCCCCGAAACTGGTGCGCTACAATTTTTTAATATTTTTGTTTTTTATTTTTATTTTAAGCAATATTTAAATGCTAAAGGATAAATGTAGGAAAAATATTGTAACTACAGTACCTTCCATCAGACGTGGGTTAGTGTAACAGCATTTGGTCCTTCCCGTAACCAACCGTAGGTACCTTCCCTCGAGGGAGGTCAGAATGGGTACAGGCTCGCTCAATTGGGCATTAAAAATAGAATAACAAAATATATATTATTATGTGTTCGATTTTAAAGTTCTAGGGATAAATTTTAGGAATCTTCAAATTAAAATAACCCTTTAAAAAAAAGAGAAAAAACAACTACTTAGTACGTACTTGCGGTCGTTGACCCAATAAAATTATTTCCTAAATACACTCACCGGCACGGAAACTTGGCCACATGTAAATTTCACGATATTTCGCATTTAAATGTACTTTTGACACTGAAATAAGGGTACATGCATTTAGTAAGTGTTTCTTAAGCTTTTAGAACTTGGAATTGAAAACCCAATTGAACACCAATAAGTTTATTTATTAAATTGGTCACTTTTGCAGAAACAAAGAATTTTACACTATCAATTTTAAAACACTATAGAATAAAAAAACCTAAATTTGGGTGATTGTCTCTACGTTTTAGTATCGGATGTTTCCTCCTCTAGCCCTAATAACCGCCTGCATTCAATCGAGCAAGCTTTGAATGATGTTTTTGACATCAACTTGCGGTATGCTTTCCCAAGCAGTCAGTGCTGCATTACGAAGTTGTTTAAGAGTTTCTGGTGGGTCGGAGGTGGACTTTATCTTTCTTTTGAGCATGTCCTGGATATGCTCAATTGGGTTTAAGTCCGGACTACGAGCTGGCCACTGCAATTTTTGAATACCAACTTCTTGAAGGTATTCTTCAACGCAGTTTGCAACGTGTGGGCGTGCATTATCGTGCATTAGGAGGAATTGATCGTGCCCAATGTATTCCGAAAATATCAAAACATGTTCCTGGAGGACCTCCTCGATGTATTGGGCCGCAGTAAGCCGGTTATCGACGATAACCAACTCCGTACGAGCATCGGAACTTATTCCTTCCCAAACCATTACAGAGCCTCCATGGAAACTCAGTTTATGTGGTGGTAATGGGTAGAAATCTCTCTCCTCTTCTTCTCCACACTCGCTCCCGATCGTCTGGGGCAGGCAAAGCCATTCGCCACTCATCTGTGAACAACACTCGAGCCCACTGCTCGTGGGTCCAACTGGCGTGTTGACTTATGAATTGAAGTCTCGACTTCAATTCACCGATCAATCATTCATTCAATTCTTCGATTCACCGAGTAGCTCGCTACTCGGTGATGTCTGAGGAGTTCTGGACCGCGTGCTGGTCTACGGGCTTTTAAATTCACTTCCTCCATTCGTCTTCTCACCTTACGCTCACTAACATTCACGCCTCTTGTGATTTGGAGCCGCTGGCGTATCTCAACAGCGGTCAGGTAGTGATTTCTTAAAATTTCCTGAGCAATAAAACGGTGTTCCCGGGCCGATGGGCATCTGACGCCTCCACTGCCTGGTCTACGAGAATAGTGGCCTGTCTCCTGGTATCGTTTTAGGGCATAATGCATCGATGAACGTGGTACATTAAGCACCACAGCAACTTCACGCTGTGTCAACCCTTGGTCGATGAATGCTACAGCCTGTGCAACCTGAGCTAGTGTTAATGACATTTTTATTGGTGTTAAAACACCTTCAGTTAACCAATAAAAAGCACAAAACCACAATAATTCAATAAGTTAACCGTAAACTTTTACAACACACAAAAAACTTACGACTTAGTCGCTCAAGAGACAGGATTCAACTAAAAATTAAAAGTTGCACCATAGTGCACTCAAACATAATGAATTACCCTCTTGAACTAAGAGTAAACATTTTTTTTACCTCCCCTCATAATAAACAGTCATTGGAAACACTTAAAGTTTTTGTTATTGCGAGTATTTGCGAGATAAGAGCTTGGCCAAGATTCCGTGCCGCTGAGTGTATTATAGATAGAATTTTACTCACCCCTTTTTTTTTTTGCGGGTGGAAAATCATCGAATAACCCCTCCCGCTCTTGGGCAGAGCGAAAGGGAGTGTCAGACTTCTACCGACTAAAAACCACCCATGTTCCTTCTTAACCCTTCATGTCGAGGCCGCGGTATCTCTTGCGAACAACCCGCAGCATTTTTTTTTACTCATCCCTAAGGTCCGTTAGCTTTTTATATCATGTACAAGTATGTTTGTGATGACTACCTCGTTGGTAGTGGCGACTGCTGAGCATGAGGTCCTGGGTTCGATTCCCGGGTCCGCAAAGTGTTATTGGGTGTCTCCATCAGACATTTCTCAATAGCAGTCACGAAGTCTGGATTTGAGCTTGGTTGATGGCAATGGTATCGCCTCTATTGGAGTTTTGCTATTAGGTACACCTCTGCCTACTCCTTGAGGGATTACAGGCGTGATGTTATGTGTACAAGTATGTTTATAAGTGAAGTCACTGCCCACAAGATTTCCTTTTATAATTAGTCTTAGTAAATTATTTACAAACAGCCTCTGAGGTCCTGAGTGGCTCCTAAGTTCAGATGGAATAATTACCACCTTATATAATATTCTGGCTTTAGGGAGGTACCTAATTAGGGTCCTCAGGAATCCTGTAAATTAGAAAAGGTAATTTTCAGGAGCTGACATTTTTAATTATGTATGGCTGAGCTACGTTAAAACAACCTTCATATTTAATGTATGTTTGTCTGGCACTCCCTGTAATGGTCAGTCAGTTACATTACTACATTTGCTAATTATTTTTCAACGGTATATTACTTACATTTTATAGGATTCTAGAGGAAATTATTTTTAAAGAGAGCAAAGGAATATATTGAAACATAATAGACTGAAATGATAAAACTAAAACCATCAGACACGACATAGTTAACAAAAAAAACTAATTAGTCCGTCAGATAGATTTCCAAAAAATATTGGACACGTATTTTTTCTTTTTTCATGTAAACAAACAATGAAGACGATACAGTGCTTTGAAAACTCGTGTGACGTCATATTCTAAGACATTAGTATGACATTTTTTACCGGTGAGTGAAGTCAACCCCCCATTCAAATCTTTGACGCGTTTTATCTTCGTCAATTTTTATTGATTTGATAAAATAAAAAATACGTATCCAATGTTTTTCGATAATCTAACAGACGGACTAATTAGAACCATATTTTTTTTAGGCAGTTAACATCCCTATTGGAGAGGCGATTATTTTTTAACCTCTTTAAAAAATAATCGCCTCTAAAGGAATAATATATTGAAACATAAATGACTGAAATGATAAAACTAAAACCATCACACACGCAATTCCCGAAGGGTAAGGTAGAGGTGTAACTAAAACTGCACTCACATTAGCTTATTGCCATCAACTGGGCTCAGATCCGGTTACTAAGAAACTCCTGAAGATAAAAGCAAAGAATACTTTGCCCGACCCGGGAATCGAACCCGTGGCCTCTTGCTTAGCAGTCGCGCCTGCAACCACTACAGCGACAAAGTAGTCCAAAATCATCATCCTGATTAAAAATTGCGGTCACGACCTTAGTACCTATGAGAATCCATGCTATAGTTCTGCCAGTGTATCTGAAGAGGTCTTTGACCTAATGTGGGTCAGTATCAAGCTCGTAATAAAATATAAATTCGGTTCCATTGGCATGAAGTCTCCTCTGGCAAAATGCCAGAAAGAGGCAATTCAGTTGAACCCGCCTGGTCTAGACAAATTCTGCATTAAAATGTTTGTAGACAAATTATGGGACAGTACCTAAGGGAGGAATATGAATTTTTTTTTTTTTTTTTTAAACTAAATGTTGCCCCACACTAGGAATTTCTCCTGTATCGTGGGTGCGTTTACAAACATTTAAACTCACATACACAAATACCCAGACCCGAAACAACTATCTGTAGGTCATACAAATATTTGTTCCGTGCGGGAATCGAACCCGCGACACGCAGCGCAGCAGTCCAATCGCTCAGTCACTGCGCCAACCGTGTCGTCAGAATATTATATTCAACGTTTATGGCTGATAATGCTGATATGATAGTCACGAAGCTGGAAATGTCCTTATGTCAAAGAGAATTGACCGCGTACCCGGAAAAATTGCTCTTTCTTTAGTCAAAGAATTAGCATTGCCATTCCATGTGGAAACGGTGAAGAAAAACATCGTGAGGAAACCGGCATGTCTTAGAACCAAAAAAAATCGAAGACATGTGACATCTACCAACCCGCACTGGGTCCGCGTGGTGGATTATAGCCCATCCCTCTCCTAGAGTGGAGACCTGAGTCCCTGCAGTGGGAATATTATTGGCTGATGATGATGATGATTGAATGTGGCAAAACTGCCAATCTTCTTCTTAATCTGTAGAACCTAGGAAGATAGCTGAATGATAGTGCTACTTTTAAAGTCAAATTTAGTATTATTATCAGCACTAAATGCTTCATCATACAAAGGAGCGAGGAAGCACACGTGATAACCACTAACTTAAAAACAATTAAATAAGGTAAAAGTGCACGAATAAGCAATAGTGCATTCTTATTGTATGGTTTCACCGTACAAAGCCTGTAAACATTTATTTACACCGCTTTTAAAAGTCATCGATCGCAAACAAAAAGCAATTGCATTGAATTTCCCAGTCGGAAATATATTGTTTACTACAGAGTAACACGGGCAAATAAAACTGCTTGATTGCTCTTGTTTTTATATTTGTTTCAGTAAATTGACAAAAGCATAAAATAAAGTTTGCAGACTGCTTCGTCGCCTCGCCCTATTACATGGGACTTCCAACATAACTGACGAAATGTGGGTCTATTAGGTACACCTCTGGCCTCTGCCTAAACCTTTGGGGATTGCAGGCGTGATTTTATGTTATAAAAAGTTTCCAGGTATTTTCTTTTGTGCATTTCGAGGAAGAGTCGTAACTAGTTTATACGTATTCGTGGAAATTGTGGAGCTTGGAGAATATGGACATGTTCTAGCTACAATTCTTACTCGCGCTTTCCTTTAATGGACATCACTACATAGTGTAAAACAAAGTCGCTTTCTCTGTCCCTATATCCCTATGTATGCTTAAATCTTTAAATAGATAGAGTGATTCAAGAGGAAGGTTTTAGTATATAAATTGACCGACATCCACGCGGGTGAAGCCGCGGGCATCAGCTAGTATTTTATATTTAAGTTAGTCACCTCATAACATAACATCTTAATATCTAATACTAGCTGATGCCCGCGGCTTGGCCCGCTTGAATGTCGGTTATCGCGACGAGAAGTAACATTTTCATCCACCTTTTCAACACTTTTTTCGCATAAAAAAATAGCCTATGTGCTTCCTCAGGCTCTAGACTATCTGTGTAGCAATTTTTATTTAAGTCGAATCAGTAGTTTTGGCGTGAAAGCGCGACAGACAGACAGTTACTTTCGCATTTGTAATATTAGAATTCCCCGAAGAGTAACTAGATAGATACTTAAACCTGTTGTGTTTAGGTACTAGTTATGTTCATGTTTACGTGTTTGAGTCTCATGTAATAGCGGGCGAACTTATTGGTATCAACGTGGCATAAATCTTAGCTCCGGGCTGCTAGGTATTGAGAAATTTCAAATGGAAAAACCCTATAACACTTTGCCATAATTATTATGTTTCCTACTCCTCCGCTATTCCTTTCTGATTAACTTCGTTGCGGGATCTAAGACAGCTAAATTGACTTTCTGGGTCTTCGTCGAACTTCATTGTCTCGGCGCTATTCTGGTGGTTGCCACTGTTGATTCTGATTTTAAGGAGTTGCAGTGGTTTTGCAAAAGGGTGGCGGGCTTGTCCCAAGAAATAAACTTCACCATAATGGGAGCGGCCTCTCCTTTTTTCCGCAACACTTCACGGTTCCGTGCATCCTTTATCCAGGTGTTTTCCGCAATTTTGACGATATCGTCAACCCAACGAGCTTTGCAAAGGCCTTGCCAAGGTTAGCCCAAATAATGGCCTAACCTTGGCCACCACTCGGTCAAAGCCTTGCTCTATCAGTCATCCCCGCGTCTAGCCAAAGTTCCCCAACCGAAGAGGGTTATGCGGAGCATGGCTCGCTCCATGACCTCGTACTCGGTGGAGAGTCCTTTGTCAGCGTCCACGTCTCGGCACCATAGGTTATTGTTGCTAAAAATGCGCACATTGGTTGAAAATAAGCTAGTAGCGAATAAATACAAAAGTCAAAGAATAAAACGCCACTATGCCAATAAGCAGCCGCCACTTGAGTTAACTATACATTTGATATGAAACACCAGCTTATCAGCACTCGATAGTCGCAATACGTGAACTGATAACGATACCGAACACTTTGACAAAGATAACACCCGGAATTTATTGTGAGAGTAACACGGACTAATAATAAGGCTTTATTATGAAAAGTTTAGCCTCATTGGTCTAGTGTCCGCGACTGCTAAGAAAGAGTTACTAGGGTCGATTCCAGGTTCGAAAAAACCACAAATGACAGTCTAGATCAACAGCTTAACGTGCTTTCCGAGGTAAGGTGGAAACTCGGTATAATTATTATGGGTGGTGCTGAACCAACCCCGGTAAGAGCGTCTTAACCTGAAGAATAACCGCAGCGGCTATTTTAGCCAAAAGTTCCTCAACTATCCTATATCACTTCCTATTATAATAGCTGATGAGAAGTCGTAGATGAACAAACGACCTTTCCTTCCCAGCACCACATCTGTTTGTGTGTTGAAAAAACTTAACAACTCATCTTAAGGCTGCTCTCTCGAAAAAGCTTACAAACAGCGTGCAGTTGAAACAGCTTTTCACCGGCACTTACAGGGAAATTACATCTGAGAAAAATTGTTAGTAATCTACATGATATGAAACGTAATTTGGTTTAGCCATAATTTTTCTATCGGTATCACATAATAAGAAAAAAAAATCCACTAAATCACCTCCAAATCGTTGAATTGAACCATTTTACTCCTTCATTTTTTAATAAAACAATATAAAAAAATATCTACTGCTTTGAAATACAAAGGAAAATAATTTGGTTTTGTTACTTTTTGAAAACATGTATTATTTTAATTATAATAAATGAAAAATGCGTCCGTTTAAAGTCCGTATCTACGACCGAGAGGGGTAGTTCGTATGCACAAGGTCATTGGCGTGAATACAAGCCTTAAAACTCAAAACATTTATTTCAATTATCATTGCGGGGATTTCTATTGTCAGAAAGACATACTAACTTGTTGAAGTACTGTAGTTAAAGTAGCCCATTCCAAAGCGTAGATCTCTATAGTGAAGAATCAACTTTATATCTATTAAAAACATTAATTAAAACTAGTTTTTTTCCTCAGCAATTTCCAGGATTAGCTCATACTCATACAATCATGTTAAAAATCCACCGATCTGTTTACATAATACAGTTTGAAGTAAATAAACGGATCCGCTTTGTGATCTGTTTATTTCTAGATCACCGGCAGATGCAGCGATTGTGTATTTTTGTAAATTGGTATGTGTGGAGGATCCGGGTTCGTATTTTATGCTTTTATTTAAATTTTGTAGCTAGTAGGTAATTTTATAGGTATAAGGAGTAAATGCAACCGTTACGTCTAACAGAGTAGAATGGAAGAAGTGAACGTGTTGCGCCGACTGCAAATAGAATGGGATAAGGGCAGGAAGATGATGATGATGAATTTTGTTTGTGGGCTAAAGCTGAAAAGAGAGGAGTGGGGCTGTTCTGCTGTCCTTCGCTCAGCTTCAGTGGACATGACTTTGCGAAATCACAACAGAGTATAAAACAAAGTCGCTGTCGCTGTCTGTCCGCGTCCCTATGTATGCTTAAAATCTTTAAAACTACGCAACGGATTTTGAAGCAGTTTTCTGTAAATAGATAGAGTGATTCAAGAGGAAGGTTTTAGTATATAATTTGACCGACATCCACGCGGGTGAAGTCGCGGGCATCAGCTAGTCTATTATAAATTATACATTTTAAATGTACAGCGGAAAAGCTAAGTTGTCCGTAACGTTTCGGCGCATGTTGTCTGCCTAGTTCTGGTCCGTTTCAATAGTCAAACAGTTACACATGCACAGGCAGCTTAAAGGTATTTGTTTAAATTGATTGATCTGTGCGCGTCGCAGTCAGTTTGTTGTTTTGGTCACAATGTTTTGTCCCACGTTATCATCATCATCTGCCTAGCCTTTTCCCAACTATGTTGGGGTCGGCTTCCAGTCTAACCGGATGCAGCTGAATACCAGTACTTTACATGGAGCGACTGCCTATCTGACCTCCACAACCCAGTTAATACCAGCACGCGTAGTATGGCGATTCTATCTCTATTCTACCAAGAATAGACAAAGCTTTTTCCATACAATTTGACATTAAATTTTGCTACAATCTGTCATTTTGTCTATTCTTCCGTCGACAAAACCCGTTTCTACGGTGGCATGCTAGGCGGGCAGGTAATACGATACTCTTTTGTAAGACTGGATGTCAGAATTTCAGGTCACTGACTACCTGTAACGACTGCCAAAGATCTATATAGGGCAGCCGGGACCAACAGCTTAACGTGCTTTCCGAGGCACGGAGGAATCTCGGTATGTCGGGCGGTCACCCATCCACAGACCGACCTAGGCAAGCACAGCTTTACCTAAAGATCGGCCCGAGTGGCAGTTCTTATTAAGCCACGAGCTCCTCTTTTGTCACACGTTATCATAGTTAGACAAAAATAGGCAAAGGTTCCATCGCATTATAAATCACTTTCGCTTTCGATGGTTCCTTTTGTTAAGTATATTTGTTTTTAAGGCATTTTTTCACAATGTTTTCCATAGCCACTTTGGGAGCAGTGTGGTGATGATATAAATTAAGTACACAAAGTAAAGTTCCTACCTGGATTCAAACACACGACCTACTGCTCCATTTAACTTCCATTTAGCTTAACTTAACTTTGTCTCCAAAACCCTCAATGACAAAACCCTTTTTTTGTTTTTAGAGGGTGGGAAATCATAAAATGACTCCCCTGCTCTGGACAGAGCGGTAGGGACTGTCAGACTTCTACTGACTAAAAACCATCCATGTTCCTTCTTAGCCCTTTGTGTCGAGGCCGCGGTATCTCTTTCGAACCACCCGCAGCCCCAACACTTAACAATGATAAACCCCTTGTAGTTACGGATGTATAAAGGTGTACATAGACGACTGTGACCACGTAGGTAGGTACTATCAGGAGGCGCCAGCGTTTGTTTGACAAGACATTACAGTAATAGTTCGCCTACACGGTAAAACCGTATGACACACTCTACAGGTTACATCGATGTCGTACGAATTAGACAAGTTATAAGGAATACAAATTTTCGTGCCACTCGCGAATTATAACACTGGTATTCTAAGACCACACTTGCTCAGCTCAGGTAGACGCTGTCGAAACCCCCACCAAATATTAATTAAGGGAGATTTTTGGGGTGTAAAATCACGTTATACGGTTGGACTCACAACACAACAAAAACATTGTGCTGATGGATGCACTGAACAGTACTAGGGCCTTGACGGTATGTAAAGTCAACATATAAACTCACGCCCTTTTAGGCAAAAACCACAGATCGCCATCTGCTACGATCCATACATACTCATTTTGCCTCGTCCACATTCATACATCTGGTTATACACGCACGCTCGTTACGAGTACTACGCAGCTGTCCTTTCTGAAGAACGGCACCAATAAGATTAGTGTATGTCTTTCTAGAATCTAGGGCGTCCCCTCTCGGCGTTACCACACACATCTGTATGTTTTTTTTTTTTGGGTGTTTGTTATCGCATATCTCCATCATTAATGAACCGATTTTCAAAATTTTGTGTTCGAAAAGGTATACTCCCGAGGTGGTCCCAGGGAAATCGAGGGCAACCCTCAAACTTTATAGGCGCTTACTTTATATGACGTTTTTCATATATTTTATAAACGTGTATAAGTATTTGCGTGTGGTCATCATAATATCAAGTGGATTCACTGATGATGATGGAAGGTACAACTCCTCAACGGTTAGGAGTTGATAGAAAATTCTTTCAAAACTATACGTACTTATGAAGTGATAGTTGTATTCTTTCAGGTTATCTAGGTAAGCTGATTATGTTAAGTACTACTCCTAAACGGTTAGGAGTTGAAAACAATAATAAGGAAATCTTGATGGTTAAGGGTTAGGGTTCTGGGTAGAATTTTAAATGTATAGTAAATATTTGAATAGGATATTACAACTACAAATTGTAATAGTACATTATGGTATAAGTGTACGGCTCGGGTCTCAATGGCGCCTCAGCGGTAATTATCAATACACACGTGTATCATACGACGTTTTTCAACACACTTGTGAAGAAAATAACACAAAAAAATCATTTTCAACAGTTAAAATGAGTTGTGAAAAAAATTTCGCCATGGCGGGAAAAATTTATCAGTTTTCCTGCGCGCGCATCTAACAATGGCAATCGGCCATAGACTAAAAGGATGAGGTTTCTTTTTTTTGCTTTTTGCGGATAGCGTTTCAGCCACGTACAAAATGAGAACTTTAAAGTTTTTTTTATTACAGAGAAAACAAAAGTTTTGTTTATGGAAAACGAACAAGCTGAAATTATCTATTTAAAATAATAAGTTTTCCTGAGCGCGCATCTAACAATGGCGATCGGCTATAGACTAAAAGATTAAGTTTTCTTTTTTTGGCTTTTCGCGGATAGTGTTGCAGTCACGTACAAAATGGGGATTTTTTTTTTTATTACAGAGAAAACAAAAGTTTTATTTATTAAAAACGTATATAAAAGTTAAAATTATCTATTCAAATTCGAAGTTGCATGAAATGAGCAAGGAATAGGTACATTAATTTATTTGTAGTATTGAACACAATCTTTTTAGTATCGAAACTTTTTTAAGAACAAAGCAACTCAACCAAAAAATTAAAAAAAAAAAACCTATAACTCACTTGTGAATAATGGTAATGAAAAATTCACAGTTTGATTACAGGTGTCATTACATGCCTAATTGCGGTGAAATTAGAGCCACTTTATGAGCAAGTGTGTTGAAAAATAAACTCTTGTAGGTTTATTTTTCAACACACTTGCTCATAAAGTCAAAGGCAAAAAAATCGAAATCAAACAAACAAAATGTCACCGACTTCAGAAGCTGCTCTATCTTGTGAAGTTTATTTTTCACTTGGTTGTGTTTTCGTTTTTGTGTTTTTCACTTTTTTGTGTTTTTGAAGTCGGTTTTTTTTTTGTAAAAAAGTTTTTTTACACCCAGTAGTTGGCTAAGTCGATGATGATAAACTTGTGTCGTATAATCATTATCATCATTTCAGCCAAAAGTCGTCCACTGCTGGACATAGGCCTCCCCCAGGGCCCCGAGTCTGCTATTCAATAGTGTCAGAATGGTCTATCAGTGATCTCATAATTGTTGATTTTGACAAGTTTGGTGTTGTCAAAATCAACAATTACCCATGGAATTCTTGCAACGAGCTGGGCCCCGAGTCTGCTATTCAATAGTGTCAGAATGGTCTATCAGTGATCTCATAATTGTTGATTTTGACAAGTTTGGTGTTGTCAAAATCAACAATTATGAGATCACTGATAGACCATTCTGACACTATTGAATAGCAGACTCGGGGCCCAGGTGTCGCCACATTGACCGGCCCCGTGCGCAGAATGAATAAAGAATAATTAATCGAAGTCAACCGTATAATAAGTTCAATAGAAAGTTCAAAGTGAATGGTTAACTATAGTTCTATTGTCAGCTAACTACTTAATTAGTTCTGTTATTGGTTGACCTTTGTTCTATTCAACTTTTGAATAAGCTTAGATCCTGTTTGGCAGGTATTAGAGACTCATGTTTCTGATAAGCAATGCGTTTTAGGTACAACAGATTTAAATAAAGAAGGCAAGAAAAATCATTTTTCAACACACTTGCTCATAAAATGGCTCTAATTTCACCGCAATTAGGCACATAATGACACCTGTAATCAAACTGTGACTTTTTCATTGCCATTATTCACAAGTGAGTTATAGGATTTTTTTTTAAATTTTATTGGTTGTGTTGCTTTGTTCTTAAAAAAGTTTCGATACAAAAAAGATCGTTTTCAATAGTACAAAATAAATTAATGTACCTATTGCTTGCTCATTTCATGCAATTTCGTATTTAGATATGTATGTATAACTTCAACTTGTACGTTTTTAATTAATAAAACTTTCACTCAAATATAAATCAAATCAAATTTCACAGCTCGTTTTCACTGTTGTAAATGTTTTTTAGTATTATTTTCTTTACAAGTGTGTTGAAAAACGTCGTATGATACACGTGTGTATTGATGATTACCGTCCTCGGCTCTCTTAAGACCCTCACCTAACGGCTCGGGTCTCAATGGTGCCTCAGCGGTAATCACCAACATTACACACTTGTACATAATGTACTACCTATTACTATTTGGGGATGATGCTATATTATGTATGTATACCTACCATTAATGTTGTATGTAGGTACGTTAAGCAAATAAATATATGACTTATAAAGTTATGACTATTATTAGGTCACAAACACTATGCTTCATCGCCAGGTTTTAATTTAGCAACTTAATGATAAAAGTGTCTAGTAAGTCTGAAAGCCATCGGCTATCAAAAATGATGAAGTACGAAGAATAACCTTCAGCCATATAGTTTGGTTTATTACGTCGATAAAGCCATTCTCATATAAGTAGGTACTAAAATTTATCACTAACTCGTAAAAGATGAACAAGGGAGTGTTTCCCTATTACCTAATCTTAGGGCCGTTTCATCATCATCTGCGTAGCCTTTTCAAAGTTATTTCGGTTTTCAGTTTACTGGATGTAGCTGAAAAACAGTGTTTTACGTGGAGCGATAGCCTGTCTGACCTCCAAAACCCAGGTAATACTGGGTAATGCGATACCCCTTCGTGAGACTGGTTGTCAGGCTTTCAGCCTAGTGACTACTTTACTACTTATTGAGGGCCGTAAATTAAAGGTGTGTGTAATAATTAATAATCACGAGAGATATACCGTAACTTCCCGTCGGGGCTGCGGGTTGTTCGCAGATACCGCGGCCTCGACATGAAGGGCGAAGAAGGAACATGGGTGGTTTTTAGTCAGTAGAAGTCTGACACTCCCTTTCGCTCTGCCCAAGAGCGGGAGGGGTTATTTGATGATTTCCCAAACACCAAAAAAAAATAACAAAGGGCCGTAAATGTAAAATGTGGGTGTAATATTAAGCCCACCTCTGCTGCCTAACCCTTTGAGTATTACCGGCGTGATGTTATGTTTATGTAGGACGATCCGTATTGAACAATCTAAAAAAAACACACCTAAGATCTAATCCCTTTGGTTCATACATCTTTCGTTTCATTGTAAAGGGATAAGGTAAATCGCCATCTTTGATCCCTAAAGATACGCCTTTCAATCTATTAGACACCAACACTCCTGCTCACCCTCCGAACGACACAATCCACAGAGTGTACCTTAAGTAATTGCAACCTATAACAGTGTACCGGCGAACGTTCGCTCCAGAAAGAACGCCCCATTCTAAGGATAATAAACGGGATATATTGCCGGTGAAGATAAAGCAAATGGAAGGTTTGGTCCTATCTATACGTCTTATACGAGGATATTGATGAAATAATGTGTATGGGAAGGTAGATAAAAAATGTGGCTAAAATTCAAAGGGTATTTTTTGGTACTGTTTGTTATGTAAGCTAAAGATCTACTGTAAGAAATACGCACTTCGGGCACAGACTTAGGGTGTAAAATAATTTTATCTCACAAGCAAAAAAAACTGATGAATTCAATAGCATCGCAGACGGTACGGTTGCCCGTTGGGACTGCGGGTTGTTCGCAAGAGATACCGTGGCCTCGACATGAAGGGCTAAGAAGGAACATGGGTGGTTTTTAGTCAGTAGAAGTCTGAACTCCCTTTCGCTCTGCCCAAGAGCGGGAGGGGTTATTTGATGATTTTCCACCCGCAAAAAAAACACCCATGTTCCTTCTTAGCCCTTGCACCTAGGCCGCGGTATCTCTTTCGAACAACCCGCAGTCCCGACGGGAAGTTACGGGATATCTTCCGTGATTATTAATTATTTGCTGATGCCCGCGGCTTTGCACGCGTGGAAATTATATACTAAAACCTACATCGAAAACCACTCTATCCATTGATGAAACAGCATGAAAATCGGTGCAGTAGTTTTTGTGTTTATCGCGAACAGCTCCTGATATTTAGACACTGTTGGAAGCGCCATGACTGCAATATCGGGATGACTGATGACTACGAGATATCCCGAAAGTAACAGTGTAAGTTTAATTAAAAACCCTGAAAACTCAAAAAAATCCTCTGAAGAAATTTGAAAATCGTCGTTTGAACGGGCGTACTTTAACTTGAAAACAACAAACTCAAAAAATCTAATAATTTTATTTCACATAGGCTAACATGGGCACTTATAAAACGTCGAGAAAATGTACACGGTTTGGGTTTGGTTGTTTCCTATGGAGAACCAGAAAGAAACTCGATGGTTACGCTTTTAAAATGTTTTATAATATTTTCAAGATTCAGAAAACATTAATTGTACTTACTTCGGTACTCAGAGATATTTTATGATTACTTAAGCCGACGATTAATAAAAATTTGACATACTTTTGTATTATAATATTATTATATAATATTTTGTAAAAATTTCAACTGTCTAACTGCCACTGTTCATTAGATACAGCCTGGTGACAGACTAGACAGACAGCGGAGTATTAGGGTCCCGTTTTACCCTTTTCTGTACGGACCCCTAAAAACGTAAAACAAGATCATTTCCACAAGATGAGATTCACAAAGTCAGAAAACTCTTAGAACATTTTCCAAGCAGTATTTACCACATACCACATACCTCCCTATGTACCTATTTCACCCTGCGGTAACGGGACATACTATTAATAATGTGAGATTGGCGACACTCGTTCTCGTTGCCAACAAATGTGTTAGTGACAGAATGGTTTAGTGGCTCCAATTACTGGCGCCTTTGCTTAGAGGTTGCGGTCCGACTGTAAGCGTGTAAGCAGGGTTTCTGAAGTGTGATGAATTTATACGGACTTTTGATGTTGGTAGTAAGGTGACTGATTAAAGTTGCGGTGGATAGCTGATTGAAATAAAGTGATATTTATTTTTGAAAGTGTGTTATTAAAAATAATGTTTATTTCAATTACTAGTTATAATAATATTATGTATGACAAAAATGATGATGAAATGACCTTTTTAGGCAGATGCTTGTGTAAGGTGACTCCGATCTTTCACATTTAATAACATTGTTCAATGCATATGAAAAATATCTCTCGCTCTTGGGCAGAGCGGACGGGAGTGTCAGACTTCTACTGACTAAAAACCACCCATGTTCCTTCTTAGCCCTTGCGCCGAGGCCGCGGTATCTCTTTCGAACAACCCGCAGCCCCGGCGGGACAATTATATACTTTCAGATACAATGTTACTATGAACATAATAATGTACACTAATAAACTACCTACATACTCGCGTTCCATAAATAAAACAATGACAAGCAACTACAAAAATAAAATGTCATTCATGAATTATTAAAACACTTAACGGAACTCACTAACTACGAGAATTGTTACCTACTGCCATATACACCTACTACTTTAAGGTCACATGGGTTCGATTCCCGGGTCAGGCAATGTCATGAGATTTTTCCATGAGAATTTTTTGAGGAATTATTTACCACCCAAAGTTCAGTAATAATGGTTCGTTTCGAACAGGCAGGACAGGATAACAGGTGATCCATCGTTTGTGGGGCAACACCACATTCATACTCCAAGGCAGATTAAACTATGAATCTCCACCTGAATAAGATTTCTTTGCTTCGGCCGACCTGTGTCTGGAGCCTAATCAAAGACTTCCAAGCCAGCTGCTGGTTAAAATTTCAGTTGAAGACTTCTGAGGGTTAGGGGGCAATGGCACCCCGTTGGGGCTGCGGGTTGTTCGCAAGAGATACCGCGGCCTCGACATTAAGGGCTAAGAAAGAACATTTGTGGTTTTTAGTCAGTAGAAGTCTGACACTCCCTTTCGCTCTGCCCAAGAGCGGGAGGGGTTATTTGATGATTTCTAACCCCCCCCCCCAAAAAAAAAAAGGAATTTTAAGTGGCAACCATAGTTTGGATTTCTGCTCAATTGGCAAAGGGCAAGGTTCCGCTCCCTATTAAACGAGATTCAACATAATTATACTGATACTGTTAGCCTATATCAGCCCAATGCTGGACAAAGGCCTCTCTCCATGACTTCCAGTTGTTTTCCCAGAATCAACATGGCAGGCAAAAACCCACGAAAAAAAAAATGCGAATAAGAAAAAAACTTTTTTGCAAAAAAAATGGGTCCGTGGGTTACGCCCCCGGTGTGTTTTGCCCCCGTGGTGGAAGCCCCCGATTTTAAATTAAGTTATTATAGTTGATTTCGCCGAAATAAAAATATTTTTTACTAGATACAGACGATGAAAAAAGTGTTTCGGAACCAAATACGTAGACAAACTTACTAAATAAGTATTCTAACTAACACAATATTGGATACTATAAACATGCTACAAGGATATTCACTTTATTACTATATTACAATTATTTACTTTAGATGCATTACTTTGTACTTTGTCTAAACGAGGCGCCCGTGCCCGGCCAAACTGGTTTTACACAATAGCCAGATCGAATTCTAAAAGAAAGAGATAGGTAGTCAAAGAAAGGGAAAGATAGGGTTGAAAACAATAGAGTCCAGGGTGACGGACAGTGAAAATAGCAAACATAGCGATGGGCACTATTTCTATCCCTTTCCCACATAGTTGCAATATGTTACTGATAAGAAAGTTTAGTCGGTCATGTTAACTCAAAATGGCAAGTCCAGGTCCTTCACGGGGTTTAGCACAAACCAATTACAAAATAATTTCAAATAAACTAGGTGGAAGAACGTTACTACATGTCGGATTTGCTTATAATCTTCATAGGAAAAATAATAAATCGAGTGTGTGGACATGCGTAAATAAAAGACATGGCAAGTGTAGTGGTTCTATAAAATTAAGTGAGGAAAGTGACAATGTACAAATCCAAAAGTGTCATAATGCTGAGTGTCAACCTAACTTAATGAAAAATGAAGTTAGAGTTGTTATGGAAAAATTAAAAAAGGAAGTGAAAACGAGTTTCTCGAGCTCTATACAACAAAAATTTGAAACAAAATTTGCCGAGTTAAAAAACACAGACACAGCCTTCGATGAATACATACCCAAATTCAATAATATCAAGCAACAGTTATACAACTCTCGAAAGAAAGCCTTAAATGTAGAAAAGACACAGTTTCGTAATCCAGCTGAAGTCATTATACCTGAGATTTTTCAAAAATATCTATTAGTTGATTACTGTGAGAACGACAACAGAATTATAGTATTCGTATCAGCACAGGCTTTAAAACACATCAAAAATATACAACACTACTTCGGGGATGGTACATTTGATTGTTGTCCAGGTCCATTTTACCAAATATTTACCATTCATGGAGATATGGGAAGTGATGCACAAGCAACCAATATTGTGCCTATATTTTATGTGCTACTAGTTAATAAAGAAAAAAGTACATATGAAGTCATGTTTAAAAAAATTAAAGAAGCTGTGCCGGACTTCAGCCCCATGAAATTCACTGTAGATTTTGAATTAGCTACAATGCTGGCAATAAAAGAGGTATTGCCAGCGGTCACAATACATGGCTGTAATGTTCACTTCCAAAGAGCCATTTACAGAAAAGCGAAGTCTTTAGGTTTATTGGCACACGAAGAAACAACATTGTATGTGAAACTGTGCACCTGTCTAGCATTTCTTCCTAAAGAAGATATAGAGGATGGTTGGCTTTCCGTAATGGAAAACAGGTAATTTTAATTTTCATTTTATTTTAAAGTTTTAACAGCTCATAGATTGTTTTTATAAGTACGCAAAAATAAAAATAATGCTTAGGTATATACGACATGTCATATATATCATAATTTTTGTTTTCAGTATTCCCGATGAAAAAGTCACCCAATTCAACGATTATTTCGTTGAACAATGGCTTGAGCCTCCGGGGATGATCTCAAAGTGGTGTTGCTATAAAGAACGACATAGAACCACAAATTTAGTGGAGGCCTGGAATCAACGGCTTCAGTGCTATCTGGGCCGAAAACCATCATTATTATCGTTTTTGGAAATTATAACAACTGATATTTCTACGTATAGCACAGGTCAAGTGAGGTAAAATGCTGATTACTTACATAACGCTTAATATATCAGTAATTCATTTTTTTTACTCTTAGTAAATAATCTTTATCTTATACTTTCAGATTACGAAGAAATGACAGTCCTATATGTAAAAGGAAAAAATCTTCAATAATCAATGACAAACTCATTGCTAAGCTGACAGACAAATATGAAAAGAAACAAATTACAATTATGGAGTTTTTGGAACAAATCCGTCCGTATGTGCAAGTCAAGCAAAAATAATCACCTACTTACTTAGCTTAAAAATAATGATTTTGCATGTTTATTGTTACATAATTACTACATTTTAATTTTATATCTATATCAATGTTGTAACCTCCATAGTCACTGCATATAAATGACTTAAATTACATAATTTAATTACAAAGTTCAAATCATCCTAATATTTTTACTATGTTTTTCTTCTTTTGTTACTTTTGTTATCTGTGATTTTAAATGTTAATTGTTTTTATTATATTTTAGTGTTTGAACATTCTGTTACCAATCTTCTAAATATTTAAGTAGATGCCTACCTATATACTTAGTACGTAAATAGTATATAAGTACTTAAAATAATCCTAATTTTAAACTGTGATTTTTAATTTCGTATCTGTGATTTTGCATGTTATTGTTGCTTTATTTTAATGTTTGGTTTTATTTGTTATCAAAGTTGTATTTACGTAGATACCTATTATTATTTATTAGACATTTAATTTAATTTTTATTACATATTAAGTACCTACGTATTACCTATTATTACCCATTAGTACCTATTATTAGATAAGCAAACGTTTGTTACACCGACATTGTTAATAAAGATTTATAATAATAAACTATGATTTTGATTTTAATAATGAACCATGACTTAGACATTTTTTATAATAGGTTACACTTTGCTATCTGACTGTACTTTTGATAAAAATATTTAACTAATAAATATTATAGTACTAAAACGAAATCGGGGGCTTCCACCACGGGGGCAAAACACACTGGGGGCGTAACCTACGGACCCAAAAAAATAAACACTCTTTAAAAAAACCATTGATATAAAAACTAAAGATATGGTCGTCCGAACATTTGCTCGACGCGTTCGCCATACAGAGAATTGGTGTAGTCTGCTCGTTAACGTAACCTTGTATAAGCGGCATGGCATTTTCGAGGTTTATAGAACATAAATAAAGCTTTTAATAAAATTTACGATCGCACCCGAAGAGAGCCGATCGTGGACTAGTTCACTTCGGCTTAGGAAAGACCTTATTGGGACCACGTTTGTGGCGTCATTTTAACATGCCGTCCGCCCAGTCCTTACGCAGTAATATATAAGTCAATGAAAAAAACACACAAAACGGGACACTCGGGGAATTTCGCAGGCTTCCTTGGTGCTTCCACCATTAAACCACCACCACCACCACCATTTAACACTTGAATAACTTCACGGCGTTAACCATTGACGGTATTAGTTTGAATATTCATGTTATTGACGAGAAGTCGGTTTTGTTTCATTGCTCATTAAGTCATGTGGAAATAATTATGTGGGTGTTAATAGGTTGAGATGGTAAAATAAGTTATAACAAGAGGTAATAACGTAAAATCCCCGAAGGGTTAGGCAGAGGTGTACCTATTAGTACACCCACATTTCGCCAGTTATGTTTAAGTCCCAAGTAATAGGAGCGAGTCTATTCCCATCAACCGGGCACAAATCCAGACTCCGTGGCTGTTACTGATAAATTCCTGATGGAAAAAGCCAATAACACTTTGCCCGACCCGGGAATCGAACCCAGGACCTCATGCTCAGCAGTCGCACTTGCGACCAACGAGGCAGTTCAAGAGGTAATATTATAGTACAATTTTACTATCTGCTATCCTGCATGACTGAGGGTAAAGTCACCACAAAGTACTGCAGTTTTCGGCTCCATAAAATCCTGGCCTGCGGCTCCGTTGTAAATTACACCTCGAATGCAATAATAAACTTTCACCACTTATATCAAAATGTACATTTTTTTCATTCTTTCAATTTGCAAGTTTAGATGGGAGAAGTTTAAACTCCTAAGGATAAAATTATAAACGGCTGTAACGGGTTGGAAATGGCTCATACCCGTATAAATAAAGCCCAGAAGTAAGGAGGCGAAATAAAGCACAGCACTACTTTTCTTATTGTTCGTTATATTTTTCTTAACCCACTCGTTTAAATCAAAGTTCAACTGCCGTCCAATTCTACAGCTCAAAACAGAATGCTAGGACATGAAAAACTTTTAACGTTCAACCAAAATCCAACTGTCATGAAATTGTCACAGATAAAATACAGGGTGTAAATCAACCCATCACACAGCCGTCCACCAAGCATTCTGTACATCAAACTAAGTACCCCTGCGCAAAAATGTTTGCTGGGAAAAGACTTTTTTTTTGTATGGTCAAAAATCACATTTTACGGTATAACTCAAAGTAGCACTCTTAAAACATTGTGCTAGTGGATGTTTTGAATAGTAAATGGGTCATGGAGCTAATTTAAGTAAAGTTTTAACCTGAAAAACTAGTATTTACAAAAACAGCTGTGAAAAATTTGGAAGTTTGACCCCCAATATCTCCGTAACTAGGGGGTTCCCAGGTATGGTCTAGAACAAAGAAATGGTCGCAGTGGTGGGGAGAACAAGTGCCCTTTGTTTGCGTTAAGGGTACTTTTACACCCTATATACCTAATACTTTTGATCAATTGAGCAACTATTAATACTAAATGCAAAATAACTAAAATATAACACCCGTTTGCTTTAAAAGTAGGTTACAAAAAAATGCCGAGTAACATTTTTATTTAATTTCCGTAAGGTTTTTATTTAATTTCCGTTACTGAAAAATCTTGTCAGTCAATACACGTTTTTTTCTCCTTCAAAAGAAAGATAATGCAGTATAAAAGCAAGAGTTGGCCTTATTATTACAAATGAATGTATTATCCGGTCTAATCCGGTTATATCCCTGTACAATTGTTCAGATGTTCTCCATTGATGCTTTATATAGACCTTCAAAGATCTTTAAATAGATTTGGACGACAATGCTCAGGCTATTTTAAACCTTATTGTGTGAATGCATAAAGGAATATTTCCGAAAATAGACCAGTTGTTAGAAACACGATAAAGGACTTTCTGACGTTGGCCTCGTAGCATGACATTTTGAGCAAGTGTCTTCGTATAACAAAGGTAGACATCATCTTACTGAATAGAATTTTGAAAAATACCTTTATAGGGCAAAATTCAGGAGATGAAAGTTTGCATAGATTTTCGTAAATTTCTTTGAAAAAATCCATAATAATATGACTCTTCTTATTCTTTATGAAACAGTAATGGGCACACGATATCTTAAGGCGTGATAGCCTGCTGCGGGTTGTTCGCACGAGATACCGCGGCCTCGACATGAAGGGCTAAGAAGGAACATGGGTGGTTTTTAGTCAGTAGAAGTCTGACACTCCCTTTCGCTCTGCCCAGAGCGGGAGGGGTTATTTAATGATTTCCCACCCCCGAAAAAAAAAGGCGTGGTAGCCTAGTTGTGTGACGGTCTGACTGCCAATTTAAAGGTCCCGAGTTCAAACCCAAGCCACGCACCTCGAATTTTTCGGATTTATATGCGTATTGTATATTTAGCACTTGCTTCGGTAAAGGAAAATATCGTGAGGTAATCAGCATGCCTGAAAGATATTTCTTAGAGGTATGTAAAGCTAAGACAGAGGCCGAAGAGTGGCACAAAAACTTTAACAACCACACGATAAAGAAAGAAAGAATAAGTTATACTAAGACCTTTTTGTTATCTCCAGAATAATGAAAAGTGACATTTAATTTTGGGTTCTGAATAGGGTAGTTAACAAACAAAAAATTCAAAATTTCAGTGATGTTTCGGAAAGACTACTCCAAATTAATATGCATTCGGCCATCACCATAATTCGTTACTGCTGTTTCGGACCTAAATTAACATATTTCCTTCGTGCTTCCCCTTTATGGAGACACACTCACCTTTTGGACAGAATGGATCAAATTATCAGACATACTTTAACATCTATTTTAAATGTGGCATTGGATGACCGAGCTTGGGCACAAGCTACTCTTCCCATACGCATGGGAGGACTCGGCGTCCGCAAAATTTCCAGTTTAAGCTTACCGGCTTTCATATCCTCGGTCCACGGCACTGAGAAGTTAATCAGGAATATCCTGGCTTCCACACTGATTAATTTTGATGTGCCGTGCTTCTCTGAGGCTATCGAGGCTTGGAAACTCGCTTGCCCAAACACTGAAGCACCCGACCATCCGTTTTCCCAGAGACGGTGGGATGAGCCGCTTTGCAGAGTAGTTCAAAACAATTTAGTGAACACGTCTGCTACTACTGCTGAGCGTGCGCGCCTGCTGGCTGTGGGTGAATGGGAGTCGGGTCTTTGGCTTCACACACTGCCGTCGTCGAACATAGGCACTTTGTTCGACGACACGACCTTCCGCCTCGCTGCTTCTTTGCGTCTTAGTGTCGCCTGCTGTTCTCCTCATCGCTGTCAATGTGGTGAAGCTGTCAACAGCCTCGGTCACCACGGCCTGTCATGCAGCCGTAGTGCTGGCCGTTTTGCGCGGCACGCGAACTTAAACGACATCATCCGACGTGCTCTTGTCGCCGTCGGCGTGCCAGCTGTTTTAGAACCCAATGGCTTGGCACACGACGATGGCAAGAGACCGGACGGCATGTCTTTATTTCCTTGGAAGATGGGTAGGCCTTTAGTGTGGGACGCAACATGTGTCGATACTCTTGCGCCATCACATCTTCCAAGTTCTTCGTGCTGCGCAGGTGGTGCCGCTGCGGCTGCAGAGAACCTCAAGTGGCGTAAATATAGTAACCTTTGTGGAAACTATATTTTCGAGCCGTTTGGGGTTGAAACTCTGGGGCCGTGGGGTCCGAGTGCTCATAGCCTGTTTAAGGAAATTTCTAAACGCTTAGTTGACGCTTCTCGTGACCCAAGGGCTGGCTTTTATCTTGGCCAGAGGCTAAGTATTGCCATACAACGTGGGAATGCCGCCAGTCTTTTGGGCACATTACCGGCTGACAGCGTTGAGGAGCAGTTTTTTGATGCCCTTTTATAGTTTATTGTTAGTTTATTTATTAGTTTTTAAGTAATGTACATAGTTAGTTAATATTAGTCCGTCATATATAGATCCGACCCGGGTCCGTTGTATATAGATTTTCAAAAAATATTGGACACGTATTTTTTCTTTTTTCACGTAAACAAACAATGAAGACGATACAGTGCTTTGAAAACTCGTGTGACGTCATTCTAAGACATTATTATAACATTTTTTACCGGTGAGTGACGTCACAACCCCCCACTCAAATCTTTGACGAGTTTTATCTTCGTCATTTTTTATTGATTTGATAAAACAAAAAATATGTATCCAATATTTTTTGATAATCTAACAGACGGACTAATTAGAATCATATTTTTTAAGTCACTAAACATCCCTATTGTGCAATATTTTCCCATAATTTTAATCATTTCGATACATAAATTAAAGCTGCCAAGTTTCCTAGAACACTACGTAATATTACGGTACAAGTTACGAGTATATTGCCTTTGCTCTTTGTATCAGTATTGTTTTAATTAAATGAGTTCCAAGTAATTTAGGTATTAAATGTTCTGTGTATCGCTCTTCATGTCTTTGACTGCACTGTGTTTGTCGTACATTCCTGGAATTACATAACTTTACACCAGATTCCACAACAAGTGAAGCAGAAAGTACACATTTCTTTTTTTATGGAGGATGGGAAATCATCATATGACTCCTCCCGCTCTGGGCAAAGCGGAATGGAGTGTCAGACCTCTACTGACTAAAAACCACCCATGTTCTTTCTTAGCCCTTTGTGTCCGAGGACGCGGTATCTTTTTCGGCGCTCGTGGAACACGAACGCGCCGTCAACACGGCCTGTTGTCGTCGTAAGACGGACGGACGGTGAGCTAGCCCATTCACGCGACCGCCGAAGCCCGGAGTGTCTCCCACGCCGTCGACGGCGGGAACAAGAGGTTCTCCACCTCTCACGTTCCGCCACCTCCTTCGCAGAAGGAGGCGATGGTACGGGAGTCCCAATCCCTATCGCGTACGGCCCTGTCGCCGCCGCCAATCGCTACGAGAAAGAGTACACCTGTCTGTAAAGGCACTGTAATTGTCCATTCCAAAGCGTAGATCTCTATGGAGAAGAATGGGCAAGAAACTCCATGGACACTCTTCTAAATCAAAATATTATTGCAAAATTATGTAACATCATTCATGCTGAGATTATACATATATGTGAGAACGATGACACTGAACATCTTTGGCAGTCAATATTCCATACAACCTACAGAGAAATTGGAAATAAAAATCTCTTTCCAAAATAATACAGAAACAGAGGTCATTGATACTTCATTTCGTTCGCCGACATATTGGACGGCAATCAATTTGTTAGATTTATTGTTTTGTATCGAGGGTGTGAAGGTATCCATTACCCGTGGTACGGTGACGTCACTGCGTTGTTACAGCCTGAAACTATATTAGAGTTTGTGTTGTTGATGTTGCTTTCAGTTTAAAATAGAAATAGCTCACTTATTATATTTACATCAATCACACCAACTTTGCTCTATACTTCTTAAAATAACCTGTAGGCTTTTTACTAAGCTGCTCTACGGGACCCGGTAATGTGTCTTAGCACTCGGTTATGACGTACATGGTCAAGTAATACGCCTCAGCGACACAACACGAGACACTGCGACGCGACGGTTCTCACGTGTCGCGTGAGGAAACAGCTGAAAATCGCTTGTCGCAAGTCGGACGGCGTTGCACCTTTCTGATAATGTAGGTCATCATCATCATTTCAGCCATAAAACGTCCACTGCTGTACAAAGGCCTCCCCCAGAAGGGGGGGATTTGGCATAATCGCCACGCTTGGCAGGCGGGTTGGCAATCGCAGTATGGTTGTTATAAAGGCACAGAGAATGCTGCTGCCCATTCTCTGGTAAGTCCCTTAGTCGCCTCTTACGACACCCACGGGAAGATATGAGATGGTGCTATTCCTTACGTCCGACACCATATGGGCAATAACAAATAGCCTAAAGGGAATAAAACTCGAAACAAAGTCCAGCATAGTAAAATGTTGTTTGGACCAATAGGAGAAGAAAGACCTATCAGTCTAGAACGAAGCTCTTTTAAAAGCAATCGATAGTATGGCTGCCGTTTGCAAGACAAATGCGAGCTATCGATCTCCAGTTATAAAAAACCGGCCAAGAGCGTGTCGGGCCACGCTCAGTGTAGGGTTCCGTAGATAATAAAATATTATGTAAACGAAGTTAAAAAAAAAATACGGGCAAATGAAACTTGACCTCTGGATTGTATAGGCGCTCATACGATTCAGGGACCAAATTATATTGGTTAACTGCAGTTTCCATCTGTTGTTTCCATCCAAGTTCAAAATAATTTTCCTAGAAAGTCCTTATAAAGTTCTACTTTTCAGATTTTTTTCGTATTTTCTAAACTTATGGTTCAAAAGTTAGAGGGGGGGGGACGCTTTGTTTTTTACTTTTGGAGCGATTATTTCCGAAATTATTGACATTATCAAAAAATGATTTTAGTAAACCCCTATTCATTTTTAAATACCTTTCCAACAATATATCACACATTAGGGTTAAAATTAAAAAAAAAAACACTTCCCACTTTACATATAGGGGGGCTACCCTAATAAAACATTTTTTTCCAATTTTTATTTTAGCACTTTGTCGGCGTGATTGATACACATATTGGTCCCAAATTTCAGCTTTCTAGTGCTAACGGTCACAGAGATTAAGCGAGGACGGACAGACAGACAGACATGGCGAAACTATAAGGGTTCCTAGTTGACTACGGAACCCTAAAAACAGAAGCAGAAGCAGAAATAACCGTGGTTTTCAGAGTTCCGGACTAAAACGGTCCCAACAGGACTCTTATAATTACTAAGGCTACGCTGTGTGACCGTGTCACAGGGTAACAATTAAATCGAGTTACAAATCAAAGGTTTTTCATCGAACTATTTGTGACCAACTCGCATTAGTCCACTATTTTGAATTTGACTGTTTTGGACAGTATTTTTTGAAGTAGTTGGAGGTGCGGGATAAAATGTGCATGTTTCTAATTTTCTTTAGTTTGTGAAAGGACCAATCCGGTTTCCTCACGAATGTTTTGTTCCACCATTTTTAACAGCAGTGCATGGTGTTGTATAAATTAAACAAAGCCCTGGCCCTAGGATATTTAATTCGAACCCGTGCATCTATATGCACTGCTGTGCACATACATGATACAACCTGATCAAACAAATAGTCTGGTTACTGGTACATACCGTACCAGTACCCAGAATCATTCTGTTTAGTGAAATTATTTTAATCTATATCTTCTATCTATCTATCTATATCTATATCTATATACATATAATAAATCTGTAGAAAAATCTTTTTTGTACATCGAAAATATTTTTAAAAAAATTGTCATTGTATTAAAGTATAACCAACAGAACACATTTCCAGCATTTTTGGAATTTTTGTCTGTTTGTCTGTTTATCTGTTTGTCTGTTTGTCTGTTTCGATGACTAAGTATCACGTCAAATTTACGAAACGAATGTAGATAACTTTTATACATAAATATTGTGCGTAACTTGGGCTATTACTTAGTCTTTGTTTCATCGTAATCGGTGCTCTCTATCAAAAGATATATGCATTTATAGTTTTCAAGAAGAACTTATCATTATGGTCAAGAATGAGACAAGCAACGACATCTTTTGAACGAATATGGTACTTATTAATAAAATACCTTCACAAGATAACTTTAAATAAGTAATGATAGCAAAAGGTACGTAGATATTAGTCTAAATGACGCTGTTTTCAAAATCTACATAGCCTAAACCCTATAGCGTGTTTGATCGCTCTTTTTTAGCAGTTTATCTTCGTCTTCGACAGATGGCGTTATTCATTTGATGTCATTTTCTAAACCGCGGTGTTATTAAATAAACATAATTATGTTTCATGAATAGTCAACAAATAAAGATTTACCAATTACACAGTATAAAAATACTATTTTTTTTAAACCAAATTAAAATTGGATTAAACCCATGGCATATTTTGTTTGTACCGTGTGGGAATCGAACCTGCGACATGCAGTGCTACTGTTAATCGTCCAGCCACTGCACCAAACATGTCTTTATATAGATGTGGTGTGTTGTTAGCCCTATGTGTCGAGGCCGCGGTATTTCTTTCGAACAACCCGCAGCCCCGACGGGCGTCGGTCCTTGGGAGCCCCTTCAATGTTGCTGATATCCCTTTGAGACGCGCGTGGAACACGAACGCGCCTCCATCGTCATAGGACTGACGAACGATTAACTAGCCCGTTACTCACCGTTCACAGGCCCGCGCCTACGGTGGCCGGAAGCCATCACGTGGCCCCCGATGCCCGGAGCGTCTCCCGCGGCGCCTGGGAAGAGGGGTTGTGTCCCTCTTACGTTCACCTCTTTCGCTAGCATTACTGCTTCGCAGAAGGAGGTGACGGCGTTCCATTTCAGATTCGATGTCCCAGACTCGGTACAGGTACCTCTCGAAACAGCCTCTAATCCCCCCTTTTTTGTGGTTCGTAAATTATCAAATGACTCATCCCGCTCTGGGCGAAGCGGAAGAAAGTGTCAGACTTCTACTGACTAAAAACCACCCACGTTTCTTCTTAGCTCTTTGTGTTTCGGGGCCGTGGTATCTCTTGCGGACAACCGTCAGCCCCGGCAGACGACGGCAGCAACAATTAAGGGGCCCCAAAGGACCCCTTAATTGTTGCTGACATATCTTTGAGGCGCGCGTGGAACACGAACGCGCCAACGACAGTACCTGTCGACTATAATGTACCTGTTTCAAATTTCTTCAAGATCCGTTCGGCCGTTCTGACGTGGTTGATTAACAAACACCCATCCATCTAAACTTTAGTATTAGACATAGTCAGTACTTGGCATTACCCTCTTCTTATTTTCTACAGCGGCAGTAGGTTAACGCAGGGCAATGATTTAACGTACTTTTATCTAAGCGACGCATTGTAGTTTCCGACAAGCACGCGAACGAAGTCGCGGGCACAGCTAGTAGCATCATAAAATTGTCGAATAGCAAATACGTGCGTTTTTCTGGACAATACTTTCACGATCTTTATGTAAAACAGACCGTTTCAAAACGGTAAAAAAACACCTGAATTTACAAGCTAAACAATTCAAATTTTAAGCCAAAAACGCAAGCAGCAACCACTGCAAATGCAACGGGGAAGTGGCATTTAAAATTCAGATTCAGAAGCGTCCATTTCGCCTGTTGAATTCAAAGCGCCCTATATCCCCGGATCCCCCCCATTTATAGTGGAGAGAGAATGTGTTTTCCCTGCGAATGAAAACACACACTGTTTGAAATTTCCCTCGGGTGATGTAGGAGAAGACGGTGTCATATCTAGAAAATAGTGGTTAGCTTCTGTTTGGTGTGATTGTTGCTTGACAGTAAAATTTAGTTTGTAAGAGGAGAATCCGATTCAGGGTTTATTATTAAAATAACTATGTACATAAATTAATTAAAAACTATTAAATAAACTAACAAGAAACTATTAAAAGGCATCAAAATTAAAACGCTGTCAGCCGGTAATGTGCCCAAAAGACTGGCGGCATTGCCACGTTGTATGGCAACACTTAGACTCTGGCCAAGATAAAAGCCAGCCCTTGGGTCACGAGAAGCGTCAACTAAGTGTTTTGAAATTTGAAACTCGGACCCCACGGCCCTAGAGTTTCAACCCCAAACGGCTCGATGAGATGAGAATACCATAGTTCACATGACTTTTTTCTTAGCAAATCATCTAGGTTGTATTTTTTTGTATTAAAAAGCACACTGGGATTTGAACATAACTGGCGAAATGTGGGTCCACTTTTAGTTACACCTCTGCCAAACCCTTCACGAATCAGGCTTGATGTTAGGTGTTATGTAATAAGAACACCAACTTTCAGCATTTGGCTAAAATTGTATCCTGGAAAAGTGTAACTACCAAGCTTGTTGTTCTTGTTTTAATTTGTACTAACAATGTAAAGTTAAACTTTTCTCCTGCGTTCCTCGTTTAGGTTATTCGGGTTTGTCACAACAGACAATCCATTTATAATTTATTTGGTTTATACTCACTTTCCGCACATTAATCCTTAGATTCTTTATCTGTCCACTATAGTTATATTCCACACAGGCCGTTTATTGCAGGCGTTAAAACAAAATAACAGTTTTATTACAGTCTTCTACTGAGTTCCCAATAAAACAACACAAGTTCTATAGACATAACATACAACGTCAAATATTTGACGGCAGCCATTTTTGATTTAAATTCAGGCGCCGCGCCATAAGCGCGTTGTCCGCTGAATTTGAAAATACGCTTGTATTTGCGGCTTCAGTACCTGTGCCCGCTCTACAGAATATTGTAGTGAAGCTTATGTAGATATCGGCTGCACTGTAATACTGTTATTGTGAAAATTAAACCGTTACTTTGAGGATTTTGTGACTGCATGCAGCAGAAAACTAAGAACAGGACGTAGAAATTAAATGACATTATAATTATAGAAACAGGATATGGCAATCGCCTTACACGTCGTATTTTTAACATAAGTTCGATGAAGTTTGTGCTCTAAATAATACTGCCATTCGGGTTGTTCTGTGAATGGGTGACCACTACATAGGTTACCAAATTTCCTCCGTGCCTCGGAATGTACGTTAAACTGTTGGTCTCGGATGCCATATACCAAGCATTCTGTAAATCAAACTAAGTAAACGACGCTAATAGGAAACGACTTTTTTTTTGGGTCAAAAATCACATTTTACGGTAAAACTCAATGAAGCACTGTTAAAACATTGTGCAAGGTGCATCATGGAGGTAATTTAAGTAAAGTTATAACATGAAAAACTAGTATTTACACAAACAGCAGTGAAGAATTTGGAACTTTGACCTCCAATATCTCCGTAACTAGGAGGTTCCCAACAAAAATATGATCGCTGTGATGTGGAGAGTAAGTGCCCTTTATTTGCGCTTTACGTTAAGGGTACTTTTACACCCCTACATATCTTTGGTAGTTGTTGTAGGTAGTCAGTGACCTGAATGAAAGTATAACAACCAGTCTTACCAAAGGGTATCGTATTACCTAGTATAAACTGGGTTGCAGAGGTCAGATTGGCAGTCGCTCCATGTAAAATACTGGGATTCAGCTGCATCCGGTTAGACTGGAAGCCGACCCTAACATAGTTGGGAAAAGGCTAGGCAGATGATGATGATTGAGCCATCATTTCTTCGTTACGTAAACCAACTCATGGGTAGACATTTTTTTTTAAACGTTGCCCCACACTAGGAATTTCTCCTGTATCATGGGTGCGTTTACAAACATTTAAACTCACATACACACACCTAGACCCGGAACAACTATCTGTAGGCAATACAAATATTTGTTCCGTGCGGGGATCGAACCCGCGACACGCAGCGAAGCAGTCTAATCGCTCAGCCACTGCCCAAACATGTCGTCAATAAAAAATATTAATTCTATTCTGCAGTTAAAAGTAAAAAAGTTATATTTTGAAATGACAAATAAACACAAAATGCGATAAGCGAGTATGTTGACGCGAGATTTGGGAACAGATTAAATTGAAAAGGTTTTTAGAAGCCCGAGACCCCGAGGTCGAGCGCTCACTTTATGTCGTGTTTTGGAAAATGCGGTCAACCATTTACGGAAGTATTCGGTCTTATCGCTAAGTCTGCCTTTTATGAAGTCAACTATTCATAGTTGACTTCATAAAAGGCCTTGCAAACTGTTATTTTATACTCGGTTTCTGTGCTATCTTTTCACCTATAATCTTTTATTACTAACACATATTATGGACAGGTGCGTAGTACTCGTAACCGGCGTGCGTGTATGACCAAATGTATGAATGTGGACGAAGCAAAAGGAGTATGTAAGGATCGTAGCAAATGGCGTTCTGTGGTGTCTGCCTACCCCCATGGGAAATATATGTGTGTGTACATATTATGGATTCTGTCCGAATAATAAATGGTTAATAAATATATTTACTCGAGGGTATTCATCATCTGCCTAGTCTTTTCCCAACTATGTTGGGGTCGGCTTCCAGTCTAACCAGATGCAGCTGAATACCAGTATTTTACATGGAGCGACTGCCTATCTGACCTCCACAACCCAGTTAATACTAGGTAATACGATACTCTTTGGTTAGACTGGATGTCAGAATTGCAGGTCACTGACTACCTGTAACGACTGCCAAAGATCTATATATGGCAGCCGGGACCAACAGCTTAACGTGCTTTTCGAGGCACGGAGGAAACTCGGTATCCACAGACCGACCTAAGCAAACACAGCTTTACCTAAAGATCGACCCGAGTGGCAGTTCTTATTAAGCCACGAGCTCCTCCTTACTCGAGGGTATTATTGGTGCGATATCTTAGAGAGTGGTATCGTATTGCGTTTTTGAAGTAACTATACTTAAAAAAGAATACTGATTAAATTATCATTAAAGTTTCCAATAAAATTTCAGTCTTCTACATTGTCTTCATCATCATCTCCTGTCCTTATCGCATGTCTTGTTCTTCCGTATTTCTCTATAACTCTATCATATCAGCAGTTCTAGCCATATCATCTATCACACAGTCCATCCATCGTTTATTTCTTCCTCTAGGTACTCTTATAGCCATCCCATTCACACTTGAACATTGTATCCACGTCAAATCGAAATAATTCCACAAAATGATGTTATGGCCGCTCGAAACGAAATTGTTTTTCATTTATAATCACGAAAGTTTATTTTTTAATAAAATTCGCAGATGCTGGTACAAGCGTTAATTTTTCCGGCCTGACCTAGTTTCAACTTGTATCCAAAGTATTTTCATATTCAATAGTAAAGTGTAATGCAGTAACTTTTTCGTAGAAAATATTTTGCAACTTCGCTGGTTCGATGGAATTTCAATAAAATAGCATAGCCTCGGGCTTGTACTTCTGAAAGAGGTAAGCAGATGTGTTTAATGTAGTGAGATGGACGATGTTGATGATTTTGGCAGTCATGTGTAAGTTTTTCTTTTATGAATTTCGCAGTAGCAACTCGGGGCTGGAGGAGCTCGTCACTCGGGCGGGTCTATCTTTAGATTAAGCCGCGCTTGCCTAGGTTGGTGTGTGGATGGGTGACCACAGACATATTGAGTTTCCTCCGTGCCTTGGAAAGCTCGAAAAAGTGTTGGTCCCGGCTGCCATAATTATATAGATCTTTGGCAGTCGTTACAGGTAGTCAGTGACCTGAAAGTTTGACAATCAATCTTACCAAGGGGTATCGTATTACCCAGTATTAACTGGGTTGTAGAGGTCAGATAGGCAGTCGCTCCATGTAAAATACTGGTATTCAGCTGTATCCAGTAAGACTGGAAGCCGACCCCAACATGGTTGGGAAAAGGCTAGGCAGAAGAAGAACCTGGGGCCAGAATTGTGTCTGATTACGATAGGCTCGGCATATGTCTTGGGACTTACCTAATTGGAGAAGTGTCAACTTAGACAGTTATGAACAGTATACTTCTGCTTAAATTATCTGGGATTACAGGCGTGATGTTTATGTGGAAGCCTTTTTTTGTGGAGTTTGCGAAATCATCAAATACCTCCTCCCGCTCTGGGCAGAGCGGTAGGGAGTGTCAGACTTCTACTGACTAAAAAGCACCCACGTTCCTTCTTAGTTTTTTGAGTCGAGGCCGCGGTATCTATTTCGAACAACCTGCAGCCCTGACGGGACCCGCACCCCTGACGGGACCCGAAGCCCCGACAGGTTTATGTGAAAGCCTTAGAAAACTAGAATTTATCTTACCTACTGTTATACCATGAACCGGACAAAAATCCAAACACTCCGACCACAGAAATTGAATTTATATCGAAACGGTTTGACAAATAATGTACGTATAATACTTTCAATAACTAAACCAGCATGTACTCGTAGTTCACCTGAAGTTGACATAACAGACCGTGGCGCTATTTATTGCCGTGACCTCATTCCGAAATACGCCGTTCCCAGAACCGGGTGCCAGTGTGCCTTACTAGTAGGTATTGGGTTCAGAGGTGTGGTGGACGAGAAGCCTTTCGCCAGCAATGGCACTCCACTGCCATCACCCAATATCACTATATAGGCTGGTGAAGGTGAGGTAACCCACCAGTAGGTGGGTATAATGGCAAGAGGAATATCTGTTATTTTAACAACCATATAATATTTTTTTTTCTTTTAAAAAAACGTTGCCCCACACTAGGAATTTCTCCTGTATCGTGGGTGCGTTCACAAACATTTAAAGTCACATTCACAAATACCCAGAACCGAAACAAGTATCTGCAGGCCATACAAATATTTGTTCTCTGCGGGGATCTGCAGCAGTCCAATCGCTTAGCAACTGCGCCAACCGTGCCGTCAAATATAACATACTATTCAAGGTGATGAACACAAATTTTGATGGATGGAGATCCCAGGGTAAGACCAAGGAAACGATGAATCCCCGTCGAGGTTGCGGGTTGTTCGAAAGAGAACATGGGTGGTTTTTAGCAAGTAGAATTCTGATACTCCCTACCTCTCTGCCCAGAGCGAGAGGAGTCATTTGATGATTTCCCACCCACCCAAAAAAAAAAAGGAATGGATTGTGTGAGGAATGATTTGATAGAAAAACGAGTACCTACATTAAAAGCACCATAAATAAACGAAAGGTAATTTATTACCAGATAGTTACCTAGATGCCCTAAAGTCTGACAACCAGTCTTACCAAGGGCTATCGTATTACCCAGTAACTCTTACTAAGCTGTGGCGGTCAGATTGAGCATACAAGCTTTCGCTCCATGTAAATGAAGTCGGTTAAATACTGGTAATCAGCTGCAAACGGTTCGATTAAAAACCAACCCTGACACAGTAATAAAAACTTGAGAGGTGTCAAGGAACACCCGGATGGAACGAAGTTATTGTTATTATTTTTTATTATGTAAAAAAAAAAAAAAGAAAAAAAAAAAAAAAATAGAAATTAAAATATCTGGCTTGCTTTCTATAAGAGAGAGAGAGACAGACAGAGAAACATGTGACGCCGCACAGCTTACAATAGCTTACTATAGCAAAAAGTGTCGTGACAACTTTTCGTAAGAATTTTTTCCGTCTAGCCCCCTTTCACAACTCGCGATAAGGAACTTCGTTCCAATCGTTCCAAAAGGTTGGGTTATGTGTCATACTACGTTACTTAAACCCCCACGTTATATTCATTGCAATTTTATACCACAAATATCCGTTTCCAAACACTACTTTAAAACAAAGGCAGCAAACAGAAAACTACCGTAATTTATATCTAACACAAGTTGGGGGTAATCGGGGTCACACATCGTTTAAGCGCTGGTTGGGGGTGAATATATCGCTTAGGAGCTAGGCAGAGCGCCAGTTCTCCCCGCCTACGATCATTAAGCAGCTGATGCCCTAAAGTTTGTGCGCGAAACATGCAGTTTGGGACGAGCTACTAATTGTTTAAAATTGTTTGGCTGTATTGGGGGTAATGCACTTTTAAAATGGGGGCTTTGGGTCGTGTTTGTTAGGTTCTGTGAAATCGAGAATTAAAAAAACGATTTTAGCTTAACAAAATTGAAACGGGAATTTTAAATTCGGATGTAATTGGGGATCCTTTGGCCGTTAAATTAAAATGGAATTCGGCTGTTCTGTTTGAATAATAAGTTCGATTGACCTTACCTTGCTTTCACAATACGAAAATAGGAATTTCAATGAACTGACAAAAATTGGATGAAAATATAGAACATGCAAAAGTGGATAAAATTACTAAGCCAATTACACCAGCTTCATTAAAAGAAACCAGCGTCTTTAATGAGACAAGAAACGGCATAAAGAATGCTTTGTTACGACTGAGGTTTTCAAGCTCATTAAGTTATTACTGTGGCCATTTTTCCGAGAACATAACTACTTGCAATAAGCCAGGTCTAATGATAAAGCTCACTCGTAAAGTTCTTTCAGCGCTATATTTTGTATTAATATTGTATTAATTACTGATAACAATGGTGACCCTTGAATTCATCATCTTCCTAACTGTGATGGAATCGGCTTCTAGTTTAGACGGATCTAGCTGAATACCAGAATTTAATATGGAGAGACTGTCTATCTGACTACGAGAGATCACAACTAAGTTGCTGACAACCCTAATATTTGTGCCCCAGCCATCAAATGGAATGGGGCACAAACCCCAGCTATCGGAACATTTATTGGAAATAATTATGCTTATCATCCGACGAGATCTTGTCACCGTCGTCGGCGTTCCGAACTGGCGATTAAAACCGTAGGGCTTAATAAGCGACGATGACAAAAGACTGGACACTATGACTTCGTTACCACGAAAGATAGCTAGGTCTTAAATGTATTTAATGCTTATACTTCTGCTAATATTTGTTACACAACACGAAACACCCCCAAAAAGCAATCTACTAAGCTCTGTAGGAAACAAAAAAATCAAATATCCTCTGAAGAAAACATTCTTCTATCCGTTCACTCAATTTACGTACAACAGTGAAGCAATCAATGACACAAAGGAAAGTGTTGCTCCAGTCGCGGACAACTAAATTATTCAACTGGTTATCGACAAGATTTGGGCCGACTGTCACACTTTAGACTGTGTTCACACTGTTGAAATAACACGACTTTTATTAGACAAGGCCAGTGAATGAAATCGAATGGGTAAGTAATGTTGATGTGGCTGTATTACTTCTATTTGACAGGTATTAATGTCAGTACTACCACCAAATGTATTACTGTGTTCCGATTTTAAGGCCCTGTGTAGTCCCGTCGGGGCTGCGGGTTGTTCGCAAGAGATACCGCGGCCTCGACATGAACGGCTAAGAAGGAACATGGGTGGTTTTTAGTCAGTAGAATTCTGACACTCCCTTTAGCTCTGCTCAAGAGCGGGAGGGGTTATTCGATGATTTTCCATCCGCCAAAAAAAAAATGGGCCCTGTGTAGTCACAGCTATCCTCCCCTCCCTTTGAGACTCCAAATATCATGAGACAAGGGCAGGAAGATGATGTAGGCACAGCTACATGACACGTTAAGGCTTTGCCTTGCACCATTCATGACGCTTACACTACGGACCATTGTCTATAGGTGGCATTGACCGTAAGCATGATTTTCTAGACCACGAATCCTTAGAGCCTGGTCTGCTAAAGAGTAACTAAGTCTTACATCGTCGGCCACATTGTGCCCTTGGCACCTCGCTCGTCGCCAAGCTTGTTCTCCCCACCACTGCAATCATTTTTTGTTCTAGACCATACCTGGGAACCTCCTAGTTACGGAGATATTGGGGGTCAAAGTTCCAAATTTTTCACAGCTGTTTTTGTAAATTCTAGTATTTCAGGTAATAACTTTACTTAAATTACCTCCATGACCCGTTTACTATTCAAAGCATCCACTAGCACAATGTTTTAAGAGTGCTTCTTACTGCTGAGTTTTACCGTAAAATGTGATTTTTGACCCCAAAAAAAAAGTCATTTCCCAGCAAAAATTTTGCGTTGAGGTACTTAGTTTGATGTACAGAATGCTTGGTTGACGGATGCGTGAAGGGTTTGTTTACACCCTGTATATTGATAGCTATAGAGGGAGTTAAAGGCTAAAGAAAATATGAATGGATTGTGTGAGGAATGATATGAAACAGAAAGTAGTCATTGATAGCGTGACGACTGACGAAAACCAGTTACAACGACCCGAAGTAGAATAAGACCTGAGCAGGAAGTAGATGCTGATTGGTGTTAGCCTGATGGAGTGCTGATAGCGTATACGTGGCACGGGTGAGGGAGCGGGCCATCCACCACCCGAGTTCAGTGCAAGTTGGTAGCTCTCACACGTCTTAGAATTGTAGGCTTATGACGATCTGGCGGCATATCATAATCATCTAGAAACTGTTTCCATAAATTTGGTATCACTAGCACAAAGGATGTTTTCAAATGTCCTAAGTATCCATAACATCACGACGATAATAATCAACAATTTTAATCACAATTCCATATGGTTTTTAATTTTTTCTTATATGTAAATATGTAGATTGTTTTTTTAAGAGGATAAATATCTGGAAGCAACTTTTTGAAACCTAAATTAAATATGCTTATGAATAAACCGTTATTAAAGTTATAGGCGTATCTACATAAGGGCAATACTAAATAACATCACGAAAGCATTACCTAAAAGGTTAAAAATAAACCTTTTCTTTAATCCGAAAATCCCCACATCAAAGGTAAAAGATTACTAAAAATATAACACCCTAAGTCTTTGTGAGAGTTGAAATATTTTTGCAGACATTTTCTCTTTCATAGCTCTGGAGATTTTAATGGCTACTAAGATTATCTAGGTTGAGTGACGGGAACTTGGATTTTAAAAATAAACTGAGTTTGTCTCAGAAGTTGGTGAAAAGGTTTTTTAATGTTTTAGTTCTTGTAAAGAGGGAATAAGAAGTGTTATTAGTTTATTACTTAGTAAACAGCCTTGTTGGTTGAGTAGTCGCAAGTGAACATGAGGTCATGGGTTCGATTACCGGGTCGGGCAAAATGATTTTGGGTTTTCCCATCAGGGACTTCTTTGTAGCAGTCACGGAATCTGGATTTGTGCCCAGTTAATGGAAATAGGCTAGTTCTGTATTATGGGACTTTAACATAGCTGGCGAAATGCATACACCTTTGCCTAAACGTTTGGATCGGGATTACAGATGTTACGATGTCATTTTATTACTTACTAACAAAAATCCAAACACCAAGTGGACCTTTTGACAATTTTTTTATTCACAGTTAGATAAATGCGGAATTTTCGAATGTTTAAAAAAAAAATATTTTCATTTCTATTTTGTGAGGAACACAATCTTCTTCTTACCGTGTGGGCAGTAAGGTCTAACGACCCCAAGCACCCTAGTGACAGAGTTTCTAAACCGCCTCAAGGGCCTCAGACATGGTTTGACATTAGCGTCGCCGCGTCGTCTAATCGTAACAGAGAAAACAAATGCGTCATAAAAGTTTTAGAGATTCCAAACGGTCCATTGCATTAACTCCTACCACATAAGATGTTCATTACATACCTTCAAAGAACATTTAAAAAAGAGGCAGATCTCATATCCACAGACACAACTTAACCTACAGCTCGCTGGCTCGGCGCGGGTGGCGGTCGGCTCGTAAATAGTGGCCAACCTACTTTCGTCCACTCCACATGAACAAAATATGAGCCCACCTTACTCAGACGTTTTTATATCTACTCACATTTTACTACTTTTTACTACCGCGTACTATCTTGTAAATATATTACTTGGTTACTTTGCGGTTCACAAAAAGAAAGGCCAGCTGTAAATCTGTATGTTTTCTCGTCCAGCTGACGAAGTATTCTTATTATGGATCCGTAGCCGAATGGCAAAAAAACGAAACCCTTATAAACTCGTCATTTCAGTCTGTCTGTCCGTCCGTATGTTCGTCTAACTTTTAAACTAAGAGAGTGAAAAATCTAAAATATATGTTGTAGACATTAATGAGCACTTTCAACCAAAATTGATTTTCAACGAGATATGGTTTGTAGTTTCTGAGATATAGCACATTTAAAAAACCACAAATATAACTTTGACATTCATACAAACACTATAAAAAACTAATTTATAACAAAATGTGTACTTTTAAGGCCGTTATTACAACAACACAAGTACAAAAAATAATACAAATTAAAGGGGAAGTTTCCAAAACCCAAAACCCAAATAGCTGATGCTGGCCTAACAGCTGGTAGGTTAAAATGGAACTGGGCTGGGCACATCTGCCATGTCGGAGGAGCAATGGGCAAAAGTTATCACTCAGTTGATACCACAGAGCAAGAAACGACAATGCGGCAGGCCAAAAAGGAGATGGCGGGATGAGCTGGAGTCTTACTCTAAGGATTGGTCTACTGCCGCACTATATCGCAAGAAGTGGAAGGAGGAAAGGGAGGTCTTTGCAGTGGGACAGTATAGGCTCATAATAATATTAATAAATAAAGGGGAAGCCTTACTATGATGGTACGGAACCCCTACATGTGCGAGTCCGACTCGCACTTGGCTAGTTTTTACAAATGCTTTGTAAATATTCTAAGGAATGACAAGTAAGTTTGGTGTAGTTCTTCAGAAAGGTTAGGTGCGTTATATTTTTTTTATTTTTGGGGAGTGGGAAATCATCAAATGACTCCTCCCGCTCTGGGCAGAGCGGAAGGGAGTTTCAGACTTCTACTGACTAAAAACCACTCATGTTCCTTCTTAGCCCTTTGTGTCGAGGCCGCGGTATCTCTTCCGAACAACCTAACAGGAGTGCATGTATGACCAGAACGACAATATGAACTTGGACGACACAAACAAGAAAGAGCAAGTGAAAGATTTCTCTACATTGCCACAAAAGTAATAACAGAATATTATAGCAGATAAAAGTCTTCACAAGTCACTGACTTGTGAACGACCACTATTATACCACATCACAAGGTTGTAAGCCGTGGTGGCCCAGTGGTGGCAACCTCGACTTACGAACATTGAGTCGTGGCTTCGAACCCAGTCTGGCGCAAAACTTTGTGTAATTCATTTCATCACCACTGCTGCCAAAACGGTGAAGGAAATATCGTGAGGACATCGGTATGTTTTATAACCAAAAAATTCGAAGCCTTGTTACATGGTGGATTATAGCCCATCCCTCTCTCTCTTAGAGAGGAGGCCTGAGTCCCAGCTGTGGGAACATTATAGGATGATGATGTTTGTTTATACAAGCTGCTGTAATGTTTTTTTAGAGAAATAAAAAAAGTGTAATGTCCTTCCTCAGATACAATCTATCTAGTTGCTGAATTTCATTTCTTTTTGGTCTGTCATATTCGTGAAAAGGTAACAAAGATTAAAACAGAGTCACTATTGCATTTACAATATTAGTATGGACATTGTATGGGCCAGTGTCGCCTGAAATAAATGATGTTCTGTTATTTTAACGTACATACATACATACATAAACTCACGCCCTTTTCCCATGGGGGTAGGCAGAAACCACAGAACGCCACTTGCTACGATCCTTACATACAAAGGCAAGGGAGGGGAGGGGGGGGTTATTTTAAGTTATAAATAAAATCCATCAAACTCGAACAAAGCCCAACCCAATTCAATAAATGAACAAACGAAAACCACTAGAAAAGGAAATGTGTGACTAATTGACATCATTGTCACAGTCCCGGAACAATTAATTTAATCCTCCATTCCCTAACTCGTACAATTTGAATGAGAAAGCCAACCCGAATTATACCTCGCATTTGTGAGGCTTCGGGTAGATTAGAATGGCTTAGATCCTTATTATCAGCATAGTAGCTTTTCACGTAATTTAGGATCGGTAAATGAAATGCCATCACTTTTTAACCGACTTCAAAAAGGAGGAAGTCCTCAATTCGTCGGCGACCTTTTTTTATTGTTTTCGCGCGTTGTGGAAGGGGGCTAGACGGAAAAAATTCTTACGAAAAGTTGTCACGACACTTTTTGCTATAGTAAGCTATTGTAAGCTGTGCGGCGTCGCATGTTTCTCTGTCTGTCTCTCTCTCTCTTATAGAAAGCAAGCCAGATATTTTCATTTCTACATTTCTTTTTTTTTTTTTTTTACATAATAAAAAATAATAACAATAACTTCGTTCCATCCGGGTGTTCCTTGACACCTCTCAAGTTTTATGTACTAGCGGACGTCACGCGGTTTCACCCGCGTAGTTCCCGTTCCCGTGGGAATACAGGGATAAAAAGTAGCCTATGTCACCCGGGGATAGTGTAGCTTCCCAACGGTGAAAAAATTTTTGAAATCGGTCCAGTAGTTTCGGAGCCTATTTGATACAAACAAACAAACAAATCTTTCCTCTTTATAATATTAGTGTAGACTAGCTGGTCGCGTTCCGGTCTAATCCGGATGCGACTGAATCTGGTTTTCAGTCGCATCCGGTGAATTTTACATGGAGGGACTGCTTATCTGACCTCCACAACCCATTTAGAACTGGTTATCATGATACCCCTCGGTAAGACTGGTTGTTAGACTTTCGGGCCACTGATTACCTGTTACAGCTGTCAAAGGAATACATATGACAGCTGAGACCTTCGGCTTAAGGTATTTAAGGAAATGGGTGGTCACCCATCCACATATCAACCTAGGCAAGCGTGGCTTTACCTGAACATTGATCTGAGTAGCTGGTATTTTCTCTTCTCATTTAATATTATTTCAGCGCTATATTGAAATTAATTCCCCTAGGGAATCATGCAGAAGTCACAAGATATTTAAAAGAAGACGTAATCTCTCCCTACATAATGATCTTGTTATTTTGCGGAGGACCCTCTAGTATTTATGCCAAGCGGTATAATTTGTAAAAGGTCTCTTTTTGTTATATTTTTTACAAGTATTTATGCTAACCGTTTCGCTTAAGAGGTGGTAAATTATTTGGGCCTGCTAGAATTTGAGGGAAAGTAGATTTTAAGTGTTAAATTGAGCTTTTACTTTCAACTTTTTTCGGATTTCAGCCTTTTTGAGAATTAATGTTTTTAGATTTAGACGCGTACCATGAGGGCTGGTTCGAGGCGGCACAGGAAAAGAGCTCTTGGAAGGAATTGGGGGAGGCCTTTGGCCAGCAGTGGGACAGGGTAGGCTAAAGGGAAAAAAAAAATTTTTTTAGCTTGCACTGTGTTGAATATTCGTTTGTCCTCTATGATGCGTAGAAAACTTATCAATATTAAATTCCAAAATGGGAACTAGATTAGACCAGTCATGCGCTCGTTTTGACATTGCAATTGGGACTTTCAGTACAATACGGATAATTACAAAAAAAAGATATGTATCATCACTACATAGTATAAAACAAAGTCGCTGTTGCTGTCTGTCCGTCCCTATGTATGCTTAAATCTTTAAAACTACGCAACGGATTTTGAAGCGGTAGATAGAGTGATTCAAGAGGAAGGTTTTAGTATATAATTCGACATCCACGCGGGCGAAGCCGCGGGCATCAGCTAGTACGTTATAATTATGAACTATTAATCACAGAGGAAAAGTGCAAACGTTTCTATCTAAACTCATTACTCTATGTATTTATAGAAATACGGAAATCTTACAAGGTATTGAACTAAATATAATTCATTACATTAGAACGTTGTGAAACCACCCCTTACCATTATGTCCTACACATCTATTCAATGTCATCGCTATCTGCCCACACCATTGCCGCTTACACACTTGACTGGCGTTTCAATAACAACACATAATGTGCAATGAAAAGTGAAATGAGACCGCGTCGTGTTTCATCTTTCATTTGTTACCATATCTATGTTTGAAACAATGTCGCCTTTTGAGTCTGTCTGTATCATTGTGTTGTTCTTCTGAACTATAGAAAGAGAACAGTTTATTCCAGAAGGAGAGAGAGAGAGTGGTGACCCAGTGCTGGAGGCTCCGACTTACCAGCATTAAGTCGTGTGATGAATACGAGGTTTAGTGAAATAATACGGGGCACGCCTATTGCCATCAATCGTGCACAAATCCAGACTTCGTGGGTGTTACTGCGAAATTCCTGATAGAAAAACTCAGTAATACTTTGCCTGAACAGGAATCGAACCCAGGACCTCATGCTCAGCAGTCGCGTTTGCAACCACTGGACAAACGAGACAGTCTTCAGTCGTTTCAGATATTCAGAAGAAAATTGAAAAATTATTTCTTCGCTACTTAAATAGCTGGTAATTTCAACGTAGAATAGAAAAGAAGGCAAACAATTTCACATTTAACGATAAACAAACAAGCGCCCGCGCCAGAGGAAACCTCACGTTAGTAATAACCACACAAGATCTATTTTCTCTCTCATCGCTGTTCACAACGAAGCTGTACCTATAACTACCCTACAAAGTTTTCAGTAGGTAAATATTCATTAAAAACCCGCAGCATCTATTTATCTGGCGAGCGGAACATTTTCTTCTTCATTTCTTGTAAAATAACTTTAAAGCGTTCTTTTGAAACTGCCATCTATAGTGAAATATAAATTACAAGCCCGCATTTGCTTCTTAGGCTTCTACGTCTAGGAAAAATCACCATTTTTTACCAGCCGTACAATTTACGGAATTTCCCATCACCAAACATAACAAATATCCTTGGAAACTTTCATCCATTTTATATTTAAACCGTTAGGAGATAAGTGTCAAAATTATTATTTTTTATTTACCTCTGTCGAGTTGCTTCTGCAAAACTTCATGTTTCCATCATCATCAGCCTTTTGCAATCCACTGCTGGATACAGGCCTCTTTAATCTTGCGCCACTCAAATCGATTTTCGGCAACTCTCATCCAGTTGTTACCAGCCACTCTGCGAAGATCATCGCTCCACCGAGCCTGAGGGCGTCCCACCTTACGCTTGCCGATTCGCGGTCTCCACTCAAGAACACGTCTACTCCAACGGTCATCGGTTCTGCGGCTAATGTGGTCGGCCCACTGCCACTTCAGCTGACTTGACCATGTACCCGTAACTAGGGGGTAAAAAAATTATCGAATTCAATATTTTTATTATGTAGACTTGTTTGTTTAATATAAATACACCTTCCGTAACAAGCATAAACACCCACTGCTGGGACATCTCTCTTTGCGATGTAACCCACCACGCGGACCCAGTGCGGGTTGGTTGTAAAAGGTCTTATAATTTTTGGTTCTAGGACAAGTTTTTCTTCACCGTTTTGAAAGCAGTGGCGATAATATAAATTACACAAAGTTTCGCGCCTGCCTGGGTTCGAAACCAAGTAAGCGCATTTTTATTCAGCTCGTATTTGTATTCCGGAGATTTGATGTCCTCAGAAATGTAGAGATTGTGACAACCTTTCTTTCAATATTATAAAGAAAATTATTGTTATGCTAACAGACACCATTAATTCAAGTTCTGTTTATCATTAAACTCCCAATCCGTTACACCAGCTACACTCTGAAAAGTCCAAATAAAAGTTTTCTGCCATAAATCCCGGACCGAACCTCGTAAATCAATCGACAAGGCGTCGTCATAAATTGTGTGCTTGTCAGTCAACATCGCTGGCCTGACAACTGGGAGGTCCAGGATCGATGTCTGACGCTGTCAGTCACACGTATTGGGTGGCGATAAAAAGGGGTGGCTATATTTCGATGACAGTATTATGGCGTTTTCCGTAAGATTTTGCGACGATGCGACGCCTAGCCTAGGAATATTTGTGATTTTAGCAAGAATAAGTATACTTTGTCATAGCTAGAGCTAAATAAACCATTTGATTGATAAAAAATTAATATTTTGTTTTCTTCAAAAAGGAAAGTCAAAACACCCATTTTTTGTCCATTAGTTTTCAATCGAATTTAAATTCAGGCACCTGATTGCTACTGATAAATATTTTTTGAAAGGAATCATTGATCTCTTCTTCACGTGGGCATGAATCCCAAGATTTACAATTCAGCAGCCACACTTGACCCTGAACCAATGAGACAAAGGAAAATGTAGGTTTCCCATCTCATACTCCTCAAACTCAAACTCAAACAAAGTCCATTTGAAAACAAATGAATAACAGAAAAATCCTTTCAACAGACTGTATAAAAACGAAGAACATTAAAAACAACTAGTTTTTAAATTGGTATTAGTTCAGAATGGAAGTAGGAATCTTATGCAAAGAGGTCTCCATCACAAAACGAAGCAGAGTAGTATAGAATTAAGTCGTTTTTAGTTGACCGTCTACACTACTTAAATAGTTTTTGCTTGAATTTCTTGTATTTTCTTTCAGTGATGAGGTACGTTTGGTGGTTTAATGACTAATTGGACTGGGACTTGCGTAATGTTTGCTTTGCTGTTGAAATGTAGATTTTGTTTTGAGTTTGAAGAAAAAGTCTTTGGGAATCTTACTAACTACCTGTACCATACTGAATTTTCTTTGCATTAAAGGCACATATGGAGGCTACTGAAGGTACTAAACTTGCGGCTCAGTTTTGCGCCGAGACAATTAAAATTTGCCATCGACACAGTAAGAAGAAGTCAAACGAGCAATTATATGACAAACTAACAAAAGAATACAAAAAGAAAATAAACTATAACCAAAGATCCCTTAATCCATCAGCAAACCCAAAAAGAGAACAGACAAACAGCGGCGTACACCTGTCCATTAAACTGTAATTCAGCATATCTCCCAGGAGTGATAGCCCACCAATATAACTTGACAGGGATTCCAATTTAGGTTGTCTATTGCAATTTCTCCATTCATGCACCGCTCTAAGACATTATAGTCGGACGGTGAATCTATAAGCTGTCAGACACAGAGCAAGCCATTGATAAATCAATTTCTAATTGAATTAGCATCGCTCGGGTTCCTCACCGAATTATTGGTATGGAATAATTGGAGATTACAACGTGCTAGTAATTCCCGGAGGGTTAGGCAGTGCTGTAGTGGTTAATATGGGCTCGGAATTAATGAAACTTGGAGAATAAAATATACGATTTAATTACACATTGTTATATTCCACGAAGATGATCATCATCATTTTCCTGCCCTAATCCCATTCTATTTGGGGTCGGTGCAACACGTTTTCTTCTTCCATTCGTCCCTGTTACACGTCACGGTGGTATTCAAGAATATATTTTTTTTTTTTGGTTATCCCGTATTGTCCCACTCCTGAGTAAAGGCCTCTTGTTATCAAATCAATTTATTTGCAATTAAGTATTGGTAAAGGTTTTGACAGTTTTGTCATACAAAAGTATGTCAAATCTTTACTAAGTGACGGCTTAAGTAATCATTAAAGCTCTCTGAGTGCGGCAGTTAGTCATATTATTGTGACATGCAACCATTTGGGTTAATAGATATTTTTAAATTAAAATAGAATTGCAATGTCATTAGATCCATTTTAAATTATTATTATATTTTTTTCTCGCCAGGTGGTCAGAAAGCAATCCAAGGCGGACGCCTTGGATTGCTGCATCTTCTCCTCGGTCTACCAAGAGCCCGTTTAGCTGTATCAGGGCTCCAGTTTTGCCCATCGGGGCTGCGGGTTGTTCGCAAGAGATACCGCGGCCTCAACATGAAGGGCGTAGACTAGACCTTTAGACATTTTTAAGAAGTATCTTCTCAAATCGAACCAGAGAACTTCTTAGGGTGGCGGTAATAGCTTTGCTTGTAATAGTTTTCCGGAAAAAACTTTTTTGCTAGATAACTCTTAAAGTGCTATCCATTTTATTTTCGTCTTTCAAGAGTTGAGATGAAAAAACTAAGTTTTCGTTAAGGTTAAGTAGTGTTCCAAAGGCGAATGCTTTTCTTTCACTTTTGAGTCAGCGCGACTCAAGTACTGGTAGGCTTCAGTAATCCATATTGATGGTTGGCGGCCTTCCAGCCCCTTCACGACTTGACTCAGTCAACTGGTCCTCGAGTGGGCTGAACTCAGATGGAAAGCGTCTGATTGTTAAAATACGGGTATTATAAATGCGAAGGTGTATTTTTCTGTTTTTTGAAAGATTTTTGATCTCGAGGAAATGCAAAGTGGTAATTAACACTCACTAGAGGTAGATTTTGAATCACTGCTCTTCTGTACTTACTTAAATTCTTATTTACAAACGCTTTGAAAGTCGTATGTCCATCTGGCTCGCTTTCGTTACGTCAAAAAAGGATAAACATACAATCCAATCGAGTAATTTGTTACGGTCGCAGAATACGTGCGAACCGCCTGTTTAATAATATACGAGACTGATTTTACTGAATAGTAATAATATGCTACATTGAAAAGTTTACAGATTTACTTAAAGGAATTTATAAACGATTGAGAATTTACTCAGCTACGACCAAATTAGTACCTGCCTATAATTCGCGTCTTTATAGAGCATTGTACCATATATTACCTACACTGTAATATTAGGTGTTCATGTTATATTTAGCTGTATTTATTTCGGGAAGTCAACACCCGAAGACAATCGATTTACCTTAAGAAATTGATATTCCCTTGTTTGAAGGGTTGCGTGAAAAGGTCAAATGGCTCCGTGTGAAAATATTAAATTTAGCCTTAATTCCTACTAAAGATAAATATAATAATAAACTTGTTAATAGTTAGCATATATTAAATATCTTAATCTTCTTTAGATAGTATAAAATAAAGTCGTTCTCGACGTTTGTACGCTAAGATCTTTTAAACTTAAGCAACGAATTTTAATGCAGTTTTCAACAATAGATAGTGATACAAGAGGAAGGTTTACTTATTAGCTACAGGTTGTTCGAAAGAGATAGCGTGCCCCCGGACACAAAGTGCTAAGAAGGAACATGGGTGGTTTTTAGTCAGTAGAAGTCTGACACTCCCTTCCGCACCACCTAGAGCAGGAGAAGTCATTTGATGATTTCCCACACTCCAAAAAATTAACTTAATTTATATTTTTTATGATTTTCTACCAGTTAATTATTTAATTTCATTTTTCATTATATTATTTATTTATATATTTAATTTCATGGCATGGTCTCTTTTTGAATATTATTTATGTAATTAACCTGTGTTAGGAATAAAATTTGATAGCCACACAATAGAATTAGGATACCTGTAATGGTTGGATAAATATAAAATAAACATACACATTACAAACAATATCTAGGTAGTATTATATAATTAAACCCAATACTTCACGTATTTACAGTACATAAATTATAATTTTCATTATACCTCAAAGGCAAACCTGTTCAGTAATGAAAACCGCCTTAAACTCTATTAAGTACTTCGTTTCAACTAAGATCTTAATATCTTATGTTCAAACAACTATTTTAATTTCTCTTAGAGTGCCAGTTTACTGAGCATTAAAATTTGAGCTATGAATAGTGGAGTGGTATGGAAGTGAACTGATAAATTCGCTATTTTCTGTTCAATAGGAATAGTTTTATAAAATCAGGGTTGTCTGAAAGTTGCTCATTCGTTTCTTGATAAGGTTTTCGGTTAAAAAATGAAGCGAGGTCATGGATTAAAATGTCACTTCGTCATCACTGCTCCCGAAGCGATAAAGAAAAATGTTTTGCAGAAACCGCCATGTTGAAAAGGGATAATCTATTCATATATATAAAAAAATTAATTGTTGTTCGTTAGTCTCGCTAAAACTCGAGAACGACTGGACCGATTTGGCTAATTTTAGTGTTGAAATATTCGTGGAAGTCCAGGGAAGGTTACAAACAGCACTTTTCCACTTTTCTTTTGGTAGAGTAGTAGGTAGGGTAGTAAGTAGGATAGTAGAGTAGGTATGGTTGGTAGGTAGGGTAGTCGGTAAAGTAGTAGGTAGGGTGGTAGGTAGGTAGGGTAGTACGTAGGTAGGGTAGGAGATAGGGTAGTAGGTAGGTAGGGTAGGAGGGAGTAGGTAGTTGGTAGGAAAGAGAGCATTGCAACGCATGCCAATGCTCTAATCACATAAATCATCACTTAATATAATATACTAGCTGTACCCGGCGGTACAGCTAGTATATTATATTATGTGACATCTACATTTATCAAAATGCACAGAAACATGGCGCGTTCCCTCTCACAGACTTTATTTTGTTAAAAAGGCTATTTAGTACCTACCACGTGAAATGGGCTAGTACACTACTGTGTACTAGCCCATTTCACGTAGACTTATAATAATAACCTACTGGTTATTATTATAAGTCTGTATTGTCCCACTGTAGGGCACAGGTCTTCCTACCGCACTCCCACTTTTAGCGATCTAGGTGAGTGCGATCGTAAGTCAATACTTTGAAAAAAAGACCAGCTCATCCCACCATCTTCTTCTGGGTCTACTGCGTTGTCATTTCTTGCTATTTGGTATCCATTTCATTTTTCATCATAGAGTGCGATACGTCATTCCAAAAGTTCCATAAGGTTTGTACCTTATGGAACTATCGGAATGACGTATCGCACTCCCGTTGAGTGGTTAAAAATCAAAATCAAAAGTCATTTATTCAAACTAAGCTGATAATCAGCACTTTTCCAGCGTCAAAATTTACTTTACTTTACTTATTTACAAGTGACAGTCCCCCAAAATGCCCACCCTTCGACACTTCCTAGTGTTTTTGCTGGAAAAAAGAAGTGGCGGAACAAACTCCCCAGCAACACATCTGGCTGTTTGGTTAGAAGAACCAGACTCGATACATTAGAAAGGTGTAGGTTAATATTACGATTGACTACAGACACAAATCAATAATAGAAATGTATATAATAATAAAACATTAAAAAGACATAACATATCAGTAAACAAATTTTGGAGAAAGAACATAAATAACAAACATTGTCTTGTGTTCAACTCAGCGACCAACTAGTAGTCGTTAATGGAATAGTAAGCTTTTAAACAAAGATTAGATTAGGTTATTTTTACCAACTGTAATTCCATTTCAACCTAGCAGTTTTAAGGCCAGCATCAGCAGTTTTCATTTCTGCCATTTAATTTCAGTCAAATAACTATCAATTTCACAAACGAATACCACTATACTCACAAACACTATCAAAAATCAATTATTCTCGTCCTCCTGAAATCTTAATTTTCTCATTCAAACAAAGATTTTAATTTCGCCAGACTTTCCTTTAAACTACGTTCATACAATCGTTCACAATATTAGGTTATCATTTATGAGCCAATCGGAATTTCCAATTACTTTTCTCGCCATTGAAGTCTGTGCGAGGAAATGTGGTCCCAGCTGCATGTGGAAGGCAGGCATTTAATTTGTTAGGAGACTGGAGAAAAATGTCTGTCTTCAAACTTGTAGACCGCCTCGAATGAATAGAAATAGGGCTGTCATAGAATATTGGGTAGAGTAGAAAATTCAATTCATTCTAAAGCCCGTTTTCAACTAGATTCACCTAAATAGAAGCGAAGCACGTCGGATAGATTTTTACGTTCGAATCAAAGCCGAAAATTGAAAATACAATTGCGCCAGCGAGTAGCAGACACTGTGCTTGGATTAAAATTTGTGCCCAGTTGTTGGCAATTAATAGCCCCCTAATACATGGAACTTAAACAGTCATAACGGGCGAAATGCGAAATATATCTAACATAAAGTTGGTACACCTTTTTTTTTTGGGGGTTGGGAAATCATCAAATGACTCCTCCCGTTCTGGGCAGAGTGGTAGGCAGTGTCAGACTTCTACTGACTAAAAACCACCCAGGCTCCTTCTTAGCCCTTGTGCCGAGGCCGCGGTATCTCTTTCGAACCACCTGGAGCCGCGACGGGTGTCGGCCATTATTCACCGTCCCGCGTCTACGGTGGCCGGAAGCCATCTTATGGCCGCCAACGCCCGGAGCGTTTCCTGCGGTAGCTGGGCCGAGAGGTTCTCTCCCTCTCACGTTCCGCCACCTCCTTGGTTAGCATCACTGCTTCACAGAAGGAGGCGACGGCGTCTCATTCCCTCTCACCCTGGACCATGGCATGCACAAGGGCCGGGCGCGAGAGGTCACCGAGGTTGGTACACCTTACCCTGCGAGGATTACAGGCATAATAGGCTCTACCGGAGAGACACCGACAGAGGGTTGGCACCATCTATGTTTCCCTTAAAACGAACCCACTTGGTGAAAGCTGGGATTTCTTTCACCCACATTTCACAAGTTCACGAGTTGTTTTCGGCTTTTCCATTCAAACTTTTACAATACCAGCCTGCTGGAGTCTAAATTTCTCGAACTTAAAACAAATTTGGTGATATGCGGGTGTAGCATAATTATGGTCAGACAGACAGTCGTTCCATGTAAAATCCTGACATTCAGCTGCAACCGGTTAGACTGGAGTCCAACCTAGGCTAGGCTAGGTAGATTTGATGTGGGTGTAGTGTAATTTTTTTTTTTTTTTTTTAAAAACGTTGCCCCACATTAGGAATCTCTCCTGTATCGTGGGTGCGTTCACAAACATTTAAAATCACATACACAAATACCCAGACCCAGAACAACTATCTGTAGGTCATACAAATATTTGTTCCGTGCGGGGATCGAACCCGCGACACGCAGCGTAGCAGTCCATTGCTTGAGCCACTGCGCCAACCGTGCCGTCACTCAATTAAATATTAACTAGATTAAATAATTTCATTTCAAGCAAGTTCTCAGTATTTGCTTTAGTTAAACTTGTATCTTACAGAATTTAATAAACTCTCTTCCTACTGCTTAAAACCAACAACGTTATTAAAAACTTAAAAATTTTATTCGAAACTACAAATACTTACTTTGCACCCTTGAGTCTTGCATATACAAAGGACTGTATATAAAACTTACACACGGGAAATGAGTTTAAAACTAAATTACCATAGTTATACACACAGTACACGAGTTTAGTACAAAAGCGAAATAAACATACAAAGCACAACTGAGTGCATTTCCCACTAAAGTACTACAAAACATAAAATCCTCCGTTTAAAACAAAAATTAAATAAAAAGGAACTCGGTTCCACTGAGGAACATAAGGGGTACTACACATTGCAGGGGCCCGCAGGCAGGTGGGGGAAACAAGTTGTTCGAAAGAGTTACCGAAGCCCCGGACACATAGGGCTAAGAAGGAACATGGGTGGTTTTAGTCAGTAGAACTCAAACAAGGGAGTGTTTGAGTTCTACTGCTTCGCTCCACTCACAGCGGGAGGAGTCATTTGATGACTATTATTAAATGTTTAATGTTAAAACCACTGTTCGACACAAATGTAATTTGTTGAAGAACAACAAATAAATAAAATAAATATACAAATTTCCCACCTTCCAAAAAAAAGGGGTGCTACATATTTATTTGACTGGAAACAGGTTCTTTGTTTATTTTAGTCTCGGCTGTCATTTGTATAATTATACTAGCTGTACCCGCATGCTATGCCCTTTTTCCTACATAATGCCTGCCTACCTACCTGCTACATACCTACTACTTACCTACCTACTACCCTACTCACCTATTACCCTACCTACCTACTACCCTACCTACCTACTTAAGTTACTACCCTACCTACCTACTTACTACCCTACCTACCTACCTACTACCCTACCTACCTACCACCCTACCTACTACTCTACCTAGTCTACTATCCTACGTACTGAGTTGTGTTTTGTTATTCTGTCAGTTGCGTTTTGTTATACCACGTTTTATGTCACGTCCCACGGGAACGACGGGAACGGGATAAAAAGTATCCTATGTCCTTCTCCTGGTTCTTAGCTACCTCCCTACCAATTTTCAGTCAAATCGGTTCAGCCGTTCTTGAGTTATAAATAGATTAACTAACACGACTTTCTTTTATATATAGATTTGATAGTCGTTAAAGGCCACCGCGGTTTTCGTATTACGTAAATACCTCGTACACCCAAAACACTGGTATTCAGCTGCATCCAGTCAGACTGGAAGCCGACCCCAACATAGTTGAGAAAAGGCTAAGCAGATGATGATGTTCGATTTTGCTACAAGGGTGTGCCGAAGTAAGTCGACCCAAATATGTGTATATTCTCCTGGATTCTCCCATCTGGAGGTTTGTTGGAACCCCGCCAATAATTATAATGAAAGCAGTTCACTTGAAATTAAAAGATAAGTGAATTTTGTAGCATCAACAGTGCGAGTTGCGACTACAAACAAAAAGTAAAAACATTACCCGTTCTATCCTGCCGGTAGTCGGGTAAGAAGATATATTAGGAATTATTTTGTTTAATGCTTATTTTGTGTGGAACTGATTAGCTACTATAACGGGAGAAAACGAAAGGTAAAAATAGTAGATTTGTGAAGTTCCCTGACCAACGAATATAGAAAAAAATCTTAGGAAATCTGTGAGTTTACTACGTCACACGCTGGTAGTGGAAAGGCATTACCATTATAAACTATTATAGTGTATTTTATAACATCACTTTTATAAACCCTGAAGGGTTATGCAAAGATTTATCCATCAGTACGCCCATATTTCACCAGTTATGTTTAAATCCCATGTAACAGAGGGCGAGCCTATTCCGATCAACCGGGCAGTCGGGCATGAATTCAGACTCCGTGGCTGCTAACGAGAAATTCGTGATGGAAAGACCCATGGAATCGAACACACGACCTCGTAACCAGCAGCCACGGTTGCAACCACTAGACCAACAACGCAGTCTATAGACTTCTAGAGTGTAACTGTTCTATTATTTTAACAATATCAAATGGGTAAGGAGTTCTCAAATCGTACTTCCTACTATCCTTCTTCCTACTAAAATTATAAATGCGAAAGTTTGTGAGAATGTATGGACGGATGGATGGATGTTTCTTACTCTTTCACGCAAAAATAACTTAACGGATTTGGATACAATTTGGTACACTGATAGTTTTTAACCTGGATTAACACATAGGATAGTTTATATCCCTATTTTACCTTCCCGTGGGATAATTTTCGAGTTGTAGCGGGCGAAGCTGCTGGCTAGTAAAGTCATAAGTCTTGAACAACACTTCGTAAATAAAAGAAAAACTCTGTTTAATGTTTAATTGTCAGTCTTTATCAAGACTAAAAGAATAAACACAGACATTTTAAAGAACTTTTAAACCCATTTAAGTTCGTTGTTATATTTCAAAGTAGCAATTTAGCTTTACTTAACTGTTCCAAAGAACTTTAGTGTAATTTTATGCATGTAAGCATGTCGAGTTGATTCTTTATCGTGTTATATTTCTTTTATTTAAAAATGTTCATTATGGCTGTAGTAAAATTTATAAATCTACGTTACAGTCAAATAGCCAGCAAAATTAATAGGCTGATGACGATGATTATCAGCCTAATAATGTTCCCACTGCTGGGACTGAGGCCTCCTCTCTATGAGAGGGAATGGGCTATAATCCACCACGCGGGCCCAGTGCGGATTGGTGGATATCACACGTCTTCGAATTTTCGCTGGTTTCCACACGATGTTTTACTTCACTTCTTTGAGAGCAGCGGTTCGTGAATAAATAATACCAGCCTAACGGGTCATTTTTCCAGGTTAAGCCGCGCTTACCTAGGTCGTCTTTTATATTTCTATGGTGGGTGACCATTCACTCATAGGTAGGTCATGTCGTTGGTCCCAGATGTCATTTATAGATATTTGACAGCCATTACTGGTATTTATTGACATTCAGAATTAGTAGTAAAAGAAAGAAAGAAAGAAAAAGTATAAACGTGTGGTAACGTGAAGCCATATTAACAAAATTAGAATAATAATGTTCTCTGTGACACTTTTATTATTTGTTAAATAGAGGGGGTCATGAAATCTATAAAACCATTGGGTGTGCTATCAAACAACTAAATCGAAGACATTTCAGTTCTCTTCTCATCTCTGCTTGGTAATTGATAATTATATCATTGCGGAGGTATGTAAAGCAGTAAAAGCAGGGGTGGATCCAGGATTTATTTTCGGGGGGGGGGGGCACATGTAGATTTTTTTATTATTCATATGTTTCCGATCAGCAGATTTTTTTTTCCAAAATGCACTTGTTGACTAGACTACATGTGCCTGTGCCCCCTGCCTCAGAAAAAAATCCTATTTTTCTGTTATATTGCTCTGATAATTCGATTTGGCTAATAAGTATGTACTGTGAAGGAAACTCCATAACCATCTGGGGGAGGGGGGGGCACGTGCCCCCGTGCCCCCCCACTGGATCCGCCCTTGAGTAAAAGAACACCTCTTTCTCTTTCGATAAGAGCTCTACTTGTACAGTCGAACAAGCTAATAAGTATACAGCCAGTTAACATTTAGAGACTGATATCAATCGATACAGCGTTTGACATCAGTCGCTTAATACTTATTATAATATACAGGGTGGTGCCGACAATACGACAATAAATGAAACTACTGGTAGTTCTAGTTCATAGAAACATTAAACTATTAAATAAATCTTAACCAAAAAAAAAACAATAAAACTAAGTAGCATAAAACTGTAAACGAAATACATACAATTTACAAACAAATATTGATTTACTAACCTTAGGAATAATTTGCACCGATTAACGTGTGGAATAAAAATTTAACAAACGAATTTGGCAAAGATATTTAGGTAGGTTATTGTCGTATTGTCGGCACCACGACGGTGTTAGGATTTATTTTATAGTTTAAAAATGTTCCTATGAACTGAAACTACCAGTGGTTTCATTTATTGTCGTATTGTCGGCACCACCCTGTATAATATTTTCAGTATAGGTACTAGAATTACAAGGATTTCTGCCTGTATACTTATTAGGTCGACTGTACCATGCAAGTTTCTTTTTCAGGTAGCATAACCTTTTAATTAAATCTTTTCCATAAACTAAGGTCATATAATTTAATTAGCTTGAACACCAAACAACTAATCGGCTTTACAAACACGCAAACAAAATAATTACAATAAAAGTTTATTTCGTTTAACTTTCAACCCTTCGTGCGCTCACCCCTCTACTGACCATGAAAGCCCATTGCTAGACGTGTATAAGGTCAAACTGTGACCTTTACTCAAAGCTCAAGGTCATAAACAAACCCTTAGCAATGGTAATACTTCTCGTTTTATGGTAGCATAACTTTTTTCATTGGAATTTATTCAAAAGAAAACTTTCGATAAAGCCTGCTGGGAGTTTGTAACAAATGTTGTATAACCGACTTCAAAAAAGGAGGAGGTTCTCACCTCATTTCGACTATTAGTGAACCGATTTGGAAAATTATTTTATGCTCTCGTGGGCAGAAATTCAATGAAGCAAAGAAAGCCAACGACTTCCGAAAATAAAGTTATTTCCGACTTTTTCTTGGGTCGGTTTTGGTTGCAAAAAAGGTGCAGTGGGTGATTTAGGTACTTAATAAACACATTGGGAAAAAATTTACAAAAATATCAAATAATATAATATATCAAATAGTAACAAATTGATGTGTTTTCAAGAAATTGAATTACACTTTAAAAGCAACGTCGTATTAATCTGAACCTTCAAGAGAAAATAGGTCTAGTGTCAGATTAAGTTAAAATTAAAACCTACCTTCTAAGATATTTTAAGTTTTAAATTAAACAGAGATAACACCAAGATAGATAGTATCGCTTAAAATAAATGACTTCAACCCTTAGCAAGAAAGGGTAAAAAAAGATTGAAGAAGAAAAACAAAAGAATCTCTCAGTAATTTTCTGTGAGACAGACACGGTTAGAAAGTCGATCTACCCTTCAATAGAGAAAAAACAAATAATACGGGTAAACTCCATTTCACGAAAGAAGTCCCGCGGACAATTGTGGAACTAAATTTAACAGATCGGCCATGTTGTCGTTTGTCGATGTTATCAAGGTGCGTTTGTTGTGGTAGATATTTTGTGAGTTTATTATTGGATTAGTGCGTTATAAGGTTTATTTACGATGCCAAAAGTTGTGAAACAACATTATGTCGCGCGACATACAGCGCTGCGTCTGCGGGACTTCTTTCGTGAAATGGACTTTAGTAAAAGTGAGTGACAGTCAACTGGACGTGAAACTACGCCGTTGGGACAAGGGACGGCATTGGGCCGAGCTTACAGACACAGAGACACAGTATAAAAAAAAAACAGTAAACCAACGACTACCAAAACAACGTAGTTAAATTAGATTGGAAACTATATTATGTACTTTTTGTTACGTTGCACAGGTTGCGCTGTACACATAAAACGTGACCATTTCTCTCTACGTGTCAGCCAGCCGTTGTTCCTACAGACAGGTTACTTAGCAACAGCTCTGTCTGTCTGTCGGGAGCAACGGCTGGTTATAGACAGGTTTAGTTTAGTAACCTGTCTGTAGACTTACGAGAAGTAAGTCGTGGGTTCAAACCCGGTCAGACACGTTACTTTGTGTAACTTAGTTCATCACCACTGCTCTCAAAACGACGGAGGAAAACATCTTGAGGAACACGGCCTGTCCTAGTACCAAAAATTCGAAGACTTGTGACATCTACCAATCCGCACTGGGCCGGCGTGGTGGATTATAGCCCTTCCCTCTCAAAGTGTCCTGTGTCCCAGCACTGGAAACAATTAAAACAATACCGGCTGATTATGCTTATTCTTAACATGTTAACTGAAGTATCCTTAGAATTCCTGTAAACGCTTTACATGTGTGAGCTGATTTTGATATTTGTTTCTAGTTGAAATACTGAATGTTGACTGTGCTTACGGGTCACATTTGTTTTCCGCCGGCGAAAGGATTCGATTACAATTTAGAATTTGTTTTATTTCAATTATGTTTTTTAGGTGTTTTTGCACGGAATTCTAATCATAAATAAAAGTAGGTTCAGCTAAGTAAGTATTAGGCCTAAATAAGACCGAAATAAGGCCTAAATTAGAGATAAACCGAAATGGTAGACCGAAGGTTGACTGGTAGAGAAAGCCTTGTGGCATTAAGTCCGCCTATGTACAGTCGAACAAGCTAATAAGTATACAGCCAGCTAACTTGTATTTACTTTTAAGATTATACAGATACATTAAGACACTGATGTCAAACGATACAGCGTTTGAAATCAGTCGTTTAATGCGAAACACTATACAAAATAAAATTGCAATCAATATTTTCAGTGTTCTAGAATTATAAAGAACTCTACCTGTATACTTATTAGTTTGTTTGACTGTACCACTTTTGTACATGAAGTTTAAATAAATAAACAGACAGACAGCAGGCCATTACTTCTTCTTTCCAGCTAAAACACGAGGACGTGTCGAAGGGTGGGCGTTTTGGGGGACTGTCTCTTGTAATAAGTAAAGTAAATTTTGACGTTCGAAAAGTGCTGATCAGCACTTTTCGAACGTCAAAATTTACTTTATATCAGCCTAGTTTGAATAAGTGACTCTTGATTTTGATTAAGCAAGTTCCGTATGTCAAAAGCACCACAGATTGGACAGAGTTTTCTGTTAGCAAAATCTTAGAAACAGCCCGGAGTAGTATGTGTATGGTCTAACCCACTAGACTTACTGGCAGTATTTTTCAAAGGGGGAAGTATAAGTATATCGTCATGTGTTCTGGATTAACAGCTCTGTTCAGCTGAAGAGCTTAGATAGTCTATAAGGGATTGTGTCAACAGGGTGGACAAACCCTCTAGATAAATGAGGGTGACGTAGGGATTATCCCAATGGCACCTAAGGACTGTTAATTGCAACATCCTAAGCTGTGTTGAAGGGAATTTCACATGCCTTCCTGTGAGTTTCAAGTAAGTAAGATAAAACTACACGGACGAAAATTTACTTCAATGAATAGTTAAATGTATTCAATTGGAAACAATCATGATATTATTATGTGTTTTCGATAATCACAAATACAACGTGAACAATATGTACAAATTTAGTTTTGTTTTGGATTAAAACTTCATTGTAGGTACACAAATACAAATATCCTTTGTTTCCAAAATAATCAACAAACTTTATTAATCGTCCAATTAATCAAGAATCCCTATTTAAACCCGGTAATCCTGTAAAATGAAGTCGCTGTCAATTCGTGGCCTAATTGACCCCTGTCGTTTTACTTTGGGGTAATTACCCCTAACTGCGGGAATAATTACGCTCTCATTGTACCCCTGAAATAACCCTGGACGGACAAAACAGTGGTTCTAGAAGATACGATTATTTCTTGTGTTAATAGCATTTAAATATGACTTCTGGTCTGCATTCCCCTGTGTATGGTACTAACTTTTGCTCGCGGCTTCACACCCGTTCTACGTGTTCAATGTAGTTTCCCGTTAGTGAAAGAATTTTCGGAATCAGATCAGTAGTTTCGAAGATTACCTCCACATACAAACTCACAAACCTCTTTATATTAATAGTATGGATGTAGGGTGCACATTAAATAAGTAACCTGGAAATGTAGAAGTTACTTATTTATACTAAAAATATAGTTCCAACATATAGATTTTTCCTGTTAAAGTGAAAGTCCCAGGGTAGCCCTTGAAATTTGAATTTTCTTACGTTTTCTGCAATTTGAGGTCAGTGTCAGGTTTTATGTTGATTAAAATATGATTCGCGCACGTACCTAATGGGTACCTATCTATTTATGGAGATATAATTATTAAAATCATGATTACAATAATCCTCATGAGTTGTTTTGATTCCATTGAGTGACTATTTATTTAACACTAGCTGATGCCCGCGGCTGCACCCGCGTGTACGTCGGTCAAATTTTATACTAAAACCTTCCTCTTGAATCACTCTATCTATTAAAAATAACCACTTCAAAATCCTTTGCGTAGTTTTAAAGATTTAAGCATACATATGGACGGATATTTATACTATGTAGTGATGATGATACAACCTGACACTGACCGGAAAATTGCAAAATACGTAAGAAAATCGAATTTCGTGGGTTACCTTGCAGGTTTCACCTTCAGTAATACTTTTAAAACTTTCATTCTACTCAATTCAGTTAAGTTCAGCCAGTGTCAAACGGAAATGAAACCATTCTGCTACAATAATTTATTTGCTCCGGAAATAGCCAAATGGCAACTAGTGCGATAACTTTAGTTCGTTCGATTTCGTTCATTCGTTCCTACCTTCCCGGTTTTTCCCAAGACACTTATTACGTGGAGGGTAATTTACGATTGCGACCATGTGTTTACCCACACCGAAACGGTAGGGTTAAGATATTTCGATAAAAGTTTTTGAAAAGCTTATCGTTTTAATCTTGGGAGAGAAATTAAGCGTTTCGTAATACATAAGTTTATTTGTCGGATGTTTTTTGTATTTATATACCGTTTGCGAGTAAAAATTTAGCTTTCACACAGGTAATGAGGCTTACAAGGCTTCCGTATTCGACTAAGGACTAAAATCGGAAAAATCTAGACTTAGGTACTGTATTTTTACCTATGTTGTTATTTTATTACAGAGGCGAAGCTCAAATGTTTTCTGTGCATTTAATAGTCAATAATGTATCATCATCATTGCCCTGCCCTTATCAACCAGTCTTACCAACGGATATCGTTTTACCCAGTTCTAACTGGGTTGTGGAGGTCAGGTAGTCGTTCCATGTAAAATACTGGTATTCAGCTGCATCCGGTAAGAACGGAAGACGACCCTCGATATGGTTGGGAAAAGGCTAGGCAGATGTTGATGATCCTCCTTTATAGCCTTGCACATAGTCCATCCATCGGATCTTATAGCCATTCACTTTCCTAAACCAATACATCGACCAAGTACCAAAATCACAGTGTAACTTTCAGCCAATAAGAAAATTCGACACCAAACAACCTGATACATTAACCCTTCACTTCACCACAACAAACCGTTACCCTTCTTACCTTGACCTTGACCTTCAACTTACCCGTCACTAAGTAAGTCTTTACCCCACGTTACTAAGCGTATCGTCTGCGTGACTGCCCGCCATTTGTTGCTCAAACAACGCAATGTTTACACGACTATTGCATGTTATGGATGACCAGACATGGTGGCGTGGGTAATGTGGCCAGATATGTATGGTGATGACTGTGATACATTATGGAAATGTTTTAGAGAGTATGTTGATTGAAGTGTGAATGTGATTTTAAGTGTGAAAGAGCTTTTTGCAGGTTACATTTTGAAAATAAATGAGTTTTACGTGACTTTATTAAAAACAACTTTGTAACCTAAACAAGCAATTCAGTTATTTAAGGTCAAAATACCATGTATAGTTTTGTTGGTTCTCTTAGAGTATTGACGACAATATAAATCGAGTCGGCTGGGAACTTGACTATGAGTTTAGCACCTCTACTACCAACAATAACAAACAAAGGGACACGCAGGACAGGATAATAAGTGCCCCATTATTTTGTGGAACTCATTTACACTCTAGACTCAAATATATTAATATATACCATGACAAGTACTTTTAAATAGCCAAAACTAAGATGTCACAGTCCAGTCCAGCCAAAGGCATAATAACGGTAGATGAATTCCTGTGATTCCCCATTCCAACAAAGAGTTGATTTCATAGAGATGAATGGTCAAAAAAACTTGAGAGGTGTCAAGGAACACCCGGATGGAACGAAGTTATTGTTATTATTTTTTTTTATGTAAAAAAAAAAAAAAATGTAGAAATGAAAATATCTGGCTTGCTTTCTATAAGAGAGAGAGATACAGACAGAGAAACATGCGACGCCGCACAGCTTACAATAGCTTACTATGGCAAAAAGTGTCGTGACAACTTTTCGTAAGAATTTTTTCCGTCTAGCCCCCTTTCACAACGCGCGATAAGGAACTTCGTTCCAAAAATTTCATGGACCCTAATTTCATATCAAGTTAGATAATACACGTCCTGAATACATAATTGTTCCTTCTTCAAAAGAGCACAATTTAAAATGAAACACAGGTTTGTAACACACCCACCACTTCTCCTACCCTATTTTAAAACACAGGAATGACATACTCCTCAAACATTTTACCCCAAGGGTAACACAAGCATGACATATACCTACCTATTATATCACCACACCTTTCGTGCCTAATCAACACCATCGCATCTAAAAGCGACCCTCGGATCGAAGGTCACTAATTGGGTCAAGGTCATCGCGTCCCCGCGTGACCTCCACTCAAGGGCAGTGATGTTATCTACCGATGGTTTAAAACAATTCGCTGTTGAACTTTTTGTTGGCGCGGGTTTAAAATTCGAACGGTTGTGTTTTGTTTTGCTTTCATTTCGGCGTTTGTTTTCCTTCATTCATTCTTTGTAGCGTTGTTAATTTAATCCTTGAATATATCTTTATTTTTTTGGGGTTGGTTTAACACATTTCTCCATTAATATCTGTTTTCACTTGGCTACGAATTATAGACTCAAACGGCAAGTGAAAAACAAATGAAAAATTATATTTCCTTTTTTTACTGTAATGCGACGCAACGAAAGAAACAACATCTTGACGCCACCGCGCCAGTCGCGTCGCAAATTGCAACGGCTGAGGTCATGTATTGGGCATTACCAATCAATGCTTACTTTTCCTTAGCCATTTACAAATCATCACAATCTATCAATCTTTTTATTTTCCCTCCAAATCTCTTATTACCATCAGACCGTACTTAAAACTTTTCCAGTTACATTTATATAACCCCGCTCCGATGTTGAAACATTCTCGCGGAAGTTCAGATGTTATCGATTGCCGTAAAGTGATTCGGGACTACGTTACTTTTCTTTCATTCCACTTTTTCCTCAGACTGCGCTTACACCACTTAAAGCATAGACCACAATCACCCCAGCCATGTTTCCATTGCTGGGACAAAAGCCTCGTCTATGTGAGAGCGAGTATTATCTTAGAATTCTTGGTCTAGGACCAAAAATTCTAAGACATGCTAGTTTCCTCACAGTCTTATGATCGGCTTAAACATTTTTATGAGCAGTGCTGATAAAGTAATTTACACAGGGGCCACCTACAACTCGTATATCCAGTAGGACAATATGCCTTTTCCACCAATATTCTATAAACTGCCCGCCACTACTGTTGTAAAGTCTACCTCTTTGGATTAGTAGTCAGGGTTCGACTCCCAGGTCGGGCCTTTGCCCGGGGGTGTTCCATCAGGTATTTTTCAGTAGCAGCTACGAAGTCTGAATTTATACCCGGTTGATGGTAAATAGGACTTAGGCATAACTAGCCGACTGGTGGACTTGCGGGATCGCATCAGAAATAGACATCCGCAAGAGAACCAAGGTTACCACATAGCCCGATGAATTGTCAAACTTAGTGACATTGCTCGCAGAACGGATGGGCGATTGGGCCGGAAAGTTCTGGATTGGCGACCGCGACCTAGAAGACGTTGCGTTGGAAAGCCTTCCACTAGGTGGACCGATGACCTGGTGAAGGTTGCGAGGACCCGCTGGATGCGAGACGCACGGGACCGGTCAATGTGGCGACACCTGGGGGAGGCCTGGGGCTGGTCTTTTGACTGAATTGATGATGATTATAACTGGCGAAATGTGGGAATGATATTAGGTATACCTCTGCTTAACCCTCCGGGAATTATAGACGTGGTGTTATGTTATAATATTCTATAAACATGATAAACATGACCCTTTTATAGATATTACATTTCCTATAAATGATAATAATATATTTATACCAAAAACCAGGTAGTGAACATCATACCGATTTCACAGTGAATTGCGTCTAAAAGCTGGCTTTATGTAAGAAATTAGAGGGTTAGATATAGCCGAGTGAGGGCCGATGGATCGGAAGGGGTTACTTGAGGGACGGAGTGACTATTCACTACTTTATTGCGAGTACTTGAGATATTGTGAGTTCGGGAGGTTTCTTGTCCCTTTGGGAAGCGTGTATATATTGATCTTTTGGAGTGAATGACGGACTTTGCACAGACGTGGACCACTGATGTAGAGGATAATGTGTTTTTTTAGTTTAGAAAATCAGATAGAAGATAAATTTTATATGGAGGTGATTTTCTTGTAGCAATTCTGCTTGTCGCGATTGAACAAATGGAATGCCTACTAAATCAGTTTTTTAGTAAATTTTAATCATAATATTCTTTTTAGCGTGTCGATGATAATTTAAACTGAGTCAGCCCAAATGATGAATCCTATTAATTTTAATAAGGGGCATCAAAATTTATCGAGAAAAGTCAAGGAAAAATGTTAGAACTCAATAGCATTTGATGCTTCAATAAGGCTTGTTTTCAATAAAATATAAAATCAAAGCAAACAACTAATAGCACAAGGAAAGTCTTCAATCTCACGTTGTTAATAGGCCACTGCCCCCCCCCCCCCCCCTAGGGACATCAAAATTATAAAGAAGGTCGTAGCCGCTACCAAGATTGTTTTTAATCATAGACCGCAAGTGATAAGATTATACTAGGAAAGGAGGTCAGACTCGGGTCAGACTGCTGTTGCTTCGGGAATTTAAGGAAATAGAAACTTTATCGGTTCATTTATGAAGATTTATATATTATTTAATTACTCTTCAGCAGTATAATATTAGTATAGACTGAAGCGCTACATAACGGGTATTTGGAGGAATTGGGGAGAAACGTGTGGTACAACCATTTACAATCCTAAACCTAACTTAGATAGACTGCCACTATGTCTAGTGGTAGCAAATGGGGCCGTAGAGCATGAGGTCCATGGTTCGATTTCCGGGTCGGGTAAATTGCTATTAGGTTTTGTGCCCTGTTGATGGCAATAGACGCTCTCCCTATTACAAGGGCCTTAACGAAAAAAAATTCAAAAAAATGTTTTTTTTTTTTTTTGCGAAATTTGGGTGTACTATAAAAGTACGCCTCTACCTAGCTTTTTGCAGATTACAGGCGTAACATTATATTATGTTAGCTTAAAAAAGGAATTTTGAAAATCGGTCCACAATTGACGGACATACATAAAAGAAAATATACACATACACACGAACAGAGAACATCCTCCTTTTTAAAAGTCAGTTAAAAATTGGTCTTTATTCTACATAATTAAAACCAACCCGTCTCATTTCAAAGGGACGTGACAATCCCCTCATGGAGAGCAAGTCCTTAAAACTATCTGTGTAGTGAGTGTTATAAAGGCGTGTTCACACAATGTTATCTGAAGTCGTCAGTTGTCACGCTAGCTAGGCGCTACCCTCGTCGACGTTTCACTCACAGGGCCACTAATTAGGTCTGTCGGGTTGAAGATCTAAAAAAAATGTTAGGATTTTGGTTACGTAGTGAAAAAGGAAAAAAGTAAAAAAATATTTTGAATCGGTTTATTGTTTAGTGAAGTTTTGTTTGGTTTTTTGTTTACTTACCTATTTAATGTCGACTGTATGTGACCACAAAAGGGATGAAGAGTGGCGTAATCCTTATTTTTTACGGGGCTTTAGGTATAACTTACAAAATGGCGGACAGAAAATATCTCTCTCTGTCTTTCTTTCACATATTCACAATTGATCTTGAAATTCAAAAGTTACTATGTCACATCAGCAAAGCCACGTGCACAATTAGTATTCTAGTAACATTGATACTTGTGAATTATCTTATTTCCTACGTACATCACCACGACCAGACGCAAAAATGCAAACATTTTTCAAAATTCCTGACACATTTCCCTTTAAATCGATCCGTCCATTTTCCTCTATATCCTATTTCCGGCCACCCCTAGTCGTAACGTACCATAATTCCGAGAACTCGGCAAGTTTTGGTATTCGCGTAACAATGGGCTGGAAGCTTTGAGCCAAGTTGCCACTTTCCACCGCAAGGGGCGCGCGCGGCGCTGACTGCCAATTAGATCGTGTAAACTGAAGCTTATATAGACTTTGTTGGAAAATGTGTTTGAAGGCGCCGCCGCCGTATGACTTATTAATGTCGTTTGGAATGTTGGTAAAAGTCTAGGTAGTCCAGTTTACTTTACAAGTAAAATCAAAGTCAAAAGCATTAATTTCAAGTAGATTCGTCCCTCCTCATCATATCCCATCGCAAGTTCCATCCCAGTTGTATACATTCCTGTGTGCCTATTGACCTTGTTCTGTTCTGTCTCCTGCTGATATGGAGGGAAGTGGAAATTATGTTTTTTCTACTCCTCTGCTATTCTTTTCTGATTAATTTCGTTGCGGGATCCAAGACAGTTAAATCGTTTCTCTCGGACTTCGTCGAGCTTCATTGTCTCGGAGCTTTTCTTGTGGTCGCCACTGTTGATTCTGGCTAACAGGAGTTACAGTGTACAAATCCCATCGCAAGACTAATTGCGCTTTTCTATCTTTATGCAATTTTCTATATTGAGTGTACATAAATAAATAAATCACCACACCGCCCGTAATGTAACAGACTAGATTCGCTTACTCCTGTACAAAATCGAAACTTAGATTATTAGATTACAAGGGAATGCTCCCGGTGAGGAAGAGCCTTAAGCGGTTCCATAAAATTATTCAGAAACACGAGGCACTACGTACACGAGGCGTAATGAGTATACTGTAAAAGATGTTAACTGTGGTGTTCTGTGGTTTCTGCCTACACCCCTAGGGAAAAGGTGTGACTTTATGTATCGGCCCGATTAAATGTTGCTTATCATTGACGTTTTTTCCTCGACTTACTAATAACATAATATGTATATTGAACCGTTCCTTCCATTGCGGTGATCTTATTAAATTCTATTATAAGTAAATAAACTTTTTTTTTTTGGGTGTGGATCATCAAATAACCCCTCCCGCTCTTGGGTAGAGCGAAAGGAAGTGTCAGACTTCTACTGACTAAAAACCACCCATGTTTTTTCTTATCCCTTCGTGTCGAAGCCGCGGTATCTCATGCGAACAACCCCCAGCCCTTGCTCTTACCCTCCAAGCTTTAACCGCAGATGTAGTGTTATGAAAAAGTTAGTACCTAATAGAGAAACAACGAAATGTTACTTACTACACTTTAAATGCGCCTGAAATTCACATACTTACCCACTTAGTTGAACTTTTTGACAGTTAAGTTAGAACTTGAAACTCACTAATAAGTCTTACTTTATTGTTTGTCGAAAGTGAATTACTTACGACCCGTACTAAAGCTAGCTTAGTCCTAACTTAGAACTTACTTCATGTGATATTGATAGATTTAGCTCTGAAGTTCATAACACGTAATTTAAGTTGTGACTGGGGTCGGGGATTCAATTCCCAGTTGATGGCAATGTTTGTGTGGGTTAATGAGTAAGTAAACTAACTTAGATTCAAGTGTAGTGTTTTGTGTGTGTGTGTGTGTACTGTGTGTGTTATTGGAGTCTGGATAGAACTAGCCTATTTCCGACTATATTGGGGTCGGCTTTAGTCTAACCGGTTGCAGCTGAATACTAGTATAACATGACATAAGGCAATTGCAATAGGGTAGTCGACTGACTAAAAAAAATATGATTCCGTTTAGTCTGTCTGTTATAGATTTTCGAAAAATATTGGATACGTGTTTTTTTGTTTTATCAAATTAATGAAAATGACGAAAATATAACGTGTCAAAGATCGTGACTAGCTGGTGACGTCACTTTCTGGTAAAAGTGTACCAAACTATGACGTCGCGCGACTTTTCAAAGCTCTGTATCGTCTTCATTTATTGTTTACGTGAAAAAAGAAAGAATACGTGTCCAATATTTTTTGGAAATCTATCTGACGGACTAATTTATTTTCTAATATTTTTTTTTCAGTTTATTTTCTTTTTATAATTTTTATTGTTTGTTGTTTGCACTTGTGGCATGTCATCATCTGCCTAGCCTTTTCCCAACTATGTTGGGGTCGGCTTCCAGTCTAACCGGATGCAGATGAATACCAGTATTTTACATGGAGCGACTGTCTATCTGACCTCCACAACCCAGTTAATACTAGGTAATACGATACTCTTTCGTAAGACTGGATGTCAGAATGTCAGGTCACTGACTACCTGTAACGACTGCCAAAGATCTATATATGGCAGCCGGGACCAACAGCTTAACGTGCACGGAGGAAACTCGGTATGTCGAGCGTTCACCCATCCACAGACCGACCTAGGCAAGCACAGCTTTACCTAAAGATCGACCCGAGTGGCAGTTCTTATTCAGCCACGAGCTCCTTCTTCATTTATTGTTTACGTGAAAAAAGAAAGAATACGTGTCCAATATTTTTTGGAAATCTATCTGACGGACTAATTTATTTTCTAACATTTTTTTTTTCAGTTTAGTTTTTTTTTAATATTTTTATTGTTTGTTGTGTGCATTTGTGGCATGTGTTAAATAAATATGTTTTCTTTCTTTCTCTTTTCTTTCTAATTACATTATTTTTGTCAATTACCCTATTGTGTTTTTCCAACTCCTCCTTTCCAATTTCTTTGCGGGATCCAAGACACTTAAGATATCTTTCTATGACTTTATCGATCTTTATTTTTAGCTGTTTTGGTAGTCACTACTTTCGATTCAGACTTTCAGGAGTTACATTTCAGTGTCGGTTATGTCCAGCGCTGGACCTCTTTCGCCTAATATCATGATAATAATGGTATAATCGGAAAAATGGTTTGACTAAAAGCCAATACGAAATGGTGATCGTACAAAGAAAGTTTTCTAAAATTTAAACGAAAACACGTCACACTATCAGCTTGGTATAACAGGTTTACCTGAATCCAGGTCGAAAAACAGCAGGAATGGCTCCTCGTCCTTGTGTAAAGTCTGTGAAGTAGCCCTAGGGAGGATGACAGCTGGTAATGCTCACGTACAGTATGTACCACAGAGTATTGCGGGCAACTTTATTTCCCTCAGGATTAAGCAAAGTTGTTACACCAGTGGCAGTGTTGCGACAAAGTTTTACTTTTTTTTTTAATATTTACATATTATGCATAATATTTGCGACAAGGTTCACATACCAAAGACCGATCCATGGCGTTAAAAGGTCAACCGATTCGACCTACAGCCCATTATTATTTTTGTTAAACCAGTATCTGTTAATGCTTATTTAATATGGGTAAACCATTTTTATATTCAGAATAAAAGAGACAATCCTTTCTTGTATTTTTTTACCCGACTGCAGTGAAACCCAAAAGGAGGGTTATGTGTTTGACCTGTATGATGGAATAACTATTAAGTAAGTAAGTAAGTAAATTTGATTTTGCAAATATGGGTACAGTACATGGTGGTAAATAAATAAGAGGTTCAGCCATATTTTACCGATAGGCATGCAAAGTTATAAGTAACAATAAAGGCAATCAATACAAGTAAATAGGTACACTGAATATTTTTCAAACGCAACTTAAGTAGATCACTGCATCACAAGGTTATGGATCATCATTACATTAAAATTACATTGTTAATCATTCGAATTACAAATAATATAATTAAATTCACAAATGTCAAAAAGATTCAATATGACTAATAGGCAAATACTTAATGTCACTTAGGGAAAAATAGCATTTAGGTTTTACCATTCATAATAAATTGAACAATAGCTATAAAATAGATTAAATACTTATGTCAAAATTCTATTTGTGGCTAGATTCATGACAGTGGCACAAGTACTAGAAACATAAAAGAAAAAGTAAGTAATAAATTTAAAAAACCAAAGTGAATAAACTGAAAAGCAGCAACAAGCACGTTCTAGATTATACAAAAGTAGGAAGCAGTCGGGTTGTCTAGTTTTAAAACTACTTTTTTTTACTATTTATGTAAATGAACTGTTCGCGAACCTGAACATAGAGGTTTAACTTTAATCTACGGTTTTTCATTTAACAGTAAAAAAATTAATTACCCGTTTAAAACCCCTACACAGTTAAGCTCGTTATTAAACCTCATTATACGACCACTGTCTCGTTGGTCCAGTGGTCCCAAGCGCGACTGTTGAGCTGGTCCTGGTTTCGATTCCCGGGTCAGGAAAAAAGTGCTATTGGGTTTTTCATTATAAATTTCCCAGTAGTAGCCCGGAGTTTGGAAGTGGGCTGTATAACACCCCCGTGCCTTGGAAAGCATGTTAAGCCATTGGTTCTGCGCCTGATCTCTCTTCGGTTGTGTCTGATCGCCGTCCCATCGGACTATGAGAGAAAAAGGAACATTAAGTGCACGTGTGACCGCATAAGAGCGGTTTTGCAGTACGTCCGGCATCCGGCTTCCGTCATCCGATTTGTTTGAATTCTAGTGCGTAAACTACCATAGAAATAGTTCTACGACTACTCCGTACCGTATTTTCACAGGTTCGGATCGGATTCGGATCGGACTTAGTGCGAAACCGCTCTAACGGTGAGGAGGATTGTTTACTTTTATTATTATACTACGACAATTAAAAGTTTTTAACTGCAAGCAATATTGGTATAACTTAGGAAAATTGAAGTAAAAATATAGTGTCGTAGTTGTATATATGTAGTTTTAATTAGTATTTTAAACAGCCGCTCCATCATCAGTCTGCGGTTGCGTTCAGGGTTTAAATGAGAAAAGTTTATAAAGTTATTTATAAACTCTTATTAAATCAAGTTATCTTGTTACATCAGTCCTATAAGAATCTACATTCTGGTTTTTAACTTTTACAACTGAATGCTGCCAAAGTGAAAATAAGCAGGAGCTTGCGAATTTGTAAAAAACTGTTGTTTCATTTAAATGTAGCGTATTATACGAAAATAGATTAAAATGAAATCCTTTTTTGACGAGAGATATCTCACCAATACTTTTATAGCTATTGCAATATAGATATCACCATCAGTAATTGGTACCTAAAATTTTGCCGAAGGCCGAAAGCCGGGGGCTGAATATTATAAAATTAATTTTCGAAATTCAAAATAAATTGACGAAGGGCGTCGCTTAAGCCGTGGCCGCGATAAATCTGTCAGAGTGACGTCCGCAGGCAAATTAACTTGATCAGTTATATAATTGTGTTATTGAGAGGAATCATACTCTCGTTTGCAAACTGAATGAGCAAATATTTTGACAGATAATAAACCAGTAAATTCTTAGTAAACTTGGTTCGATTGGTTAGCTGAAGCACCCCTGTAAGTTGTGAATCGTTGGGCTCTTACAGTAATTCAGAAGTCTGCCTGCGTCCGTCGACAGCCTCCGTGGTCGACTGGTTTAGGTGTTTGCCTTGTGACACGGTGTTCGTGGGTTCAATTCCCACGGGTAAAAGTTGTTTCCAGTTTGGCTAGGAGAATTATTTTTTTTATACTTTGCCCCACACTAGGAATTTCTAATTTATCGTGGGTGCGTTTACAAACATTTAAACTCACATACACAAATACCACATTGCAGGCTTGAATTACCTAATTGTCTGATATAAAGATGATTCCGTGCTTCCGAAGGCACATATAAACTGGAGCGCCAAATGGCGGTCATTAAACCATGTCAGTGGTCTTTGAGGCGGTTTAGAAACTCTGACACTAGGGTGTATTGGGTCGTTAGACCTTACTGCCGTCACGACAAGGAGAAGCAGCCAAGTCATCATTCAGTTGCATTTGGTGAAACTGGTAGTTAACATAGATAGCTTACATAGTTGGAAAAAGGTCATGTGGGATTGTAGCGCTTTGTTGACACAAGTACCAATTCCATAAGAAAAAACGGGTGCAATGTTTGTAATCCGTTTGAATAGCAAATGTAGTAAGAAAATAGTACGTGGTAAAATTCTAGCTGTTCAATAAAAACAGTTTCGCAGTAAATCACTTGATATTAAGCGATTTTTAAGTTTGGAGAGTGCACGAATACCTTATTTTATTGAATTATTTACAATCTCAGACAGAGAAATGATTTTTTTTTCGTTCTAAAATATATTTTAGAACGAAAAATAATCATTTTTTCATCAAACACCGGACCGGTCTAAAAAAAGGGCTGTCGTGAATTCACCAAAGGCCGAAACCACATTTGACCGAAACGAAACCGCGTCTCTTGTGCGAACAAAGAAGGTTGTAACACGGAGAGCTTCTTGACCTAATTAGAGTGAACACAACATAATTATTAACATTCTTACAGGCGCCTTGTTTGCGCAAACAACGGTGACTACATTTACATAATTATTTAGGCATGGTTTGAGGTGATTTATTTTGAGTTGGCTTGTAAACATTACTGGGGATCAACATCTTGTCATCAATAACTTGAGTTCGCTGGAGCATGAAAATTGGAACCAAGAAGCTACCTGTTTAACCAAGAAACCAATGGGCCGAATGAAGCAGATGGTGTTTAAAAAACATTTAGGTTAACCTGCACCGTGGGGTCCGAGTGCTCATAGCCGGTTTAAGAAAGTTTCAAAACACGTAGTTGACGCTTCTCGTGACCCAAGGGCTGGCTTTTATCTTGGCCAGAGGCTAAGTGTTGCCATACAACGTGGCAATGCCGCCAGTTTTTTAGGCACATTACCGGCTGACAGCGTTGAGGAGCAGTTTTTTATGCCCTTTTATAGTTTCTTGTTAGTTTATTTAATAGTTTTTTTATGAATGTACATAGTTCGTTTACTCTTATAATCTATAAATCAATTTTACCTGCACTAAATAGTGTTGGCTTAAACCGGAGGAGGCCTGAATACCTGCAGTGTGACATTAATAGGCTGATGATGATGATGATGATGAAACACTATAGTAGATACCCAAACAGGATTTTACTTCACAACCAAAGTTTCACAAAAGTTTTCGATCGCTAATCGATCGATTGCCGTACGCTACGGCACAAATTTCATAGACGGCTTCAAAATCAAAATATCTTATTTCACATAGGTCTACATGAACACTTATAAAACGTCCAGAAAAGGTGTACGGTTCGGGTTGGTCGTCTTCTATGGAGAAGAATCAGCAAGAAACTCCATGATTACTTTTTTATCACGTCAACAATAGGGTGATAAAAGTACCCTTAACGCAAACGAAGGGCACTTGTTCTCCCCACCACTGCGATATTTTTTTTGTTCTAGACCATACCTGGGAACCTCTTAGTTACGGAGATATTGGGGGTCAAAGTTTCAAATTTTTCACAGCTGTTTTTGTAAATGCTAGTTTATCAGGTTATAACTTTACTTAAATTACCTCCATGACCCGTTTACTATTCAAAGCATCCACTAGCACAATGTTTTAACAGTGCTACATTGAGTTTTACCGTAAAATGTGATTTTTGACCCAAACAAAACAAGTCGTGTCCCAGCAAATATTTTTGGGTAGGGGTACTTAGTTTGATGTACAGAATGCTTGGCGGCTGTGTGATGGGTTGATTTACACCCTGTAGGTATAAGTAATAAAACATCACAACCATCAAATACCACCGTAACCAGTTTTGTCCAAATCAGCAAACTTCACATATTATTTCTCTACTCTATTCGTAGATAAAAGCTCGCCAACTCCTAAAAGTGTAAATCCAATGATTTGCTGTAATAACATAGAAGTTGGTGCAATCAGTCCGTCGGACGGCGGGCGACCCCATTTTATTGATCAATCGTAATTATGTTGCGATATTAAGGCTGGTACTGTTTACATAACGAGGAGCTCTTGGCTTAATAAGAACTGCCCCTCGGGTCGATCTTCAGGTAAAGCTGTGTTTGCCTAGGTCGGTCTGTGGATGGGTGACCGCCCGACATACCGAGTTTCCTCCGTGCATCGGAAAGCACGTTAAGCTGTTGGTCCCGGCTGCCATATATAGATCTTTATTGGCAGTCGTTACGGGTAAACATTGCCCTGAAATTCTGACATCAAGTCTTACCAAAGAGTATCGTATTACCTAGTATTTACTGGGTTGTGGAGGTCAGATAGGCAGTCGCTCCATATAAAATACTGGTATTCAGCTGCATCCGGTTAGACTGGAAGCCGACCCCAACAAAGTTGGGAAAGGGCTAGGCAGATGACTGTTTACATAACGAAACTAGGGTTCTAAATGTTTTAATAAGGATAAAAGTGGAAAAGACGTTCGTAGAAAGAGTTTTAAGAAATCTACATCTTGAGGAATGGAAACCGGCATGTCTTCTTCATCATCTGTCTAGTCTTAACCCAACTATGTTAGGGTTGGCTTTCGGTCTAACTGAATGCAGCTGAACGACTGCCAATCTGACCGTGACCTCCACAAAGCAGTTAGTACAGGATAATACTATATTTTTGGATAGTGGGAAATCATCAAATGCCTCCACCCGCTCTAGGTGGAGCGGAAGGGAGTGTAAGACTTCTACTGACTAAAAACCACCAATGTTTCTTCTTAGCTCTTTGTGTCTGGGCCACAGTATCTCTTTCGAACAACCCGCATCCCCGGCAGTACTATTCCTACTTCTTGGCGAACTGTAACGACTGTCAAAGATACACAAATGGCAACCGGGACCAACGGCTTAATATGCTTTCCGAGACGTAGTAGAAACTCGGTATGTAGTGCGTGGTCACCCATCTACAGATCAACCTAGGCATGCAAGCGCGCCTTTTTTGTTTTTTTTTGGCGGGTGGAAAATCATCTAATAACCCCTCCTGCTCTTGGGCAGAGCGAAAGGGAGTGTCAGACTTCTACTGACTAAAAACTACCCATGTTCCTTCCTTTATGTCGAGGCCACGGTATCTCTTGCGAACAACCCGCAGCCCCGACGGGCATGCAAACGCGCCTTAACCTAAAGGTCAACTCAAGCGATTGTTATTATTTAGCCACAGTATGTCTTTGTCTTTTTTAAACAACAATTCAAAGATACGTGACATACACCAACCTGCAATGGGCTCGCCTGGTGGATAACATCCCACAAAAAAGAAGACACCTGAATCTCAAGTCTATATTTATGATCCCGACCGATTTCGGCCACAGCGACTTGGGTCTGCCTATTAAGAGCATCCCCGGTGTCTGACTCTCTCCGTCTCTCTCCCTCTGGTGACTGACATAGCTAATTTTTGCCGTGAAAGTGCGTCCACATTCACTGCAAGTCAGCACCCCTCCGACGTAATTGTATTGAATGACCGCGGGTGGTCGGACCTTAAGCACGTCTCGTTTAGCATCGAGCTCTTCTTTACGCCGCCTTTCAAACTCAAACACCTTAGTACTCACGGTATGCCTCCACAGTGACCGGTCCGCTGCCATTGCCTCCCATTGTGACGTGTCTAGGTTACATCGTTTCATGTGGCGCAGCACATCTTTGTACTGAAGGAGTTGGCCGCCTTATTTCCAAAATCTCAAGTCTAGGGAATGTTTTAGCCTCATTTTGTTTATTCTGTAGCAGGTACAGTCAATCAGAAACATAATTACTGCAATGTAATATTGAATAAAAAGATAAATAATCTCAATCTATTATATTTCCCCAAGAAAATCGACAAACTTTTTGTAGCTGTGTTGATATAATAAAAGTAGAACCAATCCTCAAGGATTCACTGAGCTTTATTGCTAGCTTTTCTAGTTGGTTGCCCGTTGCCGCTGTAAATTCTTATAAATACAGGGGTTGCTGTGGTTATATAAGGATAACGTGGCGTGAACAATAAAACGTTGAATTTACTGTAAAATGGGTAGGTATGTTACAAATAAAGGGTGTAAAAGTACCCTTAACACAAACGAAAGGCACTTGTTCTCCCTACCACTGCTATCATTTTATACCTGGGAACCCCCTAGTTACGGAGATATTGGGGGTCAAAGTTCCAAATTTTTCACAGCTGTTTTTATAAATACTAGTTTTTCAGGTTATTACTTTACTTAAATTACCTCCATGACCCGTTTACTGTTCAAAGCATTCACTAGCACAATGTTTTCAGACCGGTGATTTTTGACCCCCAAAAAAAGTCGTTTCCCAGCAAAACTCTTTGCGTAGGGGTACTTAGTTTGATGTATACAGAATGCTTGGTTGTCGGCTGTGTGAAGGGCTTAATAACTAGCGGACGTCACGCGGTTTAACCCGCGTAGTTCCCGTTCCCGGGAATAGTGTAGCTTCCCAACGGTGAAACAATTTTCCAAATCGGTTCAGTAGTTTTTAAGTACATACAAAAATACAAAGTATAGATAAGATTAAATAAATTAACAAGAAATTATAAAAGGGTACCAAAAAACTGCTCCTCAACGCTGTCAGCTGGTAACGTGACCAAGAGACTGGTGGTATTGCCACGTTATATGGCAACACTTAACCTCTGGCCAGGGTTAAAGCCAGCCCTTGGGCCACTGGAAGCGTCAACAAGGGTAACGTATTAATGAACATAATATTTTTAAAACTAGAAAATTAAAACTAGGCACTCATCTAATTAAATATCACTGAAAACTAAGGTTGATTCTCCTATTAGTGTTGTTTATCGTAGCTGAAATTTTGCCGAAAGCCGAAACCGTTTCGGCTTTAAGCCTCGTTGCAATAAATCTGTCTGTGTAGCGCTTGCCTGACCCAATTAGATATATCATCATCTGACACTTAATGTCTACTGCTGGTCATTGGGTATACAATAACTGCTTTGGAATCAATTGTACGAATGCTATGAGTAAGAGTTATTGCAAGTGGTAAGAGGAATGAAAGGGGGGGCCCACTGAGTTAAGGACTAATTAAAATATATGAAAATGAAACAACTGACTTGAAGTCTGTACCCGTAGACTGCGATAGAGACAACTGCAGCTCAGACCGATTGTATCACAAAAAATTTACGAGATCGACGTTTTGAATTTCTCTTTTTTTCCTCGGAAACCGAGCTGATTCAATTATTTTAGGCATTACAATTTTAAGACAGAAATCTTTGGTGCATTTTTTTTTCCAATATGTCTGGTAGTTCTCTAATCAGGGTCGTTAAATGGGGCGTTTTTTACTAAATTGTTGTTTCTTAACTTATTACTTTATAGTTATTGAAAAAAGAAAATGACACGGACATGTCCAGGTCTATTAGCCAACGTTGACCTTATGAAAAAAAAAATTGCTCTGGGACATTACACTCAGGAAGAAAAAAGGAAATACATTTGTATGGAGAATCACAGCCTGTTCCTTCTTAAGGTCTAAGTTTGCAACAGGTTCGCCCTTTATTTCAAAGAACCCACGACCTTCTTTTAAAGAACAACAATACATTGTTCCTTACTACACTTCAAAGCAATACTCGTATATTTATAGACCAGTCTGTTGTTCCACGTTCAAATATATATAGACAAGTTTAAGACTATAAATATCTTGTAGCCGATATATTTGGCTATCCAGCGGAAGGCGTAGATCCTGGGAACGGACGGTAAATGCTGTGTTTACACAATTTTGTGTAAATAAACAGATCTGCTGGAGTGTTTGCTGAGGCGAGTGGCGAGTGTTGTAACACTTTAGTCGTAAACATTGATCTGGAGATGAGGGTTTTGGGAAATGATTTGATGACTGGGTGAAAAAGATAAATATTGGCATTACTAAGGATCTCTATTTAATTTAATACCTTAACAAGTAGTAGATAGATAGACAGATACTCTTGCGTCATCGCATTTTCCAAGCTCTTCGTGTTGTACTGGCGCTGCCGCAGCGGCTGCGGAGAACCCTTTGTGGAAACTATATTTTCGAGCCGTTTGGGGTTGAAGCTCTGGGGCCGTGGGGTCCTAGTGCTAACAGCCTTTTTAAGGAAATATCTAAACGCCTTTGTTGACGCTTCCTCTGACCCAAGGGCTGGCTTTTTCTTTGGCTAGAGGCTAAGTGTTGCCATACAACGTGGCAACGCTGCCAGTCTCTTGGGCACTTTACCTGCTGACAGCGTTGAGGAGGAGGTTTTCGATGACTTTTTGTAGTTAGTTTATTTATTTAATTTTAAAGAAAGCTTACAGACTAATAACAGTTATAAATATCATGCATAAGTAGGGACATTTGCTAATTACAAGCTTCCACATTATAAAAAAAGTTTTTAGTTTATATATTTTGTTGTTATGTTTAGTATAGTCATAATTATGTAGAAAAATAAGTTTTTTTTCCTTTGCCTATATTGTCCCACTGCTGAGCAAAAGCCTCCCTCATAGTCTTCCACTCTTCCCTCTGTGTGGTTTTCTCCGTCCAATGTTGTCACAAACGCTTCTAGGTCGATAAATAAGTTATGAGAAAATAATCCATAAATCGAACCCAGGATCGAATTGAACCCACCTCATTGTCAGCAGTAGCGTGTCAATGAACTACCTGCTTTATAGGTAGATACAGTGTTTGTAAACAAGATTTCTGACCTTATCGTCTTGAGACCTAGCCCGGGGAATAGCACCTTTACCAGGAATCATTCAGCAGTTTCCTGAACGGAATATTTACTACTTTACTGAATATTTACTGGTAACACTAAGCATGATGTTAAGTCAAATCTATGGGTAAATACATAAATAGCCACCGTTGATCCAAAACACCTCACAAAATAAGCAAAACTATTCTCCAATACCTTTATGACGGCACGGTTGGCGCAGTGGCTGAGTGATTGGACTGCTGCGCTGCGTGTCGCGGGTTCGATCCCCGCACGGAACTAATATTTGTATGGCCTACATATAGTTGTATCGGGTCTGGGTGTGTTTGTGTATGTCAGTTTAAATGTTTGTGTACCCACGATACAGGAGAAATTCCTAGTGTCTCCACACTGAATGTTTTTGTTCACCAATGTTTTTAAAAAGCAAATTAAAAAAAAAATCTCATTCAATTTGTTTAGGTTCTGTCTTCGACACCAGAAACCACTTTTCACAATAAACACTCAAGATTCGGTATTGATTCTCACAATTTGTGTAAACGTATCAGTTTGCAGAACCTACAATCCATGTATCTTCCGCGGCCTGAAATATACGTGATGTGATATGTAAATATTACGTTACGGCTAAGTATATTTGTACGAGAGGTTAGACTATCAATTGAATTTTAGGAGGTCGATATGTAGGTATAATTTATTTGCCGGTTGTAGAGTTCAACACAGTTATGGAAATATTGTAAACAAACTAGCAAGTAGCAGAACAGATGATTTTAAGTCCTAACATCCGACGTCCGACGAAATCCTGACATTCGACGGCATGGTTGGCGCAGTGGCTAAGCGATTGGACTGCTGCGCTGCGTGTCGCGGGTTCGATCCCCGCACGGAACAAATATTTGTATGGCCTGCAGATAGTTGTTTCGGGCCTGGGTATTTGTATATGTGATTTTATATGTTTGTGAATGCACACACGATACAGGAGAAAAACCTAGTCTGGGGCAACGTTACTAAAAAAAAAAAAACCACCTTTTAAAACTGGGCCCGTGTGGCTGATTACAGTCCATTCCCTCTCATAGAGTGTATGACAGTGTCCCAGTTGTGGACACTTTATAGGCTTATTAAGTGGAGGTTTGGAAGGAGAGAGGTTAAGTCTAGGCCCGCAGTGTTGCACATGCCAGCCTATCAAAACAAAAAAATGAGAAAATCAGACGTCAGTTGTTTCGTTCGTCTGTCAGTAACATGAGAAGCATATCAGCAGGGCTATTGCATATCTTTGTAAATGTCAGTGGTAATTATCAAACCATTTGACAGTTAATCGATGGACACTATGATAGCCACTGACGTTTAAAAAGATACGCAATAGCCCTGCTGAACGTCGTGTCATTTTACAAAAGATCACAGGTAAACCGATCACATATACACCGTGAAATCGAAATCGTTGTTTTCCCGCAGCGAAATGGTTTTGTTTTGGTAATACAATCGTTTTATAAAACGATTGTATTACCAAAACAAAACCATTAAAATATTTAATAACAAAACCATTATAACCAAATAAAATATTTGAAACCAAAAATGGCAAATTAACCATTGTCAAAAACAAAACTCGAAAGCTACCACGAACCAATAGTAGGTACCTCCCAATACCTACGCTAGGCGCAAGCCGGGTGCTTACTGGCCTCGCGGCCGTTAACCCGGGTACTTTTCAATCAGCTGATAACTTATGATAATAATAAGCTTTAAACCTACAAGTTATTAAAATTTACCCTTCATACTTTTACGTGCGAGTCGAGGAGTAGGTACTACTCGTACCTACTAGTAATGTTTAGTGTTACTATTGATTCTCACGTTTTCGAGTTGATGATTTTTTTTTTAATTATTTTAAAACAAAAACATCCTTATTTTTTACTTTTACTCCATGCCTCGAAAGTACTCCTTATGGCAAGTTGTTCAGCCACGGGAAAACCATTATTTAAATTTTACGGTGTATTATAATGATTGACTGAGTAATCCGCTGTAGACAAAAGTTGTATACCTACCCAAATACACTATACTTCATGTACCTTGGTACGAGAACTTTCGATGAAATTTTGTTTAGCAAAAGAATCTCGTTTAAGTCAGTCCAAAAGCTAAATAAAATTTAGAAAACTGCTTAATTTTAATATTATCATGCAATATCTTGCCAAACACGAAGGCTGTCTCGTGTTTTAACTTAAAATTATGATAGTAGCCACATTTTTGTACTTATGTATCATGACTGCTTATAATTTTAGCAAAAAGTAATAATCATACAAAATAAACAACTCCAATTGTTTGCGGAGCGAAGTTCATTACAAACAATTTGGCATTATTATACACACTCTGTACAAACAACGTGAACATCGAAATGTATGTAATATCCGTTATTATACGCGACACATCCGGAGTGCGTGGGTTACGTGGAACGGAACGTAATTTAGCACACAATCACAACACAATAAGTACCAACAGTTAAGTCACACGTCCCGTAATACCACTATAATAGACATGATTTCCAGTATGAGGAACCAGGTCAATATTAAGCAAAAGTCTTTGACAACGAAAAACCTTTTGACACACTAGGCCGATTCCGAACCTTACTTACTTATCAGGCTACCCACAGAAAGTAGTCTAAAATGTAAATAAAGATGGCGGGTTTGTTTAATTTATTAAGTTCATCCGGGCTGCAAATGAAACCATGTTTGAATGGTAGGCTGGTGAAATTACACTTGGCAAGATTAGAGGCAACAATAAGTCCTTTAATACCTACGATGAGACTAAGATTAGATTGTCGCAAAAGTAATCTTTACATCCCCCCCTTTCAACCCTTTTTTTGCATAAAAAGTAACCTATCTGTGTACCAAATTTCAATTAACGCGGTTCAGTAGTTTTTGTGTGAAAGCGCGACAGACAGACATACAGATAGACAGACTTACTTTCGCATTTTTAATATTAGTAAGGATTAAGTAAAAAAATAAGTTTTGTAATTTGTGTATACGTTTCTACCTGTTACAGACAGGGTCCTTAATTGAGACTGGTGTCACTGTTTCCCTTAACCCTTCCAACTGTATACATTACTAGCTGATGCCCGCGGCTTCACCCGCGTGGATGTCGGTCAAATTATATACTAAAACCTTCCTCTTGAATCACTCTATCTATTAAAAAAAACGCATCAAAATCCGTTGCGTAGTTTTAAAGATTTAAGCATACATAGGGATATAGGGACAGAGAAAGCGACTTTGTTTTATACTATGTAGTGATGATACGCAATAAAGAATTGAGAATTGAATTGAATTATTTGGCAGCCGTAACCCATCGCCATCAAACGAAAAGTCATCCTAATAATTAAATGATAACATAAACCACTTTAACAAATTCCAAATTACTAACCCAACCATTGAAGCCCAACCTTTTTCCGCTGACAAACATCCGCATTAACATTGTCACCTTCAAATAAGAAGCTCTCAATCATCCAGCGCTTTGCATACTCGCGTCTAACGTCCCGAAGAAATCCGGCGAGATCCGGGAGATCCGAGATCCGTCCTAGTTAAGCTCACGCTTCAGAGGAGCTTCTTAAACGAATTCCGGCTAATTCTGTTGAATGCCGCGACGCCGGAATACTAAGTGCTGTGCGTTTATGTAAAATTTGACTGACAAAGGACGTTTGAGAATCCGAATCTAGGTTTATTGTTAGGGTAATTAGTTTATTTTCTTTGAAGATTATCGTGGATGATTTAAATAATTAATTATACTTCATCATCTGCCCCAACTTTGTCGGGGTCGGCTTCCAGTCTAACCGGATGCAGCTGAATACCAGTATTTTACATGGAGCGACTGCCTATCTGACCTCCACAACCCAGTTAATACTAGGTAATACTATACTCTTTGGTAAGACTGGATGTCAGAATTTCAGGTCACTGACTACCTGTAACGACTGCCAAAGATCTAAATATATGGCAGCCGGGAACAACAGCTTAACGTACTTTCCGAGGCACGGAGGAAACTCGGTATGTCGGGCGGTCACCCACCCACAGACCGACCTAGGCAAGCACAGCTTTACCTAAAGATCGACCCGAGTGGCAGTTCTTATTAAGCCACGAGCTCCATAAATAATTATATATTATTTGCATCTTCATAAAAAGTTGTTTATAAAATGGTGTTGTGTAAATCTAATTGAATAAAACTGACTGTGTGAGAAATCAGTATAATTAAACTATTTTCCTGCCGATGACTCTGGAAACCGGTGGTGTAATCAATTTTTTTTCTTATCATCATAAACTTATCCACTATCACTACATTTCATAAAAAATTAAACCTACTTCAACAAAAAATAAAACTTAACTTGACTTTTGTTTGTTTGATTTCGTTTTTTTGCCACGGAATTCAGAAGCTGGTTTTTGGACCGAGTTTCCTCCGTGCCTCGGAAAGCACGTTGTTGGTCCCGGCTGCCATATATAGATCTTTGGCAGTCGTTACAGGTAGTCAGTGACCTGAAATTCTGACATCCAGTCTTACCAAAGAGTATAGTATTACCTAGTATTAACTGGGTTGTGGAGGTCAGATAGGCAGTCGCTCCATGTAAAATACTGGTATTCAGCTGCATCGGGTTAGACTGGAAGCCGACCCCAACATAGTTGGGAAAAGGCTAGGCAGATGAGTGTAGTTACCTCTTCACATTGTACCGACGTGATGTTATATTATGAACTGGTGTAAACAATAGACAGACATGACATTTCAGCAATCCCAGTCCATTTAATACCATTTATTGAGGAGTTCCGTTGCGTATCTCCGAAGTTCTTCATTAGATCTTCACCAAATTGAAATGGGACCACTCCGAGAAAGTACTCTTCCAAAAACTACCCAAGTCGCGTCAAGTGAGCCTATAAAATTTAAAGAGGTCTCTCTATTTCTCCATCATCAGATCCTGACTTGATGACCATGTGATCACCTTTCAAACAAAAAAAAACTTGAGAGGTGTCAAGGAACACCCGGATGGAACGAAGTTATTGTTATTATTATTTTTTTATGTAAAAAAAAAAAAAAAAAAAAAAAAAAAAAAAAAAAAAAAAAAAAAAAAAAAAAATGTAGAAATGTAGAAATGAAAATATCTGGCTTGCTTTCTATAAGAGAGAGAGAGACAGACAGAAACATGCGCACAGCTTACAATAGCTTACTATAGCAAAAAGTGTCGTGACAACTTTTAGTAAGATTTTTTTCCATCTAGCCCCCTTTCACAACGCGCGATAAGGAACTTCGTTCCAAAAATCGAAATCGGCCCAGCCATCTTCGAGTAATCGGGGAACACATAAAAAAAACCTCCTCCTTTTTGAAGTCGGTTAAAAATAAAGTCCTCCGCCGCGTCTGTCTGTCTGTCTGTTCGCGATATACTCAAAAACTACTGCCGATATTCATGCTGTTTTCACCAACGGATAGAGTGGTTCTCGAGGAAGGTTTCATTCCACGCAAGCGAAGCCGCGGGCATCAGCTAGTTAAATAACCTATATTATATTTTGCCACACTACTGAGTAAAGGCGTCTTCATTTCTCCCTCTAAAATTCTCTGTTTTGTGCAATTTCTGGCCACATTTGCCCCACGAACAAGATCAGATCGTTATATAATACATTCAACGCGGATGACCTCGTTGGGTAAATATTAAACAGTCAAAGATGGTATTTGGACTAAGTTCCTGGATGTGCCAAATTCTGTTTTACCCCACTTGTTGAAAACGGACCTTTCAACGCTATTCATAACATACACTGTATGTACCGATCATTGCGGATCCCGTGATCCACGATAGAGGTCTGATCGCTGAATAATTATGATCGCACACAAAGTTCCATTAACTCGAAGTTTCGAGTCCCGAAACTATTCCTATCTCCAACAATATGTGGGTATAAACCTACTTAGGTAACGTATTACAATATGTAAACTAAGCTTAGGTCAGACTAAAGCCGAGCTTCCACTGTTACGTAGGATATGCAGGGGAAGGTTGGCCGCGTTAGGTATGCTTTACATTTGTTTACCAGCCGCGCATCGCCGCACGCGCATAATTGTGGATCGCGATGTACAATCTCACCTATATCATCATCTGTTTTACCCTTTCTCCAACTATACAGAGTGTAAATCAACCCATCACATAGCCGTCAACCAAGCGTTCTGTACATCAAACTAAGTACCCCTACGCAAAAATATGTGCTGGGAAACGACTTTTTTATGGGGTCAAAAATCACATTTTTTAATAATTTAATAATAATTTATTTAGACACATTTTGATGACACGTTAAGCACAACAAATAAAGATAATAGGATAAAACATAAAAAGTAAATATATAGTGCAATTAAGTAGCGCTAGACCCCACACTAGGATACCCTGTGTCGTGGCATCTAGTTATATCTGCGTTAATGACACATTATAAGTGCGCTAGTGGATAGTTCAGTAATACATTGGTTACTTAGTCTAAACAATATTTAAAGTTACTTATCTAAAGAAAACATACAAAATTACAATTGAAAGGTTTGTGTAGAGTGTATTTGAATGTAGATGTGTTTGTGTTACGGGGAATTACAATTCTAGGGTTTGTGTAGAGAGTATATGTATATGTAAATAAGATTGGAATGCGCCTACGACAGAATTTACGAGGGAATTATAGAATAGGAGTCAGGAGAGCTTCAGTCCTTGCATAGTCCTGAGCTGATAGCCACTTATTAATTTTACGGTAAAACTCAATGTAGCACTCTTAAAACATTGTTCTAGTGGATGCTTTGAATAGTAAACGTGTCAAGGGGGTAATTAGGGTAAAGTTATAACCTGAAAAAGTAATATTTATAAAAACAGCTGTGAAAAAGTTGGAAATTTGACCCCCAATATCTCCGTAACTAGGGGGTTCCCAGGTATGGTCTAGAACAAAAAAATTATCGTAGTGGTGGGGAGAACAAGTGCTGTTCATTTGCGTTAAGGGTACTTTTACACCCTATATTGGGGTCGTTCTTCTTCGTTGGGTTCTTCTTATATTGTGAGGAAAGATTTGAGTATGAATGTGGATGAGCGTGAGAGTAGAGGAAGACCAAATTAACGATGGATGGACTGTGTAAACGATGATATTATTATGGCAATAAAGGAGGTGCCTCATGAGATGAAGAGTAAAAGAGATATATGGTATAAAACATGCTGCGCCGTTACCTAATGAATTGGGATCACGGCAAGAGAATGATGATTGGAGTCGACTTCTAGTCTATCCATATGCAGGTGAATACCGATATTTTACATGAAGCTGCTGACCTCAACAACTTAAAGCGAAGCTTGCATTTTTGCAGTGGTGAAAACGTCAAAATGCCTGCGATATAGCCGTGATGATGCCGTGGCTGACTGCGGACTTTGACCGACGTAATCACGAGATTGTATCGCTACTTTCGTGATGCTGTCGTACTTCAATCGCGACGCAAACTCGATTCGGCATCGATACAGGAATGCCTGTGACCGCCACAGTTTACTGCGATCGCGCGTTTGTATCGATAGACAGTGATGCTGACGCACGTTTAATCAGTCGCTGTGGGCGAAAAGCCTTAGCTCGTGGCTCCAGTGGAGTGTCACCATTAAGATCGAGTGTTACTTAAGATAGTTTTAGTAAGTTTACTCGAGCTATGCTAACTCAAGCTATGAGGCAATATAGCTCGGATGTCGGACTCTGCACAGAACAAGCTAAGTAACTTGAGCTATTTCGAGGACTAATTTCTGTAGTATAAAATAAGTTAGTAAGTTGCGAGTACGCTAGTTGTGGGACATTGTCTTTTACTGAAGGTAAATATTTTGTTGCAGTAGAAGAGTTGTTTGGTAACGAAGATAGCTGAAGTGCCACCATGTCTTGTTTCTTTCGTGAAGTAGCGAGGCTGTGCCTTGGTATAAGAGGAGATATTGGTATTACATTTTTGAACTACAGTACTTTCACAAGTTATTATGCCTTGTGACTGTGACTGTAGCTTAGGAGTGCAATACGTCGTCCCGGGGGTTGCTGCGTCGAGTTGCGCGTCGCCGGACGTTTGCGGCGGCGAGAGCTGTGGGTGCGGGGGCGCGCGGCGGCGCGTGCCGTGGCGGTGGGTGCGCGGGGCTCCGGGTCGCGGGGCGGTGGTTGCGCGTTGCGGCGTGCATTCGTTGTTCCGTGATTTGGAGTCTCGTACATTCGATGTTGCGGTGTGCGTCGCTGCGTGCTTTCGTGCTCGCAGTGTTTGTTGTTGCGGGCATTCGGCGGCGTGTGATTCGGCGTGGTGGCTTTCGGGATGACGTATTGCACTCGTAGTTTAGTTTTATGAATTGTTCTTCTGACATTCAAAAGTACCTAGTAATGGTTTAATTGAAATAAATGCTTTGACTTTGACTTTGATCTGAATAAAAAAAATATCTTTGTCTCTGTGACGTGTCTTGGATTACAGATTTTCAATGATGTAAATGGGCATTCGCAACGTAAAATGATATGAGAAACCTAAACATGATTTAATGATACCCATACAAATACCTATTCAATAATACCCCACCTAAATCCACTTAACATAATTCGGTGGCTTTATTTTTTTATTTTACAAAAATTATGCCATCACTACATTGAATTTTGATTACTGTTATGTCTTTACTTACTCGCAAAATTAAGTCAAATCGATTGATCGATCAACTCACGCATTTGGTCCCAGAGTGCAACAAACGAACAAACATACATATTTAGGATACTGATAAACTCATTAACCTCCTTAGTCGGATATTAAACAATAAATATATCACAACAAAAACGGCTCTTATACTGTTTTCTTATTATTGCCCAAGAATTTAACCTTTAAAAACCTAACCATTTTTTATTTACACTGAAATAGACATACTGACGTAGACAGCTAGCCGTGGCGTATTATTAGGTTATCCACCGTCGGTTACCTGCCTTACACTCCTTTAGCCCAAAATATAACCCTTTTTTACACATTGTCACTTGATTCATACTCTTCTACATGACAAGGGGTATAAAATGGCTCTAATATGAATAAGGATGTTTCCTGACTAAAAAAAATATGATTCTAATTAGTCCGTCTGTTAGATTTTCCAAAAATATTGGATACGTATTTTTTGTTTTATCAAATCAATAAAAATTTACGAAAACGCGTCAAAGATTTGAGTGGGGGGTTGTGACGTCACTCACCGGTAAAAAGTGTCATACTAATGTCTTAGAATATGACGTCACACGAGTTTTCAGAGCACTGTATCGTCTTAATTGTTTGTTTACGTGAAAAAAGAAAAATTGTGTGTCCTATATTTTTTAGAAATCTATCTGACGGATTAATTAGATTTTTTTTGTTAACTACCTACCCTATTGCATTCAAAATCGTCAAATGGACCTTTCATAATAAGAACTGTGTCTGTCCCCATTTCACAAATTTTAACGCAATTATGATCTGCTAAAGTGGCCATTTTAATAGTAATGATGCAACTAAGGCAACTAAGGCCCATAAGTAAAATACACACAATAAGATAATACAAAAATAACAAACGAATACATAATTATTAAACATTTTAGACGCCCAGGTCCTCTCTCACCATCTGACCATAGCCTTTTCAGAGCTTGATTTGACATCAAACAGGTACTCTAAGTCTAGACATAGCTGTTAATAGTTAGATAGTGTTGTGACCTAGATCTCAAATATTCTGACATTGACTACGGGTAGTGTTGTCTCATCTGACAGTCAGTAGTGAGTCGTGACCATTCAAAGTGAGTTTGCTGAAATTATGTTTGCCTTTTGTGCCGTTTCAATGTAACCACAGTAGTGTTTGAATACGTAAATTCCACGACTCATTTTGTGTGTCACAAATCCTTTGGAATTATTATGAAGTTTGGTCCCTAAACGACATCTATAAATGCTACTTTATAGCTGGGTATTGAATAATAATTATGAAACACTACCAATTAAACACCAAATATCCCTATTTAACACAAAACACTTTTGACTCAATCATAAATACATAACAACACTTCTGATCACTTAATCACTTTAATATCGATCACTTATATTTTGTGTAGCCAAAATATAAGTGATCGATAAGTTTTTTTAACGGGAAAAGGGGAATTTTTATCAGTCTACGGTAATTTAGTTACCGTCACATGTAAGTGAAGTGAAGTATATCACACTTTTTTTCAGTCTAAATACCTACCGAAGAAACATCTCTAAAACAAAAGCAAGTATAATATTATAATTAGTTCGCGTTCTTAGTAATTAGAACAATAGACTTAATCCGTCAACCGCTGCAAGCGCTTGATAAATTAATCCTATAGACGCCCCGCAGCGATGCAGCAGCTAAATGTTCAGCTTAGCGGGCTCGGAACGTCTTGAGGGATGAATTTTATTAAGAAAAAATGGAAAATGCTGTGAATATTATGTGCGGTTAAAGGAAAGGCTTAATTTGAATATCAATTAAGTTTAAATTCCTGTAAGTTGACGAGGAATTGGTTAACCCTTTTCATACTTTGCCAATATCAAGGAATGGTACAAGGAATTAAGTAAGTATCATGATCAAATTATCTCCCTCTATTTTTCTCCCTCACTTTAGGACGGAACTTCAAAACATTCTGGTATTTTATAGGAAGATATTATTATGTAAGTACATATATTATTTCCTTTACCTGTTATGGTCTCGGTAAATGACTAAAAGCATTTATTTTCATTTAGTAACATAACATAACATCACGTCTGTAATCCCCGTAGGATTAGGCAGAGGTGTACATAAAACACCCACATTCCCCAGTTATGTTAAAGTCCTATAGACCTAATAAGGGGCAAACCTATTGCTATCAACCGGGCACAATCCGTGGCTGCTACTGAGAAATTCTTGATGAAAAAACCTAATAACACATTTCCCGACCCGGGGTCGAACCCAGTACCTCATGCTCAGTAATTGCACTTGCGATCACAAAACCAACGAGGCACTTCATTCGTTGCATTTAGTAATGCCTGTTTTTATAGGTTACCAAAAACTAGTAAGTACTCACATTTTCTTAAAAAGTCCTAATCTATTTTCGTCCACCTCTAATATTTTAAACAGGACACTTTATCCTCATTTCAATTCATCATCTCATTTCATTTCATCGTGTTCTGGTTGTTCAGACAGTAATTCTAAAGTTATTACCTACGAAAAAAAAATGTGCTTAAATTAATATTCAAAACGAGTTTGGACATTGAAACCTTCATTAAACGTTCATTTTATTGACGTTTCGCTTCTTAAAGACATCTTATTTTCTGGTGAACGCCGTTTGTTGGGCGCCATTTTCATTTAGTTAGGGTCTTAAAATCCAGGTCACGTTCTTAAATATACTAGGCTGAATGTTCTGCTTACCTCATTTATTTTTGTGTTCTGGAAACATTAGGTTTTTCTTTTATTAATTTTCTTAAATGATAATCTGTTGGTAAATGCTCTGTCTTGAAAATTAAACCATTTCGTGACTGTTACGTTTAATTAAAGTATTTGTGTACCCAAAAACTGCCATCATTGTGTCATGTAGGTAATTATGTACTTAGTGGAGTACACAATTACATTTTCAACACTTTAACGCCGTGTTTCGAGAATTGTTTAATAATATTTGGAAGTTTATTTACGCAATTATATTGCGTTGTAAGGTCTCCCACTAGGTGGACCGATGACCTGGTGAAAGTTGCGGGGATCCGCTGGATGTGAGACGCACAGGACCGGTCACACTTGGGGGAGACCTATGTCCAGCAGTGGAGGTCTTTCGGCTGACATGATGATGATTTATTTACGTGTTACGTAATATTAATAAAAGAGACATGATACTTTAATACCTTAATGAATAACTTCGCGCATAAAATATCAACAGGTCTATAATTTCATTTTCAACACACTTGCTCATAAAGTGGTTCTAATTTCACCGCAATTAGGCACATAATGACACCTGTAATCTGTGACTTTTTCATTACCATTATTCACAAGTGAGTTATAGGGTTTTTATTTTAATTTTATTGGTAGAGATGCTTTGTTCTTAAAAAAGTTTCGATACTAAAATGATCGTGTTCAATAGTACAAATAAATTAATGTACCTACCTATTGCTTTCTCATTTCATGCTACTTCGATTTTAATAAATAGATAATTTCAACGTGTGTTTACGTTTTTAATAAATAAAACTTTTGTTTTCTCTGTAATAAAAAAAACTTTGAATTCCCCATTTTGTACATGGCTAAAACGCTATCCGCGAAAAGCCAAAAAAAAAGAAACCTCATTCTTTTAGTTTATGGCCGATCGCCATTGTTAGATGCGCGCGCAGGAAAACTGATTAATTTTTCCCGCTATTGCGAAAATTTTTTCACAACTCGTTTTAACTGTTGAAAATGATTTTTTTGTATTATTTTCTTCACAAGTGTGTTGAAAACCGTCGTATGATACACGTGTGTATTGATGATTACCGTCCTCGACTCTCTTAAGACTCAATGGCGCCTCAGCAGTAATCGCCAATGTCACACACTTCTACCATAATGTACTATTAGTCCAGTCTCGGCCCCTCGATAACTAAAAAAAGATTTGTTCATTGGTGTCCACTAGGGGGTGAATTGTATTTTCATACAAAGGACAGGCATATCTCGTCCACTTTCGACCCCTAGTTCGATAAGTACCTAAAATTAATATTTTGGTACAGTAAGGTAGGTACAGTAGACTAAAGACAAAATTCATGAATCAAATATAATTTGTCTAATAACAAAACTGGCAAGCGTTCAAACTCTACTTACCCCGTTAAGCCTTCAAAATCTTCAAACGACCAACCTAATTACAAGCTTAATATTAAAACCATAAATTAAAAAATCTATTTCTAGCCTCCCTTCCTAACTTTAACCATAACTTTACGAAGAGGCCAAAGTTCGGCGTTCACGTGAAAATGGCGGACAAAATTAATGATTTATAATTATTAAAATTGGTTTTACAACGATACTCAGTAGGCTTAGAGGGTTATAATTTGATTGATTGCTTAAAGTTAATCTGTTTGAGGTTATTTTGGTGGTAATTACATAGATGGAAGTATGTTTTATTTCATTTGAAAGATTGGATGTTGTTATAAATCTGGGTATTAAAAATTCCTGTTCTCACCGAAATAAGGGACACATATTGACCTATTTATCTAGGACTCCTGATTATCTGAACAAGTTTACTTCATCATCAGCATACTTTTCCCAAAACCCCGTCCAACAATGATCCTTAAAACATACGGTTAAAACAATACGCTAGCATTTAATTAGGTGCTATTTGTAGTCTGTTTTAAAAGCGACGCTGTAGGCTCAGTCCAGCCGGCTGGCACTAATGAGGCTCACGAGCGCTAAGCTGGAACAGTCCAGTCTAGATATAGGTAAATAGGTAAAAATAACACTTGGTTTTAGGGTGCATTAAAACAAGTTTCAGGTGTGGTGGGGTACTAAATGTTATGTCTGGAACATTCTGGATAGCCAGTCCCGAATGTGCCTGAAAAGCTTCAATATGGACCTTCAAAGTCAAACCATTTGTTTTCAGGCCATTAACGCAGTTAGGACAGTCTTTATTAGGCCACGAGCTCCTCAAGTGTGCATGTATTTTTATAAGTAATCGCTATTACACCACAGATTACTTGTATTATTATCTCTCCCCCTTCCAAAGGTTGTCTTGAAAAGGCATGGAGAAACCTTGGTATGTAATGGGCGGTCACCAATCCACGGACCATCCTATGACAGCGCAACTTAACCTGAAGACCGACCCGAGTTACAGTTATTATTAAGGTTGCAGCACGTATTACCATGCAAAAAACTACTAAAGTAGGTTTCCAAAGTCAGGGTTAACAGGTAGTAGGCGCTCCTATCTTTCCGTTCATCTATGACTCCCCCAAGGCTCTGTGATCGTGAAACTAACCCCGTTAACGTGGTTATCTGGTGGTTACCGTATCGTCGGTGTATCCGGAGATGGCGGCTACATGCCCATGCTTGTCTAATCTGACACATAAACCCTTGCTAATGAGCGAGGGGATATTTCACAAGCGGGAGCGAGACGGTTTTAGACTGGATGCTGGTTGGACTGCAAAGTGCACGTGGTGACTTTTTTTTCTTGTCAGCTTTAACTGTCCCACTATTGGGCAGAGGCCTCTCTTCGTTCCTTCCACTGTTCTCGGAGTTACGTATCTTCTCGCCAATTAAGAGGATAGCCATTCAAAGCGTCCCGTTAACTTCTCCTCGGTCTACTGCAACGCCGCCTGTCTATCTGACTCAGGGATCAAGATTTTACTACTTAATAATTATATCGACGGCACGTTTGGCACAGTGGCTGAGGGGCTGGACTGCTGCGCTGCGTGTCGCGGGTTCGATCCCCGCACGGAACAAATATTTGTATGGTCTACAGATAGTTGTTCGGGGTCTGGGTATTTGTGTATGTGAGTTTAAACGCACCCACAATACAGGAGAAATTCCTAGTGTGGGGCAAATAAAAAAACAGAATAAAACAAAAAATAGTATGAGGGTCCGTCAGTAGTCAGTATACTTTAAACATTGCCACTTTTCTATTCAAGAAAAATTGATTCAATTTAATTCCAGCTCTAGCTCCAGACACTAAAAACTCAGACACACCTTTATTTAGGTAACATTACATAACATGACGCCTGTTATTCCCAAAGGGTTAGATAGAGGTACGTGTACGTAATAGTACACCCACATTTCGCCAGTTACGTTTTAAGTCCCATAATTACAATAGTGAATGATGCCATGACAACTGACAGGGAAGAATGGAAGAAAAAAACTTGTTGCACTGACCCCAAATAGAATGGGACAAGGATAGGAAAACTATGATGATAATAGGGGGCTAGCCCAATTAGGTAACATAATACTAAAACATAACATCTTCCTTGTAATCCCCGAAATGTTAGGCAAAAGTGTACCTAAAAGTTTTACCTTGTTTAACTTTTTTGTGTACTTCGTAATTGGCGTATTGTTTTGTAATAATTTTAAGTTATTTTACTATAAGCTGTGAAGCTACCTTTCATAAATAAATAAAAGTAATAACTGGTAATATTCGGTACACTTCTACCAAAATATATAAGTTAGTTAAAAAGTCCCATGTGTTCACTAGCACTCCGTTTCGTGTTAATTACTAATTACGTTATACCTACCTATCTACATAGGTGCCTATTTATCTACTCAACTGAGTGTGTAACTAGATCAGTTTGTATATAATTAGGTAAAACGTACTAATCGACACGGCGCACGTGATTTCTAGTTAGAATATTATTACGTTGTAGGCTAATTCGTGTCAAATTAAGTTTTGTTAATTTATACATACCAATTATGATACCAACATTTTTTGTTGCAGTTCATCGTACACTGTAATTTGTTTTAAGTAGGCGTGGATGGCCAAATTAGAAGCTATGGGGAATAGCCAAAGATTTCTGAGTCGCATTTTGATGAAGATAAAAATTGTGTCATTAGATTTTTGGAAAACAACCAGTCAACCAGTCTTACCAAAGGGTATCGTATTACCTAGTATTAACTGGGTTGTGGAGGTCAGGTAGGCAGTCACTCCATGTAAAATACTGGTATTCAGCTGCATCCGGTTAGACTGGAAGCCGACCCCAACATAGTTAGGAAAAGGCAGATGATGAGATTTTTTGAAAATCAACATTCCATTCCGAGAATTTAATCCAGTGTGTTTTATTGGATCCTGACTCGTAACATAGCCAAGCTAGTTGTTTTTTTTCAGCACGGTATCGTATTTTTCCTACTCCCATCCTTTTCCATCGCTTAAAACCGTAATAGAGGGGACCCTACAAAAAAAAACTAATTAGTTCTTCAGATAGATGTCCAATATTGTAAACATATTTTTTCTTTTTTCACGGAAACAAAAAGTGATACAGTGCTTCGAAAATTCGAGTGACGTCACATGTTAGTACATTTTTTACTCATGATCTTTGACGCGTTTTTTCTTCGCCAATTTTTATTAATTTGATAAAACAAAAAACACGTAGGTAGTTAGGTACCTATTCAATATTTTTCGATAACCTAACTGACGGACTAAACAGAATCACATATTTTTTGAGTCCATGCGAAAAGCAATGCTATGTAAAGCTTGATAAGGCGCAAGAGCGCAACCCTTTAATACACACATCGATTCATCCCCCCAAAAACTAATCAAAACTTGTACACAGTGCACACGAGTACCCATACTACGTAGTAACTAGTTATTAATATAGTTTATACCTATTTGTTTTCTGGCTGGTCAAACTTTCCAATTTATCGGCTGCGCTAATTGAAATACGGTTTGGAATTGTGTTAAACGTTCATAATTCTCGGAAATATTATGCACTAATGAACAACTGGTTTTAATGACTACTATTATTCGATGTTACATGGGAATTTGACAACGTAATCAAATGAGTGGAGTACGGAAGAGTGGAGTGTCATATTACAGGCAAGAACTTGCTAAAAATGAGAGTTCTTTTACTAGTTCAGTAGTACTAACTAAAAAAAACATGGACGCTCACGCAAGAGGCTGTGTACAGATTGAGAGTGGCACAGAGAGCCATGGAGCGTTCCATGCTCGGCATAAAACTGCTAGACCGAGTTCCTAACGTCGAAATTCGAAGACGTACAAAAGTTTTCGATATTGGGAATCGCGTTACGGAACTCAAATGGAGTAAGGCAGGACACCTAGCAAGGCGCAGTGGTCACAGGTGGACTAGGGCTGTCACCGAATGGCGTCCAAGAACTGGCAAAAGAAGTGTGGGTCGTCCGGCGGCAAGATGGGCAGACGACATAGTTGCCATCGGGGGCAAAACCTGGATGAGGCTTGCACAGGACCGTGGAGATTGGCACAAGAAAAGAGAGGCCTATACCCAGCAGTGGGTGACTTCGGGCTGTAAATGATGAACTAAAAAGACAAAATAAAAATAAACTATTCATATTTTGTATAAAAGGTGCGCATCTACGGAAATGATAAAAGAAAATAAGCCCTTTGTATACGTCTTCTTTTACATGGGACTTAAACATAACTGGCTAATGCTAATGGGTACACATCTGCTTAACGCTTCGGGGATGACAGGCGTGATGTTATGTTATGTGCTCTTTCTAATAACCCTCCTTCTAGGCTTCGGCACAGTCGGGTAAAAAGAAACGACTCCGTCTAGTCTGCTGGTTACAATAGTACCTACTTAATTATTATTGTGCAAAACGTGCACTAATATACTTATTCTGGAATGGTATGGTAATTCGTACGTCAGTAAAAAAAACCGGCCAAGTGCATGTCGGACCACGCACAATGTGCGGTTCCGTAGTTGCCCATCAAAATATTATGTGAACTTACTAAACTGATTAACCACCCTGCCTGCCTGCCTCCGAACTATGATTCTTATTGTAAAAATATTTCATACAAGTAAATTTCATAAGTTGGTCGACTATTACTCGTGAACTTGTAGCTTGTAGCTGTGATAGTTTTCCTTATATTTTCGTTAAATACAGGGTGTAAACGAACCCTTCACGCATCCGTCAACCAAGCATTCTGTACATCAATCTAAGTACCCCTACGCAAAAATTTTTGCTGGGAAACGACTTTTTTTTTTTGGGTCAAAAATCACATTTTACGGTAAAACTCAATGTAGCACTGTTAAAACATTGTGCTAGTGGATGCTTTGAATAGTGAACGGGTCATGGAGGTAATTTACCTGAAAAACTAGTATTTACAAAAACAGCTGTGAAAAATTTTGGAACTTTGACCCCCAATATCTCCGTAACTAGGAGGTTCCCAGGTATGGTCTAGAACAAGAAAATGATCGCAGTGGTGGGGAGAACAAGTGCCCTTCGTTTGCGTTAAGGGTACTTTTACACCCTATATGCTACTACCATGAATTTTTTCACACACCCAACACAATCCGTATAGGTGGTTTAGGTAGCCAGACTTGAGTCTAACAAATATTTGCACTTTAAAGTTGAATATTTCACAAACCAATCCCCTAATCGAAAAAGTGTTTGAGCAAACTCCCAATATTTTTTAAAGACCTATCCAACGACACCCCACACAATGGACTTTGCGAGAAAAAAAAAATCATCTCCATTTTAATGTGTACTGGAGATACCCTAAAAAAAAGTTATTTTCAATATTTTACTTCAGCACTTTGTTGTCGTAACTTTTTTTTTTTTTTGGGGGTTGGGAAATCATCAAATAACCCCTCCCGCTCTTGGGCAGAGCGAAAGGGAGTGTCAGACTTCTACTGACTAAAAACCACCTATGTTCCTTCTTAGCCCTTCATGTCGAGGCCGCGGTATCTGCGAACAACCCGCAGCCCCGACGGGACCCGCAGCCCTGACGGGAACCGCAGCCCCGACGGGTTGTTGTCGTAACTCATTTGTATATTCATGCCAAATTACAGCTTCCTAGTGCAAAGAGCCTTTGAGATATAGTGCGGACGGACAGACAGACGAACATAGCGAAACTCTAAAGGTTCCATATTGACTAAGGAACCCTAAAATCCTTTACAAAATCTAGTTACTTACACCTTCTTAAACTTGAACCAAATACGCGCGTACCCAAGAAGTGGGGCGGCGCCCTGACCTTGCCGTGCTCACTTCCGGTACGCGCTAGATAATGTCCGCCCTACGGCGCGCCGCCCGCCCGCCTTATCAATAGGCGGATAACCCTCAAAGTAAGTTTGTTCTTCTGTATAGAATTTGAGGTGACTGTAGAAGTGTAGATGTAAAGGGAATGTTAGGATAAATATTATCCCGTCGGGGCTGCGGGTTGTTCGAAAGAGATACCGCGGCCTCGACATGAAGGGCTAATAAGGAACATGGGTGGTTTTTAGTCAGTAGAAGTCTGACACTCCCTTTCGCTTTGCCAAAGAGTGGGAGGGGTTATTTGATGATTTTCCACCCGCCAAAAAAAAAATTATAAATATTATATTGTTACGTGTGAGACGTTAACATAAAAAGTTACGTATCATACTGTTAAGGCTTGCTAAGGACAGATTAAAGAGTTTAAATACCGTAAGTTGCACCTCCCTTTATACTAGTTGTTAAACGTTCTTGTTAATTAAGTAAGCTAAATTCAAAGTTATATTGGTAATTATTAACTATGTAATATATTATATACAAAAAGCTCAAAAAATGTAATTAAAACTAAGAGTAGGTAAATACCTAAATTAATAAAGGGTTTTAGAAAACTTGTTTTTTTTAATAAAGATATTTTTATAGTAAAACTCTCCGTAGGTACTAAAAATGACTAAGCAAATGCGATTTATTAAACATTAACTTAAAAATATTTGGCGAAAATAGGAGGATACTAAAATACAATTTTGAAAAAAATATGAGATCTTGAAACCTTGAACAAAAACACAACAATCAGAAAATAATGTCCGCAGCTGAGACAGTCAAGTGCACGTGTAAGGAAGTCAACCGTGACCTTACAGGATGGTCTGACCTCAACCTTTTATTACCTGACCTCAGACATAATAAAATGTGGACAAACTGGAGTTTACACGCGTTCTTCTGTAGTCTAGTGTTTTTCTATTGACGGCATGGTTGGCGCAGTGGCTAAGCGATTGGACTGCTGCGCTGCGTGTCGCGGGTTTGATCCCCGCACGGAACAAATATTTGTATGACCTACAGATAGTTGTTTCGGGTCTGGGTATTCGTGTATGTGAGTTTAAATGTTTGTGAACGCACCCACGATACAGGAGAAATTCCAAGTGTGGGGCAACGTTTCTTAAAAAAAAATGATTTTCCGGGGCCACTTTGTTAATACGTAAGGAAAAGTATGTTTATACCATACCTACTCTAAAAAGCTTATTTTATTCACGCAAAACAGTGAATAAAAAGGCCTTTTATTCACTGTTTTGTTTTTATTCACTATTTTGGTGTTTGAATTTGGAACACAAAAATATATCCGGTCTCTATTTCAATGCTTACACAAACTCCTTGCGCTAAGATTCGAAATTCAAAACTCTTTGGTGCAAATAAATTCTCGAGATTTGATTGGTCGATATTTGCGACAAGGAGTTTGGCATTAGATTAATAAATATTGTTTCACAAGTTGACCACCCTAATGATAATAATAAGAAAATTACGCTTAATTTCAGTCATTGCTCTAATTTTAATGTCCATTTCAATTAATGTAACAATTCTTATTTCTTGATTAAATTTCTATTTTCGCTTAAATTATGTCTTTTTTCGTAGTCATGATATAAAGTATAGTATGCAACTCTTGAATAAAGTACGAATTTATATCGAGGGCCATGAATCACCCGCGTCGTTCAGGATTCTAACAGTTGAATCACTCGCTGCGTTCGTGATTCAATCATTAGAATCCTTCACTTGCTCGTGACTCATCTACGGCCCTCGCTTTAAATCCGTCTTTTATTCACTAGTTGCATAATATACTATTATACCATACCTACTCTAAAAAGCTTATTTTATTCACGCAAAACAGTGAATAAAAAGGCCTTTTATTCACTGTTTTGTTTTTATTCACTATTTTGGTGTTTGAATTTGGAACACAAAAATATATCCGGTCTCTATTTCAATGCTTACACAAACTCCTTGCGCTAAGATTCGAAATTCAAAACTCTTTGGTGCAAATAAATTCTCGAGATTTGATTGGTCGATATTTGCGACAAGGAGTTTGGCATTAGATTAATAAATATTGTTTCACAAGTTGACCACCTTAGTGATAATAATAAGAAAATTACGCCTAATTTCAGTCATTGCTCTAATTTTAATGTCCATTTCAATTAATGTAACAATTCTTATTTCTTGATTAAATTTCTATTTTCGCTTAAATTATGTCTTTTCTCGTAGTCATGATATAAAGTATAGTATGCAACTCCTGAATAAAGTATGAATTTATATCGAGGGCCATGAATCACTCGCGTCGTTCAGGATTCTAACAGTTGAATCACTCGCTGCGTTCGTGATTCAATCATTAGAATCCTTCACTTGCTCGTGACTCATCTACGGCCCTCGCTTTAAATCCGTCCTTTATTCACTAGTTGCATAATATACTATTTTTTCTTAATTATTCACCCAGCAGTCGAACAGTCATGCCTTTTTTTTTTGGTGTGGGAAATCATCAAATAACCCCTCCCGCTCTTGGGCAGAGCGGAAGGGAGTGTCAGACTTCTACTGGCTAAAAACCACCCATGATCCTTCTTAGCCCTTCATGTCGAGCCCGCGGTATCTCTTGCGAACAACCCGCAGCCCCGACGGGATGAACAACCCGCAGCCCCGACGGGGTCGACCTTAACTGTAAATAAGCTTCGAACTGTGATGTATGGGTCTAAATCACGCTATTGCCGAACACGCGACTGTATCGGAACATCTGTGTTGGCAGAAATTGTCTTATCTGGATATAAAAGAGGAACGTTTGTTTTTATGTGATATTTATTATTGTCTGGCTGTGATTCTATTTTGTATTTCTTGTATGGACTGTGTCTGAATTAAATAAATATTATTATTAAAACAGGGCATTGACCTTCATACTTTGACCGACCTCCTTGACGGCACGGTTGGCGCAGTGGCTCAGCGATTGGACTGCTGCACTGCGTGTTGCGGGTTCAAACCCCGCACGGAACAAATATTTGTATGGCCTACAGATAGTTGTTTCGGGTCTGGGTATTTGTGTATGTGAGTTTATATGTTTGTGAACGCACCCACGATACAGGAGAAATTCCTAGTGTGGGGCAACGTTTTATAAAAAATAAAAAAAATACTGTCTTTACATTCCTTTGTTTCTTGTTATGCTTGGTTACCTCGCAGGTAACCAACCTAAAATCTCAGGTGGGATGCCATTTTTAACCGACTTCCAAAAGAAGGAAGTTCTCAATTCGTCGGGCCTTTTTTTTTATTTATATTCCCCGATTACTCGAAGATGGCTGGACCAATTTTGTTATTTTTTGTTTTGTTTGAAAGGGTACACCTTCCAGGTGGCCCCATGATCATCAAGTCAAAATCTGAAGATGGAATCTTGGAGAAATAGAGAGAACTCTTCAAATTTTATAGGCACACTTGAAGTGATTTGAGTAGTTTTTGGTAGAGTACCTTCTCGGAGTAATCCCATTTCAGTTTGGTGAAGATCTCATGAAGAACTTCAGAGATAGGCAACGGAACTCCACAATAAATGATAGCAAATGAACTGGGATTAATGAAATCTCATGTCTGTCTACTATTATTATTATTTTTATAGAAAGAAATCTTAAGATGAAAAATTTTATCTGTCTATATAATGAGTCTATCAAACACCATAGCAGCTGAACGGATCAAATGTTGGGACTCAGATAGAACATAACTTGGCCTAGACGATAGGATACTATTTGTCCTGGCATTACGGTTCCGTGGGATGAATTTCGTTTTTTCGACTTCGGTGAAACCACGGGAAAAGAAAGAAAAATGAAAGATGTAAAATATTATAAAAAAAGGTCTTAAAACTAAACATAACGTGCCACTGTGTGCCTCACGGCTACGCCAAAAAGGTCCAATTCAGCAAAAAGCTGTAATTCTAACTAATAGCTTGCGAACCTGAAACTCGAGTACTGCTTTGGGTAGAAACTCGAATGGTAAAATAGCCCAGTGGTTATCTTAACTACATTGCAAGCATATGCTCTGGCAGGAGCTGCTTAAGCCTCCTGGCGGCTTCATAGAGCCTTCCACCTGTACATGGTTTGCCGTGGCCTCTTCAGATGGGGGTCCAGGGACGGTTCAGATCTTAAGTGTGTATGCGGCATATCTCCACAGACAATGGCCCACCTTCGATCTTGCGCTACATGCCCTGACACTTGCACACTTGATGATCTTATCATCAGCGAGCGGAGTTCGCATAGCTGAATATTGGGCCAAATTTATTCAATTTATTTAGTGAAGGAGCTCGTGGCTTGATAAGAACTGCCACTCGGATCGATCTTTAGGTTAAGCTGCGCTTGCCTAGGCTGGTCTGTGGATGGGTGACCACCCATTACATACTGAGTTTCCTCCGTGCCTCGGAAAGCACGCTGAGCTGTTGGTCCCGGCTGTCATATATAGATCTTTGACAGCCGTTACAGGTGGTCAGTGACCTGAAAGTCTGACATCCAGTCTTACCAAAGGGTATCGTATTACCTAGTGTTAACTGGGTTGTGGAGGTCAGATAGGCAGTCGCTCCATGTAAAATACTGGTATTCAGCTGAATCCAGTCAGACTGGAAGCCGACCCCAACATAGTTGGGAAAAGGCTAGGCAGATGATTTAGTGAAGATTTGCCATCGACACGCTAAGAAGATTGCAAGCATAACCTTGTAACAGTATGCAACAAAATTAGTAGTACAATCGTTTGAAAGGCTATAAATTAGATTAATACTTCCCTGATAGGACATATAGACCTATAAACTGCGAGATATAAATCTGTTTTCTTTGAATTCTTGGCCCATTGCCAAGTCTCGCTAGTTAGGGGCGGTCGGGCCAAGTCTTTCATCCAAGATTATGATAGTACGATTTATATTATTCTTTAAAATTGACTATTACATTCATTGTTGACCTAAAGAAGATTCATTTTCAGAAGAAAACGTTTGTTAGATAAAGGGAGTTATTAACATAACATTATTTCTAGTAGTATAGTATTAGTCGGCCCGATAGACGTTGGTTCAAAAGTTTTCTAAATGTCGAAAAAACTGTTGATAAGAACCATCCAGACACCCCATAAGTTTAAAAAGAAACAAATTCAGTGAAGGTACCGGAACTTAATATACGTATAGGATATATCATCATCATCATTTCAGCCCTAAGACGTCCACTGCTGGACATAGGTCTCCCCCAGAAGGGGGGGATTTGCCATAATCGCCACGCTTGGCAGGCGGGTTGGCGATCGCAGTATGGTTGTTACGAAGGCACACAGAACGCCATTCTCTGGTAAGTCCCTTAGTCGCCTCTTACGACACCCACGGGAAGATATGGGATGGTGCTATTCTTTACGTCCGACACCATACGGAACCACCATAATAGGTGTATAGACAGGCAGGAATAAATGTCAGGGCAAACCCTAACTTCGTCATTCATGTATTTGGAGGCTTTTTAAATTGTACTTCTCCATTATAATGTGGTAAGTGCCCGTATCTGGTGTTAACCTTTAAATGCCGTAAAGAAATATATCTCAATGCTGGTTTCTACACAATGCTTGGTTTTAATTTTATTAACAAACCTACAATAAATTGCTTGCTATGTAATGTCATGGGAACAAAAGAAAAATGTGATCGCAATTACAGTAATATAATATAATTGTTTATACAGTGGAGCTTTCATTATTCAATTGCAGAAATAACCAGTTTATTATTATTTCTCCGAAAAAAAAGCTAATAAAAGGCAGAGTTTATAATATTAAACCCGGAAAAGGTCACAAGGTATTTGCGTCCCAGAAAATTAAATTCAAAAGTTATGTGGGTAGAGCTTAGCTAGTGGTACTTACAGTAAGTAGAAAGAAATTCCTGACGAGAATTTGTTAAACTCCCACTCAATATAAAACGGTAACTGTGGATTTTCTTTAGCTTTTACTCTAAAGGAAATAAGTTGGAATACTGCACTTATGTGAAAACTTTACTACTTTCATAACCGATTTCTGAAAAGATTATAAGTTTAATAGTATTTCTTTTTAGGGTTCCGTAACTCAAAAGGATAAAGAACCCATATTAGATCACTCTGTTTTTCGTCTGTCAAGACCCTTTTTTCTCAGGAACGCGTAGAGGTCATCAAACTTATATCAAATACTTGGGTCTACGGTCAGGTCAGCTGTGAAAATATTAATCCGTTTGTCGTATATTGTGAGACGAGTTGAATGAAAGACGAGTTGAGATACACTGAAAATGTTTAGGATTTCACAAGGGAATCAAACCTATAAGGTATGAAGAAGCAATGAAGCACATTGTATGTAAATGAAACAAATCTGGAAATAGTAAATAGTTTAAAAACAAAATTCCTACAAGTTTGTACGGAATCCTCGGTGCACGAGTCCAACTCGCCCTTGACGGTTATCTAAGTTTAGTCGACCCAGAACTAGGTAGAGGCTACTTGTATGGCACCTTTAGTAGGCTCTTTCAGTTCCTGTGATGAGCAAAAAAATAGGACACTCAGGACATTTTATATGTCTCTCAGTTTGTAAACCACTGCCAGAATTAAACTTGTTTTTTTTAGGTTTTGAAATCATCAAATGATTCCTCCCACTCTGGGCGTAGTGGAAGGGAGTGTCAGACTTCTACTGAACAGAAACCACCCATGTTCCTTCTTAGCCGTTTATGTCCGGGGCCGCGGTATCTCTTTCGAACAACCCACAGCCCCGGTAGGCGTTCGGGCATAAACTGCCGATTTGTACCCTTTTTTGCAACCCTTTTAGTCCAACCCCGTGTTTGTAATTGTTTGCTCGTCCCAATCACAAGCTTTAATGTATTTGTTTTTAATTTATCTGTAGCTCGGCGAATGGTCAGTGTGTGATACCGAGTATTAATTAAATTCATGCGTTCATTCATTCATTCGTTGATGCTTTGTTAGGTTATGTACACATTTAGAATGGGCTTTTGAACGATGGGTCCCTCTTTGAGTTCCATCTGACCTCTACCCAGTTAATACTAGGTAATACGATGATACTCTTTGGTAAGACTGGATGTCAGAATTTCAGGTCACTGACTACCTGTAACGACTGCCAAAGATCTATATATGGCAGCCGGGACCAACAGCTTAACGTGCTTTCCGAAGCACGGAGGAAACTCGGTATGTCGGGTGGTCACCCATCCACAGACCGACCTAGGCCAGCACAGCTTTACCTAAAGATCGACTCGAATGGCAGTTCTTATTTAGTCACGAGTAAGTGTGTGAAGGAAAACAAAATTAGGTATATTTATGTACTTAAGAAGATACTACTACAAATACAAAGTTTAGTGTTTTGTATGATCCATTTTCGTTAGCACGAATTGTTCGTGGAAATATTTACACAGATAACTAACTTGTACAAACGTTTCTAGTATAATACATAAAATGTTAGGAAAGTGACTTCATCACATTATTATGATTACTAAAGTGGTAATTTTGATCTCCTAGCACAGGTATATCTTTTACTTAAAAGGAGGTTCCTATGTGAGATTAACTGTAAGAGTTGTGCAAGTTTCTGAAATAAACCTTTTATTATTTATTATTATTTATTTAATTTGGTACACGACATTAAAAAAGAAACCTTTTTTTAATGCTTCTAGATTTTATTAATTTGTTGACTTAATTGAACAAGTGACAAGGCCAGTCTAGACAAAATATAATAAAACATTGTAATCATGTCTGGTAAGTTACCCTTAATTCCTCTGTTTTAGTGGACGATAAAGCTTTGGCAAAGTTGTTAAATTGTCTTTGACTTTACGAAACAAACAAATAAGGTGATTAACCTCTTGGCCTCAGGACTTGTAATTATAATGTTAACTTGCTGAGCCCGGCGACCTTCATTTATATAATTATAATATAATTCTATCATGATTGATGAAATACACGTGGCGCCATCTATTACCTATTATAAGAACGTTATTGTTTTTTTACTCAAGAACAGTACTATTTAGGGCTCCGTACAATAAAAGGTAAAAATGGGAACACTTATAAAATCACTCTGTCTGTCCGTGTGTCACCGTCGATTTCTCAGGAACGGATAAACCTAGCAAGTTGAAATATATACCAGATACTGAACTCTGTAGTTCCTAGTAGGTTTATAAAAAACAAGGTTCTGAGTCAACACGATAAAAAGATACGGGCAAATTTAGATTTCCGAGCAAACTTGTAAGTAACAAAATTTTCCTTATTTTTTTCGGGATGAAAAGAAAGAAAGAAAGAAAGAAAATGCATTTATTTGGCACATGCTACAAGTACACACAATGTAAAATATTACAAAAAAAGGTCTTAAAAAAACTAAACAAAACGTGCCACTGTGTGCCTCACGGCTGCGCCAAAAAGGTCCAATTCAGCAAAATGCCGGTCAACTAGTGCCCGACGCTGGTTTTCAACTGAACCTGAATTAGAGTGGGATGAAAGTTAACCTATGTCCGTTTCCGTAACCAACGCCTGACAACGTAGATGAATTTCAGGACGGAGTTCAGTGGTTCAGGAGTAAAAATGTTACAAGCAAACAAACTTACTACGTACCGCAATTAAAATATTAGTTGTAATTATCTTTGAGTGTTCGCGACAACCTACTTTAATAAACCAGTAAGGTATCACCACCATCATTCCATTATCATCATAATCTTTTTAACCTTTTCCAAAACATGTTGCGGCCACCTTTTATTCTCTCCGGGTCCAGCAGAATACATTGTATTTTTTTTGGTTTTTTTTGCGGGTGGAAAATCATCAAATAACCCCCCTCCCGCTGTTGGGCAGAGCGAAAGGGAGTGTCAGACTTCTACTGACTAAAAACCAGCCATGTTCCTTCTTAGCCCTTCATGTCGAGGTCGCGGTATCTCTTGCGAACAACCGGCAGCCCCGACGGGCGTCGGCCCTTACGGGCCCCTTCCATGTTGCTGACATCTCTTTGAGGCGCGCGTGGAACACGAACGTGCCGTCGACACGGCCTGTCTTCGTCATAAGATGGACGGACGGCGAGCTTGCCCATTACTCACCGTCCACGGGCCCACGACAGATTGTATGTCTCTGGTGCGATTGTACAACTAACCTCCACAACCCAGTTTCTAGTATCAATCAGAAAATCAGAGATAACCTCTGATTTTCCGAATTCATACTCAATACTTTAATTCAATAAAGTATTGGGTACACTACACTATCCCCGGATGACATAGGCTACTTTTTATTATTCCTATATTCCCACGGGAACGGGAACTACGCGGGTAAAACCGCATGACGTCCGCTAGTCTGTAAATATAGTAGTTAGGACAACTACATACTAATTGCTGAATCTAGTATTCCCTAAAGGCACAATTTGTAGCGAAGTTTGCGACACAAGTTTTCAGACGGGACATCATTTTGTACTAAGATCTGTAAAACTTGGACCAGTGTTCGCTTTTACTGGTTCTTCTACTTATCATGAGATATGACAGCAGTATAAACTCAAATCTTTCAGAAACCCAGGGCCTATCGCGAAACGTAGGTAAATATAATTATGTTCTAAAAAACAGCTCGACGAGCACAATCGGTAATCCTAAAAATATAGGTACAAAAATATAGGTACAATTTATGTTAGAAAAACCTCGGTATGATCAGAAAGGGTCATATTATGTATACCATAACTTTGCCAAATTATATGAGAAACACAAAATATTCATGAAATTAAAAATATTAAAAGACTTTGAAATGCATGATTTTTATCAAAATGATGATGTTTGTAAAAGTTATGTGCGTAACTGATAATGTTCCCTTTTTTTTGGAGGATGGGAAGTCATCAAATGACTCCTCCCGCTCTAGGTAGAGAAAAGGCAGTGTCAGACTTCTACTGACTAAAAACCACCCATGTCCCTTCTTAGCCCTTCGTGTCGAGATCGCGGTATCTCTTTCGAACCACCAGCAGCCCCGATAATGAATAATGTTCCCTTAAAAATTACGTTACATTTACTCCCACCATGTTAAGCGTCGAGTCCAAAATTATATTATACCATAAAGTGTTCAAGTACCTACTTAGGTATCATAAGAAAAACACCAAATTGATCCCCCCCTACCAGACAGCATAACATTATGAGTCGGCAATAACTTCCCGTATTGGGGTTGAAACATTCAGCCCCAATGTGTAACTACGCGTAAGTAGGTTGAAAAACACAAATAAATACGTTAAGTTGGGGATGTGCCAAGAGTACGTACTTATAGCATAGTCCTGTGTCCTAAAATAACTATTTGCTTTTTCATGTCATACATATATATGTTATTGTGGCATGCATTACATGTATTTGAGATTTTGTCTGCGTGGAAGTCAACTTCGGTTTGATTTCGAAGCGTGAGCGCGTTTTTCCGTCAGGAAGCCTGTATTGAATACAGTTGATGGTAAATGGAATGGTTCTGTATGGTGTCGAACGTAAAGAATAGCACCATCCCATAATCTTCCCGTAGGTGTCGTAAGAGGCGACTAAGGGACTTACCAGAGAATGGGCAGCAGCGTTCTCTGTGCCTTCGTAACAACCATACTGCGATCGCCAACCCGCCTGCCAAGCGTGGCGATTATGGCAAATCCCCCCCTTCTGGGAGGCCTATGTCCAGCAGTGGACGTCTTATGGCTGAAATGATGATGGTAAATGGAATAGGCGAGCACTCCATTACATTACATGGAAAAACTTGGAAAAATGTGTATGCACCGTGTTGGATACACCGTATTTTACCGCTTACAAAAACATATTTCACAAAAATAAATAATTACTTATAGGATTGGGCCTAAACAGCCCTACAGAGTGATGTAAAGAGGTAAAGGTCTTTGCCCTGCAGTGGGCATGGGACACATCAGGCTCATCATAATAAATGGTTAAGTTTCCGCAAAATCCACAATGTGGAAAAAAAAACATTAAGATAAGGATTCCTGCAGCCTTAACATACAAAATCTTCATTTTATCTAGCGTGAGCACCGTATCCGCAAATTTTCATAAGAATAAACGAATTTTCTACCTTTCTTTACCAAAATGGCCGTTTCACCACTTCAATTTCATCGGATTGTAATGTCCCCGAACAAAATCTACCATTTCCAACTGATCTACAAAAGCTTGATTGGAACTCGGAATATAATTCAATTTCCTATTGAAAGTTTTCCGGTAACCATTCGATTCAATTTGTGAATAACGGCATTTGAATCTATACCGCTTTATTATGAATCCGGTCTATGAATGACTATTGAAAAGATAATAATCGTACTTTATTCAGACCATTATTTTAATCTTTTTTTGTTTGTTCTGTGGAGAATAATAAATATTTTTTTCTTTCTTTAAAAACAATAACAGCCTTTTGGGACAACCTTCAGGTAAAGCCGGGCTTGCCTATGTTGGTACGTCAATGGGTGACTATCGATTACATACCGAGTTTCCTCCGTGCCTCCGATAGCACGTCAAGCTTTCGGTTGGTCCCAGATGTAATTTGTAGATCGTTGACGACCGCTACCGGTAGTCAGTGACCTTAAATGCGGACAACCAAGGGGGTATCGTATTAAATAAGGTTGTGGAGGTAGATAAGAAATTGAACCCAGGACTTCGTGGTCAGCAGTTGCACTAGCAACCTCTAGACCAACAAGACAATAGTACGAGATTATGTGTGTATTTATTACAATATCATAACATTAATTCACCCCCTGGCCACGAGCACGTCAAACCAACACGTGTGTTGTAACAGCGAAAGATATTACACCCGACATACTAACTTACAAACAAATATCTCTTTATAAAATTAGTACATATTTGTAGCATTATGCTACACGTAAGCACGGTTCACAATTCAACTTATGGAGAAAAGGAAACTAATGTCGCTCGTGCGATTTTTTGGACACAATTAGCATCATATTTTTTTGAAGTCGCCGAGCGGAAGGGATTGTCAGATTTCAACTGACTAAAAATCACCCATGTCCTTTGTCTTCAGGGACGCGGGGTATCTCTTTCGAAAAACCCGCAGCCAAGTAGCATCATCCACGGTTGTGAACGAGGCATTACTGGATATAGTGGCAATCATTGCGAGATTTGTTTTGTGCAGACGTGACGAGAATGTAATAAAGTTGTGAGTTATTAATCAAAACGCCTGACAATGTAACGGGTAAGACTCAAGAGGGAACGAATGAATGGAATGAAAGAACGGAAAATGAATGGAGGATGACAGTGTGGTTATTATGGGAAATATACAATGTAATTACACTTCACTCTATGAAAGGAAGTATTTTTATAAGCTGCAACAATAATGTCGTCGAAATTGGCTTCGAGTTTTATTTCAAAGATCTTTTTTGTAACAGTTACATAATATCACGCCTGTAATCCACGAAGAGTTAGGCAGAGGTCTACCTTTTTTTTTTTTGGAGTATGGGAAATTATAAAATGACTCCTCCCGCTCTGGGTAGAGCGGTAGGCAGTGTCAGACTTCTATTGACTAAAAACCACCCATGCTCCTTCTTAGCCCTTTGTGTCGAGGCCGCGGTATCTCTATCGAAGAACCCGCAGCCCCGACAGGAACCCGCAGCCCCGACAGGAACCCGCAGCCCCGACAGGAACCCGCAGCCCCGACACCACATTTCGCCAATTGTTTTATAAGTCCCTTATGGAAAACCAAATAACACTTTGCAGGACCCGGTAATTGAACCCAGGACCTCACGCTCAGCAGTCGCGCTTGCGACCAGTCTAACAATGAAGCAGTCCTTTTCTAAGTTGTCTATCATTTTGCTAATTCGGAATTTTGAAGTAAATCTAAAGTTCTTTATGTTTTACATCTCCGCTCATGAATGCAGTCCAAAGATCATAATATGGTGCAAGATGGAAGCTGTGCTCAATTTAAGCATTTTTTTCTTTTTTAATATTCGATTACGAATTTTCTGTCTGAATGCGGAAAGTGAGGATGGTTATAGATGTTTGTATTTACTCGTATTTGGATGTTTGGCACATCGATAGTTTATACCTTTTGTTATCCGGGTAGTACGACCCTGTGGGACAATTACCGAATTCCGCACGAGTAAAACCGCGAACATAAATAAGCTAGTGAGACATATTATTACAATCTCAATCAAACTCCCAACACAGTAAAATGGTTTTAACCATTTCATAGCTATACCTACTTCGAATTCACTCAGAAACATGATAGCTCTGCTCTTCGTAAAACCATTTCACGATTAAATTACTGCTCTGATACATATTTAAGAAAGGGTTGCAGCCCCTCCGTAACCTTGGGGGCGTCTGTAAGACTCAATCAATTTTCTATTATTTTATGTAGGAGCATTTTCCTTTCATTCTCGGTTTGTATTTTTCTGGCAGTTTCTTTTGTTATTGTACGTTTCGGGTTAATATTCTCCAGTACCATTACCTTAAATATTTGAATGTATTTGACCCTTATCTATATGTGACAAAGTTAATTTTACCTTAAATTGTTAATTTCAATGTGTTACTTATTGAAGAATCAATAGGGTTCCGTCGGCGTATGCCAAAGAACAGAACTCTTATAGATTCGTCATGTCTGTCTGTCCGTCCGTGTGTCACAGTCACTTACACAGTTGAAAGGCACGTAAATGTATTCCGTGAACCTCTTTACGATTTAAAATTTGAAGAAATATGAAATACTTTATTAAAACCAATTACTACTCTAAAGTCCTCGCGTTTAAAAGCAATTACACATTTAATAAACCAATATATTCCCCACTTATTGCTCCTACATGAACGATATCAATAACATTCTGGTACAATGTTCTTCAAAAGCAATAAACCCTATTTCAGACGAGGGTAGCAACCCCTACTGCCACGCAAGTGAGATGTTATCAATAAAACCCTTTCTCTTGCGATAATGTTCAATTTGTTATGTGCCTAATAATTCTGCTGTCTGTGTAAAGCCTTGTTCAGATGGTGTTAGGCATAGTTCACGGCTTGGGACAATGCGACACACATGGGTCGCTTGTTTGTTTCGTATGAGTACGCGATATGCAAGTCGCATCGCATTCTCTTGTGGCATGTTTATCTGTGGCGTCTTGCAGGTTAGTTAGAAAGACTAGGCGAACCGATGAGCTAGTGAAGGCAGCGGGGATCCGCTGGTTGCGAGACGCACGCGACCGGTCAATATGGCGACACTTGGAGGAGGCCTATGTCCTACAGTAAACGTCTTTCAGGTGAAATGATGATGATGACATGAGTATGAAGCTGGGTTTTGCATCACTACCCCGAGCAACGGATTGTCTGCATCGGATCAAACTCCTGCCAAGCATTATCCAACTTCTTCGCAAAACGCGTGTAGCTCGTGGACAACCAGTAATCTTTTGCCTGTCTATACATATAAAGTCTCGTTCACACGGAGTTAGTGGAACTTTATTACCTATATTGTGTTAGCGACGAGTAACGTTACAAGACAATAATATGTTCTGATGTAGATAGGATTGCGTTGCTGGGTATTTTATTTGTATTTGATGAAATTGGAATGAACGACATGATCTTATTCGAATCGAAGGAAAAGCAGAAACTGTGTTGTCTGGAGATATTTTGTTCTTCTAGCTTCTAGACAGACGTGTTGCTTGGAGTTTGTTTTACCTTCTTCTCAAAAACTGTAAGATTTGGTGTGGAGCAGACGTTTTAGGGGACTGTTTTATGTAATTTTCATGTTTTCAGCCCAATTAAACCGTTATGTTTTTTCTTTAAACAAGAATATTGTATTGACCTTCTCAAAGTAAACCATCCACGTACAAGAGTGGTTACAAAATTGTGTGAAGCCCCTGACTCCTTATCACCTAGGTAGACCTGTATTACAGAACCCAGTGTCCCCTCCCAAACTGCAATAAACGTATTACAAGATCAACCATTAATTTAACCAAACAGTTAGCCCTTTTCTAAATGAAAATATACAACTGCCCAGAAAAAGTAATAACATTTATCTTTTGATTTGCCTATATCACATTGAAATATCACTGTCCCCGTGCGAACACAACCTTAGCGACATTGTAATAAAGAGCGGGAACATGTTCGGTATGTGAGACATTTTGATAAAACGAGTAACGTAGGAATGACAGAAAATAAACGTAGGTAACTGTGTTAACATTGCTACGTTTGGTTGGTATAGTGGTTGCAAGCGCGACTGCTGAGCATGAGGTCCTGAATTGGATTACCGGGTCGGGCAAAGTGTTATTGGGTTTTTTTTCCACCAGGAATTCTTCAGTAACAGCCACGGAGTCGGGATTTGTGCCCGGTTGATGGCAATTGGCTCGCTTTCTATTACATGGGACTTAAAATAACTGGCGTAATGTGGGTATACTATTACGTACAGCTCTGCCTCCTACCTCTATCTCTCTCTGGTAGAAAAAGGGGAGGCCTATACCCAACAGTGGGTGATTCCGGGCTGAAATGATGATGATGATGATGACAGGTCTACCTACCACTTGGGAAATACAAGTGTGATGATCCGATTGCCATCAACCGCCCCACAAATCCTACTAGCTACTGAGAAATTCTTTGATGCATCGAATGAATCGAAAGACTGTCTTAGTCTTTCAGCAGCTGAATTTATAGTTTCAGATTTATTAATATAGAACCATCCATTTTATTCACTTACCTCCTAAAATTGCATTTCCAACCTAGCCTTATAAGAAAATCTGTTGAAAAGAAATTGCATTTAAAACGTATCAGATCTACTCATCAAACATTTAATTCAATGTTCTGTTTTAATAAAGTCTCAAGTATGTTAAGCTCCATTACATTTGAGACTTTATTCGTAATGCAACAAACCTTTTAGTCAGCGTAAAGGCGTGACTCCATGGCAACCCTTAGCTAAGCTAAGCTCGGATAAACATGTAGGCAGAGTCAAAGCTACGTACAAAAGGATATTTTTAGAATAAAGAATAACATAGCCTCACTTTGTATAGATTTCCCGTTATTCAATATCTAGGGTGTAAAAGTACTCTTAACGCAAACGAAGGGCACTTGTTGTCCCCACCACTGCGATAATTTTTTAGTTCTAGACCATTCCTGGGAACCTCCTAGTTGCGGAGATATTTGGGGTCAAATGGGGGTTTTTGTAAATACTAGTTTTTCAGGTTATAACTTTACTTAAATTACCTCCATGACCCGTTTACTATTTAAAGCATCTACTAGCACAATGTTTTAACAGTGCTACATTGAGTTTTACCGTAAAATGTGATTTTTGACCCAAAAAATTTTTTTCGTTTCCCAGCAAAAATTTTCGCGTAGGGGTACTCAGTTTGATGTACAGAATGCTTGGTTGACGTCTGTGTGATGGATTGATTTTATATTAGATATTTACACCCTGTATAAGCAATTCCTAGAATATTTACCAACAGCCTGCTCCGCTGAATGCTGAAAATGTCATTCAAGGTGTTCAAGGGTATGAGCAAAATGTTAATGGCGGGTTGTTCGAAGGAGATACCGCGGCCTCGACACAAAGGGCTAAGAAGGAACATGGGTGGTTTTTAGTCAGTAAAAGTCTGACACTCCCTACCGCACTGCCAAGAGCGGGAGGAGTCATTTGACGCCAAGCTCCAAAAAAGGATCCTCTGACCTCACGGGTAGTATATCTTGTAGGCTGTAGTAAGGCTGTTGCACATACCCGTTTTTTTTTTTTGGCGGGTGGAAAATCATCAAATAACCCCTCCAGCGAAAGGGAGTGTCCGACTTCTACAGACTAAAAACCACCCACGTTTCTTCTTAGCCCTTCATGTCGAGGCCGCGGTATCTCTTGCGAACAACCCGCAGCCCCGACGGGGCTACACATACCCTTATGGGACTTTTACGAACGATGGGACACGATGCTAGGGCGTCACACCTCTCCGTACATATCTTACGTAGCTGTGGACGGTCGGCTTTAGACAGGCCGAGTTTATCCACAAAATGTTTTAGGATAAAAATGTTAAGTGAGTGGGTTTCAGTGCCTTTTACTTAAGTTACATTTTAGAACTTAAGATTAAGGGCATTTCTTTAAGAGGCTGAGCTAATCTGACAATTATTCTTGCTGTTACTTTATTTTTGAGTGTATTTTTAGATGTAGATTTAAAGAGCTTTTTATGTCACAGTTGAAGTTAAAAGCGTATTTATTTTGACAGTTCTACATTTAATGCAGCTTTGTAGCTGTTGGGACATCACTATTTAGTATGTTAATAGTGTGCACATCACTAGATATTATCTATGTATCCAGTTCCTATCTGTCATTCCAGCTAAGACTATGATGTCGGTCGATTGCAACCTCGATAAAGATCAGACTCTTAACCACATTATTTTTGAATGCCCAGCGCACAATGTGAACCGTCTAATATTGATTGACAAATTGCTTGAGATTTACAAAACACCGGCAAACCTCCCGCGCGACATTCAAGGATTGCTGGAGAATTTTTCTTCGTATATTCCCATAATTAATTTTATTACATCTAGTGGGTGTAAAATTTGATCGGGACTTTATACATGGATAGGACAATTGACATACCTAACTCTTGGAAATGACCACATGGAAATGACGATGAAACTGGATTTGACAAAAAAAAATTGGATTGATGAAACATTTAATTATGACAAAAAAAAGAAGACATGGCATATGCCTTGATTAAAACATAATAAGAAAAAAAAATTACTGATGACTTGGCTTTGGCCTTACTCTTATTAAATAGAAGAATACGAAAATATGACGAGGCTGAATGGTCTATAGACCGATGCCTGCCTTTTTTTACAGGCGAAAGAAAAAAAAAAAATATGATGTCGGTCCCCGTCTGTGATACTGCTGTCTGTCTGTATTAAATATGTGTGCCATGTATAAATAACCCAAATCAACCTCACCGGTGTCTCACTCAACAAGCCTACAGAACATAACAGTAGCAATGATGATGTTTAAGATTTTTTTAATTTGAGAATTTGTCTAACTTTTTTGAAGAACCAACATCAACAGTGAAGTCAGTGTTTGCCTGACTATTTTGTTAACCGACTTCCAAAAAGGTGGAGGTTCTCGGTTCTCTATTCGTGTGAATGTATTTTTTTTATTATTTATCCTGTCCTGTCCCACTGCTAGGGTGTTTTGCTTTCTCTGGCGAATCAGTCACGAATTTATTCAATTTCTTAGCGTTTCTTGGGCCTGCTTCGATGACGGATACCGTCTGACTTACATAATATCTTTTATGAATAGCTCTGTATACATCCTTCAGAATAAATATGTTTTCAAGTCACTATATCCGTTAAAACAACTGTAAGTAAATAAATCTGTCTTTAATTAAACTCGAACCCATAACCCCAAAACGAAGCCACAAACATCACCACTCCACTACAAACACATTTACTCACATAGTCGCGGAGCGTGGGAACATTCCGCCACGCTCAACATCAACACATGTAGGCACGGAGCTCGCTCCGAAAGAGCTCTTCATTCCTTTTGTCACGCAATGTAAACGTTTTCGTGTAAACTGAAATATGTTGTTCTGTAGTCTTTCAGTAGCTGGGACATGTGGAATGGAAAGGAAAGTGGTTAAACGGGTTGTGTTGGTATCAAACGATAATGGACGACCACCTTCGTGTAGATGATGAATTGTCCGTTTCTCTTCATATCAGCCAAGCACACATGGAAAGAAAGAAATAAAGAAAAAGTATTTATTGGTTTTACAGAGGACAAAAAAAAATATTAAAAAAATATAAAAACCAATATCACTACATAGTATAAAACAAAGTCGCTGTCTCTGTCTGTCCGTCCCTATGTATGCTTAAATCTTTAAAAAAGGTTTAAGTATATTATATGACCGAAATACACGCGGTTGAAGCCGCGGGCATCAGCTAGTAAGTAATAAACATAGGAAAATCTTAAACTAAAATTAGTCTCAAACATGACCAAAAGGCCTCTATCTCAGCATGGTGCTGGTAATCTGATAGGGCCCAAAGTGAAGCTACGCCACATGGCGTATACTATCGTAATTATTATTATTATTAAAGTGAAACTACACCACATGGCGTATACTATCGTATTTATTATTATTATTAAAGTGAAGCTACGCCACATGGCGTATACTATCGTAATTATTATTATTATTAAAGTGAAACTACACCACATGGCGTATACTATCGTATTTATTATTATTATTAAAGTGAAACTACACCACATGGCGTATACTATCGTATTTATTATTATTATTAAAGTGAAGCTACGCCACATGGCGTATACTATCGTAATTCTGAGTCTACTATATGACTAGTACATACATATACAAACTGTCTCGTTTTACGTAAGGGTGGTGCGAAATCAAGACGCCATGCAATTTACATGGGAGAATTTCGTGAGCGATTGTTACGACATGCACAGTAGACCAAGGAATTCCAAACTGGGTGGTATTTTATTACACCAGTTCAAAAACTTGGAATAAAGATGCAACTGATTACTTTAACTTCTAGCTCATGCTAGTGGCTTCATTTGCGGTATCATCCTATAATGTTCCCACTGCAGGGACTCAGGCCTCCTCTCTAGGAGAGGGATGGGCTATAATCCACAACGCGTGCCCAGTGCGGGTTGGTAGATGTCACATGTCTTCGTTTTTTTTTGTTCTAACACATGCCGGTTTGATCGGAAGTAATCCCATAGGCTCGGACACTCAAGAATCATGTAGCTGTCCATTATCGAAAGAATTTTCTTCCCCTGAAGATTTTCCTCTGCATTCAAACATACAAACTTCACCTCTTTATAATATTAAGTCTAGATTTAATCTGTCTGTTTGTTCACAGGTGGGCGTCCTGCCGCCCGTGCGTCGCGCGCGTCCGCCGCGCCTCGCAGACATACCCAGGTACATATCATAGTATAAGTAATATAGCGTATAGGAAGGACTTCTGTTTAGACAAACTTCCATAATTCTGGGAGATCTCCATATTTGTAGGCGCGATGTCGAGTCGGGTAGTCCGTAACAAAACGAGACGAATGTCGACATTTTCTCATTTAATGTACAAAATGCTGAGTTTCCACATAAGATGAGCGAGGATCCGAAGCGAGGGATGTGTGAGAAACTATCCAATAGTTTAGCTTCTTTTTCATATTTTATAAGCTAAGCTATGATATGTACCGTCGGGGCTGGGGGTTGTTCGCAAGAGATACCGCGGCCTCGACATAAAGGGCTAAGAAGGAATATGGGTGATTTTTAGTCAGTAGAAGTCTGACATTCCCTTTCGCTCTGCCCAAGAGCGGGAGGGTTTATTGATGATTTTCCACCCCCAAAAAAAAAAGGGCAGGAAAATAATGATAACAATGATGTACTGAATGCGTAGTAACCGTACATCCGTCAAAGTTAATAATATTAGAAAAATAGAATAATAAGAACTATATAAGAACCAACAATGGAACATCCATTCTGCGATTCGGAAGAGTTTTCTTTCTTCAAATGAAGTCAATTCTTTCTAAATTTCATGCGTCGTGTAACAATTGTTACAGAAACCCTATCGTATGTTGTTACTTCCTATCGAAAACTGATGGGATTGTGACCTTCGATGTAATATATTACTCTCCCGTCTCTGGAGGCTCGATATTACGTTATCGATTTAATAATCATACTAACGACATTAAAACGTTACCAGGTAAGTGGAGACACTTCTTATAATGTAATAAAGGTTTTTTTAGATACCTACGTCAAGCACCAGTCTCTCACAATGTTAATTCCGTGTTCGTGCTCCATTGTAACCCTAGCTTTAAGTAACTTGTGTGGAGAAAATAAATTTTATATTATTATTATAATATGTCCTTGCTTATATACCACTTGCATGGCGAGAGGTGAAAGTCATTTTCATCCCTAAACCAGGCAAACCAGACTACACACAACCCAAGGCGTACAGACCAATAAGCCTAACATCCTTCCTACTGAAAACCCTCGAGAGACTCTGTGACCGACACATTCGGGACGGACCTCTTCGGGAGCAACCACTTCACAAACAACAACACGCGTACTCCACAGGAAAATCAACAGAAACTGCGCTGCATAGTGTGATCTCCAAGATCGAATGTGCAGTGGACCACAAATGCTCTTCACTAGCAGTCTTCATTGACATAGAAGGCGCTTTTGACAAAACCATCTTCCATAGCATCAACGCAGCCCTCGAGGAATACGGTGTGGACCCGACCCTGCGAGGATGGATCACAGACATGCTCAGACTGAGAGCCGTACAAGTTACGATAAACGACACCACTAGAGCCATAGTGGCGAAGGGCTGCCCCCAGGGTGGTGTCCTCCCGCCACTTCTATGGAACCTAGTGGTAGACAGCCTCATCAAACGTCTCAATAGCAGAGGCTACTACACGGTGGGTTACGCTGATGATCTGACCATAATAATAAACGGCACACACGAAAACACACTATGCAACCTTATGCGCCAAGCTCTAAGAATAGTAGAAGACTGGTGCAAAGAATACAAACTAGCAGTGAACCCTACCAAAACCGAACTCGTCCTCTTCACAAAGAAAAGGAAGCTGGCAACGTTACAATTGCCAAGCTTCTTTGGGACAACCCTAAGCCTATCAACTGAAACCAAGTACCTGGGCATCTATTTGGACAAACAGCTGAACTGGGCAAAACACACTGATTACATCATCACAAAAGCCAGTATAGCCCTATGGCAATGTAAGAGACTCCTCGGGAGAAATTGGGGCATAAGCCCCAAAATCACCTACTGGCTATACACCACAGTTATTAGACCAGTCGTTACATACGGCTCTTTAGTCTGGTGGCCCAGGACCAACTTAAGTACAACCCAAAAGGATCTCGAGAAACTACAAAGATTTGCCTGCGTAGCAATCACCGGCAGCATGAGAACTTCCCCCACTGCTGCCTTACAGGTGATGCTGGGGCTACCTCCCCTACACCTCGTCGTAAGAGAGGAGGCGGCCATAGCAACTTTCAGACTCGAAGTATCCGGCACCCTAAGAAATGATTCCAGAATCAAACACACACGCATCAAAGAAGATGCAATCAAAGAACAGCCGATGATGACATCACCCATCGACAGAATCCTGAAGACCCACTGCTTCCAAAAACACTACAACGTAGAGCTCATTGAAGAGTGGTGTGACTACTCAGGTACAAGAGAGCTAAGGATTTACACTGATGGATCAAAAACCAACGATGGGACAGGCGTCGGGGTGTTCTCCGACGACCTAAACATTAAGATATCCAAACCACTTGGAATGCTAAACTCTGTTTACCAAGCAGAATGTGTAGGTATTATCCAAGCGGCACACGCTATAGAGGCCAGGGAGGTTACGGATACTAACATTCGAATACTCTCCGACAGTGCCTCAGTTCTTCAATCCCTAAAAAATAATCAGATCACGTCGAGACTAATACTAGAATGCCACAAGGCCTTAGAACGAATCACGGTACTGAATCACAACACGGTAACACTACAATGGATTAAAGGTCACAGCGGATCACTCGGAAACGATGCGGCTGACGAACTTGCCAGAAGAGGATCCAGCACAAAACCCTACGGACCCGAACCCATTGTGCCCATTCCTTTCAAGCAGCTAAGAAGCTGGCTAAAAGACCACACTCTAATACAAGCGGAGAGGTGGTGGACCTCGACACCAGGATGTAGGCAATCCAAGGAAGCTATGCCATCCCTGGATATAAAGCTGACCAGGCGCCTTCTGCGCCTGGACATGGATAGCCTGCGTCTGGTGGCGGGGACCATCACTGGACACTGTTCACTGAATAAGCACCTCCACACCCTAGGAATCACAGACAGTCCCCTGTGCAGAGCATGCATGGAGGCGGAGGAAACGGTGGCGCATGTGCTCCTTGAGTGCACAGGCGTTACCAAGATTCGTGAGGAAACCCTAGGAACACCAAGATCCCTTGTGGATGCCCTGAGGAGACCGGGAAGTCTGATCTGCTTCTGGAGGGAAGTAGGCTGGTTAGAGTGATCGGCCAACATGGCTCACGCACAATGGTCCACTTTAAGGACCAAGTGCGGAAACCCAAACCCCCAATATAGATGTCCTTGCTTTCCGCGACTTTTTACATATCGTAGAGAATTATATTATACTTTTTACTAACACAAACTAATTTTGTGGGGTGTTTGTCAAAGAGGAATGGAAAGAAGTATGTTGGGACTAAGGTTGAAAGACAAATGGAAAGCTACAAAAATTAGGAGCATCACCAAAGTAGCAGACGTTAAAGTAAAAACACGAACCCTGAAATGGAAATGGACTGGCCACATGATGAGATCAACAACAGGAAAGTGGACCAAAAAGACAACAGAATGGTACCCGCGGGACGGAAAGAGACGTGTAGGAAGGCAGAAAAAGAGATGGGAAGACGATCTGCCCAAGGGTTGGAGAAGGACAGCAATAGACAGGCAAACGTGGAGGGAACTTGAGGAGGCCTATGTCGCAAGACAGCCTGACCCGGTAACTGATTTTAAATGTTAAGTTATATACATATAACAGAATAGAAATAAGTATAGTTAGTAGGTATAGAAATAAAGTTAGTATAGTTTTGTTTTATTATGTTACAAATTTGTGAAAAGGTCAGAGCAAATAAAGGCTATTTTTATTTTATTTTTTATTTATTTTATTAACACAAACTAAAGTACCTACCTCATATTTCAATACAGATTCCTGGAACGCCAATATCATTTGAATCCGTTTAACTGTTAAACGGCGATTGAATAGCAGTATGAGGCGGAGAAATTTTTAATTGAAATAAAACACTGAAAAATGTTAAATGTTATCCAAGAAATTGGCTTTATTTAGTTGTTCATTTTATGCTGATATTGTTTAAATACTGTTTCGGGTATGTGGTATATGGATGTCCAATTTGCACACACACTTCTTAGAAAATAAACTGTGTTTCGACAATTTTTTTTTATTTATTTAAAATTCTCTGCCTCTAACTAACACTTGTTATTACACGAGTGAGCACTGCTCTACTATAAGCCATTTCATCTGACATCTCCTTTCTTGTCATGATCTAGCAAATAAAATAACCAAAATGGATATTGTTTTACAATCATGATAAGATGCTCATTGATATAGGAGTAATTTAAGGATCACCACTTTCGGGGGCCACGTGATGGCTTCCGGCCACCGTAGACGCAGGCCTGTAGACGGTAAGTGATGGGTAAGCTCGCCGTCCGTCCGTCTTACGACGAAGACAGGCCGTGTCGACGGCGCGTTCGTGTTCCACGCGCGCCTCAAAGAGATGTCAGCAACATGGAAGGGGCCCGCAAGGCCCGACGCCCGTCGGGATTGCGGGTTGTTCGCAGATACCGCGGCTTCGACATGAAGGGCTAAGAAGGAACATGGGTGGTTTTTAGTCAGTAGAAGTCTGACACTCCCTTTCGCTCTACCCAAGAGCGGGAGGGGTTATTTCATGATTTCCCACCCCCCAAAAAAAAAAAAAGGATCACCACTTTAAAATCACAATAAGATTTTGTTCAACATTCAAAATTATGTATGGAAAATTATATCCTATAAAATTTTCAGCTGCTTGGAATATACCAAGCTGGTCTGCAATACAGTAAGGTAGAGAATAATGCATTTCAGTAAATAGGGCACGTTCCCTCATCGACAAACTATCTAACCGGAGACTGGTTTAAAATAAGGTCTTATCTCGACAATAATCTAGGTTTCTGTATCGAAATTTATACATCGAAAGCTTTCATAGTAATAGCGGAAAAATAGCGTTTTCTAGATAACTGTATTGAAAGTACCTCTAGAAGTTCTGGAAGGTAGGAAGTGGGAAGGTTGTGGTGTATTCGGTCAGTATGGAAACAGAAAATATTGTTAGAACACTTTTTGAGTTTTATACGACACACGTCATTATAATTATTTCCTTAGTCTTCTCCCAACTATGTTACCACTGGCGTAACGGCTGCCATCACTGGCAGCCGTCCGCTCGCACACAGCACAGCTTCACACACAGCAACACACACAGCACAACAACACAAACAACACAACAGAACACACAACACAGAAACAAACAAAGAACAAACACAAACAAACAAACAACAAGCAAACAACACAACACAACACAACAAGAACAACAGCTTGCTTGCAGCTTGCTTGTTGGAAGAACAGCTTTCCGTGGTTTCCGAAGCACGGAGGAAACTCAGAAAGCAAGTCGTCTTATACACAATGTATTGATAATTGGATAGTTAACTACAAAAATCTAATTTGTCCGTCAGATAGATTTCCAAAAAATATTGGACACGTATTTTTTCTTTTTTCACGTAAACAAACAATGAAGACGATACAGTTCTTTGAAAACTCCTGTGACGTCATATTCTAAGACATTGTATAACATTCTTCACCGGTGAGTGACGTCACGACCCCCCACTTAAATCTTTGACGTGTTTTATCTTCGGCAATTTTTAATGATTTGATAAAACAAAAAATACGTATCCAATATTTTTCGACAATCTAACAGACGGATTAATTAGAATCATATTTTTTTTGTCAGTAAACATCCCTATTGCACACGGCGGGCGCCGAATATTAATTCTCATCGGCAAAAATAACGAACATTACATACAAACTTTCATTATCTAATTTACCCATAAACAAGTGTTTTCTTTTTTGCTAAATTCTTACATTCTCCTTCTCGTTACATCTATTTTAATTGCTTCATTAATGACGTTCCGACCTCGGTTTCTGTGTTAAACAAAATGGATTGTAATTTCGTTTTAATCTCCAATATCTGAACATCATAAAGTTAATCGCCGAGGATATTTCAAAGAGACTTCACCGTCAAAGGAGAGCGAAGGAAATGAACCAAAAATGTTGCTACTCACAAAGTTAGAAGTGAAACCCTCTGTACAGTCACTAGAGCTAATAAGTGAACATTTGGAAAAACTCAACAGAGATTCTTTCGAGAGAGAAATCGCTAATTCATAAATGAGGTAAGAAAAGGTCCCGTCGGGGCTGCGGGTTGTTCGCAAGAGATACCGCGGCCTCGACATAAAGGGCTAAGACGGGACATGGATGGTTTTTAGTCAGTAGAAGTCTGACACTCCCTTTCGCTCTGCCCAAGAGCGGGAGGGGTTATTTGATGATTTTCAACACGCCAAAAAAAAAATATAAAGGTAAGGTATTTCATAATAGTTCCAAAATATGCTAGTACCCGTCATGTCTCCTGCCGCTCTGGGCGTAGGGGAAGAAACTGTCAGACTTCTACTGACTAAAACCAACCATGTTCCTTCTTAGCCCTTTGTGTACCAAGGTCACGGTATCTCTTTCGAACAAGCCGCAGCCCTACATTCCTCTACAACCCTAACTTCTATATTTTTATTGATGATTGTGAAACGTACTGTTGGTATACCTATTTTAAATTAAATAAAATACTATGCTCGTAACGATAAAATTGCAATCAGAACAGTATACAAAATATTTTTTCTTTTTTTAAAAAAACGTTGCCCCACACTAGGAATTTGTCCTGTACTGTGGGTGCGTTCACAAACATATAAAGTCACATACACAAATACCCAGACCCCGAAACAACTATCTGCAGGCCATACAAATATTTAATTTTGTTCCGTGCGGGGATCGAACACACGACACGCAGCGCAGCAGTCCAATTGCTTAGCCACTGCACCAACCGTGCCGTCTAACCACACATACCACATTGATCGCGGAGGTCAGATAGGCAGTCGCTCCATGTAAAATACTGGTATTCAGCTGCATCCGGTTAGACTGGAAGCTGATCCCAACATAATATATTTGGGAAAAGGCTAGGCAAATGATCAAACTTTTTAAAGTTACTACATGTTAACATATTAGTGGTCTTTACTGTACATGTGTATATACAGTGCCTACCTATATATACAAGGCGAACTTCTAATGTAAGCTCGCAAGAAAATTTACAAGTAAATTCATATTTCCAGAGTTTTGTGTTTCATTGGGTTCTTTGAGAGCTTTTGTATTGAAATATGATGTTGGGGTGCAAGGTAACCTTTTTGGGGGATGAATGTTGATGTAATATGCCGCGTGAGTTCTGAAAACGTGTCGCGTTTTGAAAATTTGGCGATAATTAGCAGTATTACCAAAACAAGGTATATTTTATAATACGTTGAATATTCTAGGAATTTCTTAACATTTAAACTGACAAACACAAACAGTCAGCTATACAAATCTTTGTTACGTATGGGGATCGAACCCGTACTACGCAGCGCAGCAACCAATCGCTCACCCACTGCTCCAACCGTGCCGTCATAATTATCATTATTATTGCTATATTGCTACTACGCGCAATACGTGGCCTACGTTGTAGCGGACTACGCCGTAGAGAGTGTGAAAAATACTATGGTGTTAATTTGTCTCACCCTTGGTTCGAACCCAAGTATTCCATGTTCTGCTGTCGCGCTTATAACCACTAAACCAACGAAGCAGCCACATCACGCCTGTAATCGCCAAACAGCAAAGCAGAGGTGTAATAGTACAACCACAGTTTGCCAGTTATGTTTAAGTCCTATGTAATAGAGGGCGATCCTATTGCCATCAACCGGGCACAAATCCAGACTCCGTGACTGTTACTGATAAATGCCTGATGGAAAAACTCAATAACACTTTGCCCGACCCGGGAATCGAACCCAGGACTTCATGCTCAGCAGACGCGCCAACGAGCCACTTCTTTAAATAAAGCAAATTATAAAAACAAAAGATCTTTCTTAAGTTCTTTATAAAGGTTTTCACTTTGAGCATCATTCCTGTGTCCTAATACCTATTAGAGTGCTGACGTAAGATGTCGAGGGTAGAATTTGTGAATAAAATAACTTCGCAGAGTATCATTGAATTTTTGGAGAGTTTCTTTGTGTGCGAAAGAAATAAGATGTTGGGGTGGAGAAATGTTTTTTTGACTTTGATTGTTGTGAAGAGGAGCTCGTGGCTTAATAAGAACTGCCACTCGGGTCGATCTTTAGGTAAAGCTGTGCTTGCCTAGGTCGATCTGTGGATGGGTGACCGCCCGACTTACCGAATTTCCTCCGTGTCTCGGAAAGCACGTTAAGCTGTTGGTCCCGGCTGCCATATATAGATCTTTGGCAGTCGTTACAGTCTTACCAAAGAGTATCGTATTACCTAGTATTAACTGGGTTGTGGAGGTCAGATACGCAGTCGCTCCATGTAAAATACTGGTATACAGCTGCATCTGGTTAGACTGGAAGCCGACCCTAACATAGTTGGGAAAAGGCAGAGATGCTGTTGAAAAAGGTATGTTGTTACGTGTTCTTTTGTGTTTTAAAGTAGATTTTTAAATGTTATCACGACTTTTATCGTCGATGGATCGAATATAAGACCTCATGCTCTGTTGTAATGCTGTAGCATTTTCGGCCACTAGAGAAACTACCATCTTTAAACACTTTCTAAAACTTTAATGGTTTATAAGCTGAGTTTCAAGTGTTCTCCGTGTGAGTGTAGGCCATAGATATAATCATATTTCTATGGTCTAGGCGGATGTTGATTGTTTATATCCCATACTCATCTCGTCTCTGTAGGCGCATACATAAGCTAGCGAAACTAGCCAATGTCATTTGGCTCCTTTTACCTATCTAATGTACCTAATTGGCCTTATTAACAAAATAAAAACAAGTTACACGATACACGTTCTAACTGCGGTACTCAGAGATATTTAATGATTAATTAAGCCGTCATTTAGTAAAGATTTGACATGCTTTTGTATGACAAAACTGTCAAAACCTTTACTAACTGCGGTACTCAGAGACATTTAATGATTACTCAAGCCGTCACTTAGTAAAGATTTGACATACTTTTGTATGACAATACTGTCGAAACCTTTACTAAGTGATGGCCTAAGTAATCATTAAAGCTCTCTGAGTGCGGCAGTAAGTCTAATAAGATCCCCGCTCCCGTAGCTCTAGTAACTAAAAGTTAAACTAACGAAACTTCGTTTACTACCAACACTAACCCACACGAAACTAATAAATAACATTAACAGTTTATTTTCTAACTACCAAGCTAAACGAAGTTAGACTTGCCAGGCTTGAAGGGAAATTTAATTAAAAAGATACCTTCCTACATGCACCTAAGTTACTAATTTACTTTACACACACATACACACACACACCCACTCACACTACAATCCATACTCGAGATTTATACTCTCAACACCGTCCGTATTATATTTTTTTAGTTCTAAGTGTATAAATTGTAATTCAATTCTAGCATAAGTACGAGTACGTGTAATTATTGCTATGTTATGGAAGAGCGGAGTCTCCTAACACAGGCATTATTTGCTTAAATGGAGGCTCCAAACACTAAACTCAATTATGTAAACTGAAGCATTAATAAACTTATTAAACTTAAACTTAACTTAAACTTAATGCAATATTGCAGGAGAACGTTAGTGTCTGGTGAATTGAAAAATGGGTTAGTTAAGTTAGGGCTGGGTAGTTCCTTAGTAGGGAGTTTCTTGCCGGTTCTTCTTCATATGAAATGATCATCCCGAACCATGCACCTTTTCTCGACGTTTAGGCCTACTCACTAACCGTCCTTTTGGTTCACAAAATTTCAGGTTTCAGACCACTCGTAGTAACTATCAAAAATCTAAATACAAGGAGTAAATCAACCCATCACACAGCCGTCAACCAAGCATTCTGTACATCAAACTAAGTATCCCTACGCAAAAATTTTTGCTGGGAAACGACTTTTTTTTTGGATCAATGTAAAACCGTTTGCAGTGTCCTTCTTCATCTTAATTTCTTTATCGTGTGATTACTATTACTGGTGTCAGAGGCCCATGAGTGCAATTGTAATTGTGTTGCATAAACAAGTCGATGGCAAAAGCTACAATATCTAGTCAGGGTTCTAGATCAGTGGTCGTAATATCAAACTTAGTGTTATTGAAGACGGGTATAACAGGCAGATAAAGCTGTTACGTCACTTACGTTATTTCGAGGTCACGTGATTCGGAGTGACGATTTTCGTTGTAACGTGCATTTTGTTGCTCCGTGATTCGAATTCTCGTGCATTCGTTGTTACGGTATGCGTCGCTGCGTGCTTTCGTCGTCACAGTATTCGTTGTTGCAAAAATTCGGCGCCATGTAATAGGGATGTTTAGTGACAAAAAAAAATATGATTCTAATTAGTCCGTCTGTTAGATTGTCGAAAAATATTGGATACGTATTTTTTATGTTATCAAATCAATAAAAATAACAAAGAAAAAAAAAACAAAAACGCTTCAAAGGTTTGAGTGGGGGGTCGTGACGTCACTCACCGGTAAAAAAATGCCATTCTAATATTTTAGAATATGACGTCACACGAGTTTTCAAAGCACCAGTGCTTTGAAAATCGTCTTCATAGTTTGTTTAAATGAAAAAAACAAAAAAATACGTGTCCAATATTTTTTGGAAATCTATCTGACGGACTAATTAGATTTTTTTAGTTAACTACCCTATTCGATGTAGTTACTTTCGGAATAACGTATTGAACTCGTCAATGAGCCCCTGAGCCCCTTGCCAGCCGCGCCGCATCACATCCTCTAACTTCCGCATCCAGTGAGGCCCAACTACCTCTTCAAGGTCAGTCCATCTTACTTGAAAATTACTTGTGAAATGTGGTTATACACCTCTGCCTAACCTTTCGGGGATTACAGGCGTGATGTTATGTTACGTTAATACTTATCCACCTTTATGCGCCCATCTGGTTGTTAAACGAATACCTAATCGTATTTACGAACCGGCCTGAAAATAATATAAAAAGTTAAAACTTGTTACTCGCTCTAACTTAGTTAGTTAACAATTTACATATATAACTACAGATAAGTGAGGAGAAATAAGTATTACATTTACTGGAAAATAGGTTCTTTATTATACGACACGATTTCTGAAAAATATGGCGTTATTAAATTGATAATTATGTGCTGTTGATATTATTATGTTAAAGTTTGCTGTTTGTCCAAGGTGTAATGTCAACCCGTCGGGGCTGACGGCTGCGGGTTGTTCGCAAAAGATACCGCGGCCTCGACATGAAGGGCTAAGAAGGAACATGGATGGTTTTTAGTCAGTAGAAGTCTGACACTCCCTTTCGCTCTGCCTAAGAGCGGGAGGGGTTATTTGATGATTTTCCACCCCCCAAAAAAAAGGGGGTATTGTCAGTAGGTACTTACTGGGTTGTGGAGGTCAGATTAGGAGTCGCTCTATGTAAAATACTGAAATGGAATATTTACTATTGCTATGAGTTGCCGATATTCTTATTATTTATTAGTAAACATGGTAAATATCCATGGTTAATATAATATATTTATAAACTAATATTATATTGTCCCACTTCAGTGTACCTAAACCTTATACTTGATAGCAAACGAACTTACAATGAAAAATATAAAAACCATCTATATTATAATTAGTTTCTTAGATTCTTCATAAAAGCTGTCAGATACTACAGAATACGAGATGAGATCTTTAGAGGCAGCCCTCCTCTCATTTTGTACTATATAATAATATACATGCTTATATATTTACATTACGTTGATTTGCGAAGGAAGGAAAGTGGCCGCGGAAAATGAAATGTTAAATTAAAAGTTGGTTCGTAATGTGTGTGTTTTAGACGGATATTACAGTATTAAAATTTAAATTGAAAAGGCACGTCAATTTATATATGAGGTTTGGTATTAAATGTGTGGATTGAAAAGTTTGAATAGTGTCAACGTTTTACAAGACTTTGGCTAGACTAGTCGGCATAGTGTAGGATGTGTGAACATTGTAGGCCTTGTAGATTCCTTGAAGCTTGTTAACTTTTTATTTTGTTTTACATTTTTTTTCTTTTATATTTTATTCTAGCTGATGCCCGCGGCTTCGCCCGCGTGGATGTCGGTAAAATTATATCCCCTAACCAACCGTAATTATACCTTCTTCTTGAATCACTCTATCTATTAAAAAAAAACCGCTTCAAAAACTATTGCGGAGTTTTAAAGATTTAAGCATACATAGGGACGGAGAGACAGCGACAGCGACTTTGTTTTATACTATGTAGTGATATATACTCGTACAATATATAGCTACTTATTTTTTTTACTTTGTGTAGTATCCTACGACTTATTGTCAGGCCTACGTTGTCTCCCCATGATATGGATATTATCTAAATACTAATACTGTAAAATTAAAATATAGTGAAACCATTGAGTAACCATGGAGTTTCTTGCCGGTTCTTCTCCATAGGAATCAACCAACCTGAACCATGCACCTTTTTGTCGACGTTTTACAAGTGCCCATTTAAACCTATGTGAAATAAAATATATTGGTTTGATTTGGTTTAAGTGAGGATAATGAAATCTAAGTAGAAAATAATAATAATAATACTATCTGACTGATTGCATGTATAGGGTTAAGGGGTGTATCGTTATACACCCTGTTCCATCATACCCCTAAAGTACTTCCGAATTAAAGGTCTATCTTTATAATTTTCCTCACAACTTGACCACACCTGGGTTAGGAAATCCAGCTCACAGTCAACCCGTGGTCCTATTTCATCGAAATCTATTCACCCGTTAAGGCGAAAAAAGCGTATCAAACAGATAGACTAACTTTCGAATAAATCATATTAGTAAAGTTCAGGGTTTAGGCCAGAATAACCAGTAAAACCGCTATATTTTCATTTCGTGGAAATACCGCGGTGATCCAAACTCAGTCGCGTTTCAAACCACTGAACAAACAAATGTTACTGTGGCCGCGTCTATTTTCAGTCGCCGGCAATTTGAATAGCTATTCACTACACTACGAGTCTTTGATCAACTGGACCCGCTTGCTACTGGACCCACGCCCCGTCGACCGAGTTAAAATGTGATTTGGTTGAAAGGTCTCGCGGGTCCAGTTCGAGTGGGTCCAGTTGACCAAAGGTACCTTCATGACAAGAACAGTGTTTTTATTCAATTAATTATTTAATCACGCCCGTAAACCCCGAAGGATTAGGCAGGTGTGTTCAGCCTCGAGCTCCAATATGTTTACAAGGAGCAACTTTTAAAACTGATTTTTTCCAACTGTGTTGATTAAATCGTGTTAAGTTTTCACGAGCATAGCATTTTTAAAGCCATAGTTTTAGGAAGTAAGTCTTATCTTAAAGTAGAATCCGTTATTTTCCAAGAAAGTAGCTTTTCAATTTCGCTAATTAATACATGTTGACCGTACATAGACCCACTAGGTGGCCCAATGACCTAGTGAAGGTTGCGGGGACCCGCTGGATGCGAGACGCACGGGACCGGTCAACGACACCTGGGGGATGCCTATGTCTAGCAGTGGACGTCTTTTGGCTGAAATGATGATGATACATTTTGATGCTCGTTACTGTACCTAAAACTACACTCACATTACGAAAATATTTTTTAAAGTTCCATGTAATACGATAATAATAATAATATTCATTATTTTTCAGACAACAATGATCCGTAGTGTTAGTAAACAATAAAATAACTTATTTCTAGTGTTAGTAGCTGAGATATTAAATAGCAGACAGAGTAAATAGTATTGTGAAAAGGACATCCCCGAATTAATGTTCAGTGATTGTCCTTCTCACAAAACTTTTAATTATCGGAGAGTCGACACTCTCCACCACAGTTTTTAGAATGCTGTTGCCACTCGCCCGCAACCTTGACAACAACGACGCGGTTTTCTTCCGAATGACGGCGTGGAATCCGTCAGTTCGGTTTTGCGAAAACATAGCCGAAGCGCTGCACCATCGCGGCAGTCCCAACAACATCCTAAAAATATTATTATATTGTATGCGTAGGACATCCAGCGTTCTTTTGGTATGGTTGACCCAAAGATTCCCCGTGTAAAAGCACTGGCAATATGCCTGAAACAGTGTTATCTTCACTAAAGCGCTACACCGGGCGAATCTTCGGGCCAACATGTTACCTCGGACCGCCAGAGCCCTACGCTCCCTTTCAATGTCAACATTGTCCTTAAGGTCGTCAGTGAGAATATGCCCTAGATATTTAAATGTTGTCACTCTTTTGACGTTCAAGCCATTTAGGGTAATGTTAGGTGCAGTATCTGGACATTCACTGCCGGCCTTAAAGACAACGTATTCACACTTCTTTACATTATACACAAGTCCGTGCGAGGCAGCATACGTTTGACAAACCCGCAGCATTTCATTTACCGCACCAGCCGTCGGCGCCAGCAACGCCATGTCATCCGCGTAGCTGATAGTGTTTATTTTTACCCCATGGACGCTACATCCCACCCGCATATTGCTGAGGTTCACGATTAGGCCATTTATATATGTACTAAATAGCCTTGGAGATGTCAGACAATATGAGATGTCAGATAAGCCTATTGCCTGGTTGATAGGCACAAATCCATTCTCCGTGGCGTCTACTGCGATATTCTTGATACACATACACAAACTCACGCCCTTTTCTGGGGGGGGGGGGAGGCAGAAACCTCAGAACACCACCTGCTACGATCCTTATATACTCCTTTTGTCACAATTTTTGCAGGGCTATTGCGTATCTTTTTAAATGTCAGTGGCTATCATAGTGTCCATCAAATAACTGTCAAATGGTTATAATTAATTGATGGACTGGTCATAGACGCACGCCGGTTACGACTACTACACACCTGTCCTTTCTGAAGAAGGTCACCAACATAGAGTATTAAACCACTAGAGAGCGTGTAAGCCGATTTCTTCTAAGTACACAACTCACTACCGCGGGTCGGGGGATGAGGAAGAATACGCGGCTGCAATTGGTCAGTTCAAGGTCAAGTTGCGTAGGTATGCCTAGGTAGGGATTGCCTTACTTGATTATGGGAAAATAGTCGATATCGATAAAATGGATTTTAATATTATAAAAAATACTCAATAAAAATGACAAAATAATATTTCATTAAAATCAGTCAATTACAAAAATAAAAAAAAGTATCCTGTTATTATCTTTCAGGCTCGCATTTTTTTTAACCAATAATCTTTTTTTTTTTTTGGGTGTGGGAAATCATCAAATAACCCCTTCCGCTCTGGGCAGAGCGAAAGGGAGTGTCAGATTTCTACTGACTAAAAACCACCCATGTTCCTTCTTAGCCCTTGCGCCGAGGCCGCGGTATCTCTTTCGAACAACCCGCAGCCCCGACGGGCGTCAGCCCTTGCGGGCCCCTTCCATGTTGCTGACATCTTTTTGAGGCGCGCGTGGAACACGAACGTGCCGTCGACACGGCCTGTCGTCGTCACAAGACGGACGGACGGCGAGCTAGCCCATCACTCACCGTCCACAGGCGCGCGTCTACAGTGGCCGGAAGCCATCACTTGGCCCCCGACGCCCGGAGCGCCGAGGAGGGACGAGAGGTTCTTTCCCTCTAACGTTCCGCCACCTCCTTCGCTAGCATCACTGCTTCGTAGAAGGAGGCGACGGCGTCCCATTCCTCCTCGCTCCGGACCATGGCTTGCACCAGGGCCGGACGCGAGAGCTCGCCGCCGCCGATCGCCGCTACGAGAACACGGCGGGGTTCCGCCCAAGCGAGGCAGACCTCCACGGTGTGCTCCACCGTGTCCTCCGGCCGATCCTCACAATGGTGACATCCGGGCGTTTCCTCCCGCCTGATTCGGTGCAGGTACCTACCAAAACAACCGTGTCCGGTGAGTACCTGCGTCAGACGGAAGGTGAGGGCGCTGTGGCGCCTCTCCAGCCACTCCTCAACGAGGAGACTTACCGCCAGTATTATCTTGAAGCCTCAAGATCAAGAGGCTTCAAAGAAGAAAGACGTTGACGTCTTTTTTCTTTGTTACTAAGTCTTTACTAAGAGAATATAATTATTAGAAGATGATCTATGTGTCGTTTCATTTTACGTTTACGTGGAGTTAGGTCTACAATTTCCGGGTCTACTACTTCTTTCTTCCTTATTGTTGAACTCGGAAAAATATAAGTATTTTAAGTATTATAAAGAAGAAAATAAAAATGATGCGAGGTTATAAGAAACATTAACATTTAATTAAACAGAAATATTTAGTTGAGAACAATGTAAAAACTGAGAACTACCGCCATTTTTTAAAGTCGGTTACAAGTAGAAAATGATCGTATCTGAATTAAATAAAAATTATATTAAGTTTAATTTTATTTTTATAGATATAGAATTCTGCCATAAAAGGTAACAGCACAGATTTTTACGATAAAAATACAAAAGGAAAGAAAGGGACAAACATATTAGAATTGCCTAATAAAAGAAAGGGACTTTTCCAAAAGACATCAACGCGAGACACATCTTTGTGCTCGTTCACCCAAACCACCATTTTAAATAGACCCCCGCGGTGGCTCATAATTTGATTAAAACAAAAATAATTTTCGTAATATTTACTTTTCGATGAAAAGTTGTGCCATCCTTTTTGTAACTCGATGTCTTGGAATGTTTCCTACACCACTTAACCGCGCATGAAGGCATTTTTACACGCTATAAATTGCATAAAAAATTATAACAATTGGTATTTATTTTGCGTGCACACAGGTCTAACACTTGGTCACAACTACAACGGTTACTCATACCGTAGCCTATGCATAGGCGACAAAATACTAATAGTTTTCGAGCATCGGGGCACTGTATGCGCAGTCAAGTGGCTATATAGTCTTTGGTCACCAAGAAGATCAGTGTATGTCTTTCTAGGGCGTCCCCTTCCGGCGTTGCCACTCACATCTGCCTTGTAAAACTTTTTAATACATAAGCGCATCTGTTCATATACATATAGGTACTCGTAGACTTATCTAAGCCATGTACTAACCCGTGTTTGTCCACGTTACACTCAGAAACTACTAAACGTGTAACAATTTAAATAATCCCAACATTTTCAAATTACAGGACTTAACATGACAAAATCTTACTCGCACGAGTACCCAATGAAACCCTTATTCAAATTCATGAAACTCCGCGAAGCTTTCTGTTTCAGGGTCGAATTTCACATATTACACTAATTTATAGCTCTCAACTTTCACCATTTTGATCGAAAAGCAATGATTGAGGATGGAAAGTTCCAGAAATGGGCTCAGTTGAAATGTTGGAATGGTTGTCATAATCATAAAATCACTGAGATAGTAGATAGTGATAATATTATTGTAATAAGAAAAGTTTTGTGTGTATGAACATTTGATGTGGAAGATTGACTTTGATGTATACTTTAAGGTCAAGTTTGATATAACCAATTTTGTTTCGTTTGTGCTGTGGACGGTGAGTAATGGGTTAGCTCGCCGTTCGTCCGTCTTATGATGCCGACAGGCCGTGTCGACGGCGCGTTCGTGTTTCACGCGCGCCTCAATGAGATGTCAGCAACACGCAAGGGCAGACGCCCGTCGGGGCCGCGGGTTTTTCGCAAGAGATACCGCGGCCTCGACATAAAGGGCTAAGAAGGAACATGGGTGGTTTTTAGTCAGTAGAAGTCTGACTCTCCCTTCCGCTCTTGGGCAGAGTAGTAGTAATTATTTTATGATTTCCCACCACCAAAAAAAAAAGTAAGTTTTGGTTCGCAGACCAAACTAATTTAGAGTCCGATCCTCGGGATCAGACCTACGTCTGACACTCACGACACTGTCGTCTAACACTCATGAGTCTCCATACATTCGTAACTGACACTCCAGACACTCGTCTGACACTTGTGATATTCTCCTGACAGCGGTGACAATTCGTCAGCAAAAGCATAACTCACCCGCTTGACGCTTGATAGTTTCAACTTGCAGTCCAATTCATTAGTAGACAATAATAGCACCTTAGTATTGACGGGTAGCAGAAAGGATATTGCTACGACCACGTAGCGGCGTAGCAGCTACGCCGTAGTTACGTAGTTGTCTCCCGATCTTCGATCTTTTTTATATCTACAACGATAGTATTACTATGTAGTCAAATACTGCGAATACTTGACGTCTTTCACGTTCCTTGAAAAATGGTATTTATTTCTTTATGTACACATAAAATATAAATAAGGGAAAAAAACAAAAAATAGAAGAATTTTCCAGCAGACCTGCGAGAGGAAAGTTGAATTAGAAAATTAGACACGGTGTGTAGAAAAGACAAACAGAAAAAAATGGTAATTATGTTTATAAGCCATTTGCATTACTAGAGGCATCTAAACGTGCGATATACAGATCATAACATCACGCCTGTAATCCCCTAAGGGTTAGGCAAAAGTGTATCTAATAGACCCACCCACATTTCGCAGGTTTAAGTCCCTTGTGATAGGGGTTAGGGTGAGCCTATTGTCATCAACTCTGTGGTTACTACTACTGAGAAATTCTTGATGGAAAAACCCAATAACACTTTGCCCGACCTGGGAATCGAACCCAGGACCGCACTCACAGCAGTCGCACTTGCGACCACTAGACCATTAAAGCAGTCAAAACGCAGATTAATACGTGAGTTATCATCCCACAGATTAATACGTAAGTTATTATCAAAAAGACAAAGCTAAAAAGTCTCATCCGCCTGAAAGGGAGCCATATTGGTCCCGGCTGCCATTTCTGTCTTTGACAGACGTTCCAGGTTGTCCGCAATTATTAATTGGGACAAACCCGCCACACTATTCCCAAACCACTGTAACTCCTGTAAGCCAGAATCAACAGTGGCGACCACAAGAAAAGCGCCAAAACAATGAAGCCCGACGAAGTCCCAGAGAAACGATTTAACTGTCTTGGATCCCGCAACCAAATTAATCAGAAAAGAATAGCGGAGGAGTAGGAAAAATATAATTTCCACTTCCATCCATATCAGCAGGAGACAGAACAGAACAAGGCCAATAGGCACACAGGGACGTATACAACTGGGATAAGCTCAGTGGCCTAGCACCACGGATATCATTATCATTAATATTACTGGGTCCTAAGTTGTGAGCTGTTATATTTGATTCCAATATTAGGTATGAATGGTTGTCCGAGAGTCTGACAGCCAGTCTGTCTATGAGGCATCACATTACCTAGTACTAACTGGATAGTAAAGGTCAGATAGGCAGTCACATCCGATGCCCACCCCAGCATAGTTGAGAAAAGGCCAGGCAGAAGATGGTAGGTAATCATGATTATAACATATTTTATTTGAAACCCAAAAATGTCCAGGTCTTCATTGAATATTTTAACAGAATTCTTATTAAAAATTATCCCGAAATGTCCTGTATACATGGAAAAAGTTGGCTTTTGAATAAATTGAGAAAGTTGGAAAAGTTGTAATATCGTGAAACCCTAAGTAAGAACACGTCGTGTGGAGTCGGTATACCTACATCTAGTTAGGCTTTTACCTTGCTAACTTTTCCTTCTAAAGGTTATGCCAACAAGGATTTCAATCGTTAAATTCTCCGTAACAAATCAGAAAATGGTCATATTTTTTTTTTTTTTTTAAACGTTGCCCCCACACTAGGAATTTCTCCTGTATCGTGGGTGCGTTTACAAACATTCAAAGTCACATACACAAACACACCCAGACCCGAAACAACTATCTGTAGGCCATACAAATATTTGTTCCGTGCGGGGATCGAACCCGCGACACGCAGCGCAGCAGTCCAATCTCTCAGCCACTGCGCCAACCGTGCCGTCAAATAATGACTAAGCTACGACGCAAAATTATTTCTTCTGCCCTCGTCTGGATTCCAATAGAAATTCTGCCGGGCAGAGTTTTTGCGACTTACGACTCACAAAATTACGCTCGATTGGCCTCACCCTTATATTAGCATACCTTTACATGTATGGGGAACAGGGTATAAAATCGATGGTTGATGTCAGGAGTTACCTTTTAAAGCAACTGCTAGGCCACAAACCCTTTCTGCTAGAGCTAAGTAGTGGGTAATCCACAACACGGGCTTATTTCATCAATTCTGACAGCTGGTTTTACTATCAAAAGTGTGAACTCAAGAAGAGACGTTAATAAATTCGTAACTTCTTTAAGTCTACAATAACCATGATAAATGTTAGAGAAAACAATATCTATAAAAGTGTAATACTTATTTATCTAACCCATTATCCATTTGATTGGCTAACAACGCCATCTCGTGGTCAATGACTTAACATACTGCCGCTAAACAGACATCATAATATCTATCGCTCTATAAGTTGTTCAATATGTTTAAATAATAAGTTACTTTGTTTAAATTACCACTTAACATGTTTTGTGATAGAGTAGTTGTTCAATATATGTTTAAACAAAAAGTTATTTTGTTTAAACTAAAACTTAACACATGTTCTATGATGGATTTAGAACTGGTTTCAATGACATAAAGGGTTATAATGAGAAAAAACGAATAATGCTAACACCTGAGGTTCTATCATGTGATCTAAGCTATTATTTGTTATGTGCGATTTCACTTAGTAACATCCGTTTTCAGAAAACGTATCGTGTACCTAACCACGCAAAAAATCAAACGTTCTCATAAAATCTATGATCTTTTCAGTTTACAACGAAGTTGTTTAAAATGGAAAACACACTTTCCTCAAATAAAATAGTGGACTTAGACACGTGGCTCAGAACAGAACTGGCGTGAACCAAATCGGAACCAATCCAAAATCGATGGTAGAATGTCGCCTTGGCTAGTTAGAGAACGCTCAAAGTCAAAATAAAACCATTTATTTCAATTAGACAGCTTGAACGAGATTTCAAGGTCGGAAGGCGAGAACACTAATGAAACTCACTTTATGTTTCCAGTAGGCGTATAATTCTATTAAGAATCTCAAGAATTCACCCGAACAAAAAAAACTCTAATCCTCTTATACTATCGGCGGTAACGTAACCATAGCGAGATCTAACTCGACGTCAACGCCATCTATCGAGCACGTCGGCAACTCTGAACATTTTGATGGTTTAAATTAGATCTCGCCGTGGCTTCGTCGTCTACCTGAACATACCGCCCACCAAGGACAGATTGCAGAATGTCCTTCTCTTAATCTAAACCGCCCACCGTGCGGGGTGCGCAAGCACAAACCTAAATATAACAATAGCATTTGTGAAGGTATACAAAACAAAAAAAAACTTAAAAACTAGATGAACAAGACATATTATTCTTAAATTATACCTCACAACAAAGTTTAAGATGCTACAGGAAGAATAGCCAATTTGGTTATAGGTCTCTTTATCAGAGAACCTTTAGTTCTGACAGTAACTACTCGAGTGATTCCGTCGGGCCCAGGATGTTTTAACTCAATCCTCCCCAGCAACCACTTGCCAGGAGGTAAATCCTCCTCTTTTATCAGAACTAGGCCACCTACGGCTGGTTCTGGATTTTCATGAGTCCACTTATGGCGTTGTAAAAATTGATTCAAATAATCCTGTGACCACCGCCGCCAAAAGTCCTGTAACATTCTTTGGGTAAGTTGCCATCGTCTGAGACTAGAAATGTTAGCCCTTTCGAAATTCGAATCAGGTACAAGGACGAGTGGTTCCCCAACCAAAAAATGTCCCGGAGTTAACACTGTTAACTCGTTTTGATCCCCACAGGAAAGCGGTCTCGAGTTGAGGCACGCCTCAATTTGCGCCAACACCGTCGTAAGTTCTTCAAACGTTAAAGTAGAATTTCCTATAACCCTTCTGAGATGGTATTTAGTAGACTTTATTCCGGCCTCCCATAGTCCACCGAAATTTGGAGCGTGAGGAGGAATAAAGTTCCACTTTGTGCCATTATTTGCCAAGCACTCAACCAATTCAGGAATGAATTTTGATTTTTCTTCATTGAATAATTCCTGAAGCTCCCGCGCAGCGCCAACAAAATTTGTGCCGTTGTCACTGTGTAGTTCTGCACAGTGTCCACGTCTGGCCACGAACCTCTTAAAAGCGGCCAAGAAACCTTTGGACGTCATGTCACTGACTGCTTCGATATGAATCGCCCGCGTCGACAGACAGATGAAAAGCGCGATGTACCCCTTGTACGATTTATTACCACGCCCTTTAGACATTCTGACGTTTATTGGGCCAGCGTAATCGACACCACTGTACAGAAAAGCTTTATTTGGTGTAACACGAGGAGATGGTAGCTGTCCCATTAGTTGGCTTCGAGTTTTATTCGAATACCGAATGCAAGTAACGCATTTTCTAAAAAAAGCTTTTACTAAAGGTTTGACTCCTACAACCCAATACCGAGATTTTAAGTAAGCGATCATAGCCTGAGGCCCTCCATGCATCGTTTTTTGATGCGCCTCGCTTATGAGAAGCTTCGTGAGGAACGAATCTTTAGGTATAAGTATTGGATGTTTGCGATCATAACTCAACTGAGACATCTCTAATCGACCGCCCACTCTAATTACTCCCTTTAAATCTAAAAATAAATTTAACGATTTATACTTTCTTCCCTTTTTTCCTAGAGATCCTGTCTTCTTAAGTTCTTCTATTTCTTCTTGTAGCTCTTCTTCTTGACTCTTTCTAATGCATATTTCCATCGCCTCCCCGAGTTCCGCAGTGGACAACTGTTTATTTCTCTCCTTGTTAGCACAATTAATCCTTAATCGTAAGAACTTCCTACAGTAGGCCACTACTCTGTTCATCCTTGAAAGCGATGAAAATCTTTCCCAAAAAGAAATGTCAAGGATACCCGAATGGACCTTCACTTCCTCCAACTTAGTAATCAAGTGTTTAGGTTTTTTATATTCTACCACTGATTGTCTTAAGAACTCTGGTCCATTGAACCATATTGCCGTATTGTCGAGTTCTCCGGGAGCCACGCCGCGAGAGGCACAATCCGCTGGATTTTGTTTGGAAGGAACGTATGACCAATATTGTGTATCCAATTTGGTTAAGATCTCAGCAACGCGATTGGCCACAAATGTTTTCCAACGGTTTGGATGACTACTAAGCCATGCGAGGACAATTTCGGAATCCGTCCAAGCGTGCACATCTGACACATTTACATCCAGAGTTTTAGCAACGTCCACCATCAACTTAGCTAATAGAACGGCTCCACATAGTTCCAACCTAGGTATTGACACCTGTTTGATGGGAGACACTTTAGTTTTCGAGGTAACTAACGCCACATGTATGTTACCCTCTGCATCTATAACTCTGACGTATACCACTGCAGCGTAGGCCATTTTTGAGGCATCCGAAAAACCGTGCAGCTCCGTCTTTAGATTGCTGGATTTAGTGTTAAGCCAACGTGGGATTTTAACATTCACTAAAGAAGATAAGTCCTTACGGTAAGTAATCCATTCTTTTAATAAACTGTTGGGCACTTGTTCGTCCCAACCTATACCTGCTAACCATAGCTTCTGTATCAACATTTTAGCTACAATGATACTAGGTGACAACCAACCTAACGGATCGAAAAGTCTAGATATATCCGATATAATTTTTCTTTTAGTTACAGGTTCCGTTGGGAGAGGCAGTTCTACGGAGTACTGGAAAACATCAGCGCGAGGATCCCAGGTAAGTCCGAGTATTTTCGTAATATTATCTATTTTATCTAGGTTTATTTTTACTTCCTCAGCTTTATCCCTTTTGCTTTCTCTTATCTTATGTAGTAATTCTTCACTGTTACTTATCCATTTTTGCAATTGGAATCCCCCTTTAGCTAAAATAGTTTTTATTTCTGTATGAATTTTATATCCTTCATCTACGCTTTCTGCCCCTGTCATTAGATCATCCATGTAGAAATTATTAAGAATAATTTTAGCTGCTAATGGATAATCCTTCCCTTCATCATAAGCAACCTGATGTAAAGACCGCACTGCTAGAAATGGCGCCGATGAAGTACCAAATGTAACCGTTACTAACTCAAATTCTTCAATTTCTTTTTCAGGACTGTCCCTCCAAAGAACTCTCTGAAACATTGTATCATCCCTATTGACCAGAACCTGTCTATACATTTTAATTATATCAGCACCTATACAAATTGGATGTATTCTCCAACGCATAACCGTATGTCGTAATTCTGCTTGTAATGTCGGGCCAACCATCAAGTCATTGTTTAGCGATACCCCATTTATTCCCTTGCAGGAAGCGTCAAATACCACGCGCACCTTAGTCGTCAGCTTATCTTCCCGGATTACTGCGTGATGAGGTAAGTACAACCCTTTATTCTTTTCTTCTGCAGATACCTTCACCATATGGTTAAGTTCTATATACTCCCGCATCACCGCTGTGTAATCCGCCTTTAATTTGTCATTCCTTGAAAGGTTGAACTCTAAACTCTTTAACCTTTTTTCAGCTATGAACCTAGATTCACCATCCTTGCAACTTTGTTTACCATCTCGGAACGGCAATCGTACAATATAACGCCCGGTTTCATCTCGCTTTGTGGTATTTGTAAAAATATTCTCACATTCCACTTCTTCTTTGCTCAGTATTTTTTCAGTTCCTGATGGCTCCGCTTCTAGCTCCCAGAACTTACGTAAGAAGTCATCAGTCTGAACATTGGAATGCATGACAGTTATACAAGGATATGAATTGATATCCGTCAAATTTTCTGTACCGACAACACCCGAAAGAATCCAGCCGAATTCTGTTTGTTGTGCTACGAGTGATCCACTAGTACTCTTTTTGATTCCATCTTGAATAATTTGGCTGAATATCTCAGCACCCAACAAAATGTCAATTTTGTTAGGCCTATGATACTCAGGATCTGCCAAATCGTTTTCACTCAACTTTACCCATTCTACCCTGGTTGCTGTTACAACTGGGAGAAGGGACGTGATGGACTTCAAAACGTATGCATTCACTTGAACGTTGTAATCTGGATTCACTCGAGAACGTAGATTAACAACTACGGAAGAATTAGACATCACTGTTTTATTACCGCCTACACCTGTTACACGGTGTTTTGTTAAAGTTTTCTTTAACCCTAAATATTGAGCCATTGACTCAGTGATAAAAGATCCTTGGGATCCTTGATCTACTAATGCCCGAACCACACGATAGTTTCCATCTTTCGACATGGCCTTCACTAAAGCCGTAGGTATTAAAACCGTATCCTTACAATTTCCTGTCGAAAGGCATGAAACTATTGGCTTAGTAGATCCCTCCGCTTGTACAGCGGCCTTTTGAGATTCCTCCATTGAGGTACTATTCCTAGCAGCAGCTGATGCTGCTTCCTTCTGATCAACGCCCGTGATCTCACCAACAGACCCAGAACCACCGCTAGGGTGGACTAATGTATGGTGGCGTCTTTTACATATATGGCATTTGACGGTGTTTCTACAAAATCTGGCAGAGTGGTTACTTCCCAAACAAATGAAACATAGCCCCTTTTTTTGTACAAAATCACGTCGAGTATCGTTACTTTCTTTAGAAAAACCTTTACAAGCAGTTACCTTATGAGCGGCAGAACAAAAAGGGCAAGATAACTCAGCTTTTTCTTTGCCTACCACATGGAATGATTGCGAACTCTTTTGAACCTGAGCTTTATTTTCCAAGTTTTCTAAACCTCGAAATCGGCCAGTTAAAAACTCAGCAAATTGAGTAAAGGTAGTCAAATCATCTGTTGAATCTGAAGCTGTCTTTAATTCCCAGGCCTTCCTGGTGTCCTTATCCAATTTGGCACTAACAATGTGGATTATTAGGATGTCCCAAGAAGAAACATCTACCCCTAGATTTTTTATTGAACCTAAGCAATCAGATGTGGTGCTAAGTAATCTTTTTATTTCAGAGGCTGATTCTACTGTTAAACTCTTTTGATTAAACAAACGCTTTAAAATTCCATTTGCCAAAAATCTTTTATTGTTGTACATTGCTTCTAATTTTGCCCAACTAGCTGTATAATTATCCGATGTTACATTAATATTTCTTAAAAGTAGCTCTGCATCTCCGGTTAAGTACCCTTTAAGGTAATATAATTTCTGCGCATCGTCTAGAGTATTATTGTTGTGTATTAATCCCACAAATAAATCCCTAAACGTCTGCCACTCACTATAATTTCCAGAGAACACAGGTATCTTAACCTCAGGTAATTTAAAGTTTCTAAATCCTGTACTACAACTAGCTCCTGGACTAACATTATACGATTCACTAGACATTTTCATATTGTTTAATTGTTCTTTTAGCTCGCTTTTAAACTGTATATAAAACTCTTCGACCTCATCATACAAGCCATTCTTAAAATAATTTGAACTAATTAAATCAGACTTTTTTACTTCACTAATTATTTTTACATGTGTTGTGTGGAATAATTGCCATTGCTGTTCTAAGTTTTCAATCCTAGTTTCTATATGACAAACAGTTAGACGCTCTCTAGGAGATTTTTTAAAGTTAGATTTTGACTTAAGCATTTTAGCTTTAATATCTTCTTGAATATCGTTAAGCGACTCCATTTTTAATTGAAAACACAAACTTGGTCAGATCACAAATATAAAATACACAATTTTCTAGCAACTACACAACACTATAAATATCTAACACTATAACTTAATGTCCAATAAACACGTTCAATAACACCTAAGTTTCTTTGAAGCACTTCGAAATTTTTCTAAGTCCCAGATAATGTTTAAAATTTTACAAGTGTTTTGGACTTGTATTTTTTAGTAAAATCGGGCATAGGTTCCCCGTCTCAACCACTTTTGCCTTAAATTAGTACAAGTCCAAACTACTATTAACAACGGCTAAGTTAATTAGCTAGTGAATTTAAGGTTCAAGTTTCAATGCACTTTCTTGAATTGTTGAAGTTAATTTCTTCTTAGTAATAAGGTCGAAAATGTACTCACGATTTTTCCACTATGCACTCACTGACACTGATACTCGATGTACACGCCGCGCCGCCTTGTGGCGACCTCTGGTGGCCACTCCGCGAACTCCTCTGCCTGGCTCCTCCACACAACGTCACTCCTCCGGCACCCAGCCGGATCCTCTGCTTCGATGACGTCACCGCTGACGCCTCGCTGTAGGGATACTCTGAGCAGCAATCCACTGCCCAGTACTGACGTTGTGGGGCGATAATCACCGCCACCACTGATGACTACCCAAAAAACACCTTCACGCCAATCCAGCTAGAAGGACCATGAACGAGATTTCAAGGTCGGAAGGCGAGAACACTAATGAAACTCACTTTATGTTTCCAGTAGGCGTATAATTCTATTAAGAATCTCAAGAATTCACCCGAACAAAAAAAACTCTAATCCTCTTATACTATCGGCGGTAACGTAACCATAGCGAGATCTAACTCGACGTCAACGCCATCTATCGAGCACGTCGGCAACTCTGAACATTTTGATGGTTTAAATTAGATCTCGCCGTGGCTTCGTCGTCTACCTGAACACAGCTTGACATCGTAATGTCAAGCTCTGACGCTGCCAGAATCAGCAGGCGATGCGCTAGACCTCGCAGGAGATAAGAGCTGGACAGAACCAACGGCCATTAGTCCACAATTAGACATAAATCGAAGGATTTGGCAGTCAAGGGCTGCGGGTTGTTCGAAAGAGATACTGCGGCCTCGGCGCAAGGGCTAAGAAGGAAAACATGGGTGGTTTTTAGTCAGTAGAAGTCTAACACTCCCTTTTGCTCTGCCTAAGAGCGGAAGGGTTTATTTGATGATTTCCCTGTCCCAAAAAAAAATGGGAGCTTTGCCCAGCTGTGGGATGACACAGGATTACAGTAAAAAGTAATAGGCCAATAAAAGGCACTTTTGAACGTCAAATACGGAAATGGAAAGTTTCGTTACTAAAATGGGTTATCTGTTCGATTTGTCTGTTTTTCGTAGTTAAGCAATATATCAATTAATACGCCCACCACCACGCCCCACTAATTACTTTAGACTAGAAACCTGTTGCTAATAGAAAAATCGAGGAAAACGACGCACTACGAGTTCCGAGTGCGATGGGCATTAATCTTACGCAATTATTCAACAGATTAACTTAACTAAGATTTATTATTATTTACTGATTCCCTGATTGTTTGTAGATCCGAGATTTATTGACATACATTTATTTTTAAAAGGTTTTTGTGACGTTGTGCTATTTGCAGATGATACCTCTCTTATCTTTAAAGTAGATAGGAATAGACACGATTTTGACGACGTAAACAGCACGCTGTCAATGGTCACGGATTGGTTCACAACAAACAACCTTGTTCTTAATGCTAAGAAAACTAAAATAATTAAGTTCGCTTTACCCAATGTTAGAAATCTAGGTCCCAATATTATCCTCGCCAATCAAGAGCTGGAAACTGCCGACTCTGCTGTATTTCTGGGCATAACAGTAGATTCAAAATTACAATGGGGCTTACACATATCAAGCCTAGCGGGAAGGCTAAGTTCGGCCGCATACGCCGTCAGAAAAGTAAGACAATTCACTGACGTTGATACAGCACGGTTAGTCTACTTTAGTTATTTTCACAGCGTTATGTCCTACGGTATTCTGCTGTGGGGCAAAGCTGCTGATATTCAAAATATATTTGTTCTGCAGAAGCGAGCGGTTCGTGCAATTTATCAGCTGGGTGCCCGAGTTTCTCTTAGAGATATTTTTAAGGAGATTGGTATTCTCACGGTTGCTTCTCAGTTCATCTTTGCCAACATTTTATATATTAGACAAAATATTCACCTGTACACTAAAAACAGTGATATTCACAATTTTAACACTAGAAATAAGCATAAACTACGCGCTCCTTTTCACCGGCTTCACAAAGTTCATAATTCATTCGTAGGGCTCGGTATAACATTTTATAACAAATTGCCATCTTCTTTTCTAGACTTGCCATTTAATGCATTTAAAGCCAAAGTAAAATCTAATCTTTGTTTAAAAGCTTACTATTCCATTAACGACTACTTAAATGATAGGAATAGTTGGTCGCTGAGTTGAACACAAGACAATGTTTGTTTGTTTGTTATTTATGTTCTTTCTCCAAAATTAGTTTACTGACATGTTATGTCTTTTTTTTTGTTTTTATTATTATATACATTTTTATTTTTGACTTGTGTCTGTAATCAATCGTAATATTAAGTTACACCTTTCTATTGTATCGAGTCTGGTTCTTCTAACCAAACAGACAGATGTGTTGCTGGGGAGTTTGTTCCGCCACTTCTTCTTTCCAGCAAAAAACACTAGGAAGTGTCGAAGGGTGGGCGTTTTGGGGGACTGTCACTTGTAAATTAGTAAAGTAAAGTAAAGTAAATTTTGACGTTCGAAAAGTGCTGATTATCAGCCTAGTTTGAATAAATGACTTTTGATTTGATTTTGATTTTGATTTTGACATAAGTATGCATGTGTAGCATTTAAATGCCTTGTAGCATCCAGTTCTGATTATATTCAGCACGATTCTTTAGGTCTTCTCTAACCCAATCAAAAAAATATATCTACTGATCTGCCATTGTACATTCCGAGGTTCGTTTAGGAGCTTGTGGTCAAAAACGCGAAATGACAAATGGGTTACAAATTGTCAAAAGAGCAAAATGTTTATAGTGCCTAAACTCAAAAGACCACAATGTCAAAAAATGTATTTCAGCGCGTAAACTGTGTTCTGAACTTCTGTCTCACACTCACCGTGGGAAAATAAATATTCGAAAATATGTATTTTTTGTTTTACCATAATGCGTTGTCTTGGTATGTGTATGATAAATGATCAATTTTGGACGATTGTATCATCTGTTCTGTGATTGTATCGTTGTATTATTATATCGATGTATTTTGAACGGTTGTATCGTTGTCGGTTTCCAACCAACCTCGAATAAAATAAATCACAATCAATTAATATCAATGTGGCATATTAAGTTAATAGCTATGAATATGTGTGGCAAGATTACAATTTACTGCACGTTGCGTTGAGATCATCGGCGGAAACAACCGATAGGGATGGGAACATTTTAAGTTTATGTGTGGAAACTTGTAATTTGGCCTTCTTCTGCATGTAAATTAGACTACTCAAATGTTTTAGCTGTAAGTTTTCTTAAAATTAATAAAGTAAAATAAATACAGACCCTATAGCGTTAGTTACAAGTTCATAGATACAAAATATTTTATTAATTCCACATAGGAACATTGATTTTGAGCCTTTTGGCAGACTAACATCATCAAATCAAATCAAATCAAAATCATTTAATCGTAAACATAGGTAATAGTTACATACAAGGTCTTTAAAATTTGATGGTGCGCTATGTTTTGCCATGTGGCATACAAATACTATACACCCATATTTCGCCAGTTATGTTAAAGTTTCATGTCATAGGGCGCATAATCTTATTGGCATTAACCGGGCACAAATCCAGACTCCATGGCTACTAGTGAGAAATCCCTGATGGAAACAACCCAATAACACTGCCCAGAACCTAATGTTCTAGTGGCTGTAAGTCTGTAAGCCGTCGCACTTACAACCACTAGAACAAAGAACTACCAACCCACATGAATATTACCAAAGACCACAATGTCCAATAAAATAATTATATTTTTGGCTAAAAAGCTTAAACTTTGTAAACATAATCCGACTTGACGCCCCACTAGAGGTACTTTAATATCAACTTCAGCCAAAAAGAGCTACTTACAGCCAAACAGTATTTCAAAGGGCTAAGTATGCCAACTTTACACGCTCGCTAAGTAAGCCAGCGGTGCTCAAACCTGGCGGGATTACTGTGTAAAGGCCAATTTCACATACTTCAAAAGCGTTTAATTTTTTTTTTTAAGTCGAAGATGTAGACATCTTTTAGTCCGTGGCTTAAATTGGAAAATACTCCACAGCCGTGAAATTCAATACAATTTACTTATAACACTTTCACAAGTGTTTAGCACAACGTCCCCGGGGTGTCAATGTCAAACAAGCGCCTAAAGATCCTTGTAACTAGTACGTGTTTTTGATAAAGTACATAACATATATAAAATTACACCAGTAATCCCCGAAGAGTAAGGCAGAGGCGTGTGTCATTGTAATAGTAGTACTAGCAGTAATAGTACAGCCACATTTCACCAATTATGATGATTGCACTCAACCGGGCACAAATTCAGCCTCCGTGACTGTTACTGAGAAACTCTATGCCCTACCCGGAAATCCAATCTAGGACCGCTATATCTACCTCATGGTCAACAGTCGCGCTTGCGACCTCTCGACCAAAGAGGGCAGATTGAGGTACGAATATTCGTAAAACTTTCTTTCTTTCTTTTCTTTTTTTAAACTATGGGAATAATTTTAACCTTCAAGCCAGTATTGTTTATTCATGGCTCGCGATTAAGCTGACTTGTACTGTGATTTTTTTTGTAACCAAATCAATCTGAAAAATAGCAGATATTTCATCATTTCAGCCATAAGATGTCCACTGCTGGACATAGGCCTCCCTTAGAAGGGGGGATTTGCTATAATCGCCACGCTTGGCAGGCGGGTTGGCGATCGCAGTATGGTTGTTACGAAGGCACAGAGAATGCTGATGCCCATTCCCTGGTAAGCCCCTTAGTCGCCTCTCACGATACCCACGGGAAGAAATGGGATGGTGCTATTCTTTACGTCCGACACCATATGGACAGACATTTACGAATAATAAATATCTTGTGCTCTTTTTAGCACATCAGCCTAAAAAGGTTGACAACGTCTGTCTAGGGCACTTGAAGTTCTCAGGTGTCACCAATTGATTGGATATTGGAGTCTTTTGGCAGGATCGTGTGTTAAAGCCGGGACTTACTGGATAGCGAGGCGGGATCCCGGGGACATTCGAGGGGTCTTGTGAAGTTTTTCAATACCAAATATTTGCGTATCCCTGAGTTACGCGTCAGCATAATCTCAGGTAATTGTAAGTTTATTTTAGACTAAGTTACTCGTTTTCACGTTTTGAAAACAATCAACTCTTGTCTTCGCGCACAAGTGAAATTGAGCATAAAAGTGATACGAATTCAAATTGGGTTAAATCATTAATTACTAATACTATTTCAAGTCATTAATTACTAATACTAACAAAACTATGCATCATTAAATCTGACCTAAATAAATTAATTGATGTATTTAATATTACTGCGATTATAACTCAATTATGATACTTGTAACAGTTTTGTTAAAACTGATTTGAGTATTAGTATATGGTAGATGTAAGTTAATATATATATTTAAAAAAAAAAAAAAAATATTTTGTGTTACCATCCACAACACTCGCACATAACTAGAGTGTACTATCAGTAACACATTTACACATCCCATCACTATTAGAGTACTTACATTAATTAGTCCTTGTTAGCGCCGCGGCGCAGCTCACGTAAGATGAATCGTTATTTAATTATTGCTGTTATGTGTATTATCACACGATACAATAAGTGCTGTGGTTCTGTTTTAATAATAAGAAGTAGTTGTAAGTGGGTATGATATTTACTCTTCTAAGCTTGCAAAATCGTGGTACTTCGGAAAGATACCTACAAGCATACGTGTGTAAATCTGGGTTATATATTAGATAAATTGATACATATTACTATTACATATTTAAGGATTCATTCTTCTTGTTCTTCATGTCGATGATTTCATTAGTTCATCATCTGCCTAGACTTTTCCCAACTATGTTGGGGTCGGCTTCCAGTCTAACCGGATACAGCTAAATACCAGTATTTTACATGGCCTATCTGACCTCCACAACCCAGTTAATCTAGGTAATGCGATACTCTTTGGTAAGACTGGATGTCAGAATTTCAGGTCACTGACTACCTGTAACGACTGCCAAAGATCTATATATGGCAGCCGGGACCAACAGCTTAACGTGCTTTCCGAGGCACGGAGGAAACTCGGTATGTCGGGCGGTCACCCATCCACAGACCGGCCTAGGCAAGCACAGCTTTACCTAAAGATTGACCCGAGTGGCAGTTCTTATTAAGCCACGAGCTCCTCCGATGATTTCATTAGTTAATTATATTAAATTTGCTCCGACCAGAAGTCAGCCATATCGACACGTCATTGGTAGTGCTTCAGACAGGGCCCTTAAATTGCAGCTAAAAGTAAAGGAAATGGGTAAGTAAAATATTAGTCTCTAGCTAGTTACCTTTCCTCTTGACAGATAAAAGTACATGATCATGTTTCTAAGGCCAGTAAAACATAACGGGTACAAAAGAGAAGCAGAATCAAATACATGACGACAGATGTGACGTGTCTTCGTTGATTTGTTAGTCGGTCATGATGTAACGTGGAGTTCGTGAAATAATAAACAGGCACTGTTCGGTACACTAAACTTTACTGTCCAAAACACTTTACAATGAAAAATAACATAGGATGAAAGATCTATTTCCAGATTAAAATTAAATAAAATGAAATGTAGTGAGGTTAGCCAAGTCAACCGTTCGTCACTACGATTTCAATTCGAATGTGTCAACTACACAAGTCTACCGCCTTTTTATTAACATAAAAAATGACCAACGATAACTTTATTCGACTAAACACACTCAAGCATTGCCATACCAAAAATTTAATTAAATTAAAATTATGTTATGTTACGCTTGACATTCCAATAAGCGATCTGCGACATACAGACGAACATAAAAAAAATGCCAGCCTACTTGGAAACCCTTTTTTCATCGGTTAAAAAGGAGGCTCACCCCTGGTTGGCTGCCCTGGCTAGCTCGATGAACTTTAAGTACCTTATAATATCGAGGGTATTTTAATACATCAGGTGGGCTTTCGAGGGGATCTGTAACTAATTTCATAACATATTAATAAATAAAAAACAAATGGAATAATTCGCCACGATACTCTGAAAGCTCATGTAATATTTCCCACCACTACAGCATTTCGTTAACAATTAGGTTTATAGTTCGTACACGCTGATTGGGTAACAAATGGTTATTTCATTATTATTGTATCATACTCACAATGTGTTAGTGTTGTCTTTATGAGACATTTATTGCCATGTGCATGTTGAGACACGCCATCGATATAAATACAGAAGTTGTGATTAATTGCATGGTCCCCAGAATCATGACTTGGTCAATAACAACACAGTTCTTTTTTTAAAACGTTGTCCAACACAAGGAATTTCTCATGTATCGTGGGTGCGTTCACAAACATTTAAGCTCACAATGGTCACATACACAAACACACCCACACCCGAAACAACAATCTGTAGGCCATACAAATGTTTGTTCCGTGCGGGGATCGAACCCGCGACATGCAGCGCAGCAGTCCAATCGCTCAGCCACTGCGCCAACCGTGCCGTCAGTTTGTTCCGTTGTTTCTTCACAGAGAAGTCATATAGGAATGGTGATCTCGTCTAGTTCTAATAACAGCCGCTCGGGCCGCTTTTTCCGTTAAGCCACTCGATGGTCCTGATGGGTGACCATCCATTACATACCGAGTGTAATCCGTGCCGTGGAAACCACGTTAAACTGTTTATCCAGGCTGACATTTGTAGATTTTTGACAATCGTTACAGGCAGTCAGTGGCTCAAAAATCTAACGTCCAGTCTTACCTGGGGTATTGAATTACCCAGGACAAACTAGGTTGTGGAGCTCAGATAGGTTAATCTCTCATACTGGTATTCAGCTGCATTGGACATGAAGCTAACCACAACATGGTTGGGAAAAAGCAGACAGGTAATGATGTATGTGCAATCGAACAAGCAAATAAGTATACAGGTGAAAATATTGATTGCAATTTTGTTTTATAAAGCGTTTCGTATTAAGCGAGTGATGTCAAACGCTGTATCATTTCACATCAGTCTCTAAATGTTTCTGTATAATCTTAAAAGTAAATGCAAGTTAACTGGCTGTATACTTATTAGCTTGTTCGAGTGTACTTCACTGGAAGTGTGGAAGAATTTCCCCGTCGGGGCTGCGGGTCCCGTCGGGGCTGCGGTCTGCGGGCGGTTCGCAAGAGATACCGCGGCCTCGACATGAAGGGCTAAGAAGGAACATGGGTGGTTTTTAGTCAGTAAAAGTCTGACACTCCCTTTCGCTCTGGCCAAGAGCGGGAATTTATTTGATGATTTTCCACCCGCCAAAAAAAAAAGTGTGGAAGAATATTTAAGATGTATTTAAGTAGTAGTTTATTCTTTCAGTATTCCTATGACCTTCCTGCAAAACGATCAACAAACTCGACTGCAACGGTATCAAAGAACACAATAATCGCAATTCCAATACAGCTGAATATCGGAGCGACTTCATAGCAGTTCGTGCACAAATATTTACCTAGCCAAGCGCCCTCCAATGTCGAGTGGTTGCAGACAGAATCGTTTAACAATCAAGCGCTTTTAATGTCGTAAAATGTCTGTTTTGCTGAAACGTTTACACCGATTTTATGCGAATTGAATGTGAACAAAGATGGTAGGTAATTGGAGTTCTTTGTGTTTCCTGGTTTCCTAGTTTCCTGGGACGTTCTACAGGGTGTAATTCAACCCATCACACAGCCGTTAACCAAGCATTCTGTACATCAAACTAAGTACCCCTATGCAAAAATTTTTGGTGGGAAACGATTTTTTTTTTGGGGTCAAAAATCACATTTTACGGTAAAACTCAATGCGGCACTCTTAAACCATTGTGCTATTGGATGCTTTGAATAATAAACGGGTCATGGAGGTAATTTAACTGAAGTTATAACCTGAAAAACTAGTATTTACAAAAACAGCTGTTAAAAATTTGGAACTTTGACCCCCAATATCTCCGTAGCTAGGGGGTTCTAGAACAAAAAATTATCGCAGTGGTGGGGAGAACAAGTGCCCTTAGTTTGCGTTAAGGGTACTTTTACACCCTATTATACCTATAAGCTTTTACTTATAATACCCATCATCTGCTCTAGAATGTTTCCAATTTGTTGGGGTCGGTTTTCAGTCTAACCGGATGCAGCTGAATGCCAATATATTACATCGAGCGACTGCCTATCTGACCTCCATAAACCAGTTAGAAAACTGGGTAACATTATACCCTTTGGTAAGACTGGTTGACAGACTTTCATGCCTCTGACTGACTACCTGCTACAACTGTCAGAGATTTACTAATGAAAGCCAAGACCAACGGCTTAACATGCTTTCCGAGGCACATTTACTTCTAATACCCAAGCTTACAACATTCCCAATGACCATTATAGCTTACCTACATAGAGTACGTACAGAAGACAGCTTCTCAGCTGTAGTGCGTAAAAGGAATGCGTCTCTTCTCGCCAGATGGCGTGGTAGTAGCAACATCCTCTTGAGCGTTATTGCCGATAGGCATGATAAAAGCCCCACATTGAGGCATATTGTGTTGCACACAGAATAAAATAATAGTGCCCAAATACAGTGTTTTAGCGCGAACTGCTACTGAAACCTAATAATACTTAATCAGACCCGGGGAATCGTAACCAGGACACCACGCTTAACAGCCGCGCTTCCGTCCACGAGACCAATCCTTGGGGCACACGTGCATGATAGATCCTACCACGTAAAGGACCCCAGAGACGAGCCATTACGTCCAAAGGTCACATCATGCATAAACACTAAACAGACACAATTTACTTCGCTGCCCACGCAAGCATTATCATATTTACTTCAGGTTACGTTTATGGGATAGTAGGACATCCCAGCTTAAAATAGGCTGGTTACTTCTGGGTTGTTTTGTGAGGTAAGAATAGACCTTGGGAGTCGTAAACGGTGAGATAACGATGCATGATTGTTTGGTGACAAACGAACACACAACAACATACAACTATTGGCAAGCATTACAGTAAAAAATCTTAAGGTTTGAGGAGGATTGTCTGCGATTGAGCTAATATTTTATGCTCAATGCCGTTCATATGCTTTGGATGTTAAACAGGCAGTCGTTCCAGGTAAAATATTTCTATTTTTATACATTTTTGACTTTTCAATCATCAAAACCGCTGAAAATGATTCTTTCTCGCCCAAACATTCTTGCCGTAAATACCGATGCTAGTCGTCATCAATATTGACATAGGACATGGTCGTTGCATAGGACCCTTTTTTTTGGGGGGGGTGGGAAATCATCAAATACCTCCTCCCGCTCCTGGGCAGAGCGTAATGGAGTGTCAGACTTATACTGCTTAAAAACCACCCATGTTCCATGTTGTGCGGCAGACCCCCACGGTGTGCTCCACCGTGTCCTCCGGCCGATCCTCACAATGGTGGCATCCGGGCGTTTCCTCCCGCCTGATTCGGTGCAGGTACCTCCCGAAACAACCGTATCCGGTGAGGACCTGCGTCAGACAGAAGATGAGGGCGCCGTGGCGCCTCTCCAGCCACTCCTCAAAGAAGGGACTTACCGCCACTATCGTGGCGTGCCACCATAAGATCACACCGGAGGTCTGTCCGCTGCGCAGCAATTTGCCACGGCATCGCCATTCATGCAGGCGCGCGAGGACTATCGGCTCCAGATCCCATGGCAGCAATCTGGCAAGGAGGTTTGCCGCCTTGCATAGGACCGTTTCAATTGCTGTCACAACTTCACTAAAATCGTAAATTCGAATAATTTTGACGTTTACTAGTTGAAAGAAACCCGCATATGGCATCATAATGAATACAGGTTCACAGATATTTATAAATAATCACCAACGCGCAATTTAGGTTCATCCTAAAATGGCTTGAAAGAATTTTAATGAAACGCCTAATTAGTTTCTGTATTTAATGGACACTCGTTATAGCTTTGACGCGATAAATAGGTACATCCATATTAATGTTGATTCAATCCTTTCTGGGACTTTAAAGGTGCCTGCTACTAGTAAAACTAGATACTAGAAACTTGTAGTAATTTTATAACCAAAGATGCAGATGACTTAAATTTAATTAATGATGAATTTGACTAGATAAAACGAGTCTTTGGTCAACTGAACCCAATCGAAATGGACCCACAGGATCAGTCGAACAATTCACATTCCAACTACATAATTAATTTAATACAACAACACACATCCGGCGGAAAATGGGTATAAGGATCGTTGCATACTGTGGTTACTGCCCAACCTCATGTGAAAAAAAGATAATGAGTTTTGTGTGCTTAATCTAAACCTTTAGTACTTACGCATTTAGTCAGTTATGTTTAAGTTTTACCCATGTCAAAACTATCAACACATCTAGGTGCAGGGTTACAAATGCAAAATTTAAAAAATATTTATATATATCTTTGCCCGGCTTTGGAATTGAACGCACATTCGTAAACACGCGACCAGGACGACTATAAATAACTATTTGAGATAAATCCTGTTTCCTAAACGTTCTAGCTAATAAGAATAAAAACAATAATTATGCCATTCCAAATAATGAAATGAAGATATACTTATAGTATTGTTTTATTTATTTTCCTCAATAATTCAACGACGAGCACGTTTTATGTGAACGTTCGCTAAACAAGGCATTTAAAAACATTGATTTACGTGTCACGAGTATTGATAAGAAATAATATATTAGTATGTACTTATGTACAGACGCGTAACAAAAGTACTAAATAAATCTGACCGGCAACAGTTTAGTAACACACATCGAACTTTCCGTACAATAATTATTCTGACATTATATAACATTATTATGATTTGACATTACGTACTTATTGATTTGAATCTTTGACATTACTTACTTATTAATTTGAAATTATGACAATTTACAACGTATGTATTTATGACATTGTATAAATAATTCGATTTCATTTTTCTTTATGCCCGGTTTATGGTATTAATTGATATTATTTTAGTTGGTTGAGAATGTGTGTATAATTTTAACTTTAAATCTTGCATGCCTAATTTGGTACATCACAGTGAACTGCGCATTCACTTGACACCTATGAATGTAATATTATGTACTGTGTTGAGCAATAAATATTTGAATTTGAATAAATTACTGATGTAATAGTGTACAAACCTGGCGTTGGCAGTTGCACTATTGGTCTGAACCCTATTACTAACTTGTTGAATACTCGTTCAAGTAAATAATGGCAGTACTACCCTTGTTGTAAGTTTTTGTACAAAACATTCATGTCATTTTACTCTAGAAATCCTTTCAAATACTGCAATTATTTTGTGACACTCGATAAATTAGGTGTAGTGTCTGAATTTGTATCCGGGTGATAATTCATAGGCCACCTTTTACATAACATTATGGGACTTTATCGAAATTAGCATAATGTAGGAATGCAATCACGAGCACTAATATCTATACACTGACTTTTAGAAGCAATTCTCTCGTAAAATAATAAGTTCTACTTTGAAAATAATAATAGAACTCCTACATAATAATACTATATTCGTGAAAACGTAAAACGTTTATTATTGCAGTAGTAGAGAATCAGTTTTAAAATAAAATTAACCGACTTCCAAAAAGAAGACTCTGTATTCGTGTGCATGTTTTTTTTTTAATGTATGTTCACCGATATCTTCGTCAATTCGTTCGTTTGGATGAACAGAGTATTAACTCAAAATTTACGATTATTAACCAATTATTTATAGAAATGGAAATATATTGATTTGAAAACTTCAAATCGCTCTCCTGAAAAATAGGTTTTTTTTGAGTTAATACCCTGTTCATCTGGACCAACGAATTTTAAACCGATTTTTAAAATTCTTTGTTGCGTATACTTATCAGTGCTCGTAACTTGAGGATACAACTCTGCCTAATCTTTCGGGGATGACAAACGTGATGTTATATCATCATTCCCTCGCCCTTATCCCAATTCATTTGGTTTCTCAATTACTCGTCAGCCTAATGTTACGTTATAGAATAGAAATAATGTTTTGTTCATAACGACCGTACGTGAGTGTACACACGAATAGTATTCTCGTAACATTTTTATTGCATTAGTAATTGAAACTCCGACATCATCCGTTTGATTTGTGGCCGAAATAAATAAAAATATAGATTTTCCCTGGAGACGTTATTTTGTTGAATCTAATTTGTTGAACGTATAAAACTCGTTTAGTTTAAGAATCGCGAATGTTGAATAGTTTGGTACAATGGCTAAGTTATTGACTTTCATGTTGAAGTCAGCAGATTCCATTATAAATGGAACAAATATTTTTATGGCCGTTAGATAATAGTCCTGAGTCTAGATGTTTGTCCATATGAGATATACTTTGGTTTGAACTATATACACACCGCAGAAAAAATATTCCAGATCTAGGTTAAAACTTAAAAACATTCAGACCTTATTACTTACTTCATCATTTCAGCCTTAAGACGTCCACTGCTGGACATAGGCCTCCAGCAGAAGGGGGGCATTTGCCATAATCGCTAGCGCTAATAACTTAGTGAAAATAAACAGCGCAACTGCGGTTTATGTCTACTACACACAATTCAGGATAATATTGATATAAACATAGCGTACTCCTTCCTCGCTCTTTTGGGGGGGGGAGGGGGGATATATAGGGTGTATAATTACCCTTAACGCAAACGAAGGGCACTTGTTCTCCCCACTACTGCGACATTTTTTTGTTCTAGACCATACCTGGGAACCTAGTTACGGAGATATTGGGGGTCAAAGTTCCAAATTTTTCACAGCTGTTTTTGTAAATACTAGTTTATCAGGTTATAACTTATTACTTAAATTACCTCCGTGACCCGTTTACTATTCAAAGCATCCACTAGCACAATGTTTTGACAGTGCTACATTGAGTTTTACCGTAAAATGTGATTTTTGACCCAAAATAAAAAAAGTCGTTTTCCAGCAAAAAAAAATTACGTTTGGGTACTTAGTTTGATGTACAGAATACTTGGTTGACGTCTGTGTGATGGGTTGATTTACACCCTGTATTCTAAGACTATATCGACTGCATTTACCTATACCTAGCTTCCACGAGACGGTTTTCCAGTCTAACAGGATACAGCCGAATACCAGTATTATCCTAGTAGCAACAGCTTATCACTCCTCCACAACCCAGCCCCCATTTACGACAAGTTTCAAGGCCAAAACAGGGATCACATGGCCTAACGACACCCTCTGGGATAAATTAGTGATGCTTCGTAACCCTATTAATCGTAGCTCTCGGTAGCATATCAAATTCATATCGTGTCATTTTGCGTGTCACCTCACTATCGGGTGAGGTTATCTGCCAAATGTCAAATAGGTACTTACACAAGTTTACTTTTAACAAGATTAGTGCCAGTAAACAGTTTATGCAATTTATCGCTGTTGTTTTGTAGTTGTTGATGATTTACAATGTACTGAGTGTACTGGGTTCGGTTTAATTGGACTTATCTGGGTTAAGTTTTGCAGAAATGTTGAGTTTAATTTTCTTTAAACAATAGTTAATAAGTTAGTTATTAAGCGGAGTAACGGTGTCCCAGTGGTGGCGGCCCCGACTTACGAACAGTAAGTCGTGGGTTCAGGGAACTCAGGCATGCGCATTCCTTTGTGTATTTTATTTCATCACCGCTGCTCTCAAAACGGTGAAGGAAAACATCGTGAGGAAACCAGCATGTCTTAGAACCAAAAAATCGAAGACATGTGACATCTACCAACCCGCACTGGGCCGTGTGGTGGTCCTTGTCCTAGAGAGGAGGCCTGAGACCCTGACTGCAGGGACTCAGACCAGACGGGGCAGCCGATAATTTTCCCACAGGGTAAATTATCGGCTGATGATGATGATGAATAGTTAAAAGTGCCTACAACCACCAAAATAGCAACCACTAAGGGTTGCATGCTGTAGAACGCATCGCCGATGCTGCCGCGTGCTAAAAAATTTTGTCTAACTAACACGGTGGTTTACAAATCTTATTGCTTGTTTTGAGTTCCTGATATTTTGATGCAATCAAACAACTATGGTTAACCACCATGTCAGACTAAAAACACTTATATTTCCGCTCTATCAAATCACGGTTCTGAACGATGAAAGAGGATAGAAGCATGAATAAACGCGATTCCGTAACGCCAGATGATGTACAACCCTAAAAGAACGTAGAGCGGGTGAAATAAGATATTCGCCAGGAATTTTTCAGTAGCAGCCCATAATCTGGCCACCAAGGTTCATCATTCATTATTTCAGCCATAAGACGTCCATTGCTGGACATAGGCCTCCCCCAGGAGGGGGGGATTTACCATAATTGCCACGCTTGGCAGGCGGGTTGGCAATCGCAGTATGGTTGTAACAAAGGCACAGAGAACGCTGCTGCCCATTCTCTGGTAAGTCCCGACACCAACGGGAAGATATGGGATGGTGCTATTCTTTACGTCCGACACCAAAGTTATAAGAAAGAAAACATACTCATTTGGCACATGCAAGTTACAAAAAACACACTATAAAAATACTAAACTTAAATCTAAACACGATCACATTATTAGTCTCATGGCTTAAATAAATACACGATTAGGCCCAGTTCAGCAAACTGTTGAGCAGCTAGTACCCGATTTTGGTTTACGTGGAACTTAAACGTAACTGGCCGAATGCGGGTACAATACACACACAAACACTGAACTTTTCTCCAGTTCTCACAGCTGAAGTGATACCGTGCGTGAATGACCAGATTCTAAAATCATTTTAAGAACGTAAACGAAGCGATAAGACGTAAAAGTGTAGGTAGGACGTAAAAGATTACGACTTCTAGTTCCTGTCTGTCTACCCACCATCTGCCCAGACATTTCCCAACTATGTGAGCATTATTATATTATATTATTTATGTTCTTTCTCCAAAATTTGTTTACAGATATGTTATGTCTTTTTTATGTTTCATTCGTAATCAATCGTAATATTAACTTACTTACTATTGTATCGAGTCTGGTTCTTCTTACCAAACAGACAGATGTGTTGCTGGGGAGTTTGTTCCGCCACTTCTTTTTTCCAGCAAAAACACTAGGAAGGGTCGAAGGGTGGGCGTTTTTGACTTGTAAATAAGTAAAGTAAAGTAAATTTTGACGTTCGAAAAGTGCTGATTATCAGCTTAGTTTGAATAAATGACTTTTTATTTTGATTTTTGACCATTTCCAGTTTAGCCGGCAGCTGAACACCAGTTTTTTACATGGGGCGACTGCATATTTGACCTCCATTACCCGGTATATACTGGGTAACAACCAGGACCTGGACTGGAAACTAAGTGGTCACCGACGGACTAACCCAGCCAAGCGCGGTTTAACTTGAAAATCCTCCTCAATTTCTGCCTACCCAAACGGCGAAAATATTACCTCTTTAATGACCACTCATTCTTAATGTTATATGTATAATAACAATTCCTGTAATATTACTTTCAAACACCTACTATTGTGTACATTATCGTTACCGTTTTAAGTTTACTTTCTATTTTCTTCAATCTTGTAATCCCAAAGGTTAATGCAAAGGTGTTCCTCTGAGATACTAACGAGGCGGTCACCTTCTATTTATAACTTCAGTTTAATCCTGCTAACTAAGGTATGCTAAGCCAAAATTAGAAGGCCAAGGGTTGAACTAAATCGTTAGTTACCACTAACTATGGTGGGCGGACAACGGTTTAAGCTTACTCGTTCAGTTTCAGCTTCGAGTTCACACTTATCTGAGATAAAGCTTACTTTAGATTACATAGAAAGTTTTTTTTAACCTTTTAAAATGTACCAGTGCAGTGCGAATGGCATTTCTCGTACTGAGAATTTACTACGCTTTCTGACCAGTGACCTGGGCCACCCCAGTGGTTGCGGCCCCGACTTATAAACAGTAAGTCGTGGGTTCGAACCCAGGCCGGCGCATGCATTACTTTGTGTAATTAGTTTCGTCACCACTACTCTCAAAACGGTGAAGGAAATCATCGTGAGAAAACCAGAACGTCTTAGAACCAAAAATTTCGAAGACATGTGACATCTACCAACTCGCACTGGGACCGCGTGGTGGAGTATAACCTATCCCTCTCCTAGAGAGGAGGCCTGAGTCCCTGCAGTGGGAACATCATAGGCTGATGATGGGAGTTAGTCGTTCAGAGTTTGGAGGTCCTTAGCTAGTTCTCTAGCGCAAACGCCTAAAGTAAATTTAACGTAAGTTTGAATGATTTTTTTAATCGACACTCATCTTTATGGAATGAATTAGGTATGGATGCTCTACCGCACCGCACCATAGTTCTTCCGTAGACCGCTCGCCAGTGAGTGGGGTCAAATTATACTCCAGAAAGCAGTTTCGGCTTTTCAGCCTTTGCGATGCAAGAGAGTTTAAATGAATCTCGTAAGAGGTAGTTCTATCATATGTTTGGACTTCGGATTGGCACTAAGAAATTCCATATTATTATGATGGTATCCCACAAGTATTTATAAAAAGAGGGATATTTATAGATGGATATTTATAGAGAGATTTATAAATTATTTGAAGTACAAAATATTAAGGATAAAGGTGCTGACAGGATGTCAAAATATTTTTGCGGTTTTTGATATTGGTCATTTCTGTGGTTAAGATTACACAATATATTATTTGGGAAAAAAATTAACGTTCTTAAAGGAAAAGATAAAACACCTTGTTTGAGAAATAATCCATCGTTCGCCTGCCTGCCTCGTTGGTCTAGTGGTCGCAACGACTGCTGAGCATGAGTTTCTGGGTTCGATTCCCGGGTCGGGCAAAGTGTTTTTGGCTTTTTCCATCAGGAATTTATCAGTAACAGCCACGGAGTCTGGATTTGTGCCCGGTTGATGGCAATCACCCCGCCCGCTCGCCCCCTATTACATGGGACTTAAACATAACTGGTGAAATATGGGTGTACTATTAGGTACACCTGTGCCCTAACCCTTCGGGGATTACAGGCGTGATGTTAGGTATGTTATGTAATCCATCGTTTTATTTGAAGCCGACAATAACATAGTATGAGAAAAGCCGAAGCCGATGATGATGTTGACGCACAAAATGGCAAAAATGGTTTTTGTGCTTTTTAATATAGGCAAAAACTAAAACAAATGTCTACATAAAAGCGCAGTTGGGTTTTCGGAACGGAAAAATTCAACAAAATATTTTTAATTTAACTCTATTACGCATAAATGAATATATGGAAAACATCTCAACATAATATTATGCCGATTTTAATTGGCAGTTGCGAACCGGAAACTACCTCAACGGATAAGCAACTCGCAACCATAATTGCTGCAGCAACCGGCAAAACAACTGGTTCTTAACGATCAGGTTACATAATGTCAACAAGTTTATAAATCATTCCGAAGTCACAAAAAATTATGAGTATTACTATGAAGTTTATTAGTTTGGGTTCATTCGTAAATCTAATGAATTATGTAAGTTTAACAGAGTTAGGTATTGCTGGGTCCCGTCGGGGCTGTGAGTTCCGTCGGGGCTGCGGGTGCCGTCGGGGCTGCGGGTGCCGTCGGGGCTGCGGGTCCCGTCGGGGCTGCGGGTCCCGTCGGGGCTGCGGGTCCCGTCCGGGCTGCGGGTTGTTCGCAAGAGATACCGCGGCCTCGACATGAAGGGCTACGAAGGAACATGGGTGGTTTTTAGTCAGTCGAAGTCTGACACTCCCTTTCGCTCTGCCCAGAGCGGGAGGGGTTATTTGATGATTTCCCACCCCCCAAAAAAAAAAAAAAAAAAAAGGTATTGCTGGGTTGTTAGTTCCGTCACTTCTTCTGCTCAGCTATAACACTAGGAAATCACACTGTAGGCCATTTGGTGAACTTTCTGTACTTATTTTTGTCCCAAAAGTAATGAAATATGAGTAAATGGTAGCGTGTCGGTCGACAGAAAGGAATAGAAGACAAACCCGTTTTGTGCCGACCCCACGTATCATAGAAAAGGGGCAGGAATATGATGAAGAAAAAGTGTTGATTCAAATATTACAAGCTAAACATTTTTTTGGAGAGCTTTTTCTAGTGCTTCCAGTCCAATCGGAAGTAGTTGGATAACTAGGTAGGTACTAGACCTAGGTTCATAACTGTCCTTTACAGCCCAGCTACTTGGGGAAAAGCTTTTTCCTGGGGAGGAAGGGATATCCCACTTGTGGGGGTATATACTAGCGAATATCTTCAAATTACAGCTGGCACTAAGCCACCGACAGAATTCGGCATAATAGGGTCAGCCATTCCAGGACCGGCTGTTCCGTATGGTGTTGGACCTAAAGAATAGCACCATCCCATATCTTCCCGTGGGTGTCGTAAGAGGCGACTAAGGGACTTACCAGAGAGTGGGCAGCAGCGTTCTCTGTGCCTTCGTAACAACCATACTGCGATCGCCAACCCGCCTGCCAAGCGTGGCGATTATGGCAAATCCCCCCCCTTCTGGGGGAGGCCTATGTCCAGCAGTGGACGTCTTCTGGCTGAAATGATGATGATGATTCCAGGACCGACTGTTGTTTTGAATTCTTTAGTAATCAATAAATAGATCTACATCGTCATCATCAGCTTAGCCTATTTCCAACCATGGTATGGTCGGCTTCCAGTCTAACCGAATGCAGCTGAACGCCAATTTTTATATGGAGCGACTGCATATCTGACCACTACCCAGTTTGTACCGAGTAATAAGCAGTTCTACTTACTTACATAAAACATGGTGAATATGCAGATATTTTATCGTAAACAATAATTTAGGTAATGAAGGTGTTGCTTGATAATTATCTGTTATTATTGCAGATTAGATAAAATGATAACCATTTCAAGATTTCTATAATTATCCTTTGACTTTGCAATTTCTTTGCATTTAGGTAGTAACTAGGTAAATCAAGACTCGAGCACTGTTTCTACTTGAAATATTGAAATATTACACATAAAACCTATAAAAAGATTTAACAAAAATTTCCTGTTTTCCGCCCATTTTCACTTACACCAGATGACACTTATTATTGAATGCGCAAATATTATCACACTATTACAGGGTTAAGCTAAGTCAGTATACATTACATCACGCCTGTAATGCCAGAGGGATAAGGCAGAGGTCTAATCATTAGTACATCCACATTTTGCAAGTTATGTTTTAAGTTCCATGTCAAATCTAGACTCTGTGGCTACTACTGAGAAATTCCTGATGGGAAAAACCCAATAACACTTTGCCCGACCAGGGAATCGAACCTAGGACCTAATGCACAGAAGATTAAACCATGCATTTTTTGTGAAAGTGTTACCTCGTGATAGTAAAAACCACTATGTTCTCTAACAATCCGTTCACACTGACATTATCCTCTTGGCCAAGCTTCTTAACACCTGATCGGTTAGTGTGTGAGCTCCCATAAAAGCCATGAATGGCCGTATTGTGGCAACGTAGAGATTGCGCGCGCAACTTGCTTACAACTACTTACAAGCAACTGGTTATTGCTTAGACCAAGTTGTTGATACGTAGAGGGGACAGTAGGCAGAATACAGACACAGATGAGTGATAGATTGGGAAAGTAACAAGAACGTTTTTATTTTGATGCACAGTGTTTATTCGTTGTCACAGGCAAGCATTTCAATTAACAAAATGTAAAATTGAATTATGTAAGTAATACTTAAATTCTTATTTTATTATAATTAGAAGTGATAGTTTGTAAGTTAAAGTAAATTAGTTTGTAACAGGAAAAATAATCTTGTCTTCTCGTTTATCGTGAAAGGTAAAGACTAGTTCTTCGTAACCTAGAAAGTATTTAAGTATACAGCTAAGTGTGACGTCATAAATCATCTATGTAGGTTAAATACCACATTTATTATGAATTCTGTTTAAAGTATTTGTTATTATACTTATTTTTTCCCCATTGCCATTGTCATCTTAATACCTACTCGATGCGTAAACTCAATGCCTATATTAAACATGTTAATATGTCGATTAATGTTAAACAAAGATATAGGTATTTTTACGTAACTCCAAAAAACTGACTGTTTTTTTTTTGGCTCTATCTAGCCAAGTTAGAGCATTTTACAAATTAAATTTGAAAATATCTAAACTAAAAGACAGAGAACAAAAATAAAAAATCACAACGTTTAATCTTCCATCTACAAAATACACGCAATTTCCATTCACAAACAAGCTGTCCCATCTGTTCTGTGTACCTCGCTCTATGTCTTTACACCACGCGTACCCACTACAAGAGGCAGTTGGCACCAAACATCTGGCCAGCACGGTCGCGCCACTTTCCCTCTTAAAACTCTCGCGATTTATACAAACTTTTTAACACAAACTGTATTTTTTTTACAAAATAAAAAAAGTTTTTTTTTTGTTTTTTGAAAAATTATAGTGAAGAAGTGCCTTTATAGTGATAGGTTTAGAAAGTGATGTGATACAAAATGAATGGTGTTATTGTCAATACTACTGATGTTTCCAAAGATGGTGGACTTATTGAAAGGTAAGTTTATCGGTATTAATATCGACACAATGTAAATTGTTAAAAAATAAATAAATAAAAATAGAGATCGAGATTATTCTAAACAAGTAAATAACATGTGGAATTGTAGATTTACGTGAACACCTCTTTCTAAAATTCTGAATTTAGTTATAACATAAAAAAACACGCCTGTAATTCATAAAGGTTCAAACAGAGTTGTACTTGTAAACATCTCGATGCCTATATTTTAGAGAACGAGCATCAGACGTGCAAGAATTCAGACACCGGACGGCTAACAATAACAGTTGGCGTAACTTTTGAATTCAACCTCGGACCTCTAGCAAAGCGAAAACTAGACGAGAGTATTTCGAAGTTCCTTAGTCTCGTCAATAGGAAGGAAGAATCCACATCTTATTTGAAGCTTAATTTATTCGCGTATTCTGATCTTATTTATTTCGATGTAAATTGTGCCCATCAGTGATGCATTTATTCTTATTATAATTATGAATGAATTCCATTTTGTTATCAATAATACCTACTGAAATAATCTTAACGGTTTTCTGCAGTAAACAATAATTCGCGTAAATCGAAACGAAGTTTCTCCAAAGGTGTCCAAAGTAACAAAACGACAGGTTTTCGCAGTTTCAACGTTTAAATACTACAAAAGGAATAAACAACATAATATCTTACGAAAGTTCTTGCAAGAACAAATGATCACATCATGAATTTAATTGGACTTGAGTTCAGATAATTAAGTACCACGAAAATACGTAACCAATATAAAAAAAAGACGAAGAAACTCTGTCGTCTGTCAGTCTGAAGTGTACTGCATTAAATTTATCAAACCGGTACACCAGCGCCTGGACATAATATATCTATGATACTCATAAGGGTGTGAAATCATCGAATGACTCCTCTCACTCTGGTCGGAGCGGAAGGGAGTGTCAAGACTTCTACTGACTAAATACGAGTACCAACCATGTTCCTTCTTAGCCCTTTGTTTCTGGGGCGACGGTATCTCTTTCGAACAACCCGCAGCCCCGACAGATACTTTGTATCCCTGTAGTACGAACGCGTAAAATTATTTCCTATCTACGCGAGATAAACCCGTGAACTAAAACAGTAGTACATAGTAGAACCGTCTCACCTCATTTTAAAATGTAAGAAAGATCCATAACTACAACAAAACTTAAGTTTACAAAGAACCTAGAAGTTCTACATCTGACTAAAGTTCACAATCATTAAAATTGCCAAATTATAAATGCCCAAAACGAAAACTAATTTTAATATACATAGTTCCAAAACAACTGATAATTTGCTACCACAGCTCTGTAACCAGTTTTAACTTTGAAAAAAATAACTTTATAACTTGCGAAATTTATCCTCTAGTCAAAATTGACAAGGTCACCATAACATTTAAAGGAACTCAAGGAAACTAGTTTACAAATAAGCACTACTGTTATATATATATGAAAGAAGGTAGTCTATGTAGGTTGCAACCTTATGTCATGTCACGCCATGTCACTTCTTTTTATTAAATATACTGTCAGTGTTAAGCAGCTCGCTGTTTCATTCGCACGTACATAACAGTGGCGACGAGGGAACTTTAATACAACGCGTGCAAAATGGCGGCCAATTATTTTGGTATTTTAAATACGTTCGACCATTTATCACAAGACTGGGAATCATTTAAACATCGTCTCCAGCAATGGTATATCGCCAACGATCTTGTGATATCTGATAAATCGGGTCTGAAACGAAAAGCGATATTGCTAACAACATTCAGCGAGACCACGTACAAACTCACAAGCGACCTCGTGCTGCCAAGAAAATTGGAGGAAGTAGAGTTCCAGAACATTTTGGACGTGTTAGATAACCACTTTACTCCAAAGCGGCATGGATTCGCCGAGCGTTCAAAGAAAAAGATGAATTAAAGCTTTACGTTTTCTAGGGTTCGTTAGACAAATGTCAAAAACGGAACAGTTATAATTTCGTAATTTCCGACTGTCCATGAAACTATCACCATACCGATGAAAATAAAACCGACTTCAAAAACACCAAAAAGTGAAAAATAATTTTCTGAAGAAAAATCTGCTCCTGAAGTCGGTGACATTTGTTTGTTTGATTTCGTATTTTTGCCACCGACTTCAGAAGCTGATTTTTCTTCAGAAGTTTATTTTTCACTTTTTGGTGTTTTTGAAGTCGGTTTTATTTTTTGCCAAAAAGTTTTTTATTTTTCCATTTTTAGTTGTTCCCAAACAAATAATAGGTTTTATTTATCCCCAATAAATGGAACATTACATAATATCTTACTGTCCAAATCTGGGTGTACACATCTGCGTACCCCCTCAGATCATACAGGCGTGATGTTACGTCATGATGTTGTATAAACAATAAACATCCAAGCGATTGCAGCAATCACGACAGATTTGCCGTCTATTTTTGAAGAGTTCTATTGTATATCTCCGAAGATCAGGATCAGATCTTCACCAAATTTAAATGGGACCACCTCAGAAGTATACTCTTTCAAATAAAAAAAGAATTTTGAGAACGGTTCACAAATGGAGGAGAAATCAGGTAACATTCATAAAAAAAAAAAAAAAAAAATACATACACACGAACATATTATAACCTCCTCCTTTTTTGAAGTCGGTTAAAAAGGAGAAATCAAAGGTATTCTAGGCACCATTAAATAATTTTGAAGACCAAAAAACCGATGCATGGACTGTGTGAAGAATGATTTGGCTAGAAAGGAGGTGACTGCTGACATGACGAGTAATAGAGAAGTATGGAAGAAGAATGTCTTCTTCTTCCATACTTCTCTATTACTCGTCATCAACAAATAAATTGAGATAAGGGCAGGAGAATTATAACTAAATAATGGAGTAGGTTGGTGATTTTTTTAAAAATTATGTAGCTATTCAACGATGAATATACTATTGCATATGTATATATAGGAAAATATATCAAACTTAAGTCTAAGTAACCCATTACTTAATAAAAGAAGAGCATTACATGGTCATGCACTATATTATGCGCTTGAATAGCTAGTTAAACAAAATAGAAAAAAATGTATTAAAATACAACAAAACGCCAGCGAAATGAAAACAACAGAAGTATCCGACCTAATAGTAACTTAAACTTTGCCTAAGCTATAGAAATAATTAGGTTTTACAATTTAAAACGTTCTCAAGTAGGCACTATTCCGCACTATACTCATAATAATCGATTAAGAAATACAAACGTATTTTAACGACCAACGAAATAAATTCGGTGCAAGCGTAATCAATTCTAATTATGCAACTACGGAACTCCACTGTGACTGGTCCAAAACGCACTTGGCCTATTTTTAAACTGGTTTTTACTATCTGTATAAGGTGACTCTCGAATCACATGTTTTTTCACAAGTATTGTAAAACAAGCTCTACGCCATGCGAATGCGACCAAAGTTTAACAAAAAAATCAACAAAAGTGTCTAGAAAGATTTAGTGCTAAAAAATCTTCCAACAATTTACGTGAAAACGTGTGAAAATGCTCTGGAAAAAGTAGAGAATGTTAATACAACAGATTCGTAGGAAAAATGTGTTTGTTTATCCATCCTCCCGGCTATGTTGTTAGTCTGTCCATTGCGATAAGTTCAGGCATTTGTAAAAAAACTTTACGAAAAGAAAACGAAAATTCTAATTTATACTAGGCGTGGTTTTAGAAAATGTTCATGCTACGTTCATACCTACATCAGCTGTTTAAACATGACTGCAAATATTGGTTATCAAGTAAAGGATTACCCTGACCTGGATAATCTGTTTAAACTAACGCCCATTAAGTCTCAATTCTATATCTATTAAAAACAAGCCAACCTACTATCTCTTAAATTTTTTGGGCAGCTGATAAAAAGTAACTTCCCCAACAATGTTTTTTGGACTTTTCATTACCTGCCTAGCCTGTTTTCCCTAACTATGTTGGGGTTGGCTCCCAGTCTAACTTTTTACATGAAGCGACTGCCTATCTGACAACCTAGGGACTGGGTAATACGATGAGTTATGTTAAGACTGGATGTCAGGCTAGACTTCTGTGACTAGATGTCAGACTTGGCTTCTGAGACTAGATGTCAGACTAGGCTACTGAGACTAGATGTCAGACTAGGCTTCTGAGACTAGATGTCAGACTAGATGTCAGACTAGGCTTCTGAGACTAGACGTCAGACTAGGCTTCTGAGACTAGATGTCAGACTAAGCTTCTGAGACTAGATGTCAGACTAGGCTTGTGAGACTAGATGTCAGACTAGGCTTCTGAGACTAGATGTCAGACTAGGCTTGTGAGACTAGATGTCAGACTACGCTTCTGTGTCTAGATGTCAGACTAGGTTTGTGGGTTGTGACCACTCGTAACTAGTAGTAGAGTTAATATTTGGACTCGTCGAATTTTAAATACCAAACTTAACTTTAGGAAATATTAAAAAAAATGTATAAAATTTGTATTTAAATGAATAAGGGAAATAATTTTAGTGAACATGTCAGTTTAGAAACTTATTTTACCTACACAGGAATCTAGGAAAACCTTGAGAATGTAAAGTGCGCTACAGAATGCATCTCATAAAGCTTCACCCGCTGTGCAATCCGGAGTTTCCTCATTACTTCAACTTGAACTAACTTTGTTTTACTTAACTAACGTAGTTTCATAAAAATGGCGTCCATGATGACTTTGATCCAGTTAGCTAAGAAATTATTTATGTTAATTTGTGTCGCAAAACTAAGTAACTTTTTCAATGATATTGACCGCCGGGAAGGTGGTTTGACGATCTGATCTTGTTTTGCTGGGCGAACACGGCCTGATAACGCTCAAAATGGAGAGGTTTGCAAAGAGAAAGGGAGACCTCCTGCCCAGCAGTGGGAGAAATAAGAAAAATGATCTTGTAGGCTTAAGTATTATTCCTAGAGGTGGCTCGTGCGTGATTTGATTAAAGAGACCAACATTTGAACTGAGCATGACACTATCTTGTCAGTATATTTTTTTTTGAAGGGTGGGAGTTCTGCAAATGTTCCTACCGCTCTGAGCATTGCGGTAGGAAGTGTCAGACTTCTACTGACTAAAAACCACCCATGTTCCTTCTTAACCCTTTGTGTCAAGGCCGTGGTATCTCTTTCGAACAACCCGCAGGCCCGACGGGACCCGCAGCCCTGACGGCTAAGGGTGTGTTAGCTGGCACAGGGTTTTAGATACTACAGATCCAGTATAATGTGTTATCTCTTACCAGTTTATTTTCTCCAAAACAAAACTCCATACTTATTTTACTTAATGTCCAGTCGGTCACTAAACATCGCTAAAATGTTGTTCGGACAACTTAACACATTAACAATTTTGGGTGTTATTAAAGCCATAAAATTACAAAAACAAATATAAATTAAGTGTTTTTTATTACCACACATTAATTTCCTGTTAAACTCGTATTGAATAAGACTTGATAAACTATAGAATAAATTATACTTAAATTATTATAAAGTCATCTACGTAATCCGAGTTCATGAGAGATCGGGTGAAATCAGGCGTTTCCGTATGCAATCGGCTAATTGTCACGTAATGGTGTGTTACATACATAAAGGTAGGTTTTGTCGTAATGAACAACAATAACAAATTGCATTTTTTGTAACGATATTTTAGACTGATCTAACATAGAGTTTTTTTATGGAAATCATTTTTTATATTATAATTTTTTTTTAATAAAATACCTCGCATTCCAGGTTTCAATTCTTAGAAAAGTTACTACTTACTTGTCCCTTTGTGTCGAGGCCGTGGTACTCGTATCTCTTTTGCACAACCCGCAGCCCTGACAGGCGTCCCTGAAATGTTGCTAATTTCAGGGACGATTTCCAGACAATTCACTATTATTTTATAAGCCCTGAATCACCCACTGCTGGGTTTAGAACCTCCCCTACTTTCTGCTACACTTCTCGGTTCTATGCATCCCTTATCCCGGTATTCCCGCGATTTTGACCTAATTGTAGTTAACGAGAACAGCGGTCACCCAGTGGTGGCGGCACCAACTTACGAACAGTAAGTCGTGGTTTTAGAACCCAGGCAGGCGCATTACTTTGTAAAATTTATTTCATTATCGCTGCTCTCCAAAAACGGTGAAGGAAAACATCATAAGGTAACCATCCTGAGGAGCTCAAACTCAAACTCAAATCCTTTATTGCATTCATGTGTTTATAAGTTGTTACAGTGATTTTGGACGACTTGCGACATCTACCAATAAAATCCGCACTGCACCCACGTGGTAGATTGTAGCGCTTTTCTCTCAAAGAGAAAAGGCCTGTGTCCCACCAGTGGGAACATTAATAGGCTGATGATGATGATGGTTTTAGTTACTAGTGAGATACGAAATCATAACTTTAGGCTTATCTCTCCAATATATGCTTCCATATGACTAAATTCGATGACCAAAACATACCTGCTCCTCAGAGAATACAGGTGTTCTATGAAAACAAAATCGAATCAAAAAGTTAAATTATAATTAGGTATCATTTCCTATGGGAGCTTGCAAAGGTTAGGCTTTTAATGTGTTGTTATACAGGCTGATCCTAAAATATAAAAAACTTTTACTATGGCACTTACTCTACATAGCGAAAAAACATTTCAGAAATTAAAAAAACCATATAAAACGAACTATTTCTGCTGTAGAATCTGAAACTGCAATAAAATAGCAGTGATCTGATTCTGATTGTAATATTTTTATGGGGCTATTTCAGTTTTGACTGACACAGCAGATCATTCTGAATGGATCGCGTTGGTAAAACTTGTACATATGTACTTTATGAGTTCAATCAACCCCTGAAAGATTGCCAATACATTCAAGATATTTTTTTATCCATTCATACTAATATCATAAAAGCAAAAGTATGTCTGACTGTCTATTGCCACGTTTTAACGACTGAACATATTTAATTTGCATATAATTTATTTTTCTGTGGTTTCTGTCTATCCCCATGGGAAAGGGCGTGAGTTTTATGTATGTGTGTATAATTGAATATACCGTACTATGGGTTAGGATTTATGGCAGTACCTACGATCTTGTGGGATATTTTTTGACCTTTAACATACAAACCGGTTTACCTATTTAATTAAATCAGGATACATAGTTGTTAAACAAGGATGTAAAAATGAAGAATTTTAATCAAATTGACCTTTAAGGAACCTTTTATTAAATAATATTCATAATCCTTAGTTATTTTTGACAGTTTAATATCCTGTACATTGAAAAAAACTAATAATATGATTGAATTAGTTGACCTTTAAGTTAAATGCAACATCAAACCAGTTTTTAAATAAATAAAATATTGGATATTTATTTACCAGTTTTGTTCTTAAGGAAAATAATAATACGGAATGGTCAACGTTGATAAAACAAATGAAAGTAAACAAGCTGTCATAACTATTTTTAATGATCCATTTTATTATAATTATGAATATGTATATTATTATATATAAAATATATTATTGTTACTGCCATTGCCTCTATAACCCTCAGAAGTCTTCAACAAATCTTTAACCAGCAGCTGGATTGGAAGTCTTTGAATAAGCTCCAGACACAGGTTGGCCGAAGCAAAGAAAACCTTTTCAGGTGGAGATTCATAGTTTACTCTGTCTTGGAGTATGAATGTGGTGTTGCCCCACAAACGATGGATCACTTGTTATCTTGTCCTGCCTGTTCGAAGCGAACTATTATTACTGAACTTTGGGTGGTAAATAATTAATCTCATCATCAGATTTCATTAGCAAACTAAACGTTAGGTACACTGCTAAAAACAAACAAGATAATTTTACTGCGAAAACCTGTTATTTATATTTCTATGGCGACAACTGACGTAAATATTACGTGCACGTTCACAAACTTATTTAACAAAGTACTTGAAATATCTTTTTGTGTCACACTTATTTTACCTCTCAAGTGATATAATCTACATTAAATTACCACAAAAACTGTATAAAGTAATCAAATCTCACGCAAATAACTGCTGGGTAACGTTTTTTGTTAAGTTATTATCAAGAGTTCAAAGATCTTCACTTATTTTCAAGAGCTCTAAGTTACAAATAACTATTATTACGTAATAAGTGGTATAAAAACTTAGCTTAAAAAAGTATAAGTAAAGCAATTGAGTATATTTATACTTAATTATATTGGTTCTTTGTACTTTTTTTTTGTTTTTAGAAAAACATTGCCCCATACTAGGAATTTCTCCTGTATCGTGGGTGCTTTCACAAACATTACCCAGACCCGAAACAACTATCTGTAGGTCATACAAATATTTGTTCCGTGTGGGGATCGAACCCTTGACACGCAGCGCAGCAGTCCAATCGCTCAGCCACTGCGCTAACCGTGCCGTCACGAAACGTCGAGAACGTCGTCAGGTATTTAACAGGATCTCTATTCGGATCTCAAACCTCTCTAAGTTTAGAAGGAGAAACGAGTGGCCTTGGCCCAGCAATGGGACGCTCAAACAGGCCAACTAAAAATACCGAGGCAGTTCTATAAAATACTCAACATTTAAAAACACAATAAACGAGTAGAAAACAATACAACTTCAGCCAACAAGTTTTAAAGTTTGGATTGAAATCCAGACTTTAAAACGATCTCGAAGACTTCAACAAAGTTCTTAAGCTGTCTCAATACTTGCTACACTAGCGAAGTAGCGATTCCAAGATTTTAGTATTTTAAACTTATTGTAAAAACTAACTATGGACTAAGACTTTGTGTTTTGTATATTCTTTAACCCTAGACCAAAAAAGAGGAGCTATAAGTATTTATTATTAACTCATAAAACAGAGGAGACTCTGTTGTGGCATCATAATTGCTTTAATTTATTGGAAAATTTAAATTCTGAATAATTAAGTTTAAAATAAATATGACGAAAATAAGAAATAAATAATCTTTGCCCTCTAAATAACTTTAGTATCTGTAGACAATGAAACACACGGCCGGATTTAAAGTTTATTTATAAACAAATCACCATTTAGATAGGTACAAAAGTTAATGAAGTTACTCAATGAATATCAAATTAGGTGATTAACAAAATGAGTAACGTGTGTTGCGTACTTTAGTATTATTGCGTAAGCTAAGTGAACATTCGACTAGCAATTATGAACTATTCAAGAAGCGAAATGGACTTGCAGCTAGTTTTAACTATGTGTCGTCAAGTGTGCCAGGACTTACGAATCAAAGGTCGTGGGTGCGAAGCCAGATTCTCGAGAGAGCACAAATTCAAGTTCCGGGCAAAAATTTAGATATTCCTTCCTATAACCTAAACAATCAAGACCCCGGAGACAGATCTGCCTACTCGTAGACATCCACCCCCAATAGGGATGTTTACTAACTAAAAATATATGATTCTAATTAGTCCGTCTGTTAGATTATCGAAAAATATTGGATACGTATTTTTTGTTTTATTAAATCAATAAAAATTGACGAAGATAAAACGCGTCAAAGATTTGAGTCGGGTTGTGACGTCACTCACCGGTAAAAAATGTCATACAAATGTCTTAGAATATGACGTCACACGAGTTTTCACTGCACTATATCGTCTTCATTGTTTGTTGACGTGAAAAAAGAAAAAATACGTGTCCAATATTTTTGGAAATCTATCTGACGGACTAATTCGATTTTTTAGTTAACTTATTACTTCAGTTTATTCGTAATCATGGTCGTGAATCAGAGCCGTTTCCAGTGTTAATAGTAATATTTTTCCATCTTATCATCACTTCACTACATATTATAAAACAAAGTCCTGCGCCGCTGCGCCGTTTTCACGCTGTTCACCAATGGATAGAGTGGTTCTTGAGGAAGGTTTCAGTATATAATTTGACGCGGGCGAAGCCGCGGGCATCACCTAGTAATATCTATATCATCATCTGCCTAGCCTTTTCCCAACTATGTTGGGGTCGGCTTTCAGTCTAACCGGATGCAGCTGCATACCAGTATGTTACATGGAGCGACTGCCTATCTGACCTCCACAACCCAGTTAATGCTGGGTAATACGATACTCTTTGGTAAGACTGGTTGCTTTTAGGTCACCGACTACCTGTAACGACTGCCAAAGATCTATACATGGCAGCCGAGACCAACAGCTTAACATGCTTTCCGAGGCACGGAGGAAACCCGGTACGTAATGTTCGGTCACCCATCCACAGACCAACCTAGGCAAGCGCGGCTTAACCTAAATATCGACCCGAGTGGCAGTTATTAATCTATAATAGAACCAAAAACCCATGTGGTACCGTCGTAACCACTAGACGATAGCCAGCCTGTGAAGTTACATAGCTATCCTTCTAAAACTTTACCTCGTTGAGAAGAAAATAAACAAGAAAATTTGATTATTATTATAGCTTATAGACACTTAAGACAACCAACAAAATATTGGTTCCGTAAAAAGCCTCCGTTCGTTGACCCCAACGGCCCTGGATTCAGAAAGGTACGATTCCACTGTAACTTTATTATTTTATTATTATCTTTAACATGAATCAGGAAATAAACAAAAATTACATTAAGGAAATTGATATTTAAATCCAAATGCAATTTAGTAGTCGTCATCAAGGAATTATCTCCTTAATTGGATTAATTAAGTTACTTAATGATTTTAAAGTTTACGGAAAATTTTATGATTTTTACGGAAATTGGGTCAAATTTTCTTAGTGATTGTAGAGTCAAATTAGGATAAGTTGTTTAGTTCACAATATAGAGACACATGTGGAGCTCGTGGTTTAATAAGAACTGCCACTCGGGTCGATCTTTAGGTAAAGCTGTGCTTGCCTAGGTCGGTCTGTGGATGGGTGACCGCCCGACATACCGAGTGTCCTCCGTGCCTCGGAAAGCACAGCTGTTGGTACCGGTTGCCATACATAGATCTTTGGCAGTCGTTACAGGTAGTCAGTGACCTGAAATTCTGACATCCAGTCTTAGCAAAGAGTATCGTATTACCTAGTATTAACTGGGTTGTGGAGGTCGCTCCATGTAAAATACTTACCAGTATCTTACCAGTATTTTCAGCTGCATCCGGTTAGACTGGAAGCCAACCCCGACATAGTTGAGAAAAGGTTAGGCAGATGATGATGGAGACACATGTGTATCGGGTGGTATATTAAATTAGCTAGACGAAACAGCGTAATCACTTGAAATTATGAGTTCAGAAAATTGTTTGCCAAAAACAATCACATTATTACTTTACAACTCTTGAGTTTCTGCTAACTTCTATAGCTTTCACTCTGTAGGGCACTGGAATTAAAGGCAAGTTTTCGATACCGCACGAATACCAAGACCTGACCATGTAATAATATTTAAAAATACTGGCCAAGTGCAAGTCGGACTTGCACATGAAGGGTTCCGTACCATTGTAGTAGATATTGAGTGATTTTCCATGATATTTCAGCACCATAGACTTCTTATAGGTTTTTCTGTAATCTATAAGTGTTGAACTAATATTAATGTATATTTTTCAAAATTTTAGGCGCTGTATTTTCGGAGATAAGGAGGGGGAGATGGTCGAACAGACAAACAGACACACATGTGATCCTATAGGGGATCCGTCTTTTCTTTTTGAGGTACGGAACCCTAAAAACAGCCTTTTTTTGGGGGGGATGGGAAATCATCAAATAACCCCTCCCGCTCTGGGCAGAGCGAAAGGAAGTGTCAGACTTCTCCTGACTAAAAACCACCCATGTTCCTTCTTAGCCCTTGCGCCGAGGCCGCGGTATCTCTTTCGAACAACCCGCAGCCCCGACGGGACCCTAAAAAAAGAAATGAAGAACTGCAGATATCCATACTTGTTGGAGAATACTTACCATCAGAGCCGTCAAATTATGTGCTAACTAGTATTTTACAAATTCCCAGTGTTCAGTGCGTAATTTGTAAATACATGTCGTTAGTGCGCAATGGCAGGTTATGTGGCAATAACCAGACGTGTGTTACGTTGACGTGCCATAGTTTTTGTGCCACCTGCGTAAGAATTAATGATGGCACAAATATTTTTGTTGAATACTGGATTTTTCCTATGTCACGGTCTGTGAAATTCATCAGCCTCGAGTTAAGGAAACTATTTCATATTAACTATTTATACTCAGATATAAATATTATTCTATTCTAAGTATACGTTTGACTGTATTTGAGGTTAATTATCATAAAGCCTGTATAATAATGGCGATGTCACCATAGAACTGTTACATGCTTCCCAGAAAAACACACATTTCATTGCGGGTGTACTAATGGGTACAGCTCTGCCGAACCCTTCGGGGCTTCGTGATGTTAATAAGTAATTAAGAAACATTTTCAAATCTAACCCATCCTAACATAATAATGTATATTGTTATTGATGTTCTTTCTCCAAAATTAGTTTACTGACATGTTATGTCTTTTTTACGTTTTTATTATTATATACAATATTATAATATTATATGCTGGGGAGTTTGTTCCGCCACTTCTTCTTTCCAGCAAAAACGTTTTAACGTGGGCGTTTTGGGGGACTGTCACTTCTAAATAAGTAAAGTAAAGTAAATTTTGACGTTCGAAAAGTGCTGATTATCAGTCTAGTTTGAATAAATGACCTTTGATTTTGTTTTCATATATTATGTCCACTCTATGTCCAGTAGGTTTGACGTCACTCCATACCGTGAGTTCCAAACTGAGCGAATAACAGGCTCCTTATAAGTGGTTGAAGTATCTTAGCAACAATCTGTGTTGGGCAATTAAAACTAAGTGTTAATTGCTATCTTAATTGGCTAGTGTTTTAAATTTTTATTGCCGGACAGTGTCTGATTTAACACAAAGCAAAGTGTGTCTGTGTGTCGAGATGAGCAGAGGACATTGTTGGTATAGCAGGAATATTCTGGATGAGGGAGGTTGGTACAAGAATGTGGAGCTTGGCACTCACAAAGAGAGGCCTATATCCAGCAGTAGGTAAAGTCGGGCGGTGGATGATGATGAAAGTATCTCCTCATCATCATCATCATTTTTCTGCCCCTATCTCATTCTACTTGAGGTCAGCGCAGCTTGTTTTCTTCTTTCTCTCTCTTATCTAATTAAATAACTTTTATCACACTAATATTATAAAGGCGAAAGTTTGTGAGTGTGTATGTTTGTTACTCTTTACGCAAAAATTATAGAACGGATTTGGATAAAATTTGGTTCACAGCACAGATAGTTTATAACCCGCATTAGCACATAGGATAGTTTTATCCCGATTTTTTCTTCCCGTGTGGTAATTTTCGAGTTGAAGCGGGCAAAGCCGCTGGCAACACCTGGTCTATTATAATTAATTTAGCTTTAGTATTAAAGTGTCTGTATCGGTTTGAACCCGCTACTAACAACTCATTAGTTGAGGCCGTACCACCGCTCCATTGGGATTGGATTATCGCCATTCGTTTTGATGACCTATTTTCCATTAATCTCCTTTAAAAATACAGTCGAGATAACCTAGAAACACCCAAACACAACAATATCCTGTTTCTTACGACCTATTTCATAGCCAAACGCAATTCCAACCCGACTAAATTAAGATACACACACTTGTATACCACTAGCAATACTTAGAGAGATGGTTACGCTAATCGGTCGGTTAATATTTACTGATAACCTATTGATAAACCGATGACTTATGGCTTCATGACGTTGAGATGTTATTTTTGTAATAACAATGCGACTATAATTTCTGTATGGAATGGGATTGAAAATATTTACATACATCTGTAGTGATTGTAACGGTGTGGGAATATTTATGATAATATTCTGGATTTTATAGTTGCTTGTTACGTGTGATTTATAATTATTTTCAAGTTAGATTAGATCATAAATTGAACAAACAATAAACAGTAGAATATGTTTAGCTACCGACTTTATTTCTGTGACACAATAGTCGTACTTTGAATCATTGGATAAATGACGGTTGACAACATGAGAGGAATGGTCGAGGAAAACATTGCGCCAACTTCAAGTAACTTGGGTTCAAGGGGATGAGAAGATGATGATGATGATGACGAATTGGATAAATGTATCTTTTTTCCTACTCGACGTCTGCTATTCTTCTCTGATTACGGATAAATTGTTTATTTGAGACTTCGTCAAGCTTCATCGTCGCGGCGCTATCTGGTGTTCGCCAGTGTTGATTCTGACTTTCAGGAGTTACAATGGTCTGCAAATGGATCGCCCTCGTGGAGGTCGATAATTGTCCCACGGGATCATTCTACCAGGATAAAAAGTATCCTATGTGTTAATCCAGGTTATAAACTATCTGTGTTCTAAATTTTATCCACATCCTTTCAGTAGTTTTTGCGTGAAAGAGTAACAAACATCCATACATCCATACATCCTCACAAACTTTCGCATTTATAATATAAGTGGGATAGTAGGATAAGTAGGTAGGAAGGAAGTACGCGTGTCCGACTCGCACTTAGCCGGTTTTTCTTTTATAAACACAGCATAATGACGGTCGCACGGTATGATTGAAGATTATGCTGCAAATATCGGGTTCATCCGTGAACTGATGACCATTCAATACAGTATATCAAGCCTCTTCCGTGCTTCGGAAAACACCTTTAGTGGTTGCTTTTGGCTGTCATGCAACGGTCTTTACGAAGTAGGTTATAACCGAGATTTTAGTATCATACAACAGCTAGAGCCTTTATCGTTCAATATAAGAAAGAAAGAAAAGAAAGAAAAGAAAGAAAAGAAAGAAAAGAAAGAAAAGAAAGAAAAGAAAGAAAAGAAAGAAAAGAAAGAAAAGAAAGAAAAGAAAGAAAAGAAAGAAAAGAAAGAAAAGAAAGAAAAGAAAGAAAAGAAAAAAAGAAAGAAAAGAAAGAAAAGAAAGAAAAGAAAGAAAAGAAAGAAAAGAAAGAAAAGAAAGAAAAGAAAGAAAAGAAAGAAAAGAAAGAAAAGAAAGAAAAGAAAGAAAGAAAAATATTTATTTGGGACAAGCACAGGAACTACAAAAACAATAAAAAAAGAATCTAAAACTAAATAATAAAAAGAAGACCTGTGCGAGGCCAAAAAGGCTCCTATCTCAGCATGGCAACATAAGTAAGTAGGTTACACCGTGAAGCTTCAGGAACACGAAGGCATGTTAATTGACATCGCTTCAGTGGCTCGGACAGCGCTTATTACTCAAAGGGGTCGGCAGCAGAGTGGGTAGCTCTGTTCTTTTACATCTCAATGTTTATACTGTGTTTGTATGTAATAGGTATTTGACTTATTAAATTAAATATGGCGGGGTTTACCCCTGCGTCCATTGAATGGGTTTTTTACTCCAATATTTTAGCAACGGTCATAAAGTTTATAACAGCATCATATCCCTAGGCTGGTAATATTTTTCTTTTCCTAGTAAGCTTCTGGGTTAAGCTCAGCGCCACACAGACGCCAGCACATCAACCTATATAAAGCTAGTAGCTGATGCCCGCGGCTTCGTCCCTGTGAATGTAGGTTATCACGACCAAAAGTAATCTTTTGATCCCCCTTTTCAACCCCTTACAACCCTTTTCTCACACTAAAAATTAGCCTACGTCCTTTCTCGGGCTCTAGACTATCTGTGTACCTATCTTTCATTTCAATCGGTTCAGTAGTTTTGGCGTGAAAGCGCTACAGACAGACAGAGTTACTTTCGCAAATAAAATATTAATATTTATTAAATATAATAACTATTATAAAGTACTGCGATGACCTGGTGAAGGTTGCGGGGACCCGCTGGATGCGAGACGCATGGGACCGGTCAATGTGGCTTGACCTGAGGGAGGCCTATGTCCAGCAGTGGACGTCTTTTGGTTAAAATGATGAATGATTATAAAGTAAATAAAGTATTTATACTTTAGCGATAAAGTTGAAATTCTATTAAAGAAAAACTGTTTGTAATAGTAGCTTGATGTGCATAAGCTTTTTTATTGCAATTTGTGTGTATTTGTTATTTGTTTGTTTGTGCATCGATCTCCGTTACACTCCATATAATACTGAGAATAAATCACTTTGATCTTTAAAATTACATAATTTCCCAGTAAATATGTGTACTAAGAATAACACCGTCTTCCAAGAAGGGTTGCGGAAGGGCTTACAATAACATTTCACCAGTTCGGTAACTCTAGTTATGTTACGTAACAGGTAACATGTCCTGTACCTACTGCTGGGACACACGCCTCCTCTTAGTAAGAACTAGGAAGTGGGTGAAAATTCATCACTTCCTTGAAGTTTTAAGTTATTTTAGAATAGCTTTTAACTGCGACTTTGCTCACGTTATGAAAATTATCCCATGGGAATCTTTTAAATTTAAGTTTTAAATATATCCTCAGGGATCATCATCTTTTGACTGCCAGTCTAACCTGGACATTGCATATTTATATTTATAATTTGACTTTCGAACATTTATAATTTAATTTTTTTATTATTTTTATTTTTATTTCTGAATGCTTGTGATTAAAAGTTGCAAACCTACATTGTAATAATAATAATTATGACTATTGTATATTCTTTAAACGTTTTGGTAAATGATAATAATGATTAATTAAAATAACGTATAAACTAAATGCTAGTTAGATTGTCATAGTAGGGACCTAATTATATTTTATAAGTAATGTATGACTTGGTATATTGCCTAATTTATGTTGCCGTGCCCTAACCGGGTTTCATGTTGGAACCAAATTCATTGTAACAACTTTAAAACACATGAATGCAATAAAGAATTTGAGTTTGAGTTTGATACTGTGATTTACCATCACGGAATGAATTTTCGGAATCGGATCGTAAGTTCCCAAGATTACTACGTGCATCTAAATATACAAACTTTACCTCTTTATAATAAGTGTAGGTTAATGAAGATAAACTATTTACACAGAAATTCTTAAAATAAATGAAGAAGTTCATGGGATAACAAAAATGTATTCTGTTCATTTACACAGAATTTTATATAAACAACCAATCAGTTTCTTACAAACAGAACTTCTGCGAACTGATTAATTTGTAAAACTTTAAACAATTTCACGAACTGTATATTAGTTTTCTTGCTCAATGGATTCTGGTTTATAGTTTTCTGAATAAAAAGGCCAGTCTTGAATCCTTGGTCACTGACGGATCATGAGAAGAAGATTATCTTATCCTTTTCCAATTTTACTCAATACGTCTTCCACTCTAACCGGAAGCAGGTGATTAAGTACGCCCGTCGGGGCTGCGGGTTGTTCGCAAGAGATACCGCGGCCTCGACATGAAGGGCTAAGAAGGAACATAGGTGGTTTTTAGTCAGTAGAAGTCTGACACTCCCTTTTGCTCTGCCCAAGAGCGGGAGGGGTTATTTGATGATTTCCCAACCCCAAAAAAGAAAAAAAAGGTGATTAAGTACCAGGATTTTACAACGATTCGATTATATTATATTATACTATAATTACTTCTTGCTGAATCTAGGTCTAAGATAAGGTATCTCAAAACTTATTATTTCACTTCATTCGTGAGTATTAAAGCTATAATCCTCAGATTGATATCAAGTAAACTAGGTTTATAACTTTTATAACTTTAATTTACTAATTCTGCGCTAAGGGCGGGGGTTCGCGTGGGACCAGAACACAAATATTTAGCCTCCCTCTCGTGTGACCAGACCAAATAAAATGGTCATAGACCCAGGTCACTGGTGTGAACACGCGAATTGAGGATTATTTTCGTTATTTATATACTTCGCTATTATGTTACTAGTTAACTATTATTTACTTAGAGGCAATTAGTCTGAGTCTAGGTCTGGAGGGAACGATTTAGACGTTCAAGTGTTGGCTAATTCATCATCAGCCTATAATGTTCCCAATGCAGGGACTCAGGCCTTCTCTCTAGGAGAAAGATGGGCTATAATCCACCACGCGGGCCCAGTGCGGGTTGGTAGATGTCACATGTCTTCGAATTTTTTGGTTCTAAGACATGCTGGTTTCCTCACGCTGTTTTCTTTCACCCTTTTGAGAGCAGCGGTGATATGGTATATAGCCAGCTTAAATAGCCTAGAATTTTGGCAGGTTGATACCTACCTGTCAAAAATATAGGCTACAAACTGCTACAAAAAATCCTAACCGGGAGTTGAACACAAGACTTCATACTCAGCACTAGCCCTTGCTAGGCAAACAAGGCAGTCATTGTAGATGTCTACTTATCCAATATTGGGAATCGTGCGTGAAGTTAAACAAAGGAACGTCAAGCCGGTCTGACAGTCCAAGGCTACTGTCGAAAACAAAATATTTAGACAAGTGAACATGAGCATTTTAGAACAATACTCAGTAGGTACAAATACCTTTAGGTACCTACCTTACTGTTATGATGTTACATCAATAAGTAGGTAACTATTCTTCAACACGTAAAGACAAATTAATACACAGCAACAGTTAAAAAAAACATAGCCTTAACGGATTTCAGTTTTAACAGCAGGTAATTAAATCTACATTACTCCGGGGTTGTCGAAGGGGCACTTGTTTAAAACTGGGACTTTCCGAGTATTGTTCTCGTGGTACATATCAAACACTGTAGGAGAAGGTTCTATGTTCACAAGATCGCAAATTATGTGGAGTGAACTATAAAGAGCACTCAAGGGTTCTAAGTCTGCCGTGTCGACGGCGCGTTCGTGTTCCACGCGCGCCTCAAAGAGATGTCAGCAACATGGAAGGGGCCCGCAAGGGCCGACGCCTGTCGAGGCTGCGGGTTGTTCGCAAGGGATACCGCGGCCTCGACATGAAGGGCTAAGAAGGAACATGGGTGGTTTTTAGTCAGTAGAAGTCTGACACTCCCTTTCGCTCTGCCCAAGAGCGGGAGGGGTAATTTGATGATTTCCCACCCCCCCAAAAAAAAAAAAAGGGGTTCTAAGTCTAAAAGTTTTACAATAACACATTAACATATAACGACTATCAAAGATCTAGGTACAAATGGCAGCCGGTAGATCACTAACCTTTTAATCTAGACACGAATATAAAATAGATCTACATATGTGTAACTAATGATGTCTAACCAAACCAGCGGAAAATGTGTACTAAAGATATGCCGTCGTCGTTGTCTTTGTTCAAGCAATTTGGCTAGCTGATAATCTGATTATAAAGGTGCGTCTGGCGGGTGACAGGCAACCTGCCGATGATTAGGAATAGCCCCTAATCCACCACGCGAGCCCAATACGGGTTGGTGGGTAGCTGACAACGCAGATCTCTAATTAAATCCAGAGTCACACGTGCCACGGCTCCAAATATTTTATTTCCGCGTGATTGGCGTCGTCCCTGACCTTGTACTGATCCGCCTTTAATCCTGGCGGCGCTCTGGGGCTTCACACCGAATTCATTTGTTTTGTTTACGCATCAGATACACGGTTTATAATTACTGAATATTTGCAGGTTCTAATTCCTGTATAATTAACATAATAACACTGTCACTGTCTGTGAAGCAGATACAATAGCTTAACTGTGGGACACGGAAAGGGATACGGCACTGAGATTGAAATGATGGATGAATCTTTCTATACACAAATTAATTCGAGCCCTTTTTTTATAACAACAAAATTATCTTGAATGCGAGACGCTTTGAAATCATTTGTCACGTCTCTAAATCCTATAATGGATAAACTGGATTCGGAAGGTGGAGAACCACGTGTTGTAACGCAACTTGAAAGAGGCATGTGTCCAGCAGTCATCACTGAATCCTAAGTCGAGCACCTACACTTGGTTTAGGAGACAGAGTAGAAATTCCTTATACATTCTTAGTTTTATGGATATTCTAATGTGATGACTTTGGTGAAATAAAAAGTGTATTTATTTATAAGTGGTGTCTGATACGTAGCCATCCTATCGGAATATGAGAGTACAGAAACAGAAAGTACACCTGAGCCTGCGAACGCACTTGTGCTATAATATCTCCCGCCGATGGTTAATCTCCGCCAAGATATAGAGAATACTGAGTTCACTGACCTATAACTTTCAGTCTATTGTGGATTAGCCGAAGAATCCATTGTAGTAGAAACACAAGACTTTCCTTAGCAAAGATCCTGCTAAAATGATTCCCCTTTAACCCACAGGTCGAATAAAAGTAGCTATTCTTAGTCGGAATCTCAGTTTAGCTCACACTATAAGTAGACGTAATATGTAGGTACGTATCGTTTATGAAACAGAGGCTTATCAATACTTCATGGTACGTTCCGATCCGTCACGCTCCGTAGTGCAGTGCCGAGACGATCGTAAAATCAACGCACGGTTTTAAACTGGAACCAAAGTACGGTGAACTAGAGTATGGATACTAGTTTGCTGTAACGGGTAGTTTAAAATACTTACACCGGTATTTTTAGTCTTGGACTGAACTTGAGTCGAACACGTCAACATTATACATATCGACAGCTACAATTTGTTCATAATTTGATTTTATTGCAGTGACATTATGGCATCTTGAGAATTGATTAAAGCAGAATTCAACTATGAGTTTGCAAAAGATAGCTGGTGTAGGAGGCAAACACGGAGGAAAGAAGATGATCTACCAATTATGGCTAGAATTCTTGAATTGAGCTGGCGGGCGATGTCTTCCTGTTGTCATGACAGTCGACCCAAGTTCAAAAATGGACTTGAGTCGGCGTTAAAAGAAGTCGGTTAAATACGTGTGATAGTTTCTATTGTTACCGGCCAATTAATACAAACGAACGGTGAACTAGGCGTATGGGAACTGGTTCATTGTATCTGGTACTTCTATTTTTATTTTTTGTAACAGAGAAAATGTTAAATAACAGTAGGCTGACCTAGTGTAGCTTAGCATACCAACATCATAAACCCTATAATCTTCTCACAGCTGGGTCCCAGGCCTCTTCTCTGTGTGAAGTGGGCAGTAACACAAGTGAGCACAGTGTTGGTAGATATGAACAGATCTGCTGTTATATAAGCCTCAACAACTGGAAAAATTAAGATCTGGAAAATGTCTGCAGAAACTTGCGTCGGTTTCGTATCAAAATGACTCATTGATCGAGCAAACAGACGTGCCATCTCATTACAGTCAATACCGTTTCTAAAATATTTTTTAGAACAAAACTCCAAAATTTTACAACTCCGAAAACTAATACTACGAGTACCCATACTATCGAAACAAACTTCAGCAAACTAGTTCGTCCAGAAATAACTAACTTTGAGAACTGGTACAACGTACAACACTAGTGAAATGTATTCATACAAAGGAATGCGATGTTTCAGAACGAAAATATTATGAGTTTACGAGTACATATTCGTTTTATTTTATGATGTTTTTGAATGATGTTTTTGGTCTATCGGCTATTTTTGTTTCTGGATTTGAATGGGTACAGATTTGGGACGAAGATTTATTCTTATTGGGCTTTTGAGATAATAATCTGCTAAAGACCGCGAACCGGAAGATGTTGCGTTGGAAGGCCTCCCACTAGGTAGAGCAATGATCTGGTGAAGGTTGCATGGATCCGTTATATGCGAGACGCACGGCACCGGTCAATGTGGCGACACTTGGGGGAGGCCTATGTCCAGCAGTGGACGTCTTTCGGCTGAAATGATGATGATGAATCTGCAAAAGCAACAATATTTTTAGATTTTGCTGCATTGCTTAAACAAACACAGTTTCTTTTTTCTAAGAAACATGCATTGTCATCATTAAGATGACCAGACTTAATTTTAAATTAGCGGTAGTGCTTATTAATAATGAACACGACGGAATGAAGTTTCCGGGACGCAATAAAGTTAATAAACGCCCCTATAACTGGCGAAGTGTGAGTATACTAATGGGTACAACTCTGGATAACTTCGGGGATTACAGGCGTAATGTTATGTTACGCTATTGAGCTACCTTTACACTCACAGGAGCAAAAAAACTTGAATCCACTTGAACTCACAACCAAAGTGCTACATCAATACATTTAAAATGTATTAGATTTCATGCTTGCTGGGATATTTCTTATCCTTTGACTGCGTTCCTCCTCTCTTAAAAGAGCTGGTCAAAGGATCATTAGTTCGACGACTATTTCCTTCGTCTTTCCTTTAAATGTTGAATAACTCGATAAAGTGGAGCCATCTACCGTCGACGCTTTGAACTACAAGACTTTGAAGTAGTACACAGTTGCTGAAAGATTTACATTTCAAGTGGTCATTGTTTCTAAGAATATAGAATAGACAGTTAAAGTTGCTTGATTTACGTTCATGTAAGTTAACTATAATCACATCACACTAATATTATAAAGGCGAAAGTTTGTGTGAGTGTGTATGTTTGTTACTCTTTCACGCAAAAACTACTGAACGGATTTGGATAAAATTTGGTACACAGATAGTTTATAACCTGGATTAACACAGAGGATTGTTTTTATCTCGATTTTATTTTCCCGTGGGATCATTTTTTTTAAACTAACGAGATATTTACCATGATTACTATTTGTTACGTTTTCAGTGTTTTTGACAATTTTTTTGTAGAAATAGTAATACTCATCACGCACAATATTACATATTCGTTATTTGAAATGTATTATTGGGCGTTTTTGCAATCCGCAGACACATGAAATTAGATCGCATTTTATCAGAGACGGGCTATAAATGGATCGATATGTAAATTAGACCCATTTCAGTATTGTTACTGGGATGGTTTTAATTGCGGAAACCATTGCTTAGTAATATCATAACAGAATGGAATGGTTATAAAATCTATTAAACTATAATTTTATCAATGAAAATAACTTGAACTTCTTGTTTAATATTCAACACACAACACATATTTTCTAAACTAGTGTTGTTTCTTGTGCAGGCGCCATTGCCAGCATAATTATCAAGTTATTAGAATCTGTCAAAAGAAAATTATTATTATTATATCGACGTAATAATACAAACTGTTCCTGATAAACCATTTGAACCACTAAACCACACACAGCACAGTAACCGAACTCAAAGGTTTCCTAAAATCTAAACATTCCGCAACTCTCCGTCAATATCTGAATTCGAGACTACATTACAATTTCTACGAAATGAGGTTCCGATTAATAGAGGAATACGCAGAGCACACCTGCCCGGCTCGATCGTGTGACTGCTTTAATAGCTTGTGCTGACCCACTCGTGTTCGTTTGTGGCGTTAGTGTCCCACAAGCCCTAGTGTAAATATTACCGGTGTGAACTTACAGTAGGTAACGCGGTTCTCATAGTTATATATTTGTCAAGGTTATTTTAGTATCTTAGGGCCTAGAAATAAAGAAAGTGAGTCTATCAGCGATTACAATAAAAGAGTTTCCGTAGAGCTTCATCATCTGCCTAACCTTCTCCCAACTATGTTGGCTTCCAGTCTAACCGGATGCAGGTGAATACCAGTATTTTACATGGAGCGACTGCCTATCTGACCTCCACAACTCAGTTAATACTAGGTATGGTCAGGTCACTGACTGCCTGTAACGACTGCCAAATATATATATGGCAGCCGGGACCAACAGCTTAACGTACGTTCCGAGGCACGGAGGAAACTCGGTATGTCGGGCGGTCACCATCCACAGTCCGACCTGGGCAAGCAGAGCTTTACCTAAAGATCGACCCAGGTGGCAGTTCTTATTAAGCTACGAGCTCCTGTAGAGCTTATGAAGCTTTTTGTAGCCTGTAGTCCCACTGCACGGCAGTCATCCCTTCTCCTTCCAAACCCCTCTAGTCTGTCCAATTTCTGGCCACGCTTTTTTAAATAGTTTTATTGATTTAGAAAAAAAACAATTCTTGGTTTTATTGTAGCTGTATTTTTAATTTTGTTTTCAGCGCCTGTCCCTATTTAATTATGATATCTACCAACTTAACTTAAACTTCATGCTATTGGCAAATAATAGGTAAAACATACTCTTTTACAACCTTACAAGTACCTCACTGTACACAGGAATTGAACCTTATATCGTTCTCTTTACAGCTAAGAAAGCATCCAATAAAAATCTGATCCTCGAATTTTTCAGTCAAAGCAAAGAGTTTTCTTCAAGAATAGTTTTTCAAAGCGTGGGAGTCAAACAAAATGGAACTTGTGATTCTCAAAAAGTGGTACAAAGTACTGAGATATCTTGCGCACCTCGAGAAAGACCTTTGTCTCTCAGATTATGAAAATAACAAAAGAAAATGTATAAACAACGGAAAGTTTCTGTTTCGCAAAAGTTTTCCGATACAGTTGTTAGGAAAAGACATTATCGGTTGTAAGTGCAAAGTGTGGAAAAGTTAATAATACTGGTCATAAAGTTTGGTAAATATTGGCCAACTTTTTGTGGGACATATTGTCGAAATATTGGTCCTGGCTGCGTGGTTCGACCGCATGATAAATCGAACCAACAGTTCACGTAGTCCGATTGCAACCACGTGGCCAGGACCGAAAGATTTAATTGGCGTGCTGAAATTCCTACCCTGATACTTTTTTCTTTTTTTAAAAAACGTTGCCCCACACTAGGATTTTCTCCTGTGTCGTGGGTGCGTTTACAAACATTTAAACTCACATACACAAACACACCCAGACCCGAAACAACTACAGATGCCTACAGATGTAGGCCATACAAATAATAATTTGTTCCGTCCGGAGATCGAACCCGCGACACTTGAGGTCAGTTAGGCTGCGGGCTTCGTATAAAATACTGGTGTTCAGGCTTCAGATAGATCCGGTTAGACTGGAAGCCGAAATATAGTTAAGAAAAATTAGTCAGATTACGTAGGCTTGCGTATTACGTACACAAAAATACTTTAAACAAAATCACACCGAGTGCGTGACAGTCTGGAAGACGCACCTAAAAGTTAGGTGCAGTTATATATGGAATAAAACATGACATCACAATTATTTTGCTGTCTACTTATACAGGGTGTAAATCAACCCATCACACAGCCGTCAACCAAGCATTTTGTACATCAAACTAAGTACCCCTACGCAATTGTTTTTGCTGGGAAACGACTTTTTTTTTTGGGTCAAAAATCACATTTTACAGTAAAACTCAATGTAGCACTCTTAAAACAGTGTGCTAGTGGATGCTTTGAATAGTAAACGGGTCATGGAGGTAATTTAAGTAAAGTTATAACCTGAAAAACTATAGTATTTACAAAAATAGCTGTGAAAAATTTGGATCTTTGACCTCCAATATCTCCGTAACTAGGAGGTTCCCAGGTATGGTCTAGAACAACAAAATGATCGCAGTGGTGGGGAGAACAAGTGCCCTTCGGTTGCATTAAGGGTACTTTTACACCCTATATGTGTAGGTACGTATATAAGCTAGTAGGTGTGTGCCAAAGACCAAGCATTCATTAAATTGTTACTACGTTAGGTATCTTATAAATTAACCATCACTATGAAAACTCCGGACACATCAATTCCAAGCTACTTAACATTTTTTTGACTAGTATACTAATATAACTAGCTTTTGAGCGCGGCCTTGCCTCAAGAACATTTTAAATAATAGAACTTGTGCCACTCACGGATAATGCAGATTCCCATTAGTGAAATATTTTTTTGAATCCTAAGATTAAACTTCTTGTTTATAATAATTATTATAGAGATCGAGAGAATGATGATGCAAAAGTACCGAAATTAGATTACCCCAAATTTCCTGCAGCTCGTTACCCAAAAAACCCAATAAAAAATCTTGTCATTTCAGAATACCCAGAACCTTCGTCAAACAGTCTTCACTTGTCACACTTACTCAGTCTTTTTTCCGATGATCAAAGTGTTATTGGGTTTTTCCATTAAGCATTTGTCAGCAGCCACCAGCAGTCTGGATTCTTGTCTGGTTATGGCAATATGCTCGGAATTGGTCCAAGAACAAGGCGGAAATAGTGGAGGGAGATCTTTGCCTTTTTTTTTGTCGGGTGGAAAATCATCAAATATCCCGCTCTTGGGAAGAGCGAAAGGGAGTGTCAGACTTCTACTGACTAAAAACCACCCGTGTTCCTTCTTAGCCCTTCATGTCGAGGCCGCGGTATCTCTTGCGAACAACCCGCAGCCCCGACGGGAGGGTGATCTTTGCCTTTCCCTTAAAGGAACTACAGGCTTTTCGCAGCCTACCCACCAAGACGGCAAAAGATCGCATTAAATCAAATAAAACCCAACTCATTCCGATCGCTATTCGAGTCGACTTCGAACGAAAATGCACATTCATGCAAAAAACAACTATCATGCAGACCAAAGCTTTTGACCTCTTAATGTGAAACAGATCCCTATACTTACTGTTAAGGAGTGTTTACACTGAACTAATCGTGCGGATTTTTACGGAGAAGATTTTTGTGAAAATGCCGGACGGATATTTGCAGACTTGTACTATAGTAAGTACGTGCGTATTGTTAAACTCTTGGGAAAAGGCCTCGCCCCATTCCTTTCACTTCCCACGATATTCTCACAAAAAAAATCAGTTCCTCCGAAAAATGTCTATGTGGGGGTTCAGAATGATGGTAGCCATTTGAGCGCCGGTCTCCCTTCCGCCCTGTATACTGAAATATAGCTTTAAGTTGCGATAAATATTGCACAATAAAACTTATCATTCTCTTGCCCTTATCCCAATTAATTTGGGGTCGGCGCAGCATGTCTTCCTCTTCCATACCTCTCTGTTTTTCGTCATCTCATGAGACACCTCCTTTCTTACCATATCATTCTTAACACAGTCCATCTTTCTTTGGTCTTCCTCTACTCGTATACCCTTCCACATTCATATTCAAAACCTTCCCCACGACGTTTTCTTCATTTCTCCGCATCATATACCCATACCACGACAACCGATTTCCACACAACTTTTCAGTCACCGGCGCCACTTTCAGACTTCTTCTTATGTACTAATTTCTTAGATTTATCCATTCACGTAACAGCGCACATAACCTAAGCATTCTCATCTCAGCCTTAACAACAAAACTAACCAATAATTATCATCGCCATGTCTCACTAACCACTACTAATAGCAACCTTTGATATTACTACATACCTATATACCTACATAACGTGTGAATACATTATAGGCAAATAGTTGCGCATGTCAAATGTCAATGTCAGTGCTTAGAATGTGCTAATAGTGACGTCATGTAGACAAGAATCTAGCCAATTGTGTACTTATTTATCTAGCTATGCAAACACATTTTTTTGGTATTTAAGGTAAACTGGACAACGTGAACAAAATAGTAATCTATTTCTAATGTGAAGCGTCAAACTTGGAAATTAAGAATGTTATTTTTTTTTAAAAAACGTTGCCCCACACTAGGATTTTCTCCTGTATCGTGGGTGCGTTCACAAACATAATTATAAAGTCACATACACAAATACCCATACCCGAAACAACTATCTGCAGGCCATACAAATATTGCCGGAGGCTCTATGCGGGGATCGTGCGGTCCATGGCCCTTTACGGGGCCCCGGTGTGGGCGAGTGCTTTGAGAAAGCGGGCCACCCACTACCTGAACGCGCCCCAAAAGGTGATGGCCGTAAGGCTGCGGGTTGTCCGCAAGGGATACCGAGGCCTCGACATGAAGGGCGACGAAGGAACATGGGTGGTTTTTAGTCAGTAGAAGTCTGACACTCCCTTTCGCTCTGCCCAAGAGCGGGAGGGGTTATTTGATGATTTCCCACCCCCCCAAAAAAAAAAAAAGGCCATACAAATATTTGTTCCGTGCGGGGATCGAACCCGCGACACGCAGCGCAGCAGTCCAATCGCTTAACCACTGCGCCAACCGTGCCGTAGTTATTTAGCGTTATAGCGCAAGAAGATCGTGGCTACATAATAACAGCCTCTCGGGCTGATCTTCAGGTTAAGCTGTGCTTGCTTAGATTGATCTGTGGATGGGTGACCGTCCATTACACACCGAGGTTCTTACATGTGATGCCATTAGTAGCGCTTTTATCAGGGCAGGGTAACCTGGTTGTGACTCGCACAGACCAAGGACAAAGGGCAAAAAGGGAGGCCTATACCCAGCAGTAGGCAGCCATTGATCCGTCGGGGCTGCGGGTTGTTCGAAAGAGATACCGCGGCCTCGGTGCAAGGGCTAAGAAGGAACATGGGTTGTTTTTAGTCAGTAGAAGTCTGACACTCCCTTTCGCTCTGCCCAAGAGCGGAAGGGTTTATTTGATGATTTTCCACCCGAAAAAGGCAGCCATTGGTAATGATAATAAAAAGGCTGTTTATAGTAGCTTAAACCTTTTTATTTATCATGCAGTTACTCAGTTTACCTGCACTAAGGCAAGCCAGTTCTTAAAGAACACTAAACTAGTTAATAAATCTCAAAAAATAAACAAGTATAGCAACATTCCAATATATCCATGATGTCATATGTTTCAAAAACTAGTTTCTGACTGCGCTGCAGAGGTCAGACAGTTTTTATTGTACAAAAAGCCAAAAACAATTTATAATGAGCCAATCAATCGAATCGTTTAATTATTGTTTACTCCTGCTAATTAGTGAGAGACGGGTTATTATTTTCAGGCAAACTTAAGATAAAGACTTATCACAGTTCATCATCATCAGCTTACCCTTTACCCAACTATGTTGCAGCCAGCATCCAGTCTAACCGGATGCAGCTAAATACCAGTATTTTACTTGAAGCGACTGCCTGTCAGATCTCCACAACTCAGTTAGAATTGAGTAATACAATACCCTAGTTGTCAGACTTCCAGGACACTGACTACATGTAACACACACACAAGTATTACAATTATACAATACTGTCTTAATCTTAGCTTTGCTCGTGGATATCTGAAGAGCTTACCAGTCCCCCGGGAGTGTACTAACGAAATAAAAAGTATGTCCCAAATCAGGTCATGTTCTATCCATGTGAAAACTTTAATCTGTTGAGCTATTAAAGTTTTTAAAGCCACGGACAGAATTCATTCTGTTTGCATTTATAAAATTAATGTGAATGATGATCACATAATGCAAATATGCGATCCTACAAATAAAGGAAACATAATAATATCGCTGTATGTTATGTTGATCGTTAATCATTGATATAATATATTTACCTCAGGTATTTTATGTAAATACTTAATGCAGTAAGTTTCATCAAGACACGATTCATCATAGAGAAAAAAAAAAAAATATTCGGAATAGACAAGAAACAAAGACAACTTTGACAGCTGTTTGGCAATTGTAACAAAATGGTGGGTTGTCAATTCTGATGTTCACAATGGAGTCTGTATTTCGAAGGCTTCAATTAAACTAGTTTCATCTAGGTTTTCCATTGAATTTTAGAAAGAACAAGATATCTTTAATTTACACAGTTAGTAAAAAATAAATAAATAAAATACAAGACTGTGGTAAAACTCTAAATGAAGCACACGTTTGTTTACAAGAAACATATTAGCATAAACGGCTGTTTTCTTTTATTCAATTTTATGCGCGGCAACCTCGGAAACGGCTCTACTGTTTAATGTAAAACGACTTTAACATCGAAAACGAAGGAATTCGATAAATCTGATTATTTTATGTAAATAAACAGATATATTATTCAGTGGCAAGTCGTTAAACTGAGGAAAGAAAGGAAAGACATTTTTATTTCGTGTTTACATGATGACTCATTGAAAGTGAATGTATTTATTCAATATTATTCTAAAGTAAAGATGTCACTCCACAACAACCCACGTCTGAGCTACGGAAATCTATACTCCGCATCACGAGAAGCTATAACTTTTGTTTAAAAAGAACTTCTTTTAAGTTACGTAGCTACAACTCAATCAACAACAAATAATTCCAAATTCAATCAATTCAAAGTAACATACGAGTACGTGTAATTTGAAACTAACGAGAAGTTTTACTTGGTCGGGTTATAGTTAAGCAATTTGTAGTACTGGAAATCACATGTGCCAGACGGGCACCACAAAACAATAGACGACAGCATTTTATATCGCAATCGAATCGAATTTGGAATTATTTGTTGTTGATTTATTTGTCGCTACAAAATTTATAGCTTATCGTTTCTCGTGGCGCGTATTATAGTTATATAGAGGGAGAGGAAGGTCAAAGCAAAGATGGATGGATTGTGTGAGGAATGATATGAAAGAGAAAGTAGTAAATGATGCCATGACGACTGACAGGGGAGGATGGAAGAAAAAGACGTGTTGCGCCGACCCCAAATAGAATGGGACAAGGGCAGGAAGATGATGATGGTGCGGAGTATAGTTAGCTTCGCTGTAAAAACATGTAGGCGGGATTGTCCACCGCGTCCCAAAGCCACGCTACGCACGAATGCACTGCAGACTGCAAAGAAGCAAATCAACCGTAATAGCATAAACCTCTCCGTGCATATCTTAGCTAGCCGTGGACGCTCGACCACATGTGCGACTTGTCGCATGATTGTTGCGATTATGTCGCTCCTTATAGAGTCGGTGGGCTTCCAGGCTTATCAGATGTGACTGAATAGCCGTATTTACATGAAATGACTGCCATCTGACCTCCGTAACCTAGTAGCTAGACGATATTGTTGTCTGAATAATAAAATGTGTAAAACCTCAGCGTCAATTTAAACCGACTTCCAAAAAGGAGTAGGTTCTCTAATCGTGTGTAAGTTTTTTTTATCCGCGCATATCTCCGTCAATTGTGGACCGATTTTCAAAATTCTTTTTGTATTGTGTAAGTGTGACTACTACCCGTTATTAATACTACTACAATATTCATTTAATTTACTAGGCAAAACGTTGTAAACCTAAAGTGCACTTTTATTTGGGCATTCATTAAGGTGGATCTTTATTCATTAACTTAGTTACTATCATTTACATACAAAAGAATCTTCCACCCTGTATATATTTTTTTTAATATAGGTCATTTTTAAGTTCAACACAGAGCGATATTTATAAATTAATTTTAAGTTGCAGTAGATTAATTTATTAAAGCAACGAAACATTTGATTTCTATTTCCGACATTGCCAACTTCCCTTCTCAATCAGATTACCACGAGCAGCTCCATAAACACCTGTAACATCTCAAAACCGGATCACCGGATCTCTCACCGATATCTGTCCCGACTCGATCCGGCTCACCGCCCGCCGTACGCCAGTGTAACCGGTCCTTACGACCGGTCGTCGAACCCGCGGCCGAGACGTTGCCGGGTTGGTAACACACAAACATACTAACAAGTACTCGCTGGAGGTATATTCACGCAGTTTGGTAACGGTATAGGTAGTGGGTAGAGGTTATTCGTGTTTATACCTAACATGTTTTTTGTAAATGATGAATTTGGGCTTCAGCCATTATATCTAACGGTTTTCTTAAAAAATCACCGGCAGGCTGCACAAACAAAACCGCTGTGTCTGATCAAAATTCAAAAGAAGCAAAATTTTTGAATAAAATATTTCAGTAGGCACTTTGTTTAAATACCTAATGAAACTTTGAAAAGCAGTTGTCATTTTTGCTAATGGAAATGTGTGGTAAATAATGCAGACACTGTAAGTTCAGTAGTATATTCAATCTGATCCTTAGATGGATTCTCAAGGCATAACAGTATTGCTGAGCCCCAAGTTTAGCTGAGCGTTCAACGTAACTTCCTCCCACGATTATACCAGTTGCAGAACAGTTACTTTCACTACCCGTTATAATATAATTATTATTAATTATACAGGGAGTAACATATTAAACCAAAACTATTTGTTCGATGACTTCTGAAAATTATTTGTTTTTAGTTTTAAAACTAAAAAAAAAAATTGTGTTGCATGTTATTTTTTACTATATTAATGATTGGCTTATTGCGTCAGTTTCTATACAAAGTACAATTATAATATTTTTTAAAACGCGTTTCAAGAACTCGTAGAAAGTTGCCCAGTTTTATAGTCCAAGAGACCACACGGGAGGTCTTCCGTTTCTTTCCGTTTGCCCGTCTTGCCCGTAATAAACTATAGCCAGTACATTGTACACCTACATAATACATAACAAAGCGCTAAATATATTGAAAACACGACCGTGCTAAAACATAGGTAATACGGCCCGATCACGTGCCATACAAATACATACTTCAAACAGCCATACAAATACATACTTCAAACAGAGTTGAATAACACTGGAACTTCTTGAGGATATAGTAATGTATGATCTAAATATAATTCGCTAATAAAACGTTTGCATGTTTGTTCTCAATCACGCCTAAATGGCTGAACTGATTTTGCTGTAATTTGTCTCACAAATAGACGAAGTCCTGAACACAAAATACTTTACGTCATATATCTTGTCATTCAACATTATCACTAAAGCAGACATTTTTTTTTTAGGCATCTGGACATTTTGATTAAGTTTACAAAAAAATTTAAAACTGTGTAATTTAGGTCTTTAAAACTATATTTCAAAAGAATTGATTATAAGTTACAATTTCAGTAGGTTATATTATAGAAAAATCAAACTTAATGTCGCATTTGTACATTATGTTTTCTAAAAATAGTACCACGAGAAAAGTTTTGTCTACGAAATAATAACTGCTAGAGTAAAACATGTTCTTAGAAGAGTATTTTTGGTAGTACTCGTACATGCCAAATATGACCACAATGTTTTTCCGAAACTCATTTTAGAAGTACAATCAACCACACGTCAAAGTATACTTTTGTAGACTTCTAAACAATAGAAGCTAACTACTACGACACTTTAGAGGCTGAAGAACAGAGTGCAGAGTCCTTCATCCCCCATAGCAAAAGGGAGGAACCTACTTAGGCTACTACCCCCCAGATGTTGTCAGGTTCTTCTATTATAGTCTTAGGTCGCGAATTAATTTACTTATTTACGCGATTCAGGTTTTCGATGTTAGTTCTTATTTTTTGTCATAGATGGCGCTGTAGTACTTTTTGCTACTACTTTTTTTTTATTTATTTTATTTGGAATGGGCTTGCTCTTGACCTCAATCTTGCCCTAAGGGCAAAGATGAGGTCGACGATGGAACGAGCTTACCCAGAAGAAATGGGGGTAAAAGGCCATTTCAGCAGATCATAATAGGAAAATAATATGAATTGCGTTAAAATTAGTAAAATTAACCACTGCGTCTGTGACAATTTTACATCTTTTTAACGCAATTCATATTATTTTTTATATTATGATCTGCTAAAGTGGGCATTTTAGACGCCCTTTTTTTTCGGCGGGTGGAAAATCATCAAATAACCCCTCCCGTTCTTGGGCAGAGCGAAAGGGAGTGTCAGACTTCTACTGACTAAAAACCACCCATGTTCCTTCTTAGCCATTCATGTCGAGGCCGCGGTATCTCTTGCGAACAACCCGCAGCCCCCATTTTAGACCCCCTTATTAGCGCAACCGCGCTGTTATTACAAAATAATAGAAGTTTGTATGGAAGTGCGTTTGACTGTACCATAGACCAAAAAAAAACTCTATGTAAATCTAGTGTTAGCTTATCCTTACCTAGATCAACATGATATTGTCCAATCACATATTCATAGATTTTATCTTTTTTATCAGCAGTATCTAGAACGAGCTTTGGGATCTCAGAAGATTGGAAGCGCTAAGATTTTGTTGTTGTGTCTGCACTTTATGATAACTCGCATAGTTGTATGCTTTTGTATATAATATAATGTGTAAACGGAAAGTTCACGAAGCCGTCAACCAAGTATTGTGTACCTTTTTTTATTTTTTGGGGGGTGGGAAATCATCAAATAACCCCCTCCCGCTCTTGGGCAGAGCGAAAGGGAGTGTCAGACTTCTACTGACTAAAAACCACCCATGTTCCTTCTTAGCCCTTCATGTCGAGGCCGCGGTATCTCTTGCGAACAACCCGCAGCCTTAATTATTTTAAAGTAAAGTTTATAACACAAAAACCAATCATGTTCTTAAAAAAAATAATACTTTGTGGAAAAGTTGAAACTTCTCCATTAATTTTCGTCTTTGTCGAGTATATTATTAACCGACTTCAAAAAGAGGAGGTTCTCAATTCATCGAAGATTTTTTTTTGCAACCAATATTTATTCGTTCCGTGTTTCTAGGATGATTTATTTTACTGAACATTTCAACCAAATTAAACCCACCTGCATAAACAAGAGGCGTGAATGCTTTATCATTTTTCGTCTGCCAAGACTTTTTTTTTGGGGTTGGGAAATCATCAAATAACCCTTCCCGCTCTTGGGCAGGGCAGAAAGGAGTGTCAGACTTCTACTGTATAAAACCTACCCACGTTCCTTCTTAGCCCTTTGTGTCCGAGGTCTCGGTATCTCTTTCGAACAACCCGCAGCGTCTACCTAAACCTCAGTCAAGCTGGTTAGGCCCCTTTTTTGTGACAGGTGGAAAATCATCAAATAACCCCTCCCGCTCTTGGGCAGAGCGAAAGGGAGTGTCAGACTTCTACTGACTAAAAATGTTCCTTTTTAGCCCTTCATGTCGAGGCCGCGGTATCTATTGCGAACAACCCGTAGCCCCGGCTTCCAGTCTTACTGGATGCAGTATTTTACATGAAAACAACTGCCTTTCTGCTGAGTGATACAGAATTATCTTAGAACAAGCCATGTTGCGCCGACCCCAAATGAATTGATATGAGGGCAGGAGAATTAAGTTATCTGCCTCTTGGTAAGACTGCACACGAGCTCATTAAATACCTACATTTACATACATTTTGCAGGCAGGTGCATTACTTTGTGTAATTTATTTCATAATCGCTGCTCTCAAAACGGTGAAGGAAAACATCGTGAGGAAACCGGCATCGGTTTCTTCGAATTCAAAGTATTCGAAGACATGTGACATCTACCAAGCCGCACTGGGTACGCGTGTTGGATTATAGTCCATCCCTCTTCTAGAGAGGAGGCCTGAGTCTCTGCAGTACGAACATTATAGAATGATGATGACATAAATTTTGCTATTGAAGGATTATCAAAGGACCTAAGACGCCCACAACAAACTAATTGCGATAACATAACCCACATAGATTCAGTAATTCTAGGGTTAAATTGCTCCATTTTAACCCTAAAATTATCTCGAAGCCAATTACTATGAATCATCCATGTATTACATTGATTCCGATAGGCATTAGTTAGTGTATCGGATTCACGTTCGAGCTATCAATTAAATTATTAATTTATGCCATTAGGCGTCTGTTAATGAATTGCTTCTAATCTAGTTTTGTCGTCTGGGCTGTATACCTACCTACTATAAGTTTATATGAAATCAGCGTCTAGATATAGACGGCAATACATGACATAACATCACGTTTATAATCCCCGAACGGATAGGCAGAGAAGTGCACCCACATCTCACGAGTACATTTACGTCCCATGTTCTATGGGGCGAGCCTATTCTCATTAACCAGACACAAATCCAGGGTTTGTGGGTCCCGTCGGGGCTGCGGGTTGTTCGCAAGAGATACCGCGGCCTCGACATGAAGGGCTAAGAAGGAACATGGGTGGTTTTTAGTCGGTAGAAGTCTGACACTCCCTTTCGCTCTGCCCAAGAGCGGGAGGGGGTTATTTGATGATTTTTTCCACCCGCCAAAAAAAAGGGTCTGTGCGTGCCACTGAAAAATGCCTTTTTCGAAAACTATTCGTCCCGTTTTGAGATAATCGAAAAAAAAAATTGGAAAAATGAAGACCAATAAAAGGTACCTCAATTTCGTTGAATTAATTTATCAACAGAACGGGGAACACCTCACAATTAAATAATAAATATTTAATAGTTCTATTAAATAACTGTCTGTCCTTTTACCACATATTATTATTCTCATAGCCGACATGGTGTTTCATTCTATTTTATTTTACAATCTACGGCTTCCAACCACATATGAGTATTGTGGTGTTGACTTCATATTATATATAAATGGGAACTGGAATCATAGGGATGTCCCAGAAAACCCAAACAAAGTGAAACATACAAGATTCTCATCATATCTGACTCACGTTTTATAACGATGATACAAAAATTATTTTGAATACTCGCCCTAAACTGCATCTCTGTATTTACCCTGGAAACAAAAACGGCTTAGGTCCAAATATACCTACTATGAAAGAAAACGCACATAATGTCATCTTTATTAGTGTAATTCAAAAAATCTCCAATGTAATTTTATTTGTAGTACGCGCTAAGAGCACTCGCTCTTAGCACGTAGTACGTAAAATTTATGCGAGGATATGTGATTCACACACATTTTCTACTTAACATAAAAGCTTTACCCGCCATATCTAATTTCATCCCGTAAAGTCGCCTAAAAACATCTACAAAAACGTACGACCTAATTTCCAGACCACACTCACTCAGACACAGAAAAGTATCATACATCATTATCATATTTTTACCACTTCAAAAAAAACTTTGGCCAACCCTACTCAAAGATGTACCGGTCTACGCTGCCCAATAAATCTTGATCCGTGGCGAAATGGAGTACTAAAGTCAAATGTACTGGAACTGGCATTATTTTGTGGTGTTTCCTGAACGAGCAGTGCCATCTCTTGTCTACACGAGATAGCAAGTTACACTGGTATATGTTACCCCATTCAGAACAGATCCACTGTAGCTTGGGGGTACAAATGGACATGTTAACTGTACGTGTACGTCGTACAATCTTGATGCCAGATTTTGGAGGTTCAGCTAGAAATGTACAGTGGAAATTCTGACGTTAATTTTGTAGAAATTCTTTCTGAGATTTTTCGACACGTTCTCGTGATCTAGTTTAGTTTATTTTTGAAATCATTATTCGATAACTTCGAGGAATTAAGGTTCATAGGAAGACAAACCGATACGACTGGGGTCTTCCCCGATCTTATTGATCCTTATCAGATGTGGCATCAAGGCTTTTGTATGGTAACCAAGACAAAGAAATATTATCACAAACTTCCTGACTCCTGAGATTTGCACTTGGGCATGAGTAACTACGTTTCGGTCCCATAGTAAAACCGGTTTTTCTTGAGTTTTATTATGGGACCAAAATCGGGATTCGCATACTCTAATTAGCACTGAAAAACCTAAGAACATTTTGCCCGACATGGGAATCGAAACCAAGACTCCGCTATCGCTCGTTCGACCACACGACCAAGGCAGTTCAAGCATAAAAAGAAGTATTTTTTTAATAAAGTTTAATAAAGTTTAATAAAGTTAACCTTTTAAGTTTCGCCGCAGTCGGGTAAAAACGTGTAAAGCTTAATAAAATATTTCACCAAACTCCACATAAAATTCAGCCTCACCAAAATGACGACTATATAAAATCAATACACATCATTGTAATGCATGAGGCTCGCAGATTGAATTTATTTGCGTTATCTAATCGGTGGGCTCTGCCGCCCCAATTATTGTAATGTGCCGTGACGCCAATAAAATTATACTGTTGTGGCTTAGATTGATATTCATACCGTGTACCTACGCTGAATTTGTGGAAATCGTGTAAAATTATGTCAGGAGTATCTCACTAAGTAAACGCAGAAATCGCACGATTTTGTTCAGCAAAATAATTTAAATACCAAGAAAGCCTTTCACGTCTAGGAATAAAAAACAGCCTACATTTACTGAACGTATGATATACCAGCCTATTTCTGTCCCACTACTGGGCAAATGCCTCTTCTCAGAGAATGCATGCAGGTTATACAATACACTAATACCCACTTAACAAAGCGAAAAAGTAAGTTAAAATAGTAGTACAAGTGGACAAAATATCTAAATCATTGTTTTGTCCAATTTTGAACAATATGATCTGAGTACTTCTTAAAACTACTATAGAATGTTCCTAATTTCCGTGTGCCTCTGCCTACTGGCCAAGGCCTCCTCTAGCTGGTCTATTTCTACCGGCATCTATCGTTCCTTACTCTTCTCCAGTTTGGACATCTCGGGTACCATTCACTAAATGCATTGAGATTAGGACAAAAGAGTGAATGATGTTTGGGTTTGTGTCAGAAAAAGTTAAAAGAAAATGTGGTCTAAAGTTCAAAACTCACATGCAAACATTTTGGTCGCCGCAGACTTAGCCGCAAAAAGTTTATCGTTTGCACTGATATAATTCGTTAACAAAGAATAGGACTAATTCAAAACGTTAACATTAACACACTCTTAGTGTTCGTTACAGGAAAGGCTCCAAAAATAGGTCTCGCACAACGCCTTCATTGTTAAACGTTCTGACGCACGTTGAGCATAGCAAAGTTATGCTCGATAAATCTTGCTCGTTGGTTTCTATGTGAGGAGCCGTCAATTTGAAGCAATTCCATCTTCATAAATCAATTTACCACTGAGAATTCAGAAAATAGTAAAACTAGACAATATAATGGACACTTTAGTGATAATAATAAAATCTATTTTCAGGTTTCAAAGACGCATAGATAAATACCTTAAGGTGAATGCTCCAACTAGCCCGCGAAATACAATTTCTTTTACGTTTTTTACAATTTGCAGGTCAGTGTTAGTTTGTATGTTGATTAGAATATTAATTGCGGCTGTAAGACGTATGTAGTTACAGAAATATAATCATCAAAATCATCAATACAAGCCTCCAAGTTCATAAAGGTGCAGGAACTTGAAAAAGTCATTTTTGCACCTTTAATTCTGTAAGTACATACGTCTTACAGCCGCAATTAATATTCTAATCAACATACAAACTAACACTGACCTGCAAATTACAAAAAACGTAAGAAAATTTGAATTTCGCGGGGTGCCTAAATATACACACTAATAACATTTGTGTATCACTTCACCGGCACAACGTTTAGTGCTTTCTTGTGTATTTTATCTGCTGAAGCGAAGGAACACCACATCCTGCGGCTTAAAACTTTCGGATAGCTCGTAGGCCAATTATTCAAATTGTTATAAAGGGCGCTAAAAGTTAAATAAAATGTCAAATTTAGAGTATTAATAGTTATAAAATAATTTATTTATCAAACTACAAAGAGTTTAGTAACAATATAACTTAGCCTATGTTAGTAATTAATAACTGTGACAGATCGAGTGCGATTGGTTAGCGCCCACACTAGCGCGCTGTCTGCCCGCGCGGCTATCAACAAAAACATTTTTTTATTTTTGGAACGAAGTTCCTTATCGCGCGTTGTGAAAGGGGGCTAGACGGAAAAAATTCTTACGAAAAGTTGTCACGACACTTTTTGCTATAGTAAGCTATTGTAAGCTGTGCGGCGTCGCATGTTTCTCTGTCTGTCTCTCTCTCTCTTATAGAAAGCAAGCCAGATATTTTCATTTCTACATTTCTTTTTTTTTTTTTTTTTTTTCTTTTTTTTTTTTTACATAATAAAAAATAATAACAATAACTTCGTTCCATCCGGGTGTTCCTTGACACCTCTCAAGTTTTTTTTATTTAAAACGTTACCACTCTAGGATTTTCTCCTGTATTATTTCATGTGTTTTAAAATGTATAGGAGAAAAATCCTCTCATATGTTTTCTTCGTAAGTCACAATATATAAAAACCGCAACGTCTCGGCAGTACAAAGAGCCTATTCATAAACCCTATCATTACACCTCAAAGAGTATAAAGAAGCCATAAATAGAATTAACAACATGTTTATGGTATATTATGCCGAGTTGTGCTCATCTTCCGTGGAGTGGCCTTCTCGCACTTGACATTGTCGCACTTGGCCAACCAAGTGCGGACGTCGGCTGTGGTCACACTGACAGCGATCAGAGGATGATATCATCACTTCTTTCGCCTTTCTAAAATATGTTGAACTTATTTATGATATTTTTTTAAGTAGGAATAGGCTCGCCCCCTATTACATGGAACTTAAACGTAACTGGCGAATGTTACGTCACTATCACTATCATCACTACATAGTATAAAACAAAGTCGCTGTCGCTGTCTGTCCGTCCCTATGTATGCTTAAATCTTTAAAACTACACAACGGATTTTAAAGTGGTTTTTTCAATAGATAGAGTGATTCAAGAGGAAGGTTTTAGTATATAATTTGACCGACATCCACGCGGGTGAAGCCACGGGCATCAGCTAGTTATGCTATAAGTAGCTATTTTGCCAGTGAAGTAAAGTTAAGTTGCTCGACTACAAAATCAATACGCTATTGTAGCTACTAGACGTTTCCATGACTTATCATAACATCACACTGAAATGTTTCAAAGGTTAGGCAAAGGTTTACCGGTTTTCCCATCAGTAGACCGACATTTGACCAGTTATTTTTAAGTCCCATGTAATAGGTAGCGAGCCTATTGCCATCAACTGAGCACAGAAAAACCTTGCCCAATCTGCGAGTTGAACCGAGCACCTCCCGCTCAGCAGTCACGATTGTGACCACTAGAGCCGGGCAATCACACAAGTCACAAAACTAAAATAACCTCCCATTATTTTCTTACATTATTTTACAAGTTCAAAATCCATTCATGCTGAAAATTGTTTTAATAATGTCTGTGTCTGAACTAGACAATTTTGTATATCGCATTTTATCCAAAAGTTCCCGAACGTAATTCAAATGCTGCAATGTAGAATAGTAAATAATTTTGTGTGTGTTTGCGGTAATATGAAATTTAATGGTGCATTTATAGCAAAATGCGAGGTTTAGTTAATATTAAACTTTGCACAACTAGTAATAAAACGTTAATTTATGTAAGTTGTGTTTTAAACAGTTTAATTTACTATTTCAACTTCTATTTTAATGTACAAATTGACTCAAAATACGAAATAGTGCACCTAACTTTGTATTCGGAGTCTGAACTCTGTACCTATCTGAAAAAACTTATGTTAAAAGCAAATTATTCTGTTAGCTCGAGATAGGTTTTCAAATTAGATAACAGTCCTAAGAGTCTCTTCTCATATATTTGTTTTAAACGTATTATTAACTCTTTAAAAAAAACATTTAATCCATCGCTTTCTCGCCCGCTCCCCGCTCACAGTCACACCTAACCTTTACCTACACATTTCCACCCAGTATACCATTACACTGTAACCTATTATTGTTCGTTTCAGGTACGTTCAGCTGTTTTACAATAATACAATACTCCTCCAACAACACCGTAGTGGTATGTATTCATTACATCGGTAAGTTATTCCATTTTAATAGCTTGAATGAAAAGGATTATAAACATTTTTACAACCATACGAGTATGAATGACATCACACTAATATTATAAAGGCGAAAGTTTGTGTGTGAGTGTGTATGTTTGTTACTCTTTCACGCAAAAACTACTGAACGGATTTGGATAAAATTTGGTACACAGATAGTTTATAACCTGGATTAACACATAAAATAGCTTGTATCTCGATTATCTTCCAGTGGGATAATTTTCGAGTCGTAGCGGGCGAAGCTGCTTGCAACTGCTAGTAATGACACTAATGTAAGCGTTGTTAAACAACCATACTGCGATCGCCAACCCGCCTGCCAAGCGTGGCGATTATGGCAAATCCCTCCCATCTGGGGGAGGCCTATGTCCAGCAGTGGACGTCTTATGACTGAAATGAAAAAATGAAGATGAATGATGGCTTGGTTTTTCTCAAAAGTAGGATCAGAAAATTTAGTAATCTCGAAAAATTACCAACAATTTTCTACAGCCTTCAGAAGCTGGTATAAAGAATGTTCGTGCAGAGCCCCGGGGTCCTATAAACCTAACTAAATAACAATGCAGCACCTCTGTCATGATTTATGCCCCGGCCATGACTGCAATGTTCCCAGCACGGCTTGGTTTTAGCTAGAAAGCTGGTTTCGTTGTGCGCTGAAATTCATGAAATATTCGCAAATTGCCTGAAGTGGGGGGAGGGGACTTCGGGTGAGGATAAACTGAGAATACTGTTGAGTTTATAATGAAGTAAGGAGCTGGCCTCGTATTACATCGGGGTTAAAGATCTGGCGTTTGAAATAGAACTTATAACAAATACTTAAAACTTTTGTATAATTTATTTTTCCCGGTTGATCTCCGCAACAGCTGCATCGATTTTGACTCAACCTTTACTGACTGATATTATAAGGAGCAATTTGAGCAACTTTTATTCATGAAAAGGATTATGGATCCGTGCAAAAAAAATCTTGATCTTTTTAACTGAATTCAATTTAAACAGGGAAGTAATATTTTTATAATAATTCACTCTGACGAAGGAAGGCACAACTTGTTAGCTTACTAATAAAAAATACGTTATTCGTGGCACACTCCTCACAAATCAGTAATTCATGACAGCCTCTCAATGGCTTTTCTTCCTCATCGCGTGTATTAATAGTGTAAGAGCGTGCGCTGTTCTCGTTGAACTCACAGTACACGACAATTAGCGAGAGGAAACAAACAGTTGTCCGTAAACAAACGGCACATGTGAATTAAGAGGCGAGACAGACCGGCAACTTTGGTGGCACAAAATGTTGCTGAATCCTCATTGTCTGGCTAGCCTTCCTTTCTTTTAGACAGTCAAATTTTCTCTTGGAATTTGTCGAGCTTCATTGTCTCGGCACTTTTCTGGTGTTCGCCACTGTTGATACTGGTTTTCAGGAGTTGCAGTGGATTGGTAATGGTGTGGCGGGTTTGTCTGGCTAGCCTTTGTTGTGGTCAGCTGCTAGTCTAACAAGAGGCAGCGTAATACCAGTATTTTACATGGAGCGACTGCCTGCCTGACCTCCTTATCCATACTGAGTAACACGTACCATGATATATGGTTATTTGATTGCGGGTAACTAACTGCCTGTAACGTCTGTCAAATAACAGCCGAGAGCAAGTGTTCAACGTGCTTTCCGAAGCACGAAGAGACTCGGTATGTAATGAATGGTCCCCATCCATGGATGATCTCAATAATTGCAGCATACCTTCGATCACACCATGCGACCTTTACTGTGCTGTGTTTATGAAAGAAACAAGTTTAAATGAGGGTCTGTCGGTTTACAGGGAATAATGGAAGAAATAAACGTGTATAGCCGACAACAAATAACATAGGACAAGGGCAAAAAGATTAGCTCGCCGTCCGTCCGACTTATGACGACGACAGGCCGTGTCGACGGCGCGTTTGTGTTGTGTGTCTCAAAGAGATCTCAGCAACATGTAAGGGCCCCATGGTGCTGACATCTTGTTGCAAGGGCTGACGCCCGTCGGGGCTGTGGGTTGTTCGCAAGAGATACCACGGCCTCGACACGAAGGGCTAAGAAGGAACATGGGTGTTTTTTAGTCAGTCTGTAGAAGTCTGACACTCTCTTTCGCTCTGCCCAAGAGCGGGAGGGGTTATTCGATGATTTTCCACCCGCCAAAAAAAAAGGGAAAAAAGATGATGAAGTGTGCAGTGTATAATTTTTTGCGGTTTTAATTATAATGTTAAAGTAATTGTGGCCAATAAGTTGTCCGTCTGTTCAGAGCTCTGAATGTATAAAGGAGCTTAGTGTAAACTCCGCGAACATTTTGTAACAAGAAGGGCAAAGGAAACAGTATATGAGGCGAGAATAGGTCAAAGGTGGTTTAGATGCTGTGTCCTTCCATTTATTATTAACAATATAAACAGGAAAATCCGCATGACTGTAATCTTTGAAAATTGATGTACCTACCTAGTTGATTGTTATGCATCCAATGATAAAAAAAACATGAAACACGAACTAACTACATCAAACATCATGGTCAGCCAAGATATACCAAACTAGAAGTCAAACAAATCAAAGCTAACAAGAACTATTTGTTTAAAATGTCATAAACCAAAATCGCTGCTATCGTTTACTTTCGGTCGACGTGGATTGGAGCGCGCGTGCACGTTGTTGGTTGTGTAAAATACATTATATACCTACTGTTACGATAGTATATAAAATCAATGATTACAATATACATAATAATTATATTATATTACTTGACCACCAGAAACCGAGCACTATCAGTAAGTATGTTAGTTTGAAAGAGGGACATATGGAAACCTGCTATAAGGCGCATGCTTACATGATGCTATTAAAAATATGAACAAAAAAGAACACTGATAAATAACAGACAGAACCATACCAAATACTTCGGAAAAGTCTCGCAACTCTTGCGTTTATCACGGAAAATGTGCGCGGATCAATGACTTTTAGGTATAATCCATGTTCCCTTCATATTTTAAAACTGGCGTAGTACAATGGCAAAAAAGAAACGTCTAATAAAGTGAGATCTGGAGAGCGTGCCGTGGCACAATTATGTCACAAATTAATTAATTTTTTACATATTTAGGACGAGAATCGAATGCTGAATACTCTCCTTCAATATGTCCCTCGTATAACCTAACACCCTGTATAAACAAACCAATCTTGACGAGAATGCGGGAAAAACTTCTTTTGTCGACAGTTAAATTAGATAGGTATCAACATTACAAACTCTGATGTTTAGACTGAAATTGAGGCAGAAACTAAGAATAGATTTAAACTGTTTATGGTTTTAAGAACACGTCGATTAGAATCTATTTACGCCGCATGCTGGTATTAACGTGGGCCAGCCGTTACATGTGTCTCCTTATCCCTGATTTAGGTAAAACCAGGACAATGCAGGCAAGTGGCGTCAGCTACCGGGTTTTAGCTTGTCATCATCATCATCATATCAACCCGGAATCACTCACTGTTGGGTATAGGCCTCCCCTTTTCTCTGCCACTCCTTTCTGATCTGTGCGTCCCTCATCCATCCGCTTCCCGCGCTCCTGACAATATCGTCGACCCAACGCGCTTTTGGACGGTCCTGGTTTCTCTGGCCTAATCTTAGCCACCATTCAGTCAGGATCTTACTCCATCGGCCATCTCCGCGTCTAGCCAGATGTCCTGCCCAACTCCACTTTAGGTTGTCATAGCAGTTATTAACAGCGCTCTTCGAACTACCAACTTTCATCAAAATATGTTTCAGCCTAGACCTACAAAAACTCGAAACAATACATTATCATCTTACCCCTGCTGAAACCGTCCCTGCAAAAACATATAACGTCGACTAACAATATTTTTTGTGATAACCAACCCCCATTTAACCCTTCTCGGGTTATTTTCCCAGCAACCCTGAAGGGTTAGAAACTGTCTACTAATTAAATGCTTAGTAGTTATGTTAGGAGCGATGTTTGGTTATGCAAATTAACGTAATTTAGGCTCAAATTGGATAAATATTGGTTTGGATACGAATCTCTATTGTGCTCTTGGAGATAGGTTTAACCTATTAACTTTGCTGAGGTATATTTGATCTAATGACATTTCGATTGTCGGAATAATTTGTTGGATCACAGCTTTAAAGATTAGATATTTTATTAGATTTGTGATAGGTATCGTATTACTCAGTTCTAAATGGGATGTCAAGGTCATATGGGTAGTCAACTGCAGCAGTTTATACTTATTTTTAAATGGGACAAGCCCGCCACACTATTCCCAAACCACTGAAACTCCTGTTAACCAGCATCAACAGTGGCGACCACAAGAAAAGCTCCGAGACAATGAAGCTCGACGATGTCCCAGAGAAACGATTAAACTGTCTTGGATCCCGCAACGAAATTAATCAGAAAAGAATAGCGGAGGAGTAGGAAAAACATAATTTTCACTTTTCTCCATATCAGCAGGATCCGGTTAGACTGGAAGCTGACCCGAACATAGTTGGGATTAAGGCTAGGCAGTTGATTGATGCTGATTAGATTTCCCCCTTCCTTTGCCTCACCTGCCCATGCCAAGCCAACTGATTACCACACAATTCGGACTTTAATGAAGCTAAAATATACAAAGTTATTGATGCGGAGGAGTACTTTGACGCCTAAGTGTCATATTTTGTGTCCTTGTATTATAATATCGGTAGTTACATTTAGTCTTAACTTTTATTAATGATTTAGTTCTATTTTTAGTCTGCATATAATGTAGGTACATAATAACGTTATATAAAAACATTTTGTGAAATATTGTTATTGAAAAAGGGTAGACAATGACTCAAATAACAATTTTAATTAAACTCATTTAATACCGATTATACACAAAAGATCTTCTTAAAAAATATACCATATTTATTTTTAGACGAGTGAACACGAGAAATTATTTTCTCGTCAGTACAATACGGTATCTTTGCCCTGAGGCGCCTCGACGAATAAGAGCGCCTTAATTTTGCCCGTACGCGATATTGCTGTCACAATTCTGCCAGGCGCTTTTTGAAATTAAATGAATGATGTTCTTTCATTTATGGAGTAGACAACATAATAGTACAGTTCTTAAAGTAAAATAATAATAATAATATGTAAATATGTAGCCATTCATAGATTTAATTATACATTGAATTATGTGACATCTCTTAACAAACATAAAACCATTTTCTTTATTTTCCCTCTTCAATTCAAGTGGCCACATATATACACTAACCTAATCTAACCCACAACTTCACCCATGTAGATTCAATTACGCGAGTAAGTACCTAATTCGTTCCTAAAAAAATATTTTCTGTTTCCTTCATAAAATATTCAACCTGCAATTTAATCTGGAACCACAACTAAAAAAGCAACTCTGCCACTCTGTAAGTATAAAATGTAAAGCTATGTTTGTTATGCAAAAAATCTACATAAGTAACTAAGTAAGTAAAAAGAAATGAAAACATGTCGGCATGTGAACTGCTTTCTAGATTTTCTAGCTTCCACTACATCACAAAATTTCGACACCCAGAATGCACCCTGGGCTAACAGAAGGTCTTAACAGATTAGTGTGTATTTTTGACGCGATTATGCTCGTTTTTGGAAGAGCATGTAGCCGCGAATAGGTTCACCTTTAGCCTCACACATAGGAAGTCTAAGAACATTAACGCACTTATAAGCGTGTGCCACCCACTCACCCCGCACTAACCCGCCGGAATAACCGCGTGTACGCGCGTTCTGTTTGTTAATACACAAAATGTAACGCGCGTATCATCATCATCAGCCTATAACGTTCCCACTGCAGGGACTCAGGCCTCCTCTGTAGGAGCGGGATGGCTTAAATTCCACCACGCGGGCCCAGTGCGGGTTGGCAGATGTCACGTATCTTCGAAATTTTTGGTTCTAAGACATGGCGGTTTCCTCACGGCGCGGTGTTTCACTTCACTATTAAAATATGCTAGTCTGAAACTGCCAGGCGAAAGATTGTATCACTTTATCAGTCTGTCTACCTGTCTATTACCTTCCCAGCTGAACAGATTACTTATCCACCTCAAGTGCTTCGTCCTTCAGGAAAAACAACTGCCAGTCAACACCACCTCATTAAGATTTCCGTGTCTCTCTTCATCTCATTCCCACAGACATTCGGGTGTTGCTTCGTTACCTATGTAGCCGGCGTTCTGTGTTGTTAATATTTAACTTGGCGGCTCCTTTCATCTCGACGCGGCGGGTCAAAGGCGCCTCATGTGTTGGCAGTTTGAACTACTTGCGGGAAGGTTGGCTCTCTCATGGACTGGTATTTGGTGTGGTTAATTAGTTAGAGGGAAGTGATTGTGATTTGTTACTTTTGTTAATGGTGGTTTTGGAAAATGGTTATTGTAAAGTTAAAGTTATATTAATTTGCAAGATCACTATTCTAAGAGATTTGGTGATTCAAATAATGATATTTGCAATGGAACCACGAATGATTTAGAGGAACCGCGAGCATCTACCAAAACGAAGGTCCCCAAATTTGGTATTTTACCGATTACTGTAACAGTAAAAGTAAGAAAAATAATTTAAAAAAAAATGTTTATTCATTCATTAACCACAAAGTAACAACAAGTTAATTATTGGAGCCTCCTTTTAAGCAAAAACAAAACTTTCACAACTAGTTAGTAACAGAAAACATAACATTACATTAGATTTTTTCTATATTCAGGTGATTTTTGTGGGGACGTGGAATAGTAATGGGGGATAATTAACTGTGATGCTTTAGATGAGCCTTAAAATGAAAGAGTTAAAACAAAATTTAAAACGCAATCAGTACTTATCGTAGAAACAAAACTTAAAGCACTCACTCCTTTAAAACGAAGCTCTAAGAATTTAAACAACATTACAAAACTTACGGATTCAAGTACCTACCAAACTGTAATACAATATCTCCACTCTTTGTCTGAACCGGAGGGGGGAGAGGGATGAGACGAGGGGTCTACGTCATCAGACGTAGGATTCAAACGCACAGAAGTTTAATTTTAATTTAAGTTTAGTTTTAGTTAACCACAAATAAAAAAATATACATAATTTCATACGACACGTGATGTTTACGTATGTTTATATTTACAGTTAATAACTTAAGTGTCGAAGTTACATTATTTCGAAAATATTGGAGTTTTGGACTGAGCAAAGTAAAATAAACTTCTTTGCGTTTTTGAATCCTACGTCCGATGACGTAGACCCCTCGTCTCATCCCTCTCCCCCCTTTTTTTTTTTTGGCGGGTGGAAAATCATCAAATAACCCCTCCCGCTCTTGGGCAGAGCGAAAGGTAGTATCAGACTTCTACTGACTAAAAACCACACATGTTCCTTCTTAGTCCTTCATGTCGAGGCCGCGGTATCTCTTGCGAACAACCCGCAGCCTCAGCGGGGGAGTACGAGCCCTTCATCCCTTTCCTTCAGCCCTTCAGCCGAACCCAACATCGGCCATCGTGTACAGATCACATAAACAATTGCCTATTCTCATCACGCCCAGAGGGTTCAACAAAAAAGTGAAAAATAAATAATTAAAAAATTTAAAAAACACGCCTGCCATGACAAAAAGTACCTAAACTAAAAAATAAAAAACAAGTCAAACGAATTCAGCGATGAATGGGAGCAAGGTCCCGTAAATGTATTCGAAAATGGAAAACTGAAAACTAAAACTTTTATTGCAGTCGGGGGACAGTTCGGTGGAACAATTCTTTACAGGTCCCCCGACTGCAATAAAAGTTTTAGTTTAGGTACTTTTTGTCATGGCAGGCGTGTTTTTTAAATTTTTTAATTATTTATTTTTTATTTCATATCTTTTAGTGATATATCGGTATTTTGACCTATAACCAATCATTTAAGCCATAAGACGTCCACTGCTGGACATAGGCCTCGCCCAGAAGGGGGAAAATGTGTTTTTTTTTTTATTGCTCAGGATTCCGATCGGCAAAATCGGAACCCTAATAATATGTACGCTTTGTTTTCCGCCTGTCTGTCCGTATGCCTATCCGTCAATCAAGACCCTGTTCCTCAGGAACGTGTTAAATGATCTGAATGACTTAATTGCGTAATTTATACCTACAAACATTTTTCATTTCATGTAGGTATCTATTTGTAAACAATTTACGCTGAATTTAATATATACATGCAATTTACATACAATGATAAGAACTTTGAATATTTTGTTAACATTCTAAGAAATTCAAGTGTAGTGCCAAACAGTTTTAAGTATAGTAGGTACCAAAAAACTTTTACAGATCCCTTGGTGCGTGGGTTCAACTCGCACGGTTTTTTTAAACTATTGTTTTATAACACACGTAATGATTTATTAATTTGTGTTAGTAATGAGTTTCAAGTTGAATCTCGCAGTCAGATTTGTCCATACCAAAATCTACCCTGATCTTCTTTTTCTACCCTTTAAGGGGTGAAAATTCTATTATTGCAAATATTATTATTTCTTTAAATAAATTGATTCACGCATACTGACTTTTCATACAAACTTAAAAACCATTTAGGTGCCGTCGTAGATGGATTTGGGAGTTGTAACCTAGCCAGTTTTATTTCTTTCATTACAGAAAATCTATTGATATGTAGCTTATTCGTATCGGATCCCGGGTTTAAAATGTCACTATATCATTTGTTGAGTAGTATTCCTAGTAAACAATAGATATTGAATACTACTGTGGTATATTTTTGTAATCTACTTAATAAGTTCTAGACGATGATTATATTTTTCATTGAAATTTCAATAAAAAAAATTAAAAGTTCTTTTTTTTTCTAAACCATGGCCACCCTATTATGTTTTTTGATATTTTATCTAGCCTATGTTACCCGGGGTGACGCAATGAATCTAACGATACCACATACATCAAAATCGGTTCAGGCGTTTAGAAGTTATGGTGGAATAAAGAAACTCACAAACAAACATACATACATACATACATACATACATACATGAACGTTAAAAACATAACACTCTTTTTTTGGGGCAGTCGTGTAAATATGTGTGAGGCAGAAGATTTGCATGCAAAATAATAAAACTATCAGCCGACATGATTGATAGCGCAAAACAATGTATGATCGATAGATACGCGCTTTTTGTTTCAGATAGATTCACGATACAGTTTGGCGTTTTTGTAAATAAAAGCAATTTGTAACTGTCCCTTTTTACACGGAACTTAGACTTAACTGACGAAATGTTGTACTTTTTCTTTAACGTGTGGTTAGTACCTACTTAGTGTCACAGTGCTTATGTCACCTATGCAGCTATGGGCCTCTAACTTGGCTTTACAATGTTGTCGTGAATATCTCAGGCATTCTGGTTTCCTCACGATGTTTTCCTTCAGAACCAAGTTATAATTACTTCTACTACTGTACTGTATTTTGTGCTTTCTCCGATTTTTCCTGAAACATTATGATATGGCTAGAAAGGAGGTGACTGCTGACATGACGAGTAATAGAGAAGTATGGAAGAAGAAGACATGCTGTGCCGACCACAAATAAATTGGACTAAGGGCAGGAGAATGCTGATTGTACGCAAAGCAAATCCCAGACAGATACGTAACATCACCCCTGCAATTTATACCCGTAGGGTTAAGTAGAGGTGACCCATTGTACACCCACCGCCAGTAATTCACATAAAATAAACTCGTAATCATAATATTTTCCAGTGATATCATTACCGAATTATGAAATGGCGGCTGGAAGCCATGAAATGAAGCCTTATTATAATTTGGAGCCTTGTGATTAGGGATCAAAGGGCTGCTGTATGACTGGGAGATAAGAATATGATCTGTGACAGCGGCAGGAGCTTCTGACTTGATGGAAACAAAATACTGTGTAGAAAAAATTACGTGTATTTTGGAGTATTTTGGTGGTTAGTAGTAGGCCTTATTATATGGAACTTGAATACAAAAATATAGGTGCAATGTCTAAGGTACTCCTCTCTCTAGCGCTTTGGCGATTTCAGGTATGATCCGGTGTTATTATTGAGAAACTACATGTTCAACGGAGTGGGGTCGTAGCAGGCCACGAAGGAGATCACGAGACGAACTTGACAGATCATTCCGTCAGAACTGGAAGGAGAACGCGAGGGTTAGCGAGAAATCGAAGGACTGGAGGGAGTTTTGGCCAAAGAGTGGGACAGACCAGCTATGAAACAAATGTATGTTCAAGAAGTTTTGGGATTCGTAGTGACAATAGTTTTATTTTTACAACATACATGCCTGACGTGTGAGCCTATTCAAGATTTGACGGGTTCTATTTAAATTACGCAACATACTACATAATACCAAAGTTAGGGTTTAATTTATTCTTTTCACACACGAGTCTACGCTTCCTTTTCTATCTCTCCCATTGCAGGTATGTTGGAACTTGGAAGAGATTTCTTAATAAAATAAGCGGTCCCTTTGTGTTTTTTTTGTCTGTATGTTATTTCCTGTATATCATTTATTTCGTTAGAGTGGTGACGTTACGTGATGTGCAGTATGTAAATAACAAGGAAAAGTAATATAGCGTTTTTCGTCTCTCTACTTATGGCTGTGCCCGACTGCGTCCATAATTGTTTCTATATATTTTTATTTATTACCTGTACATTATGGATTGCAATAACTATTTGAATTGAATTCTACCTTTGTTGATTTGCTTTGAATTTATTGCGTCGTATGTATATTTTTGTAAACCATCCGCTATATTTGTTTTGTAAATTGGCAACGTCAAGCAATTTAATACAATCAAATTAATTTAATTTAATATTCGTTAGTGTTCCTTAAATAAAACTTTATTTTGTCAGTGTCACGATATGATAACATTACTATTTGGAAACAATACGTTATCCGCGTTAAGAAGAAGAAGGAGCTCGTGGCTTAATAAGAACTGCCACTCGGGTCGATCTTTAGGTTAAGCTGTGCTTGCCTAGGTCGGTCTGTGGATGGGTGACCGCCCGACATACCGAGTTTCCTCCGTGCCTCGGAAAGCACGTTAAGCTGTTGGTCCCGGCTGCCATATATAGATCTTTGGCAGTCGTTACAGGTAGTCAGTGACCTGAAATTCTGACATCCAGTCTTACCAAAGAGTATCGTATTACCTAGTATTAACTGGGTTGTGGAGGTCAGATAGGCAGTCGCTCCATGTAAAATACTGGTACTCAGCTGCATCCGGTTAGACTGGAAGCCGACCCCAACATAGTTGGGAAAAGGCTAGGCAGATGATGACGTTATCCGCGTTAAATTAATCAGATAAAAATCCAATCAATTAATATTTACATTCCAAACCCACAAGAGTTATCATTATATTCAAACAATAATTCAAAATATTATCCAAATACAATTGATTGCCGCGGGGTGAACGTACAAATTACTGACAAAGGCTTTAAAATTCAGTTAAATAAATTTAACGTACCGTCAATCACGCTTTTGTTGGACGTTGTGAGATCGTTAATTCAGAGCTGAATATAAGTGTTGTTACCCTGTGATTTTGGGCAAGCGACGCTTATCGATTTCATTTTAAAATGGATGAAATATTATCTCGAGGTTTTTTTATCTATTTTGAGCAATATTTACTTGTGCAATGAACCTAAATCGTTGAAAACTTGTTAACGATGGTTTACCTATGTGTAGTAACCAACGCCCATAGCTCACCAGGCTATGTAAAAGGCTCTATTGACAAACAGGTTAAAATCCGGAATCCGTACAAATTAAAAAAAAAATCCGTTTGAATAACGTTTTCCAGACTGATATCGAACCCCGAGAAGTCACTAATAAAATAAAATGACTAGTAAAACGAACTCGGAATCAAAAACATTAGTAGTCCTCCCCCGTATCAGCTCGGTGGCACTAAGTAGACAATATGGCAGCAAGAACAGGCAATATACAGATATTAATATATATCATGTCTGACCGCGGAGTTAGTAAATCATTCCGTGGAATAATATCACGGGCTATTTGTCACGATGCTTGTACAAATTAAATTCAAAGCAGCCATTACTCAGCGGTTAAGGCGTTGGACTTTCGGACGAGAAATTGTTAGCTTATAACTTATCGCATTTTTACACTGGAGAGGTTAGGCTGTAGTGTAGTAACAATCATTGATATAAAAACTAAAGATACGGTCGTCCGAACATTTGCTCGACGCGTTCGCCATACAGAGAATCGGTGTAGTCTGCTCGTTAATGTAACCTTGTATAAGCGGCGTGGTATTTTCGAGGTATAAAGAACATAAATAAAGCTTTTAATAAAATTTACGACCGCACCCGAAGCTAGCCGATCGTGGACTAGTTCACTTCGGCTTAGGAAAGACCATATTGGGACCACGTTCGAGGCGTCATTTTAACATGCCGTCCGCCCAGTCCTTACGCAGTAATATATAAGTCAATGGTAACAATACTGGGTGTATTGGTAGTACGGTCAGCAGCAGAAGTAGCTTAACACTACTTAAAGTTACAAAGCAGGTTTTTTAATAAAAACTCGTTAAATATTACTCGATAATAACAAATTATTGAAGAGTAAGGAATATTTAAAAGAATAATGTTCTGAAACATTAAAAATTACAGCTGGAGTCCTGTAAATCAAATAATTAAAATTCCGAAATGTTAAGCTACTTCTGATGCTGACCGTACACTGGACATTTTTAACCGACTTCTAAAAAGAGGAGGTTCTCTATTCTTTGTTTTTCTTCTGAAGTTTACTTTTCACTTTTTTGTGTTTTTGGAGTTGGTTTTTTTTGCAAAAAAGTGTTACCCGTTGTGTTTAAGGCCCTTGTATATTACCCATCATCATCTGCCTTAATAGTGAATACCAATATTTTAATCAACAGAGAGCAGTGGTGACACATTGGTGGCGGCCCCTACTTACAAGCAATAAGTCGTGGGTTCGAACTCAACCAGGCGCATTACTTTGTGTAATTTGTTCCATCACCGCTGCTCTCGAAAAGGTGAAGGTAAACATCGTGAGGAAACCCGCATATATCTAGAACAAAAAAATTCGAAGACATGTGACATCTACCCACCCGCACTGGGCCCGCGTGGTGGATTATACGAGTAGCCCATCCCTCTCTTAGAGAGGGCCTGAGTCCCTGCAGTGGGAACATTATAGGCTGATGATGAAACAACTGCCTATCAGCCTACAACCCAGATAGTACTAAGTAATACCCCTTGGTGACTTTCGGGTTCTGACAGTCTATAACGCTCTCCAAAACAGTCTATAAATCTTCTTATGTCAGCTTTACGTGCTTTCCGAGACGCTGAAGAAACTTGGAATAAAATGGTTTAGCCACGAGCTGTAGCGGGGGAGGAGGTAACCATCTTGAAAATTCGTGCGAGATTGAAAATCTACATTGACACAGTCGGTGTGAGTGAATTAGGACCCGCATTGCGCGCGTGATTTGTTTCAGTGTGGCTGCATGGGGAACCTCAAATGGCCGCTTTAGCAGAATCATAACGAACCTTTGGAGCACTTTCAAATATGTATATATGCCTCTAAGGATAGATAATTAGGCTTTAATCAATTTCAGACACAGAACTGTATTCTCAGCATAACCCCACAAGGACAAGCATTATCATATTCATGGGTAAGAGGTACAATTATTCACAAGACACGACACTAATATTGTATGACCTCTTATGTCGTTTATAACCCGTCAGATACTATAGCCATTATAACGCACAGACAATGTGCAGTAATTTGTCAAACGTTTACACAATACATACACACTCGGCCACACCACCACTAAACACAAATACTTACAAATAAATTATACTAATATATTGTAGGATATATTCTTAACGTGTTTGAAGAGCTATAATAACTAGAGATGGGCCGATTACGAATTTGGTTGACTGGCCGACCACTCGGCCAAATCGAGATCATTCTTTGTCATAGTCATCAGATGACTTAGAGTCCAAACCCATAGGGCAACGTTTCCTTTCGTGATCAAATCGAAGCCAGAGAACCAAGGTTACCGACGTAGCCCGAAGAATTGCCAAACTTAAGTGGCAGTGGGCAGGGCGCATTGCTCTCCGTAGAACGGATGACCAATGGGGCCGAAAAGTTCTGGAGACGGCGACTCCAAATCGGAATGCGTTGCGTTCGAAGGCCTCCCACTACGTGGACCGATGACCTGGTGAAGGTTGCGGGTATCCACTGAATGCGAGACGTATGGGACCGGTCAATGTCATTGACTGACAATGGACACTGTTGCGAGACCTATGTCCAGTAGTTTGGACGACTTTCGACTGAAATGATGATGATGATGATACATTTTTTTTGAACCCGTAGGACAATTACCATACTCGGGTAAGCCGTGAGTATAAGCTAATCTCGAATAATCCCCTAGTTTAAGAAAAAAATATACTGTACTGCCATACAAATAATATTAAATAAGACTTTATCGAACGAATAAACCCGTAAAGACAGGCTTGAATTTTTAACGAACGAACCTAAATTACTTTGCAACTTTTATTGGTTTACAGTAGAAAACCAACTCCGTTAAAAAGTAGTCAAGTACTCCTTTAAAAGTTTAAAACCGTTCCTTACATTAGCTGCAGAACGGCAACTGAATTTAACTCTTAAAAAACCGGCCAAGAGCGTGTCGGGCCACGCTCAGTGTAGGGTTCCGTAGATAATAAAATATTATGTAAACAAAGTTAAAAAAAAAATACAGGCAAATGAAACTTGACCTCTGGATTGTATAGGCGCTCATACGATTCAGGGACCAAATTATATTGGTTAACTGCAGTTTCCATCTGTTGTTTCCATCCAAGTTCAAAATAATTTTCCTAGAAAGTCCTTATAAAGTTCTACTTTTCAGATTTTTTTCGTATTTTCTAAACTTATGGTTCAAAAGTGGTTCAAAAAAACAAAGCGTCCCCCCCCCTCTAGGGGGGGGGACGCTTTGTTTTTTACTTTTGGAGCGATTATTTCCGAAATTATTGACATTATCAAAAAATGATTTTAGTAAACCCCTATTTATTTTTAAATACCTTTCCAACAATATATCACACATTAGGGTTAAAATTAAAAAAAAAAACACTTCCCACTTTACATATAGGGGGGCTACCCTAATAAAACATTTTTTTCCAATTTTTATTTTAGCACTTTGTCGGCGTGATTGATACACATATTGGTCCCAAATTTCAGCTTTCTAGTGCTAACGGTCACAGAGATTAAGCGAGGACGGACAGACAGACAGACAGACATGGCGAAACTATAAGGGTTCCTAGTTGACTACGGAACCCTAAAAACGGTCATAAAATGTTCTTATTTACTCTAAAAACAGGAGAGAAAATTCAGTATTCGAGATTGTATACAACTGTAAATATTAAAAGTGGGGTCAGAGGGGTTGGAAAGGGGTGCAGGAGGAAGGGACGGGTTTTATGGACACTGACGGCTCATGTAAGATAAAATGTTAAATCTCAGCTTAAAGGCTCACAGGTTTGGGACAATCCAACTGCCCCATGATGACTTTCGGACTGGAAAAATATGGTCTGTTTTTAGTATTTGAGTAAAACATGACAATAGAACTTGATATTATGACCTTGTGAAGCTTGGTTCATTTTATTTAATTATGTTTGGACTTGCTTATTTTTTTTTTCTTTACTTTTCAAGTGGGCTATTATATTAACCCGAGTGACAGTTCTTATTAAGCCACGAGGAGCTGCCACTCGGGTCGATCTTTATGTAACGCTGTACTTGCCTAGGTCGGTCTGTGGATGGGTGACCGCCCGACATACCGAGCTTCCTCCGTGCCTCGGAAAGCACGTTAAGCTGTTGGTCCCGACTGCCATATATAGATCTTTGGCAGTCGTTACAGGTAGTCAGCAGTGACCTGAAATTCTGACATCCAGTCTTACCAAAGAGGTATCGTATTAACTGGGTTGTGGAGGTCAGATAGGCAGTCGCTCCATGTAAAATACTGGTATTCAGCTGCATCCGGTTAGACTGGAAGCCGACCCTAACACAGTTGGGAAAAGGCTAGGCAGATGATGATGACTTTTCAAGTGGGCGTGGACGTCCAATCCGAAACTATGAGGAATAGAGCTTTTTGATATGAACCGCGCACAATCCCGGTTTAATGGGTAAACTTTATCTCTCTGGGAATCAATAACAAAACCTCGTGCAGGCAGTCAATATTTTAACTGCTAGTTGAACCGCGTTCTCGGACCAACCTTTTACAGGAGGCGTCGCTGACGCGTGCACTCCAAACGCTCAACCTCATCCCGTCGGTGCAGCGGGTTGTTCGCAAGAGATACCGCTGCCTCAACATGAAGAGCTAAGAAGGAACATGGGTGGTTTTTAGTCAGTAGAAGTCTGACACTCCCTTTCGCTCTGACCAAGAGCGGGAGGGGTTATTTGATGATTTTCCACCCGAAAAAAAAAAGGGTCAACCTCATAGCCAGTGAGACGGACTTATTCTGTTGTTCTCTGAGTGAGTTCACTAAGGAACGCTTTATTAAATTTTGTCATAACTTCATAAGCTATATATATTTAGATACTAGTTTTATGTAACAATTAAGTTAGCATTACGTAATAAAGCGCATTTATCGCATTGAGGTTACCCTGTAATGGAAGATGTAAGTTGAAAATTAAAAAGTAAAATAAAAACATAGTATCACGCCTGTAATCCCCGAAGTGCTAGGCAGAGGTGTACCTAATAGTAAGTACACCCATATATATTTTAGCTGAATTAAATTCCTGCAATTCTTTATATTTAGCTACCGTTTCTATAAATATAAACTACAAATAAGATCTAAAGAAAGAACAACTGTTTTATTATAACCACAAATAATGTTCGTCCCTCGGGCCGACAACTCCGTTCAGTTCAGAGCTATTTTTAGAATATTATTTACAACAATCGCAATTATTTCGGTCAAATCGTATTCTGTTCTGATAACGGGACGAAAGAGTAATCATAAAATAAAATTATTTAGGTTAATGTTAGTATTTTTATTGACGAAATCTCGGAGTACTGGAAGTGCGCAGTTTACAGGCGTGATGTTATAATTATGTGGATAAATGAGAAATGTGGATGTATTTACTAAGGCACACTCCTGCCTAACCCTACCGGGATTACAGGCGTGATACAAGACATGTATAAGAATGCAAGTCTCGCAATATAATAACATTCTTGTACCAGAAAAAGTTGTGAGGTTTTGACTTCATAGAATGACTTAGCCATCGGCATGACAGACGGTGATATAATCTATAACATACAACAAATACATACACACATAGATAAACTCACGCCCTTTTCCCATGGGGGTAGGCAGAAACCACGGAACGCCACCTGCTACGATCTTTACATATTACTCCTTTTGCCTCGTCCACATTCATACATCTGGTCATACACGCTCGCCGGTTACGAGTACTACGCACGTCCAGTCCTTTCTGAAGACCCAATATGAGAAGAAGAGATAAAACCTAACCCTGCATAAACCTAGGATTAACACTCTGAGTGCTCTATTTGTGTTTATGTATGTATAAATTGGCACACACAAAGTTTTAGGCCTAAGTAGCGGGGGTCAAAAATGTCCTGAATGACTTCGAGAAAAGGACAGTACGGCCGTGCCTTTGTTTCTTGGTTTTTGGCTGAATTGGGGATCGGTCAAAAATAACTAATTAGTTCGTCAGATAAATTTCCAATAACATATTCTTTTTTCACGTAAACCAAAAATGTGTTTAGTGCTTCGAAAACTCGTTAACTCCTCGAAAACATCACATGTCAGTACATTTTAACCTACAAGTGACGTCACAAGCCTCCACTCATGATCTTTGACGCGTTTTATCATCGTCAATTTTTATTAATTTGATAAAACAAAAAACACGTATCCAATATTTTTAGATAATCTAACTGACGGACTTAACAGAATCATATTTTGTTTTATCAGTCCGATCCTCTTTTGGTGTCTCGCAGATGAAATAAATCATACACATTTCTAAGTTTAACAATCATCTTACTATGTTTTTGGATGTTCTAGCTTCACAAATAAAATAAAAACGTTAATTTGGAAAAAAAAATACAACACTTTACTTGGCTCAAGACCCTCCTTTATAAAACACCAGTAACTATAAAATTTTCATAAGAAACCCACAGATTCTGTGAAACGTTCCCCGGGCGGAATATTTAGCACATTGTATAAAATATCCCGTCGGATATTGCCTACAGCTTTTAGCTTAAAACACATAATATTAACTTTTAAATTGTGAACGAAAAATAGCATTTACTTCCAATTTTGCGGATAAGTGGCGAACTAAATTGAATGAAGGGCGATTAACAAAACGAATTTATACAGCGGATGTTGATGGGATCGGGAGGGGATGCCCTTGATTGTAGAAGGACAATTAAGTACTAGATGTCCTGAAAAGGTCAGGGATGTAGTACCAACACTCAAAGGACAATGAAAACATTTTAGTATGTGAAAAGTATTCTTTATTTCTGGGTTATCTATTCTATTGAAAAAAGACACATAAATGAACAAGACGTAGGTATGCTCGATAGCATGCCGCATTTTTTTATTACTTTTGGGAATCATCAAATAACTCCTCCCGCTCTGGACGGAGCGGAAGGGAGTGTCACACTTCTCTGACTAAAAACCACCAATGTTCCTTCTTAGCCCTTTGTGTTCGGTATCTCTTTCGAACAACATGCATTGCATTGATTGCATGCATGCAATCATTCTTTAAAAGGTCATCAAAAGGCATCCCTGATGATGATGATGAAAATGATTTAAAAAAATATTCTTACTGTCTTCATTACTAAGGAACTCCTGTACAGTCAGCAAAAATTTCGTATAAACTTAGCAAAATACAAAAATTAGTTTCTTGTGATCTAACTAATCTAACTAAGACTTCCAAAATGCTATGTTCATGAAAACGTAAAATGTTAATCAACACAGTAACCGGAAATCAATTCTAAAAGTTATTCTGTGGAAGTATACGTAGTTATTAAATTAAGTAGACGTTAGCCGTAGGTACAGAACAAAAACCGGGGCCGCGGAACTCTTTGAAAGAGATACCGCGGCCCTGGAACACCAAGCGCTAAGAAGATCATTCGTGTTCGAAGGTCAGACGTCAAAGAGAAACGTGATGCTGCGGGTTGTTCGAAAGAGATACCGCGGCCTCGGACACAATGAGCTAAAAAGGAATATGGGTGGGTTTTAGTCAGTAGAAGTCTGACACTCCCTTCCGCGCCGCCCAGAGCGAGAGGAGTCAATTGATGATTTTGTTAAAAAAAAACGTTACTAAAAAGTATGAAGCATTATTCATTCATACATTCCTCAAGTGTCACTATTCGCTTTACAAAATTATCCAATCTTTAGTTCACCTACTGCCGTTCTCAGTCATCTTAAAACTTAGGTTTGCTTACCTTCAATTACTGACTGTTTTGCATTTCAACCCGACGGGATCAAGTTCTCGAGTGATTAGTTCTCGTACCGAAGCTGAAGGTAAGCTTCCGTCAGTTACGATGCAATTTTACTTAGTTTTTTACCGACTTGAAAAAGGAGGTATTCTCAATTCGTAGGCGATCTTTTTTTATGTATGTTCCCCGATTACTCGAAGATGGCTGGACCGATTTAGATTAATTTTTTTTTGTTTGAAAGGGAATACTTCCCAAGTGGTCCCATGATCAATAAGTAATGATCTGATGATGGGATCCTGGAGAAATAGAAAGAACTCGTCAAATATAGGCACACTTGAAGTGATTTGAGTAGTTTTTGGAAGAGTACTTTCTCGGAGTAGTCCTATATCAATTTGGTGAAGATCTGATGAAGAACTTCGAAGATAGCCAACGGAACTCCTCAATAAATGATAGCAAATGAACTGAGATTGCTGAAATCTCATGTCTGTCTATTGTTTACACCAGTTATTACCATAACATCACGCCGGTACGCTGTGAAGGGTTAACAATGTGAACCACTAAAAAGTGAAAAATAAAAAGTTTTTACAAAACCAAAAAGTTAAAAATAAACTTAAGAAAAAAAGTCTGTTGCTAAAGTCGTTGGCAAAAACATGAAATCAAACAAACAGAAGTCACCTACATAAACATACGGTCCTGGGTTCGATTCACAGGTCGGACAAAGTGTTATTGGGTTTTTCCATAAGGAATTTCTCAGTAGCAGCCACGGAGTCTGGATTTGTGCCTGGTTGATGGCAATGGGCTTGACCCCTAATAGTCTTAAACACACCTGTCGAAATGTGTATACAGGGTGTAAATCAACCCATCACACAGCCGTCAACCAAGCATTCTGTACATCAAACTAAGTACCCCTACACAAAAATTTTTGCTGGGAAACGATTTTTTTTTTTTTGGGGTCAAAAATCACATTTTACGGTAAAACTCAATGTAGCACTTTTAAAACATTGTGCTAGTGGATGCTTTGAATAGTAAACGGGTCATGGAGGTAATTTAAGTAAAGTAATAACCTGAAAAACTAGTATTTACAAAAACAGCTGTGAAAAATTTGGAACTTTGACCCCCAATATCTCCGTAACTAGGAGGTTCCCAGGTATGGTCTAGAACAAAAAAAAGATTGCAGTGGTGGGGAGAACAAGTGCCCTTCGTTTGCGTTAAGGGTACTTTTACACCCTATAGGTACTATTAGGTATGCTTCTGCCTAACCTTTCGGGGATTACAGGCGTGATGTTTACGTGAAGCGACTGCCTATCTGACGTAATCCACAACCCAGCTAATGAGTAATACAATAACTCTAGAGATAGACTAACATTAGAATCTTTAAATCTAATTTCAACTGATATAAAATACTACCTATGCTCAGCATTAAATGTTAACGGGCACCGATCCATATCCCAACCGCAGCACATTATACCCAGAATACGTGCTCATCAATGAACATCACAGAATGAGGGTAGTTCCATAAAATATTTAGCAGCAGTATCGGGTTGCGGTCTTGATTCCGATCCTATGTTAAACGGTTAACTTGTGAATATTTCATGAGGGATATTCGGAAGTATTTTACCAGTAAAACTGTTTATTTCTAGACATCAAGAATAACAAAATTTTACGTGTTTTAACACAACATCACGCCTGTAATCCCTCAAGGGTTAGGCAGAGGTGTACAGTGACGAGCGCCAATATAGTGTATACTTTTTTTGTTTTTTGGATGGTGGAAAATCATCAAATGACTTCTCCCGCTCTGGGCGGAGTGGAAGGGAGTGTCAGACTTTTACTGACTAAAATCACCCATTTTCCTTCTTAGCCCTTTATGTCGAGGCCGTGGTATCTCTTGCGAACAACCCGCAGCCCTGACTCCTGACCCTTTTTTTTTTTTGAGGGGTGGGTAATCATCAAATAACCCCTCCCGCTCTTGGGCAGAGCGAAAGGGAGTGTCAGAATTCTACTGACTAAAAAGCACCCATGTTCCGTCTTAGCCCTTCATGTCGAGGCCGCGGTATCTCTTGCGAACACACCTTCAAACACAGACAAACACCAGACAAATCTTAGAGAGTATTGAGTCCTTTCCCACAACTAATCAGTTCTATTGGGTTCACAGTAAATAGTTTAAACTGCTACCCGTCACCCTGCCGCTACTTCACGGAATTTTGTAATCAACTCGCAGCTTAGTGCTAAGGTTTCGGGAAATTTGGCCCTACGAGGTAATTTGATATTTACGCAGTAAAGGCACCTTAGAAGTGTATTTATGGAAAATCACCTGACTTTCGGGCCCTGCACAACCTGTAACGTACTTACGTTGTGGAGGTCAGATAGGCCATTCCTCCATTTAAAATACTGGTATTCAGGTGCTTCCAGTTAGACTGGAGATCGACTGTAACATAGTTGTAAAGGGGTAGGCGGATGAAAAATGGTTTATTTCAATTTCAATTGGCATTTCGATACATATAATTGGAGATCACCTTTTAAGCAAGGATTTGCTTGTAGTGGGAGCATTGACTTATTACTGCGTAAGGACTGCATGGGCGGACCGCATGTAAAAATGACGCCTCGAACGTGGTCCTAAAATGGTATTTCTTAAGCCGAAGTGAACTAGTCCACGATCGGCTCTCTTCGGGTGCGGTCGTAAATTTTATTAAAAGCTTTATTTATGTTCTTTATACCTCGAAAATACCACGCCGCTTATACAAGGTTACGTTAACGAGCAGACTACACCGATTCTCTGTATGGCGAACGCGTCGAGCAAATGTTCGGACGACCGCTATCTTTGGTTTTTATATCAATGAGTAGGAGACTCCGCACCGCCGCCGCCGCTTTGCTTCTTTCCGCTTCTTTTGTCTATTTCTCCAGTAATAGTTACAATTACACCCGACGTTAAAAAAAAGTTAAAACGACGAACATATTGAAACCCGCAATATAATAAATCATTTTATCATTTTTTTTCGGACAACTAAGAGATCCATAAATTGTTAGTAACAGGTTTGCACTTAAACACTATTGTTAGTAATTTAACTAAAGACGAGTTGATGAGAAGACCACCCACAGTGACAATTAAATACTAAGGTATTAATCTTCTCACAAATTGCCTTATTATGGTGGAGGAAGAATCAGAGGCTACCACCTTCAATATGCTTACATGATACTAATAAAAATTTGAACGAAAAAAAAGTACTGATAAATAACAGAGAGAATCAAACCAAATATTTCACGAAAGTCTCACAAACCTTGCAGTTATCGCAGAACATGTGCTCGAGTCAATGACTTTTAGGTACTTATTATCCATTTTCCCTTCAAATTTTAAAACTGGCGTAGGACAATGGCGAAACAGAAAAATCTAATAAAGTGAGGAATGAACCAATTAGGTATAATAAATTGCCATGAATTAGTTTTTGTACACACAATATTTGGGACGAGAATCCAAGACCTCCCTTCAATAAGTCCCTCGTTTAACATAACATACTGTATTTTGAAAATAATAACGCACGCCGGCATCGCCGCATCGTGGTAATTTATATTAGTAAATCAGTAAGCTTCTTTCCATGAGCTACACACTCAAGCACTCAAGTCTTGCGATGGCAACTGTACAAAAAACAAATAAAGACAGAAAAAATTAGGACCAAGCCTAGTGTGACTACAACGCGACACGACTGGCGGAGTGACACGAAGGAAACAGTAGAAGCGCGTATGATTCCCTCGACGAACAGCTTGCTTCACACGTACCACAACAACACGTGTATGGGCACCATTTTGAGTGAAAATTACCTAATAGTTTTGTTCACACGGGATAAATTTTAGGGCCAAATTTAACTGTGTATGCCGTATGGACCACATCACAACTAGCAGCGACACCACGTACTAGAGGCCGGCCACATCGCAAACGCAAATGTTACGTCGACGTGAAAGCCTTGATGGAGTCGATCTGTCTGTCTGTCTGCAAACACCACCGCGATGTAATGTACTTATGGCACGAGTAAACTCTCCCTTAGTTTCTCCACACGTGTCGGTTATTTTGGTGCTCATCAATAAACAATAATAACATTATTACATGACCAGGGCCCCGAGTCTGCTATTCAATCGTGTCAGAATGGTCTATCAGTGATCTCATAATTGTTGATTTTGACAACACCAAACTTGTCAAAATCCTCAAAATCAACAATTATGAGATCACTGATAGACCATTCTGACACTATTGAATAGCAGACTCGGGGCCCAGCTCGTTGCAAGAATTCCATGGGTAATTGTTGATTTACACAACACCAAACTTGTCAAAATCAACAATTATGAGATCACTGATATACCATTCTGACACTATTGAATAGCAGACTCGAGGCCCTGTTTCCTCGTGGACCCTTTAAAGGTTACTGATTATCTGCGATGCATGTAGGCTTGCCTGGTCAGAGAGATCTAAGGGTTGAGATAATTTATTCTCATAACAATCACATTATTCACTTACACGAGAATATTAAAAAAAACTAGACATTATCACAAAAAAGAACAAATTGTTGGACGTATTACAAATTTATGTGTTGGGGGTAGGGTGCAAATTAATATAGAAAAAGTGTTCGTTCGAAACATGTTAACCACTTCCTATACAATATAACTTAGATCAGTGCAGCGGTAACTGGATGTGGCTACACTGTTGTAAGCAAAGTTATTCTTTTTATTGTAAAAAGTGTGTGAGCTTGCGATTTGATTATACGAGTATATGTATGCGGTGGGAATTGAACGCCGTGTTCGCTCACCTTTGAGCCGCGTTTAAGAGCATACGCTCTTAAACGCGGCTTAGATTTTCTGATCGTGTTCAGCGCCATCATTGTTACAGAATACTGAAACTGAACGCATGTTCTGTTTAATTTAGTGAAATTCGCCCTTAGTCTCAAAAGCCTTGCACTAGCACACTTGCGGCCTAACACAACAAAATCTGTTGCCACCATGAACATATAATTATGCCCCACACCACTTTGTATGCTAATTTTTATGAGCGGCTGTCGAGCTGCGAGCTATGATTACAGGACATATTCACATTATTCATGTACAATATATTCATGTACAACATATTCATGCAAATTATTGTATGTAACACTTAGTGGTAATGATACATGAAGTGGGGTGGCAACCACCGTCGAGTGCCTTCAGTTGAGACTTGACGTATTAGTGTCAGATATGAATGATTTATTGTTTTAATGATGTTTAGGTTATAATGAAGTTATTTGAGCATCTCTTTTGCTTAAAGATGTTTGTTGGGAGCAAGTTTTTTTCGCCAACATTTAGGGTGTCGTTGTACTTTTCTGTTTTCTTAGTTTTTAAAAAAAAAAACGTTGCCCCGCACTAGATGTCTCCTGTGTCGTGGGTGCGTTTACAAACATTTAAACTCACATACACTAACACCCAGACCCGAAACAACTATCTGTAGGCCATACAAATATTTATTCCGTGCGGGGATCGAACCCGCGACACGCAGCGCAGCAGTCGAATGGCTCCGCTACGGTGCCAAACGTGTTATCAACTTTGGCAGTCCTTTCGCGAAATCGGAAAGTTACGCCGCGCCGCGCCGCGCCGCGCCGGGCCGTCGCGTCTTATTGTTTTTCAATGTCATAACTGCCAACAGTGCTCCTCTTTATACGTCATTTGAACGCCAAAAGCCCCTTGTTTAATGGAGATGTTTTCATCAATTGAATAGTTTTTTTTTACTAATATATTTTAATGAAAACTCATGGACATGTGCATTCTCCCCACCCTCACCTATGGAGCGCAAACATGGTCGCTTACAAAGCGTCAGAAGTCCGCACTTGGGGTCTGTCAACGAGCTATGGAGCGAAGTATACTGGGTGTCAAACTTACGGACCGCATCAGAAACACCATACTTCGCTCCAAAACCCAAATAGCTGATGCTGGCCTAACAGCTGCTAGGTCAAAATGGAACTGGGCTGGGCATATCTGCCGCATGTCGGAGGAGCAATGGGCAAAAGTTACCACTCAGTGGATACCACAAAGCAAGAAACGACAACGCGGCAGGCCCAAAAGGAGATGGCGGGATGAGCTGGACTCTTTCTCTAAGAATTGGTCTACTGTCGCACTGGATCGCAAAAAGTGGAAGGAGGGAAGGGAGGCCTTTGCCCTGCAGTGGGACAGTACAGGCTCATAATAATAATAATATATTTTATTCTTTCAACAAACAGTCCTTTTCAAATATCAAACAAGAAACAGCCAGTATCAATACGTATACTGATTTATACAATACCAGAAATAAACCTATTAATATTCTTATCTTTGTGTGTTTGTAGTAATTTCATACATGTACCACAAAATAATCAATTTCCAAATCAACATTGGGAAGTAATCCAAGTAATGCGTTAGTAATGCCACCGCAATTAGCAGACTAGTTGTGCATTATTAATGGTAAAGTGATCTAATTGGCTGCGTGCTTGTCCATCATTCAATATACACCGCACTTAACACCACTATTACAGGCTTTGTGTTTGTTGTTTTATTTTTGGGTAAAAAATACGATCGATTGCTTACAACAGGGCGTCTGAAATGGCCACTTTAGCAGATCATAATATGAATTGCGTTAAAAGCGTAATAGTAGGGATGTTTCCTGACTTAAAAAAATATGATTCTAGTTAGTCCGTCTGTTAGATTATCGAAAAATATTGGATACGTATTTTTTGTTATAACAAATCAATTAAAATTGACGAAGATAAAACGCGTCAAAGATTTGACTGGGGGGTTGTAACGTCACTCACCGATAAAAAAATGTCATACTAATATTTTAGAATATGACGTCACACGAGTTTTCAAAGCAAAGTATCGTCTTTATTGTTTCTTAACGTGAAAAAAAGAAAAAATACAATGTCCAATATTTTTTGGCAATCTCCATGACGGACTAATTAAATTTTTTGTAGTTAACTACCCAATTCGTAACAGTAACTGCGTCTGTGACCATTTTACGAATTTTAACGCAATTCATATAATTTTCCTATTATGATCTATTTTCATAATTGATACTATTATGAAAGGTCCATTTTACGCTTTTTAACGCAATTCATATAATGTTCTTCTAACCAAACAGACAGATGTGTTGCTGGAGAGTTTGTTCCGCCACTTCTTCTTTCCAGCAAAAACACTAGGAAGTGTCGAAGGGTGGGCGTTTTGGGGGACTGTCACTTGTAAATAAGTAAAGTAAAGTAAATTTTGACGTTCAAAAAGTGCTGATTATCAGCCTAGTTTGAATAAATGAGTTTTGATTTGATTTGATTTGATCTGCTATAGTGGACACTTTAGAACCTCTGCTCTCTCCTTAGTTGGCTTATGATTCGAAATAAGCATATTATTTAACCTGCGATGCTCTCACTGGTGGGACACAATTGTCATCTCTAAGAGAGGGAGTGGGACGTAGTGAATGCCACAGGTCCAGTTTAGGATGATGGATGGCTAATGGCCTCGATTTTTTAAATAATATTGAGAGTGACAATAGAGCGTGGGTTTTTGATTTAAGGCGAATTGATAAACTAGTGGGTAGACAGTTTAATTTCGTGAAAACACTGAAGTATTTAGATATTTATCCCAAAAATATTGTAAGGGTACGAGTCAAATTCAGACTCCACTTTTCTTGGGCAAATTACTTTCACTACATTATTGAACAAAACAAAACGAGGCGAAATAATTTAACAAGCCAGAAATTTTCCATTAACCAGCGGTGTCGATAACAGGTGCTCTTACCCTACAGATTAAAAGGTTATGTGAGATGAAAAGGTTATAATGTGGGGCATGGTAATGAGATGTGGGTACTCTTGTGATTACAGCGTGACCCCTTGGTGGGTGGTGTAGATAACAGAGGCATTAGAAACGAGGTACTTCAACAAACAGGTCTTTATTTGAGGAGCTCGTGGAAAGGAGCCCGCACGGTTGGCGCAGTGGCTAGGCAATTAAACTGTTGCGCTGCGTGTCGCGGGTTCGATCCCCGCACGAAACAAATATTTGTATGGCCTACAGATAGTTGTTCCGGTTCTGGGTGTTTGTGTATGTGAGTTTAAATGTTTGTAAACGCACCCACGATACAGGAGAAATACCTAGTGTGGAGCAACGTTTTTTAAAAACAAAAACAAATAGGGTCTTTATTAAAGGAGCTCGTGGATATCTTCAGGTTAAGCTACACTGGCCTAGATTGGTTTGTGGATGGGTGTCCACCATTACATACAGTAAGCACGTTTAATTCTTGGTCCTGTCTCCCACTTATAGATATTTACAGTCGTTACAGTGTCACCTGTCAAAGATGTGGTTAGAAAGTTTGACAAACAATCTTACCCATGGATATCGTATAACCCAGTACTAACTGGATTGTCGAGGTCAGACTGGCAGTCAGTCCTAGTGAAATACTGGTTTTCAGCTGCATCACGACTGGATGCCGACCCCAACATAATTGTGAAAAGGCGAGGCTGATGATGATCACATTCATTGTAAGTAAAGCTACTTTTGGATATCTTGATGCAGGGACTAATTGAAACTAATGCCGTTGCCGCTATATTGTTTTTCACAATATGCAGTCAATGGCAACTGCTAACTACGCCAGTTTGGGACAACTGACAAACGCGTTCTTTGAGATTATTTTAAACTAAACTGATAACAAGTCTTAACCATTTTCCAAATATAAGGCGGTTAACACAAGTAATGAAGGTGAACTACTATTATTAACAAGCGCCTACAAATCCATTTTCTCTAAAACCTTTGTGGTACTACCCATTTCTTCAGATATTCACCACTAATTTCCGCAGCCAAATGAAAACATTTCATAATTCAGCGCTGTTTTACTTTGTACTATAAACCCTGAAATAATAAAACATGTAAAGGTAGACAAACGTAGCCTGTTTAAAATTCTTAGAATTAGAACTTTGAGATGATAACCTTGTAGCCTTGTGGGGTATCTTCGCGTTAGGTAGGTATTGTGCCTTCCCGTCGGGGCTGCGGGTTGTTTGAAAGATATACCGCGGCCTCGACACAAAGGCCTAAGAAGAAGTCTGACACTCCCTACCGCTCTGCCCAGAGCGGGAGGAGTCATTTGATGATTTCCCAAACTCCAAAAATAAATGTATTGTGCCTTCGAGGATTGTTGTTGTACAAGATGTAGAAGCGCTTTATTTTCAAACATAATAATATGTAGGTTTATGGATTTAAAAAAATATTTTTATTTTTTGAAATTTGAAAAAATCACCTTTTCCGCATATTTTAACGTAGTAAGTAGTTACTTTTACATAAGTAGTTACTGCAGTTACTTTTATTTTTTCAGCATTTTTTTTAATAACCGACAAAACAATTCTATGTGGAAGGTTCATAATGATGTAGTGAATATAATGATGTATTTTGATTTGTGATAACCGTTTTAGCGTCGGTTCCTTCCACCTTGTATATGCTTACTGACATACCTCATCATCATCATCAGCCTATAATGTTCCCACTGCAGGGACTCACTCCTCTCTAGGAGAGGGATGGGCTATAATCCACCACGCGGGCCCAGTGCCGGTTGGTAGATGTCACATGTCTTTGAATTTTTTGATTCTAAGACATGCCGGTTTCCTTACGATGTTTTCCTTCACCGTTTTGAGGGCAGCGGTGATGATATAAATTACACAAAGTACGACTTACTGTTCGTTAGTTAGAGCCGCCCGCGCCGCCACCGCTCGCTCGCTGACTTACCTAGATATGCATAAATAGATGGTTCTACAACAATCATTAAGTTGTGAGTGTTGTTACATTCCATTGCTAGAAAACACCTCATTCCGTATTTCCCGCACAAATCGACACATAACTCTAGCTACGGCGTAGTCTGCTACGACGTAGGCGACCACCTACGGCGTAGTAGTAACAATTTGTGCCATTGTTTGTGTTATACGACAATAGGGTAGTTAACAAAAAAAATCTAATTAGTCCGTCAGATAGATTTCCAAAAAATATTGGACACGTATTTTTTCTTTTTTCACGTAAACAAACAATGAAGACGATACAGTGCTTTGAAAACTCGTGTGACGTCATATTCTAACACATTTATGACATTTTTTACCGGTGAGTGACGTCACAACCCCCACTCAAATCTTTGACGCGTTTTATCGTCAATTTTTATTGATTTGATAAAACAAAAAATACGTATCCAATATTTTTCGATAATCTAACAGACGGACCAATTAGAATCATATTTGTTTGGTCAGGAAACATCCCTATTATTATAAATGCGAAAGTTTGTGAATATTGAATACATGTCTGTTACTCTTTCACGCTAATTGAACGGGTTTGGCTCGTGTTCTGGCTCACAGATAGTTTATAACTTCCAATCTAATATTAACTTTGAATACTGCAACATAAACTGCCACAATTTACACAAACATCTTGTTTATATCCACTAATTTGATAAGACCCACACTTGCTTCAATACGTCTTTGTGGACACGTGTCCAGCCACAAACGACGTCTGTGTTCTGTAGCCGAGTGGTCGCTGACTAAGCGGCGTATGCGTATCTATGCGCATCTGTTGCTTTAATGAACAAAGAAACATTATATTTTATGTAGTGTTTATTTTAACAAGCTTGTGGCATATTTGAAGAAACAACCATATACCGTCGGCGATTACAGGTATGATGTTGTCGCGGGCCTGTGGACGGTGAGTGATGGGCTAACTCGCCGTCCGTCCATCTTATGATGACGACAGGCCGTGTCGACGGCGCGTTCGTGCTCTACGCGCGCCTCAAAGAGATGTTAGCAACATGGAAGAGGCCCGCAAGGGCCGACGCCCGTCGGGGCTGCAGGTTTGTTTGCAAGAAATACCGCGGCCTCGACATGAAGGGCTAAGAAGGAACATGGGTGTTTAGCCAGTAGAAATCTGACACTCCCTTTCGCTCTGCCCAAGAGCGGGAGGGGCTATTTGATGATTTCCCACCCCCCAAAAAAAAAAAGTGTGATGTTGTGTTATGCGAGAAAATACACATCTTTTGTCCACGCGGACAAAATCGAAATCAAAGCCGCGTTATTGTTTTTCATGACATTTCACAGAAAAAAATCACGAATTTAGCACGGTAGCAGCTCTTTCAACGTCATTCCGCAGCCAACATAATTATCCTTCGCTCTACGTATTTACTAGATTGTTTAAGGTTTTTTTGCTCCCTATTCTATCAGCATTTCAAACTATTCGTTGGTAGTTCAAAACCTGCCCAACCAAGTTTCTTGCCCGTTCACCTCCATAATGATGTACGAGCATTGTTTCGACTTGCCCGTTCTACAACGTGCATGGAACTAGCATAAGCTCCTTAGGAACACGCAACAAGTTTCAACTGTCTCAAACTGGCTGACTCTTTGACCGTTCTGAAGTACCTCTAAATGGTTTCAATGATGTACAGGAATGTCTTGAGTAAGATAGTTTCTCTTTTAACACTGTGATATCTGAATTTCATGACATTCATCATCATTCTCCCTTATCTCAATTAATTTGTGGTCGGCACAGCATGTCTTCTTCTTCCATACTTCTCTATTACTCGTCGTGTCAGCAGTCACCTCCTTTCTAGCCATATTATCCTTCACACATTCCATCCATCGTTTTTTTAGTCATCTTCTACTCTTATAGCCATCTACATTCATCATCATCATCTGCCTAGCCTTTTCCCAACTATGTTAGGGTCGGCTTCCAGTCTAACCGGATGCAGCTAAATACCAGTATTTTACATGGAGCGACTGCCTATCTGACCTCCACAACCCAGTTTTTTTTTTTTTTTTTTTTTTTTTTGTTTTGGCAGGAGTGGGAAATCCCCACGGACACCTCGACTACCTCACAGGCTGTGAGATAGTCGAGGTAGTGTCGGACTCGAACCGACTAAAACCACACTCCTGCCCCACCAGTGTCCCTCTGACGTGGTCAGAGCTCTTGTTTACGAGGTTTTCACTTTTTTGGCGACTGTTTATTAGGAGGCCGGAGAGGCCACACTCTTAAATTAGATATGATCTTCTTTTTATATTTAATTCTAATTTAATACGCTATATATTATTTTACAAGATTTTCGTTATATATGCTTTTTTAATATAATTAAATTTTTTGGCGGCTTATTTATGTTTTATTAAAATTTTGTTTGTCTTACTTTTTCCTAAAAATTAATTTTTATATAATAAACTACTTAATAATGATACTTTTATGTCCTGAACCCTTTCATTATTTATTATTTTACCCTTTTTTATACTTAAGTTTTTGAAATTGGATTTTGCGCTTATTATTTTTGTTTTATGTAATTTTATCTGATATTTTCACTATATAATTATTATGTAGTTTAATATCATATATATATATACCCAAACACGTTTTCATTTGATTGCGGAATTTAACTCCCAGCTTGACACAACTTGACGATTCCACTAGAGTTGACTTACGGTGCATTATAATTACTTTCTCATGAAAGTGACTGCAATTGCCATTTAACATTAAGCCAACCCTAGTGGGTCGCTCAATGCATCTGCGATCTTGTTGTGTCAAACTGGGTATCTTGATGTACTCGGAAGTGGGCGCATCGACAACCTTAGCAATAAGCTATGGTTGCTCGTGCAAATGCGTCCCACTTCCTTCGTACTGGGCACAAACTACTGAATGCATTGTGGGAGTGCTCCCCCAGCTTGTCTCTGGTGCAGTTGACGCACACCGCTGCTTCGCCTTTGTGTTTATCTGGGCAGTCCGACCTAAGGTGCGGACCACCACAGTGGCTGCACAGGTCAGCAGTCTCTGTGCATAGGCGTTTCCCATGGCCGTACGCCAAGCAGCGGGTACACTGCACCAGAGGCGTCTGGTCCTCGACGCGCACTCTCTGAAGGTCAATACGGAGCTTGCCTCCAGAGAGTGCCCGCTTCCAGACTGCTGGGGAAACACTCATCACAATGCAGTTAACGAAAGGGTTTCTCGCCTTTTTCCGAAACTTTATCTCAACTTTCTGCTCCTCGTCCCCGAGGCCGTGAAATAGCTCCCGGTTCTGATTCCTAAGGGCTCTCAAGACTTCCTCGTCACTGTGTATCAGCAACACGTCCCTAAGAATCAGAAGCGGGTTCCGATTTTTCACTGCCTCGACGACGAGGTTCCCTCCGGCCACTTCCAGTCGCTTCTTTAGCTTCTCTCTCTCCTCCCGAGTCTCGCACCCCATGATAATTTTTCGGTCCTTTGCCTTTCTTACTTTTTCTACTCGCACCCAGCCCTCCTTCGCGTCCACCGCTTTCCGGATCCGTTCAAGGATTTCGTCCCCCGTGTCCATCTCTTGTGTTGAGGAGACAACAACCGAGTGTAGCGTCGCTCGCTCCGGAGCCTGTGCCCCGGTGTGGCGTTCACTCGCGGCTGCTACACTGGCATATGTCTTCTCCCCAACGTTTTCCCTGATAGCCAGACTGTCTCGGAGCTTTTCCACTCTCTCGGAGTTCTCTTTAACGATCGAGATGTGCTCCTTTAACGTGGTTATGAGCTCAGTCTGGCAAGCGAGGCTCTCAGAAATGGACTGGGGACAGTGGTCAGCAGTGGGCGCGGTTGCCGGTACGACTTCGGGTGCGAGAGGAACCCCGTCCCGCTCGGATTCTTTCACCAGCTCAAAGAGCCTGTTAATTGCCTCGAGCACCGCAGTTTTTATGTCGGTTCTGAGGTTGCGAGAGTTGCCCAAATTCAGCTTAGCTTTGTTCAGGCAAGCTCTCGCCTCGTCAGTGCGACTACGATACCCGGCCACAGGCTTCTTGAGCTGGGTTACTGGCCCTACGGTAGCTTGGCGCGTCACCGGTGTGGCAAGGTCCCCCCGAGAAGCGGAAGAAGTGTCTTCTCCGAAGGAGATTCTCCTCCTCGCATTCGCAGGGGAAAGCCCCACCTTCTCCGCCGATCGCGGCGAGCCACCGGAGCCTTGTGCCTTTACGGTACTGGATGGGGTGCGAAACATAATTGGTTTCTTTAAGTGGATATAATAATAGAGATCCCTGTAGAGAGGGGATCAAGACAAAGATTATACGTCACAGAGGAGAAAACAGGTGTCAGACACTGGGTACTTGTGTCCCTGTAAAGGGGGGAACACAGTATTAATATAAATAATAATCAATAATAATTTATCTAGAATATGTCTTAAAATAATAATAAAAAGATTGTCAAATTAAAAATTTATGTCATATAATTGTCAAATAAATAAAATATTGTGATTCTCCCCTCCTAAAATCGAAACTAAACTAAACCAGAAAGAAAAAATTTTTTGCCAACCTCTCTCCGTTTTCCCTACCTCTAGCTATAGAACAGAGGGTGGGAGGGTGGGCAAAAATTTTTGCGAGCTAGGGGCACGTGCGATACGTCAAAAGACGCGTCTCGGCGCGGGCTAGCTGAATTTTGAAAAAAGTTTACTGTCGTTAAAAGAAAAATTTGGAATTATCCCCGAAAAACCAGTTTTTTGGGATAAAAATGTAGATAATCAACCCCCAGTCTGGGCTTCGGGCTACGGATCGCAACCTTCAGCGCAGGGATGGTAGCTGACTATAACTGAGACTAAATAAAATTTTTAAAACAAAAGAAAATTAAAATCTGGATTTGTTATGAACGAATTTCGTATAAAAATTTTGAAAATTTTTCTAAGTGTCGGAGGGTGGAAATTTTTTGTGCGTGCGGTCGTTTCAAATTGGTCAGGGAGTAGCCGGAACACTACTCCAGTCGAAATATGCTGAAAACAGCTCGAAAAACGCGCACTGAAAACCGTAGATATCGATGTTTTGGTCAAAATTTCGTTTTTCCACAACCCAGTTAATACTAGGTAATACGATACTCTTTGGTAAGACTGGATGTCAGAATTTCAGGTCACTGACTACCTGTAACGACTGCCAAAGATCTATATATAGCAGCCGGGACCAACAGCTTAACGTGCTCTCCGAGGCACGGAGGAAACTCGGTATGTCGGGCGGTCACCCATCCACAGACCAACCTAGGCAAGCACAGCTTTACCTAAAGATCGACCCGAGTGGCAGTTCTTATTAAGCCACGAGCTCTACATATATATCTATAGCCATCTACATTCATACCCAATATTTTCATGTGAATTTCATGACCGTAACTCTTTTATAACTCTTTTCTGCAATCCTAGCGAATAAATCCAGAACTCGCAAGACTAAAATACGTTGTCTATAAAACGTGGTTGATTGTGGAATATCTTTACGACGTCATCGTTGGAGGGTGAGCACATAGAGCAGTTTTAAACCAGCAGTAAACTGACTGAAATCGCATCGGGCTTAGATTTAACTGGTTGGTGAAATGGATTGAAAGTAACGTCTCAGCTCTATGGCTTTGTCTTGTGGAGAAATAAAAATAGCATAATTAATACACATAACATCACGCCTGTAATACCCGTAGGGTTAGGCAGTGGTGTTCCTAATAGTACGCCCAGCCCACATTTCGTCAGTTATGTTTTAGTCCCATGTTACAGAGGGCGAGCTTATTGCCATCAACCAGGAACTAATCCAGACACTTTGGCTGCTGAACTGTTAAATTCCTGATGGAAAAATCCAAACACACTTTGCCCTTGCCAAGGGTCGACCCCAGGACCTCTTACTCAGCTGTCCCGCTTGCGACCACTACACCAACGAAGTAGTCAATATAATTATTAATTAATAATATTTATTTGTATCATTCCTTGATATGAATTACTTACTTACTAATTATAATCGAAAATCCGGTTAATGATTTCTAAGTAAAATCCAACAATATAAAAAAAAAAATATTAAAGATACTGTTTCACGTAATATGTCATTTAGACTAGGACATGCCAATACGGTAATTAGAGCCGTGAACAACGAGTCCGGATAGTCGGCGTTTGGATATTCGGGATTCCGGTACAAAACATCAACACTGACAGAATACAGAGCAGAGTCAACATACCAGCATAGTTTTGGAAACAGTTCCAATCAGCGTCACCGCATACAAGGGACTGTTGCCACAATGGGACTGTGGGACTGGGCAATTAGATTGTCAGTGACTGCCGCTCGCACAGCCTCCGACCAATCGTTAGTTGTTCATTTAGCTAGCCCGGTGTCCATCCTACTCCTCCGCTATTATTTTCTGATTAATTTTTTCGTTGCGGGATCCAAGACAGTTAAATCGTTTCTCTGGGACTTCGTCGAGCTTCATTGTCTCGGCGCTTTTCTTGTGGTCGCCACTGTTGATTCTGGCTAACAGGAGTTACAGTGGTTTGGGAATAGTGTGTCGGGCTGGTCCCAAATTAAAAATAGCCCGGTGTCTGGATTTATGCCTGACTGAGAACTGTAGACGGCCAAACGCACAAATGTGTCTATCCTTACCCAACTCGATATCAAGACTCGATTGTCTACAGTTTGCCTACAGCGTATTTTATCCTATTTCGGCCACATAATGCGAAGAGGAGGTAGCAGCCTTGAAAAACTGGTCATTGTTGGTAATACCGAAGGCAAACGAGCGCGGGGCCGGTCGCCAACACGATGGTCCGACCAAGTAAAAGAGTCTATTTCCTCAAGCAAATTTCAGCAGGTGGTGAGGGCAACTTTGGACCGGAGTAGATGGAGGCAGATGGTCCGCTTGAAGGGGTCCAGTGACCACGATCCTCAGTAATGAGGGACCGACTGAAGAAGAAGAAGAAGAGGACTGTAGGGTCACTATTACGTGGAACCTTAACTTACATACATAGCGAATTGTTAGTAAACATTAGTACACCTCTGTCTACATTACCTAAATATCGGATATCATGTTATTTAGCACATTTACTTGATCACTCAATTTGCTCCGATATACTGAAGACTTCGATGAATTGTATCACGAAGAGGTCTTAGTTCTATTTATATCGCAGATTTAACAGTAAACTATGGCAGAAATTAACTCATTTAGAAATCCCTGTTATTTCGTGAACTCTAGATCAATTGTGCTGGTTGGATCTATAACTACATGTCTAGATAGCGAAAGCTAGGCTAACAAAGAGCAACCTGACTTCAACGATTGTCCACATTTTGTTACCAAAAACAAACAAAGTTATATTATTACATTCTCCCCACGTCTTTACAAAAATATTTGTTCATCCGTCAGTCACCAGAACCCTGTCTACTCCTTTAATGCAAGGGCGACATGTAACTAAATCCTCGCCTACGTGCGATATCAATTTCTGAAAGTGGGAGGAAAGAATAAGTGCTTTCGTAATATTTGTGGGGTATTAAAACGTCATGTTGTTGCTATAAAGCCTGTTTGAAATTTTGAAGTTTAGATTTTGAAGCAGAATGTAGTCAATTTTGTTAACAAAGTATTGTAGTCTTTTACAAGTCGGTAAAAATAAGATAGAAAGCTGTTTAACACGTTAAACGGTTATCCAATAGCAATTGTGGACGATACGAATTGGTTGGCCGTGGGTGATGCTGTATACGAGCTTGACCTAAGTTTTCTTACGAGCCCGTTGTTCTTAAATTAACTTTAACTAAGACTTATTCTGTAACATAGTCACACGTAATTACTGTAAAAATAACCCTAACGAAAGGCACTTAATATCATTGCATTTTTCATATCTGGGACCTGGACACCTTCTAGTTACGGAGATATTGGAGATGAACGTTTTTCTAAATGCTTTTTCTTAAGTTAATTACTTGAAATATCTCCATGACCAAAAATTAAGTACAAAGTGATTTGTCACCCCAAAAAGATTTTTTTTTCTCAGCAATAATTTTTGCGAGTTACTTAGTCTGATGCACTTACTTGGTTGACGGGATTTTTGGTGAAGAAGCTGTTTACACATTGTATAGTGCTTTTACCCATCAGACTCATAAACCTTCTGGTTTCCATTATACTGAAAGGAGACCTCAAAACAACCTCCGTGAATTATAAAACATGATACACTGTCCAGAATTCGTCCAAGATATCACAAAGTTTTGTCACGTTCACACATTTGTGCCTACCCCCTTTGTAATATATAAGTAACGTGTGAGTGAATCTAATTCACTCGCACATGCCGCAGTTAATATCTGTGTGTTGAGATTGTGACACCACAAATTGTCAGGAAAAGGGGAGAGATATTGTTTTTTTTGGAGGAAATAATAGATTTGGAATAGTGTTGTGACTGGTGTTTTGACACGTTTGTGTCGATCTTCCGATCTTCTTATGTGTTGTAAGAAAGAAGTCTTTATTTCAGTTTTGTAGTGTTTCATCATCATCATCATCATTTCAGCCATAAGACGTCCACTGCTGGACATAGGCCTCCCCCAGAAGGGGGGGATTTGCCATAATCGCCACGCTTGGCAGGCGGGTTGGTGATCGCAGTATTGTTGTTACGAAGGTACAGAGAACGTTGCTGCCCATTCTCTGGTAAGAAAGAAAGAAAGAAAAAGTATTTATTGGTTTTACACAGGACAAAAAATAAATAATAAAAAAATAACAATAAACAAAAAAAGAAAAAGAGGAACACTTAAAAAAATAAAACGGTAACGGTACGGTAAGGGTAACGGTAAGTAGAATCATTCTTTGTAGTGTTTACAAGTAAGCTAATATCTGCCATTTTCTGCCATCACGTGGTCAGTGCGTATCTATCCCGCCCAGGGGCCTCTAACTGGGCTTTTGAGCCATGCATGTCAAGAAATATATCAGACAGACATGCTGGTTTTGTCACAATGTTTTCGTTTACCAAAGCAAGTGATTAATTATACAAAACTGAAAATACAGAGGCGCGTGTCATGGATTCGAATTCGCAAACTTTACATGGCTGGCAGCCCGATGGCCATACATATGAAACAATATGACAATCAACAAAGGGCGAAGGTCAAGCAGACGAGCTTACAGTGATTCCATTCTCATCTTTTAAACAGGAGAGCTTTGGAGAACCCTGGACTGCTCTAAACTCTGTCACACGAAGTCTAACCAATGTTTTTTTTTGTTGCAGGCACTCAGCAGTGGACGTGTCTAACGGTGGCAACAGGGAACATGAGAGGAGCAGGTGGCCAGCCGCTGATGGTGACAGGTACGGAGTAGTCTTGATACTTTAACTTTTTTTTGGAGGCGGTTGCGTGGGTCCACTGGATGCGAGACGCACGGGACTTGTCTATGTGGGAAGCCTATTTCCAGCAGTGAACGTCTTTCGGCTGAAATGATGATGATATTTTAACAAAAAACTATCCGGCAAGATTCAGCACACTCGACTGTACTAATTTAAGTAGATAATCGTTTGTACGGCTATGTTCAAACGTGTGAAGCTCATCAAAATCGGCGAGCTAGCCCATTACTCATCGTCCACAGGCCCGCGTCTACGGTGGCCGGAAGCCGTCACGTGGCCCCCGACGCCCGGAGTGTCTCCCACGGCGGCTGGCAAGAGGTCCTGGGTTCAATTCCCGGGTCGGGTAAAGTGTTATTGATGTTTCCCATAAGGAATTTATTACTAGCAGCCACGGAGGCTGGATATGTGCCCGATTGATGACAATAGGTTCGCTCCCTATTATATGGGACTTAAACTAACTCCACATAACCTTGTTTGTTATTTTAATGTACCAATAACCACGGCTAACATGTTTGACATTTAGTTCCCACAGCAGACTTTTAGCACCTTTACGACTTGACCAACATTACCGACAGAGCAAATAAGGATAAAAATGGAGGGACACGTTAACCCTCCTAAGCCGAACACATATGGAGTGAGGTTATTATCCGCGATAATCCAGCGCAAACCTATCAACGGTCATATTTGCCGGATCCCTGTTTTGGCACGAATCTCTCTATTAGCTGGGATAACGGTTATGACCTTTATTTATTGAGATTGTAGATTTTCGAGAAGCTATTTTTGAGGGTTTTGGATGAGCCACTAATTTAGCTAGAAGTAATCTAAATGCAAGATTTGCGAGCGCAGCATCTTTAACATAATATACGAAGTAATTTAGAATTTAGTTTAATATTTTTGTTAGATAGTCATGCCATACGCCCGATGAGTTATCCCATCAGCTGATGGTGAACTTCTATTTCAGTCTATATGTAAACCTTTTAAAAAGTAAATAATACCACGCTATTACTGTCCCTTAGTTAGGCACCCTCGATGAACACGTTTCAAGATGAGTTGACGATTTAAAACTTACATTAATTATAAGCCCAGAGTTCTTCACGACGTTTTTCTTCACCGATGTCAGTTCTGTTTATGTACCAGATATACTTATATAAAGTACATATGAAAGGAAACAGTCGCATTGGGTCTTCGAATGAATTTGAACTCTGGGTCAACAGACATTTTTAAGAGGTGAATTTTCAAAATCTTTCCTTACTTCATTATTCACCTTCATTATGCCAAGAAACTCAAGAGCAATATGGTTCTATGCTCAGCGAGAAGTCTATAAAATCCTTGAGGCTTGTATTCACGCCAATGACCTTGTGCATAGCTAACTACCCCTCTCAGTCGTAGACAAGACTTTAAACGGACGCATTTTTAATTTATATAATTAAAATAATACATATTTTTTAAAAGTTACAAAACCAAATTATTTTCCTTTGTATTTCAAAGCAGTAGATATTTTTTTTATATTATTTTGTTAAAAAATGAAGGAGTAAAATGGTTCCATTCAACGATTTGGAGGTGATTTTGTGGATTTTTTTTTTATTATGTGATATCGATAGAAAAATTATGGCTAAACCAAATTACGTGTCATATCATGTAGATTACTAACAATTTTTCCCAGATGTAATTTCTCTGTAAGTGCCGGTGAAAAACTGCTTCATCTGCACGCTGTTTTTAAGCTTTTCGAGAGAGCAGCCTTAAAATATACCATGCTGTAATTCGCACGTATTCGTTACCAACAAAGCTCCGGATTTCACATTTTGACCTGTAACACAAAACCTCAGATCGTTTATAAAAACCTGTCACCAAGCAGGCCACGTTTTTATCACAAACTGGCCTTAAAGATATAATTTATGACCATTCACACAAGTATCAAGTACAGTCAAGTTTAACAAAAGATTTTTATTTCAAAGAATGTTTTTACAAGTCTGTCGAGGTCTCGAGGATGTTACAGCGATTAATGGTTTCACCTATTTGTGACCGCAAAAAAGGCGACATTTCATTATAGTCATTATAGAATCATGTTCAAAGTAAAAAAGAATTACATGAATTGTTTGTCAGATGACAATGAAATCATAATGACTTGTCAATTTGCTATTATGAATGGTTGTTGCACTACTGACTACCTACATGTAACTCATACTATATTAGTTACAAGTAGGTATTCTTTTAGTTTCTTATATTTTGATGGTCTTGTTTTTGTACGGCAAAAAATCTACGGTAACTATTTTAAAGGGTAATACTAAATGCATTACCCTACCTACCTCAATAGCAGGAATTGAAGTGTACGTGGATTAACAATTTAATACTTTATCAACATGACACAGTGATTGACGCAAATTACTAAGTACCTACTTATGTAACTAATGCATACTAGTTAATACCTATGACCTTACTTTATAACTAGGTAATTTTAAAAGTGATTTAATATGATGTCCCGTAATCATTAGGTACACCATACAATTTATTATAATAAAGTTATAGCATAATCACAAAGTGTCTGTACGTAATTACGTATAATAACGAAATTCCTACGCCCGCAGTAGTGCAAGTGTCAAGACCATTAGGTCGCCGTACGCGTTGTCGCGTGCACAGCCGACCACAAACTGTGTTACGATCAATTTGTGGTCTACTCATACTATGTGGGTAAACTGTGAGGATATTATAATAATATATGTACTATCACGAGCACTAATATGTACACACTTGGCAAAATTCAAAACCTTTTTTCATGGGAAATAATGGTTTCTACTTAACTTAGAGATGAAATCTATTTCGTTCACGCATAAACGGATAACCTTTTGTCGATGTCCTTTGTATGTTCAATACATCATACCTATCGACATCAATTGGGGGGGTCCGGTAAAGTTTATTAAACGTGGAGACCTTCGGTTAAAATAAAATATAATTGGGACAAGCCCGCCACACTATTCCCAAACCACTGTAACTCCGTACCTCCGTCTCCACTGTGACTTCGTCGGGCTTTATTGTCTCGGCGTTTTTCTTGTGGTCGCCACTGTTGATTCTGGCTTACTGGAGACCTTCGGTTGTGCATCGATGTGTTTTCCACCCTGTACAGGTTCCTATCATTATTTTCTAATAATAATTAACTTTTCCCCCCAGGCTGTCCACATACCCAGCCACAGGCGACCGCTCGACGTTGCTGCGGTCGCACGCGGCCAAGTCAGCCGAGTGCAGCGGGCAGGGCTCCCCGAGACCACGGCGGGCGCCCCGGGAGTCGCGCCGCGTGTCTCTGGCGCAGGCCTCAGGCTACGTACAGCTCAACCAGTACCGACTGCTGGAGCCTATTGGACAGGTTTGTTGACCAACTTGAAATAAATTAGAAATTGTTTTACAAAATACTTGACGTGAGGGGTATTGACATGCAAAAGGTGTTGATCGAAATGGGTGTAAGACCAACAGAATTAAAATTATAATCATTGTACTTCCCTTATTTGACCTCGTTTGGGGTCTGCGCAGCATGTCTTCTTCTTCCACAGTCCAGCAATAGTTTCCAACAGAATTGAAATATATCTCAAATTATAGCCGAGTTCTCCAATTCATACTAATCTGAGACGTACCAAAATGACCGGAGACCAGAACTAATTGAAAATGTTTCAACTTCATGTATTTTGTCAAAGATGACTACAACGATGATTGGAATGGTGTCAAATTATAAGCCACTGCATATTTGAGATTCATTACGTATTTGTTAGCCTTACCAGTCCAGATTCTTGAGAAAACTGGACAGTATTCTAATAGTCCTTTTTACCACGAATTCAGTACATGATTCGTTTATCGGAAAATTTAAACAAAAGCTTTTTCATATATTTTGACCGTATACATATCGCAAAGATGTAGATTTTTTTTAAACCGCCAGTAAATTTAAGACTGATGATGGGTTTTGAACCATGTACGGAATTCATGATGGTGGAGCAGCAGTTTGACTGTGCATTATGTACCAGGACTGTTTTATTTATTTGATTCAATAACAAAAGAGAGATATCAAGCTTAATTTTAAACCGTACTGAAAAACAAATGTGATTCCTGCTATCAATTATGAATACCAGAAAGTCCTAAATAAAAACACCAACAGAACTGTTAAAGTCCGTCCATTTTGGAGCACAAACAGACAGGTCATTACCCCCAGTGATGTAACACGAGAACACGGAGCAACCACTAATTATGCTAAAAGTGTAATTCCGCTAAGTCCACTAATAAGCTGAAAGTTATGAACTCGTTGTTTCAGGGCTCGTACGGGATCGTCAAGTTAGCCTACAATGAAGAGGATGACACGCATTATGTAAGTTAACTTTTACTTAGTATTTTATCTTTATAAAAATAATAGATTTCAGAAGGTTTCAGCGATATACGTGACGTCACATCACACTGTTTACAGTTTTACTCCAAAAATGAACGCTTTTCAAACTCAAACTCAAACTCAAACTCAAATTCTTTATTGCATTCATGTGTTTTAAAGTTGTTACAATGAATTTGGTTCCAACATGAAACCCGGTTAGGGCACGGCAACATAAATTAGGCAATATACCAAGTCATACATTACTTATAAAATATAATTAGGTCCCTACTATGACAATCTAACTAGCATTTAGTTTATACGTTATTTTAATTAATCATTATTATCATTTACCAAAACGTTTAAAGAATTATACAATAGTCATAATTATTATTATTACAATGTAGGTTTGCAACTTTTAATCACAAGCATTCAGAAATTAAAATAAAAATAATAAAAAAATTAAATTATAAATGTTCGAAAGTCAAATTATAAATATAAATATGCAATGTCCAGGTTAGACTGGCAGTCAAAAGATGATGTCAAAATGATTTTTTTATACCAGTTTACACAAAAATGCATTCATTTGTTTAATGAGCTCTAAATAATTTAGACTGTGGACAACTAAGCTTAACAAAGGATCTGCAATCACTGACACTTGGTTAAATTTTTTAGTAGTAAACAATACATACATAGAGGTCAAACACATAACTCTCCTGAGATTCGCCACAGTCGGGTCAAAAATTAGTACACGCACACTTTACAGATAGTATAGTAGTATGTAGGTCTATAGCATACCGGGTACAGATCCAGAATCCAGCCTCTGTATTGTTGTTGTTTATAGAAACTATTCATCCTAAGTGGATAATAAATAAAGAAAACTTTCAGAAACTTGCGTTACAATTGATATGTAGGTACTATCTCTACAAGTGTAGGAAGTAACGTATAGCACAACATACATCAAACAAAACGCTAACGACATAGTTTTTGTGCGACGTGCAAGTCGTTTTGCACAAAAAGTCTTTCCTTCGCGATGTCCCAGTTGGCTAATTGGCCTATCGACACAGTAGCGATCGCTAAATGTACGTGCTATTGAAACAGGAAATTGGACCTTAGCTTGTACCAAATTGCTGTACCTATAACACTCCACACAAAAATGAGAAATAATAATTATTATTATTATGCGCCTATACTGTCCCACTGCAGGGCAAAGGCCTCCCTTCCCTCCTTCCACTTTTTGCGATCTAGTGCGACAGTAGACCAATCCTTAGAGAAGCACTTCAGCTTATCCCGCCGTCTGCTTTTGGGCCTGCCGCGTTGTCGTTTCTTGCTCTGTGGTATCCACTGAGTGGTCACTTTTGGCCATTGCTCCTCCGACATGCGGCAGATGTGCTCAACCCAGTTCCATTTTAACCTAGCAGCTGTTTGGCCAGCATCAGCTATTTGGGTTAACTAATTAGGGTATATTTTTGTTTGGCGTTATTTTGTGGCGACATCTACAACAGCCTTTTTTTTTTTTTTTGGGCGGGTGGAAAATCATCAAATAACCCCTCCCGCTCTTGTGCAGAGCGGAAGGGAGTGTCAGACTTCTACTGACTAAAAACCACCCATGTTCCTTCTTAGCCCTTCACGTCGAGGCCGCGGTATCTCTTGCGAACAACCCGCACCCCCGACGGGATCTACAACAACCCGGTTGGTCTAGTGGTCGCAAGCGCAACTGCTGATCATGAAGATCTGGTTTCTATTCCCAGGTTGGGCAAAGTGTTTTCCCATTAGGATCATTTCTCAGTAGCAGCCATGGAGCTTGGATTTGTGCCCAATTGATGGCAATAGGCTTGCTCCCTATTACTGGCAAAATGTGGGTGTACTAATGGGTACGCCTCTGCCTAACGCTTCGAGATTGCAGGTGCGATGTTTTGTTATGTTATCTACAACAGGATAAACGAACTACGCATCATACGTGACGTCACTCGAAGATTTCGTCCTGTTCCTCATTGCTGTATAATTTTAATAAGACACACTTATGGCTCAGCTGTTGTTATGAAGTGTCCCCTCTAATGATTATTACACTAAATATTTCTAAATTAAGGCTAGCAGTTGGCCTCAATGTTCAGAAGTTACATTAAAACAAAAGAAAAAAACTATAGAGCTATAAGGATATTTTGGTGCACGAGTCCGCGCTGTCGGTAAACATTTTGTGACATCATAACTTCTTTTTTTTGTGGGTGGGAAATCATCAAATGACTCCTCCCCCTCTGGGCAGTGCAGAAGGGAGTGTCAGACTTCTACTGACTAAAACTAAAAACCATCCATGTTCCTTCTTAGCCCTTACCGCAGCCTCGGCACATCACGCCTGTAATCCCCGAACGGTTAGGCAGAGGCATAACTGATAGCACGCCCACATATTACCAATTATGTTTGAGTCCCATGTACCTAATAGGGGGCGAGCGTATTGCCACTAACTGAGCTCAAATCCAGACTCCTTGGTTTTTCCGTTAAGAATTGTTAAGAATTTCTCAGTAGCAGTACTGACAAATTCTTAACGGAAAAACCAAAAACACTAGAACCGAAGATCCCAAGATCTTGCTCGAAGCAGTCATTTGTAATATCATAATAGTGGCAAAAATAGTGTATTAAAAAAACAACAAGGCAATGTTAGTTCCAATTTCACCCACACGCCAAGAGATCCTTGTCCAGCTGTTACGAAATAAAGTAATCAAAGAAATAATCACAGAGCAATATATCAAACGTCAATTCTTACACTATTGTTACAAACTGAGGAAAATTGATATTTACTAAGATTACAAGTACCACTCAATATAATTATTAGATGGGGTTATTTTATTATTGAAGGGTCGATCTCTTGGTTAAGTATAAAAAGAAGTGGTGGTTCACAAAATTATACAATAACATGCTTCATCGTCATCATCAGCCTATAATGTTTCCACTGCAGGGACTCAGGCACCACCTCGCGGGCCCTCTCTAGGAGAGGGATGGACGCAGTGCGGGTTGCTCTTCGAATTGTTTGCTTCTAAGACATGCCGGTTTGCTCACGATTTCCTTTACCGTTTTGAGAGCAGTGGTGATGATATAAATTACACAAAATAATGCGCCTGCCTGGGTTTGATCACACGGCTTACTGTTCGTATGTCGGGGCCGCCGCCACTGGGCCGTAACATGACTGGTTTCCCCAAAAAGTCAAGTAGATCTTCGACGGTTTTGTGGAAGTTCAATATAATTGTCATCAACTGGGTACAGATCCAGACTGCTTCGGAAAAATACTCAAGGAAAAACTCGCATAGCACTTATTTATTTTGCCCAACGTAGCTCTAGCTCAGCAGTAATACTTGCAATATATTTTCATGATGGAATTTGCCTCGAATGCTGAGCATGAGGTCCTGGGTTCGATTCCCGGGTCGGGCAAAGTGTTATTGGGTTTTTCCATCAGGAATTTATCAGTAACAGCCACGGAGTCTGGATTTGTGCCCGGTTGATGACAATGGGGTGGCCCCTATTACATGGGACTTAAACATAACTGGCGAAATGTGGGTGCACTAACTGGTACACCTCTGCCTAATCCTTCGGGGGTTATAGGTGTAATGTTATAGAATACCAACGCCATCATCATCATCTGCCTAGCCTTTTCCCAACTGTGTTGGGGTCGGCTTCCAGTCTAACCGGATGCAGCTGAATACCAGTATTTTACATGGAACGACTGCCTATCTGACCTCCACAACCCAGTTGATACTAGGTAATACGAAACTCTTTGGTAAGACTGGATGTCAGAATTTCAGGTCACTACTACCTGTAACGACTGCTAAAGATGCTATAAATGGCAGCCGGAGCCACCAGCTTAACGTGCTTTCCGAGGCACGGAGGAAACTCGGTATGTCGGGCGGTCACCCATCCAAAGACCGACCTAGGCAAGCACAGCTTTACCTAAAGATCGGCCCGAGTGGCGGTTCTTATTAGGCCACGAGCTTCAACGAACCAACGTCATGAAACGAAAATGTTTGTGATAAACGAGCATTCGTCTCTCACTAAAAATAATACCTAAGCAAAAAGATAAAGAGATTACATCAGTGGATAACAATATCCGGTTGTACCGGAAACAATGAAAACAGACGAAAATACTTCATCGAATGTCTAAGGGCACGCGTTCAAGTTGAACAACGTCAATCACTGAGCGCCGGGGAGGGAATCTAATGACGCGCACAGATTCTGTTGATGTGCTTAGAGCCTGTCGATGTATTTACGGGAGAAACAACAACAGATAGATCGAACAATTAATAAAATTGTATAGAAATTAATAAAGAACAGGATAAAATGTTAGTACTACTTAATACTTATCACATTTCATTGGCAATAGGCTCGCCCCCTATTACATGGGACTTAAATATAATTGGCGAAATGTGGGTGTACTATTAGGTACACGTCTGCCTTATATTATTTCGGCACAGTTGGCGCAGTGGCTAAGCGATTGGACTGCTGCGCTGCGTGTCGCGGGTTCGATCCCCGCACGGAACAAATATTTGTATGACCTGCAGATATTTGTTTCGGGTCTGGGTATTTGTGTATATGTGACTTTATATGTTTGTGAACGCACCCACGATACAGAAGAAATTCCTAATGTGGGGCAACGTTTTTAAAAAAAAAAAACATTTCAAATTATGTGAAGATCGTAATGATTAATTACGATCTTCACATAATATGAAATAACATAAGGCAGACGTGTACCTAATCATTAGGCAGACGTGTACCTAATAGTACACACACATTTCACCAGTTATATTTAAGTAATGTAGTTTTATCTGTTTATTTAATCCAATAAAGCGCAAAGAACTTTCCACTCTTTAAATTCTGCCCGATTCCTATGTTTAGATCCAAATATAATCTTTATAAAATGGCATAAGTATGACTTCCTTACGAGTCTTTTAAAAACTCAACAACATAATACTTGAAGTTTTGAAACACACGAAGTTAGACATTACAACATAAACTCACGCTCTTTCTTTATGGCGGTAGCAAAAACCACAGAAAACCATCTGCTAGGATCCTTACATATACTCTTTTTACCTCCTTTAGACATAAGACAAGATAGAAAAAATAGAAATATCCCAAATTCTCTCTACAGGCGATGAAGATCCTGTCGAAACGCAAGCTGATGCGGCGCGCGGGGCTGTTCGGGCGCGCCCCCCCGCGCAGACCAGGCCCCGGTCCGCCCCCCGACCCCCTGCAGCGAGTCTACCGCGAGATCGCCGTGCTCAAGAAGCTGGACCACCCTAATGTCGTCAAGTTGGTCGAGGTGAGAGGACAGGCCCTGATAACTCTTAGTACCAGTTTTGTAATGAGCATTCTGCCGAACATGCTAAATGCATACATTTCCAGAACAGCAAATGCTCATAAATAATGCTGAGGTTTATCAATACCTTAGCGACCTGCATCGTCATTATTATCTGCCAAGCCTTTTCCCAATTGTATTGGGGTCGGCTTCCAGTGCATGGAGCGACTGCCTACCTAACTTCCACAACCCAGTACAATTGAAGAAAAAATATTAATAAAGTCGTATGATAGTAGAATAAATAAATATTGGACTCTGTACTGTTAACATTTAGTATGAGCTCAACACTTTTATTGCATTCCACATCAACTCAACAGCATCATTTAACTTTGGTTGCTGAGCACAGGGATTAATAAGCGCTTTTATTTTTATTTTGGAATTCAAAAAAAATTTTATATAAACGTTTACCGACGTTGTTACTTTGGATCTTAAAGTATATGTCTGCATAATATTATATTCTCAGAGACGACCAGTTGAGAGGCAAATGTGTAATTTAGACCTTAATAACAACCCATAAATATAAAAGTAAACTAAAAGATTTTGATATTGGTATTACTCTCTAACATTTGCATGTTTTGTCAATAAAAAAAATTGTCAACGAAAAGTGTTTACTGTTACGGAGTAACATTGGAAAATCTGATTTCAACTTAACTTTCCGGTCCTATTCGTTTAAAATATTTAATTATTATTGTATTGCTCCTACGCCTACGTATCTATTATTAGTTCCATACTATAATAATAAGTTATTTTCTCTCCCACGTCTAATAACAACAAATGAACGGCAAACACAATGAGGATGTCGTTTGTACTAATTGTTCATACACAGACCTGACCTATCACAATATTGACTCCATCAATTAGAAGGTAAATAACATCGCTATATTCTTTATTTCTTAGAATAAACGTAATATTTGCTTTTTTCCTTTTATCGGCTTTTGGTAAATAGATGATTTGTTAGAGGGAAGGTTCTTGAGAAATGTAAATAGTAAAGTTATTCGCGTTTGTATAAATCTTTTCGGACATTGCCTACATTTCCTGCCTGAATAACGATACATGTTCCGTCCCGACCTAAAGGCTTACCCAGTCTACCTACCTTCCAAGGAAGCCCCAAATATTTACTAACCAATAAACCTTGGTCCTTAGGTTCTGGATGACCCAGCAGAAGACCACCTATACCTGGTGTTCCAACTGCTGGAAGGAGGCCCCGTCATCGACATCCCCACGGACACACCACTGGGGGAACACCTCTCCAGGAAGTACATCCGAGATGCACTTCTGGGGGTGGAGTACCGTGAGTAAACTAACCTTATACTTTGTGTAGGTAATTAGGCTTTTTAAGTGAAACTCCTTTATTTCGGGTCGTCGCCGCGTGTTTTTTTCTTCGATAACTATCTATTACTCGTCATCTCAGCAGGTACCTCCTTCCTAGCCATATCATCCTTCACACAGTCCACCCATCATTTTATTGTACTTTTAATATCAACAACGATACTTCTAGTTATATTCTGAAACTAAAATGTTATTAACGTGAAAGTTACTGTCTTATGTCTGTCTGCTTAAGCCTTAGCGACTGATTACATTTCGATTAAATGTACGCAAGGAGCATATAACCTAGATTAATTAGACCATAAGATACTTTAATCCGGTCGCCTGTTCCCGTAGGTAGGATAGAATAGAATATAAAACCTAAACGCGGGCAAAGCCGTGTATAATACATATTTTATATACCTATGATAGCGACTGTGTCAAAATAAATTTTCGCTACGTTTTTGCGTCAACAAAACAAGCTAATAAATTTAAATATAAAAATGTAGTGTATGTAGTGGTAGCTTGATACCCTAAAATACTGCAGGAAAATAGAGCATGAAAAATAGCGGTGACTGAAATATATTTAAAAAATATATATTCATTGCAATTTCAATTTTAACCCTGGATACAAACAAGGAAGTTTTAATTACTATTCCCCGAGCAGGAAACAAAGTTCCTTAGGACGGCCGCGACGGTTGCTCTAAGAAAGGTCAGCTGTTGCCTCCCCATGGCGTTGTTAAACTAAGTACAATGTTACAATTCCAGAAGTGACGGTTCTCTCCTGAAGACTTCTCTACTCTTTATGGTCCAGTGAGATGTCCTACTCACGGAAAGATTTAGTTTATTTTTAGTATTGACCTTTATCAATTATCACAAGTTAAGCTAATTGTAGTTGTTTTTAGTGTTTATTATTGTTAGAATAATAAAATTATTCAAACGGTACGTAAAATTTCGAAAACAACAACAACAGTTGTAAGCCTTGTTTTATGGCGCCTGTAGTTTGTTGCGGATAAACACAACGTAACATGCCTTGTTAATTATTCAGTTCCAAGACAAAGAGCTAAAATATGTATACCTTTAACGCTCGTATGAACTACGCGTCATAGACTGACCGCACGCAAAGTCCTAGACCGCGCAATCTGTATTAGGCATTGATATAAAAACTAAAGATACGGTCGTCCGAACATTTGCTCGACGCGTTCGCCATACAGAGAATTGGTGTAGTCTGCTCGTTAACGTAACCTTGTATAAGCGGCGTGGCATTTTCGAGGTATAAAGAACATAAATAAAGCTTTTAATAAAATTTACGACCGCACCCGAAGAGAGCCGATCGTGGACTAGTTCACTTCGGCTTAGGAAAGACCTTATTGGGACCACGTTTGTGGCGTCATTTTAACATGCCGTCCGCCCAGTCCTTACGCAGTAATATATAAGTCAATGGTATTAGGACAAGCAACGGTCCGATGTCCACTGTCAGACGGTACTCCATCACATACAATACTGGAGGATACAAAATATATATATATATACATTTATTTATTTTCTCTCACAATGGTTTGAACTTAACAGTTTTGAACTATATAATATTCACACTGTGAGAGCTGGTGCCTCAAGTAGGTTTCGAAAAAACCTGCACTACAAGTCACCAGACCTCACTTAGTAGCATCATTAATAAACAGGCAGGTAACATAGCCAAACAATTACGTATAAACAAAAAATAAATAAATAAACAAAACATTCCACCCAGTTCCTTGTACCGCTACAGGTATTGTAACAGAAATGTTGAAGTATCCCAGTTCTGCGTATCGCCGCCTGACGCAACAGAAAATTAATAAACTCTCTAATTTGGTTCACCTTGTTACCAAAGTGAAGTATATCTCAGTCAATATTATCTATTCGAGTCTCGTGTCGGCTAATGAAGGGGGGTGATTTGGTCTCACCCCCTCCCACGCCCCCTTCCTATGAAGTCGTAAAAATGTCGTAATATTTTAATATTACACCGTCCAACGAGAATGGGTTCGAAGGGAAGTTTCAGTTAGCTGTATGAACGTAAGGTGATTCAGAAATCTTGGGAAATAAAATGCTTCTCTAGCAAACGTACCTACGACGAATAGATACACTTCTGCCTAAGCTTGGAAACAGGCGTGTTGTAAACGTGCTAGTTGTATTTGATAATGACAGTGAAATGCTTTACCATAATCCTTAATCCCTGAAGGGTTTTGAAGAGGTTAACGCAAGGTACCCACATTTCGCCCCTTATGTTCGTTAGTAATGTTTTGAACTCAAAATATACAACAGTAAATCAAAATAAGAAAGTTTTACAGATACACTGTAACCCACGTCATATAATATTTATACAGATCACTCACAACTTCAATTTTCAGACACTGGGCATTTTTTTACGCCAACGCCACCGTAATTTAATTTCACATTTATGTAATGTAATGTAGTTTTACATCACAATAGTCAACCATGAATGTTATCCCGAATAAAATATGCATGGCGTTGGAATTATCAGCCTTTAACAAATAATTTAAATATAGGCCTGTAATTTTCGGGGCGAAATACAGCAATACCGGTGCAATGAAAAATTGCCAGTTGAATTGAAATCAATTATGTCGTAGTGCACGTCGATATTCCAATATTTCACGTGAATTTCAATTGAAAGCAGATAGCAATTACTTCAAATATGTCATGTTTTTATGAACGAACTCTACTAAAAATGGATGTTTGATGGATCTTTTAGCGCTCTCAAATGACAATGAGGCGTACTCTTGGTAAATATTTGTGAAATTATACAGGGTGATGCCGACAATACGACAATAAATAAAACCATTTGTAGTTCTAGTTCATAGGAACATTATTAAACTATCAAATAAATCTTAACAGCAAAAAAAAAAAAATGAAAAAAGAAAACATTAAAACTAAGTAGCATAAAACTGTAAACGAAATACATTACAATTTACAAACTAATATTGGTTTACTAACCTTAGAAATAATTTGCACCGATATACGTATGGAAATACAAGGTAACAAACGAATTTGGCAAAGACAATTAGGTAGTTTATTGTCGTATCGTCGTCACCACGACGCGCGACGGTGTTAGGATTAATTTGAAAGTTTAAAAATGTTCCTATGAACTAGAACTACCAGTGGTTTCATTTTTTGTCGTATCGTCGGCACCACCCTGTATAACACAACGCCTCTAATACCTGAAAGGTTAGGTAGTTGTATATCTAACAGTTTACTCACTTTACACCAGTTATGCTTTTATACCAACGTAATAGCGAGCTTATTAACTTCAATTGGGCACAAATCCGTACTCTTTGGTCGCTACTGAAAAGCTCCTGGTGGAAAAACATGTAGCCCGTCCTGGGAATTGAACCCAGGGCTTCATGTTCAGCAGTCGCTATTTGATTTCACTAGACCAATGAGACACTCATTAAATTGTTTTATGAAATGTACACAAGATATCCTAGTAAAACTGTACTTTTTCGGGAGTCATCAATCATCAAATAACCCCTCCCGCTCTTGGGCAGAGCGAAAGGGAGTGTCAGACTTCTACTGAATAAAAACCAACCATGTTCCTTCTTAGCCCTTTATGTCGAGGCCGCGGTATCTCTTGCAAACAACCCGCAGCCCCGACGGGAATTGCATGGATACATTAATGTTAATAGTCGATAACTAGTTTACGTTAGGTGGCGTCATTTCTCGCTTTAAACGATTTTAGTTCTGAATTGTCCATGTATTTTAGCAGGTGACTGTACCTACTATACATGCTTGTGTAGTTGTACTTGTATATTGTAACTAGATGTATCCACCACGATATAGCCAGGCCTCGTGTCTCCGGGCGTATTTCTGATATAAGTAAGCAGAATATTGACAAGATGACATTGCTGTCCATCTATAAACTTCCCCTAATATCCGATTCAGGAACAGGGTCGTTTTTCCTCAATTTCTCAAGTACAGTCAGTAAAAAGACAAACCTAATATAGAGAATTATAGACCATTTTGTATGGCTACGACGCGGCGACGCCGACTCCTGAGACCTGTCATAGAAATCAGAAATCATAGAATTCATGTCATAGAATTCATGTCAAAGAATTTTTTGTGGATTTCTTAGGCAACCTTGAAGTTGTGCGACCGTATAATTTTTTTTTTTTTTTTTGAGTGTGGGAAATCATCAAATAAGGTCCCGCTCATGGGCAGAGCGAAAGGAAGTGTCAGAAATCTACTGACTAAAAACCACCCATGTTCCTTTTTTAGCCCTTGTGCCGAGGCCGCGGTATCTTTCGAACAACCCGCAGCCCCGACGGGACCTAATACTATCTGACACTTAATTTCAGATTAGAGTATTTGATTATAGAACTACATCAACACTTAGATTTTTCTGTAATGAAATGTAGTCCTTGAAATTCAAACGTAAACAGGATGTGACAAGTTCTAAACTTACATTTCCCAAGTCTTATGCTAATACCCATACTTATTACACCAAAATAATAAACATATGAATGTCAGCGTAGTAGAAGAATGTTATTTCTAATCTTTATATATCGACTTTGTTGACTGTACATATTCTTGATTCTCACATCATACATATTCAGCATCAGTACATAAGATTGGTTCGACCAAAACAAACATTTGTATGGAAAACATGATAACGTATCCTTTCCAGGATCATGGAATGTATTACATGCATACATATCTGCTCTTACTACACACTATATTTATTCTACTGTGATGGTAATATCGATAAAAGCTACAACTATTTTTAGGCGAATCTACGCTACACCACATGTAAGGTGTTTATTTTAAACCTCTAGATAAAAATGAGGATTCTGAAAGTGTCTTTAAGCCTTGTTTTAACCGACTTCCCAAAAAGGAGGAGGTTCTCAATTCGATGGGTATGTTTTTTTTTTTTAGCCGAACAAACCGCTGTTCTTTATTGTATCTTGAACATGGGGATTAATAAAGCGTTCTAACAGTGGTTTCGCCTGCATTTCTGCCTATACTTTTTAAGTATAATATGCATACTCGTATTTGGTAGGTATAAAAATAATGTACGGTTAACTTTGCAGGTTATTAAATGGCTTGTCGTAGATAACCTCACTATTACTGTTGTATTGTTACTCAAAAACACCACCGGTCTCATAAAAAAGTTATAAAGGCAGCAGAATTCTCTATAAATTTTACAAACTGCGATCAACTTTAATTAGCCAACTATTTTCATAGCGCAAACCACCACCAACCAACTATTAAATAAGAACATAATTCTAGATGTAGAATTTTTCAGGTTTTAGAACATTTACGCGTCCATGTCCCTGACTCCTTGTATACTCTCTCACTCTTGGATAACCATCTGCATTGTCCCTCAGTACACTACCAGCGCATAGCCCACCGAGACATCAAGCCAGCGAACTTGCTACTAGGTGAAGGCAGAGTCCAAGTAGCAGATCTGGGTGCCTGCGGGGAACTGGCGGCGGCAGGCAGGGTTTCCGGCACTGTAGGGACCCCGGCCTTCCGCGCACCTGAGGCCGCAGCCCCGGCTGATAAGTATAGTGGAGAGGTGAGTTAGCATCATCCGACCGATGAGCACCTGACTAGGCTCCTTTCCTAACCATGTTGGGATCGGCTTCCAGTCTAACCAGATGCAGATGAATACTAGTATTTTACATTGAGAGACCGTCTATCTGGTCTTCCAAACCCAGTTACTAAGTAACACGTCTTGCTCGGGCTAGCTCTTGGAAAAACTGTTTAGTAAACTATCGAGCTGCTGACTCCCTATAACAAATGTCGGACGGCTTCTTGTGGTTCCCACGACACCAACGATTTTCGAACCTAGAAGATCAACCCGTGCACCGATTGTTTTTAGCCATGAAATTGTTTCTGGAGGACTACATTCTTATTTCTCGGGAAAATAACAGAGTAGCAAGCTAAACTTTTGAATTGGGACAAGCCGCAACCACAGCCACTCCTAAAATGAATCTAAACTCCTCTCCATCCCTCAGGCAGCAGACATCTGGTCCCTAGGCGTGACCCTCTACGCGATGGTGACAGGCAAGGTTCCTTGGGCGGGCACCTCCGCCATCGAGCTGCAACGCAAGGTCCTGGCCGAAGCCCTGACGTACCCTGCCAGGTTCCCGCCCTCCAAGCAGCTGCGACACCTGCTCAGCAGGATGCTGGACAAGGATCCCGTTACGAGGATCACGCTGCAGGAGGTTAAGGTGGGTTTATGATTCTGGTGATTTATTTTGTACAGACTAAATAATTATTTATCAATGGTTTCGTTTCGTCCGGACTTCTTTACCTAGGATTGTTTCTGGTGGTCGCTACTATTGAATGCAGCTTTCAGGACTTAAAATACAGTGTTTGTGAAAAGAATGGGAGGCCACCAATAATAATTATTGAAGATTAAATGGTCATTTACCAATACATAACTTGTAAAATGACTTGGTAACTTAACATTCTTCATCGTGGTGGCTTCATTATTATTTATCCACTACTTACAACCAACAAATTGACCCAAACAAATACAGACATTAAGTTCAGTTTAGTGACGTTTAGTTTCTTACAAAACACGTCTTACCTCGCGTCTAGGTAAATTTATTCGTAAAACAAAACATCCCCTCGATTAAGTAGGCAGGTCGGTACTATCCGCACCATTCAGATGCTAAGATGTCATTAGACTAACTAAGATGAGAATTCCTCAAAAGGTCAACCTACAAATTATTTGACTCCCCCCCCCCACTGTAATAAAGCGAATTCGTCCAGGAATAATCAAATTGTCTAAGTCAACGCAATTAGTGGAGCAATTTGACCAATCTGTATTGTTAACGATGACCTTTTCAGACGTACGGCTCTGATTGGATTAGTAACGATAGCAGATCGCTTTGGAGAATTTATTAGAAATTTCGTCTTGGTCTCGGATTTATGTTAATCCGAGTTACGTCTATCGTGCATTTTCAAATCGTCTATTGCTTTAATTTGACTTGGAAATATTGCCGAATTACAGTCCGGTATGCTAACCAGGAGAGCAGCACGCCCAGTGATGGCGGCCCCAACTTACGAGCAGTAAGTCATGGGTTCGAACCCAGGCGGGTGTGTAAAAAATCTTAGGACCAGTAAGTCCTGGAACTATACATTGGAAGACATGTTACATCTACCAACCCACACTAAGCCCGCGTGGTGGATTATAGCCCATTCCCTCTCTTAGTGAGGAGTCCTGTGTCCCAGCAGTGGGAACAATACAGGCTTATTATAATACTAACCTGTTTAACCCGTCACAAACAGGACTTCTCTATTAGTCACTCGTTAAACTGAGCTTCATCTGTCACCCTCTGGACATTGGCATCGACAGTAGATCAGAAGCTCACTAATCAGTAAAGCTTTCAGTGTAATGAACAAATATCCGCAACCACGTATTTGCTCTAAATCTTCGATTTGGATGTTCGTTTTGATCAGATATTGTTTGAGATTGGCGTATTCTGTTGTGTATGTTATGTAGATACTAGTGTAAAGTGTTTGATTATATACTAAGTACTATTATGTAAGTCTTTACTTCGAAGGAGCAATGTACATTTGTGTTAATTTCATAATTTTTAAGCAAGCGCCTGACGGTTGGATTCCCCGGTCGGAAAAAAGTGTTTTTGGGATTTTCCATCAAGAAATTCTCAGTAGTAACCACGGAGTCTGGATTTGTGCCGGCTGATGGCAATAAGCTCGGCCGCTATTACATGAGAGTTAAACATAACTAGCGAAATGTGGCTGTAGGTACTATTCTTTACACCTCTGCCTAACCCTTCGGGGATTACAGGCGTGATGTTACGATATATGTATTAATATTTTTTACTCGATCTCTGAGGAAGAATCCACTTTACGAGACAGACTGGAATCTACTAATCAAACTAGTGCTGGAATCACCATTTTTTTTTCAGTTCGAATTTAGAAAGAAAGAAATAGTTATTTTCACCTCAGCACCTCAAACAAGCAGGTTTTGCTGTTTACAGACAGTGAGCAAAATTCGATTTTGCTGCGAGCGTGAGACAAAGTAACTTTTTAATTTTTTTTTTTTAATACCGAGAACTGTGCAGGTCTACTCACAAAATTCGAAAGATTTCAACTTTGTTTTGTTCTGTCACTTTCACTTTGATACGAAACAAGCGAGAGATAGAAACAAGTCGATTCGAAATTAGATTTTCAAATTCCATTTATTATAGGCATATAAAAGAAACAAACAATAAAACGTTCGGATACCGATATTGTAAATCGCGTGATGAAATGAAAAATTGTTATATTTCGAATAATCGAATTATATTTTTTATATTTAAATCAAGATGAAGAATGTTGAAGAAAAAAATACGAAGTTTATCATGTAGGTATCTACTTATTTATTAATAGTTTTAACAATTTTTAATATTGAGACAGAATACCGCGAGTGTAGTTTCAGAACGAATTAAAAAAAAAAATGCGGGATTCAAATTTTTATTGTTTTATTCTCTGTTACGCTAGCTACAAAGTACAATAAAATTTGGATAATAAAGTAGTAATAATAAATAAATATGAGTGAGTCCAGTGACGAAGTCTGCTATTTAACACCCGAAGAATTGAAGAATAATGTAAAAAATGCAGAATTAAGTTTCCTGCCTGAAAAATCTCGCGAAAAATATCTGAAAGCATACCATGTCTTCAAAGAATGGAGACTTACAAAAGGCACAAGCAGTTTTTCGGAGACGGTGTTGCTATCATATTTTTTAGATTTATCACAGAGGAGGCGATCATCTACAATGTGGAGTATTTACTCAATGTGGAAAGCTACTTTAAAAACAAAACATAACGTGCATATTGAAACATACGCAAAACTCGTATCTTTTCTAAAAAGAATGTCAGTTGGGCATAAGGCTAATTTTATTGAATTCGTACCTCTACCTACAATGTTAATTATTTTGATTCACAATAAATAGTTATTTCAATCTATTCCTGTATATTATTTTATCTCCTAAAGTGTTCTCGCTGCTGAAGTGAAAAGTAATGTGTGTTACACGAGAGCAAAGTTTTTTTGCATCTCGTGCCTTTGAATCCCTCGCCACACTCAGGATTCAACTTTAGAATCACTCGCTACGCTCTTGATTCAACTATAGAATCCTTCGCTTACTCGGGATTCAAAATCAACACTCGCAGCAAAAACCCACTTTGCTCTCTTGTTGCACAAATAACTATTTCACCTCAGCACCTCAAACAAGCAGGTTTTGCTGTTTACAGACAGTGAGCAAAATTCGATTTTGCTGCGAGCGTGAGACAAAGTAACTTTTTATATTTTTTTTTTAATACCGAGAACTGTGCAGGTCTACTCACAAAATTCGAAAGATTTCAACTTCGTTTTGTTCTGTCACTTTCACTTTGATACGAAACAAGCGAGAGATGGAAACAAGTCGATTCGAAATTAGATTTTCAAATTCCATATTTATTATAGGCCTAAAAAAGAAACAAACAATAAAACGTTCGGATACCGATATTGTAATTCGATAACCGTAATATTGTAAATCACGTGATGAAATGAAAAATTGTTATATTTCGAATAATCGAATTATATTTTTTATATTTAAATCAAGATGAAGAATGTTGAAGAAAAAAATACGAAGTTTATCATGTAGGTATCTACTTATTTATTAATAGTTTTAACAATTTTTAATATTGAGACAGAATACCGCGAGTGTAGTTTCAGAACGAATTAAAAAAAAAAATGCGGGATTCAAATTTTTATTGTTTTATTCTCTGTTACGCTAGCTACAAAGTACAATAAAATTTGGATAATAAAGTAGTAATAATAAATAAATATGAGTGAGTCCAGTGACGAAGTCTGCTATTTAACACCCGAAGAATTGAAGAATAATGTAAAAAATGCAGAATTAAGTTTCCTGCCTGAAAAATCTCGCGAAAAATATCTGAAAGCATACCATGTCTTCAAAGAATGGAGACTTACAAAAGGCACAAGCAGTTTTTCGGAGACGGTGTTGCTATCATATTTTTTAGATTTATCACAGAGGAGGCGATCATCTACAATGTGGAGTATTTACTCAATGTGGAAAGCTACTTTAAAAACAAAACATAACGTGCATATTGAAACATACGCAAAACTCGTATCTTTTCTAAAAAGAATGTCAGTTGGGCATAAGGCTAATTTTATTGAATTCGTACCTCTACCTACAATGTTAATTATTTTGATTCACAATAAATAGTTATTTCAATCTATTCCTGTATATTATTTTATCTCCTAAAGTGTTCTCGCTGCTGAAGTGAAAAGTAATGTGTGTTACACGAGAGCAAAGTTTTTTTGCATCTCGTGCCTTTGAATCCCTCGCCACACTCAGGATTCAACTTTAGAATCACTCGCTACGCTCTTGATTCAACTATAGAATCCTTCGCTTACTCGGGATTCAAAATCAACACTCGCAGCAAAAACCCACTTTGCTCTCTTGTTGCACAAATAACTATTGTGCAGGAGATAAAATAATAAACAGGAATAGATTGAAATAACTATTTATTGTGAATCAAAATAATTAACATTGTAGGTAGAGGTACCAATTCAATAAAATTAGCCTTATGCCCAACTTACATTCTTTTTAGAAAAGATACGAGTTCTGCGTATGTTTCAATATGCACGTTATGTTTTGTTTTTAAAGTAGCTTTCCACATTGAGTAAATACTCCACATTGTAGATGATCGCCTCCTCTGTGATAAATCTAAAAAATATGATAGCAACACCGTCTCCGAAAAACTGCTTGCGCCTTTTGTAAGTCTCCATTCTTTGAAGACATGGTATGCTTTCAGATATTTTTCGCGAGATTTTTCAGGCAGGAAACTTAATTCTGCATTTTTTACATTATTCTTCAATTCTTCGGGTGTTAAATAGCAGACTTCGTCACTGGACTCACTCATATTTATTTATTATTACTACTTTATTATCCAAATTTTATTGTACTTTGTAGCTAGCGTAACAGAGAATAAAACAATAAAAATTTGAATCCCGCATTTTTTTTTTTAATTCGTTCTGAAACTACACTCGCGGTATTCTGTCTCAATATTAAAAATTGTTAAAACTATTAATAAATAAGTAGATACCTACATGATAAACTTCGTATTTTTTTCTTCAACATTCTTCATCTTGATTTAAATATAAAAAATATAATTCGATTATTCGAAATATAACAATTTTTCATTTCATCACGTGATTTACAATATTACGGTTATCGAATTACAATATCGGTATCCGAACGTTTTATTGTTTGTTTCTTTTTTAGGCCTATAATAAATATGGAATTTGAAAATCTAATTTCGAATCGACTTGTTTCCATCTCTCGCTTGTTTCGTATCAAAGTGAAAGTGACAGAACAAAACGAAGTTGAAATCTTTCGAATTTTGTGAGTAGACCTGCACAGTTCTCGGTATTAAAAAAAAAATATAAAAAGTTACTTTGTCTCACGCTCGCAGCAAAATCGAATTTTGCTCACTGTCTGTAAACAGCAAAACCTGCTTGTTTGAGGTGCTGAGGTGAAAACATAATTTCTCAGGGTATAATTCCAAATCGATAATTGCAATCCATAATGTACATTTTCAGGTAATAGGTTAAATAATTCTAGACACAATTATGGACCCTGTCGGGCACAGCAAATGTATATATAAGTAGAGAGAGGAAGAGCGGTTTGTTTCTTTTAATTTATTATTTATTATTAACTTGGTATTATTTATTATTATTATTTATTTATTTTTTAAAAAACGTTGCCCCACACTAGGAATTTCTCCTGTATCGTGGGTGCGTTTACAAACATTTAAACTCACATACACAGAACACCCAGACCCGAAACAACTATCTGTAGGCTATACAAATATTTGTTTCGTGCGGGGATCGAACCCGCGACACGCAGCGCAGCAGTCCTCGCTCAGCCACTGCGCCAACCGTGCCGTACAATTATACTATATATTATACCGTGCATAAATCTATCTATATATATCGCTATTCATATTATACTTATTCTATTAATATTTTATATGCAGTCTACCTATTCTTTTTATTATTTATTTAGTTATATTATTAAATTGCTTATTTGTTTACCTCCTTGGTATAAAACTTTTTTATTTTTTATTAGTAGTGTACTTATAAGTTCTAATGTATTATTATTGGATTTATCAGTTAAATATTTCTGTATTGTTTAATAGCTTTTTTAAATTAAGTATTGCTTTAATTTATTTACAAATACATTGGTTTTCTTTAGTTGCTTTATGTTTTCTGATAATTTGTTATATATTTTAATGGACATGGAATATGGACTAGATTGGTGTAATTTAAGACGGGAAGGGGGCAAATTCAGTCCATTCTTATGTGTCGTAACGAATTATTTGTTTGTACGTCTCCCCGTGTACTGTTAGAATCCGGATATTTGCGGACTAGTTTACATAATGAATTATCCTCTTCAAAAAATTAGTTCTATTGTTCCTCCCCAGGATCACGAGTGGTTAACAGACGGAGGCAAGGATCCCTTGCCGTCGGAGCAGGAGAACTGTCGCCTGGTGGAGGTTACGGACGAGGACATGGCGCAGGTGGTCACCTCCATCCCCAACCTGTCCACGCTCATACTCATCAAGACCATGTTGAAGAAGCACAGCTTCCAGGTAAGAACTTACATTTTTTTGTGGGTTATCATCAAATGACTCCTGGTCTGCGCGGAGCGGAAGGGAGCGTCAGGTATCTACTGACTAAAAGCCACCCATGCCCTTTGTGTCCGGGGCCGCGGCATCTCTTCCGAACAACCCGCAACCCCGGCAGGCAGGGAACCGGTATACCTTACAACCAAAACAGTCGAAGACATGTCAAATCCACAAGGCCGCACCAGGTCCGTGTGGTGACAGCAAGAATCTGTGTTCCAGCAGTGGGATCGTTATTGTCTGTTAACGAAAATAAGGAAATAAATATCAACGTTCACCGTTTGTCCCCAGAACCCGTTCCTTCGCAGTCGAGAAGGCAGCACGTCTCGCCGGGAGTCCACCAGCGCGCGCGGCGAGCCGGAGAAGCCTACCGCAGCCACCAAGCGAGGGGGACTGGCACGGGCTGGGCGCTCGCTGTCCGCTCCGGGCAACTATCTCACGGAAAGGTTGGTCATACTGACTAGTCTCTAGTAAAGTTCACTAACTGCGGCACTCAGAGATATTTAATGATTACTTAAGCCGTCACTTAGTAAAGATTTGACATCCTTTTGTATGACAAAACTGTCAAAACCTTTACTAAGTGATGGCCTAAGTAATCATTAAAGCTCTCTGAGTACGGCAGTATGTCTTTTTTTTAATTCTTGCGAATAATTTAACATTAACTCAAGATCCCGATTTCATAAATGGGCTCTTGCAGATTTGGAATATTTTTTTATTGATTTGTCAAGTATCCTTATGGTAAGGTGTCACCGGATATTAAAAACCGGCTGTGGACTCTAACAGATGCTTCAGTACATTATGTCTCAGAGTTCATTGCATCTGCGATTCGGCCGAACCTTAACTTTGGCAACGCAACATAAGTTGGTGGCACTTCACTAAATAAAATCATTATTTCAGCAGGCAATCGTCATTTGACATTGGGCTAGAATCGGTCCAAGAATCCCGAGACCAGAGTCTGGACGCTTCTAAGGACTTGAAGAGTCCTCAAAGTCCACCAGCGAAGGTGGAGGGCTCGAGCGCGCGGTGATACTCCCCCCGCGCGGCGCCCCCCGCCGCCGCCGACCGATGGCTGCTCCGCATTCAAATCGTCATTGAATTCGAATAGCCCGTTGGACATCGGCAATGTTGCAGCTTTGATAGAAATGTTGCCAGCATTTAAATTTTTCAGTCGTACTTCGTACATGAGAAATGCATTGAATTGATATTTTTTTATTAATATTAAATATCTCGTTGACGTCAAAATTTGAGATTTTAGGATGCTATGTGATTAATGTTCTAAATCGGAACTTTAGTAAAGTTAAGAAAGTCTCAATAAATTGACTCTGATTTTGACGACAGCTTATTGACGAAAACTTAAACTTTTCACTTAAATTACTAATTCATTCATCCGCTAGTCCTATTCACTTAATACTGTAAATATTTTAAAGTAACAATTGTCCTCTTTGACTTAAAAAGCACTTAAATATTTTTAATAAGATAATTAGGTGTATTTAACGAGGCTGTCTCGCTGAGACACAAAAGGCTCCATTGAGTTCATAGTAAATACTATGATGCCGTTGTGAATAACAATTTCTAGTCTACTATAGCTATATACAAAAAGCTACAAGAATCAATCAAAAAGTTATCCTCTATACGTGACTTACACACAGGAATATTCTGCAAACACATGAAAAAATAGCTGTTCTAACAAGATAAAATGTTGCCATGCGTAACATAACGTGCCTCGCGGGGCGGCCTCGTACAGAGCAAACTTTTACAAAGGCCGTTTATATTGTAAATATTTTAGCATATTTTTAATATTAATTCATAAAAATTGCTCAATGCTTGTTTTATATCATTGTACATATTATAAGCTTTTAGGACAGTTTTATAAAAATACAAAATACAATGGGCTCGTTTATAAAGATATTTCGTTGACCTGTCAAACAATACAAAACTTTTGTTCGTGGAAAATATTTTCAGTTTAATTATGAAAATCTATGATAAACACAAATCCTACGAAGAGACCTGCAATCATATTGATAATTTTTTTCTCTCCGAAATTAATTTTTTCATTCCCAACCCTATTTTGTATTTTAATAAAGCTTTAATTATTAACATTGTAAGTAATTCTAGGGGTCAGTGGGCAATAAAAAAACGTGAATGTATTTCATGTAAAAGATGAGCGTAATGCCATTTAAATTGCAAAATATTGTGCCTCGTTAGGGTTTTACGTATTCATTTCTGAACGTATTGTATGCCTCGATAAAAGCAATTTATATTGTACTTGTATATCTGCATTGTTAATAGTCGTTTAACCCGGAAAATCCGTTACCGGAGCAAGAAATCTGGCAATGTGGCGTTGGTGTGGTCTGTGGGTTGCGGTGAGCGCCTTATAAATCACTGATTTGGCGCTTCCGAAATCCAGGCGCGGAAATGGTCCAGAATTACTGAACAAACCCACCGTTCGTCAAATAGCAACAGCTTATTTCCTCATCGTTTTGCCAAACGCCAAACCCAACTTAATACTGAACAAAATTAGATTAAGAAAATATAACAATGTCTAGACCCCTAGATAATTTGCGCCCTAACTACAGGTTAAAAGCGCATGTATGTGTAAAGCGAGCAGCTACATAAGAGATTGACCAATTTTCACTGTCAAATTAATTTCAATTATAATGACCATCTATTGAGTCGAGAACGCGTTTATAGTCTGTGCATTGTGTTGACAGGACCGACATTTGTGTCAAGCGGAAATTATGGCGCGAAAATCGAACAAAATGGCGGAAGTTATTGGCAAATTCAGGTGTTTCATTGTGGCAATAATTTCGATTCGATGGGACAACGTAGTACTACACAAGTACTACGTTGTCCTGCAACGTTTAATTATGAGATTATTTTCTTTTTTTTAGGTAATTTGTAGAATCATAAAAATGTGTTAATGAATCCTACAAACATGTTTCATTTCCCGCCACTTTAGAACAAATGACATTTTTTTTAAATTGACAGATTAAACAATGCACAGGTTATAACCACATGATAGATAAGGTGCATGTTAGTGTACAGGGTCCCGAACACCGAAGTACTTACGATTTTGTGTATAATAAGTAAAAGAAGATTTTTATTAAATATTTTAATTAACAAAGTCCAAGCTTAGATATTAGGTGAAAGGAATTTTATTGTCCATCTTCTGCTGCGATGTTCTCTGACGGACACTTTAACTTTCTTCTAAAAGAGCTGAATATATCTATGAAAATGTAGCTAAGTAACTATTTAAATATTTTTATATCGCCCGCTAATAACAAGATGCTTGAAGTTAAACGCGTTTCTTGATCTTTTCAATTATTCAGATTCTCCACCTAACCCTTCCAACACAGTAGCTTGAAAATCTATGTTTTATGTATCAAACGCTCTTTAATTATTTTGAAGTCATTGTTTTTCTTAATCTACAATTAATTATTTTATGATTATATTAGTACCTATGTTAGTTTCTTATAACTTTATAACCGCTATTAAGACGGTGTTCATTAATATTATTGCTCCTTTATTACATTAAATTTATTATTTTTGTTTTCTTTGTCTCCTAAAACAAAGCAATTATTGACTATGGCAACTCACCCGTAATCAATTCTTTGAAATAAACTGATTAATCGTAAATAATATTTAAACATTCCTAAGATATTAATCCTTTTTTGTTCAAAGTAATTAATCAAAACATGTAATTTATAAACAAGAAGCTTCACGGTACGAAGTTTGAAAGAATTTGTTTGAAAAATATTTTAACTCGATGAAATTCTTGTAAAAATAAGGCATCTTGCACACTTGGCTACTTGAGGACATTTACGTACGGGACCGAGCTTTTGCGATTTTTGCAACATTTTATTTTCTTGAGCTCCTTTCTTGCTAAGTCTTATTTATTTATTTATTTTATTTTATTATTTTCGGAAAACTTACAGCTAGGTAGACACAATAGTTAGGTTTATAAAAACAATATGGCCAATTACAAGTTTTCACAAGTAGTCACACAAGATTTAAATAAAGTAAAAACAAAAAGACAGTGAAAAGGATTAGTAAATCTTATATAAAACAAAAAAAAATTAAAAAGAACACAGATTGGCAAAATACAATCGTTATGGGTTGTCGAAGAACTTATTACAGAGTGTCTTCTTCAACTTCGACACGCTTGTATTAAAAATGCAAATATTATGCAAGTAAATGTGGCATTTGAGCAAAAGTCTGCAGAGGTGGAACTTTACTTATCTAACCCACTAATTGACTCGACTATACAAACCTTTCCTAACTTATGAAGTTATGAGTAATATTACCATCGTTTCAAATAATGCGACTATAAAAATCCCCTGTTCATGGATTCTATGAATTTGTTTTTACAGCCACGCCTCTGCTTATTTTATTTGAGATCAAAAAGCTTTAAAACCAAAACTAGCCCTTTGTAATCAAAATATCGACGGTCCGGTTTCAACTAGTTTGTCCTCAAAAGTGGTAAAGTGTGCAAAGTGCCTGTCCATGGTCAGCCAGGGTCAGAGAACAGCCCCTTATCCTTTGCAAGCCAAGGTCCAAACTTATGCCTTTGAATGTTGTGATAGTCTAGAACGAAGGTATGCTTATATTAATTCTAAATAGTACTAAAAAAAAGATTTTAAAACATTTTAAAAAATATTATCTCTCTGATTAAAAAAATATATTATTATGATATAAACGAAGAAATTTTTAAAATAATCTCGCGAAGATTTTAATGTAAGATTTTTAATGATGGTTCGTTTTTTTTTTGTAGTGTTCGTTATTTTTTGTTCAATTTACATAAAATATTTTGGTAAAGTTTTGAGTCTGTTATCAGTTGATATGAATATAAATTTATACAATGTTTGAACAGGAATAACATTCGTGAGTGATGGTTGAACGTTGCCAGTATTAGCATATTATTGGTGTTAGAGAGAAAAAGTTAGTGTGTCTGCTGCCTAATGTAACACAAATGTAATAATATGTATGTACGTACTCAGGTACGGTAATACGAACCTTTTTCTTTCTAACCTTTGACTAGAAGCAATAAAAAACTCTATAGAACCGTCTTCAAAGTGCTATTTTAATTACACGTGAAATATTTGCAAATGCTGCATTTTCATTCGTTACTTAAGAAAACAAATAGCTCTGACATACTTGTACTGACACCGTTCAACATCTCTGCAAGCTCCTTTTATAATAATAGTCGTAAGCATAAGTCGCACAATACACCACACAAACACCAACTGTTAATAAAGTTTTAAACCAGAACAATTATTATTGCAATGTGTTGTTGAGTTTATTGAGATTTCATATATTTAATAAAAACACTTTCAAAATATATTTGTCTTTCATTTTCCTTTCATATATCAGACGAGTATGCGATGGCGCTGTTACCACACCGTTGTTACTACTTCTGCCGTACTCCTCGAGAATACAGTCATGATGAACCTATGTAATGTGGTGCTGGTGGCTAATGGGTAATGTTCATAATCGTCTTTATTGTCGTCATCAAATATATATACTTATCTATCCATCAACCAATGAGGCCCTCAGAGCAAATGTTTTAGGTGGTGCAATATTATTTTGATGAACATTTCTTACAATACTATTCAATGTATTCAATTTGTATAAGTTTCCCCACTTTACCACTATTCAATAAAAAATTCAAATCAAATCCTTGAAGCTTCATGGATATGAATTATTTTTAAAGATCTCAACATGATGTAACCATGATTTTGTAACAATATATTGATTGAAAAGAGTCTCCATGGAGTTTCTTGCGTCTTCTTCTCCATAGAGATCTACGCTAGGGAATGGGCAACTACAGTACACTCACAGTTATTATGCCTTGACTGTGACTGTAGCTTCGTTATGTTTTGTTTTTCTGACATTCAAAAGTGCCTGTAACGGTTTAATTTAAATAAATGCTTCGAATTTCAGTTTTTATTTAATACTCGTAAAGTGAGGTAACTTAGGTATAGGATAAAATACATATATAGAACTGTCAGCAGAGTAAGTCTAGCTCGCCGTCCGTCCGTCTTATGACGACGACAGGCCGTGTCGACGGCGCGTTCGTGTTCCACGTGTCAGCAACATGAAAGGGTCGGGGCTGCAGGTTGTTCGAAAGAGATACCGCGTCCTCGACACAAAGGGCTAAGAAGGAACATGGGTGGTTTTTAGTCAGTAGAAGTCTGACACTCCCTTTCGCTCTGCATCTGCCCGGGAGGGGTTATTTGATGATTTCCCACCCCCCAAAAAAAAGGCTTCTAGGTACTGCTCAGAAACTTCAGATGGAAACACTGCACAACCTGGGAATCGAACTCCACACCTCAGTGTGCTCAGCAGTTCAGCAGTATTATAGTAGTGCTTGCAACCCAAACGAGACAGCGCGTAGGTAGGTACGATAGATATCATAACTTATGCGAAAGTAACTCTGTCTGTCGCGCTTTCACGCCAAAACTACTGAACCGATTTCAAAGAAATTTGGTAGGTATACAGATAGTCTAGAGGTAAAAAAGGGTTTTAAGGGGTTGAAAGGGCAGTATGAAAAGATTACTTTTGGCCACGATAACCGACATCGGTCGCGATGACCGACACCCACGCGTGCGAAGCCGCGGGCATTAGCTAGTAGTTAATAATAATATGTATTTACTATCGTGTGCATAATACAGTTTCAATATTTCTTATCGAATAAGTCACGTTCACTTATGACGAGCACTACGTGTCTTAGCATTGCAGTGTCACTGGAGTGTGGGGTCACACGGAGATAATTGAAAAGACTCATGTATCTTATTATGTTCTAAGTTAATCTAAAATAAACATACTGGAAAGAAAACAATGTATGGAAATCTAAACTGCAACTCATACACTGGTATTTCAAGACCCTTTTAAGTCAATAGGGTAGTTAACTAAAAAAATCTAATTAGTCCGTCAGAAAGATTTCCAAAAAATATTGAACTCGTACTTTTTCTTTTTTCACGTAAACGAACAATGAAGACGAAACAGTGCTTTGAAAACTCGTGTGACGTCATATTCTAAGACATTAGTATGACATTTTTTACCGGTGAGTGACGTCACAACCCCCCCCCCCTCTCAAATCTTTGACGCGTTATATCTTCGTCAATTTTTATTGATTTGATAAAACAAAAAATGCGTATCCAATATTTTTCGATAATCTAACAGACGGACTAATTAGAATCATATTTTTTTTAGTCAAAGTCAAAGTCAAAGCATTTATTTCAATTAAACCATTACTAGGTACTTTTGAATGTCAGAAGAACAATTCATAAAACTAAACTACGAGTGCAATACGTCATCCCGAAAGCCACCACGCCGAATCACACGCCGCCGAATGCCCGCAACAACGAACACTGCGAGCACGAAAGCACGCAGCGACGCACACCGCAACAACGAATGTACGAGACTCCAAATCACGGAACAACGCGCAACCACCCACCGCCCCGCGACCCGGAGCCCCGCGCACCCACCGCCACGGCACGCGCCGCCGCGCGCCCCCGCACCCACAGCTCCCGCCGCCGCAGACATCCGGCGACGCGCAACTCGACGCAGCAACCCCCGGGACGACGTATTGCACTCCTAAGCTACAGTCACAGTCACAAGGCATAATAACTTGTGAAAGTACTGTAGTTGCCCATTCCCTAGCGTAGATCTCTATGGAGAAGAACGGGCAAGAAACTCCAGTCAGTAAACATCCCTATTACCTACTCAGCTTAGTTAGACTCAACCGTCATGGTAACGCCAGCGGACAGAATCTCATGCTTACTATGGAGACCGTTAATTCAAAAAGTAATTAAATTTATCTAATTTTGTGGATTGTGATTATCTGAATTATCTAACTTTGTATCTAATGAGACGTTTTAACGGCGTGTTGAGTTCAAGTTGATGTGAGTCTACGACTTAGTATATCAGTGCTAGTGAACATCATATTGATTGAGGTCTTCGCCCTGTGACAGCGGTGGTGCACTTCAATTTGAACTGCCAACACAGTTAACCTATTCCGGGTGCTGACTGCTGTTGCGATTCAAACGCAAATACAAACCAATGCTAACAAACTCCAGTTAAACTAGTTACTCTCGAACGACATCAAACAGTACAGTAGTGTCCATACCAGAGTTACTTAGTGTTAACTAGAAACAATAATAAACAGAGATAAACCAAAAGCAATTACTTACAAATTGCAAGAGATTACTTAGCTAGTATCATCTCAAGGAAACAGCGTGGGGTACACCTTACACAAACACACAACACATCATCATCTGCCTAGCCTTTTCCCAACTATGTTGGGGTCGGCTTCCAGTCTAACCGGATGCAGCTGAATACCAGTATTTTACATAGAGCGACTGCCTATCTGACCTCCACAACCCAGTTAATACTAGGTAATACGATACTCTTTGGTAAGACTGGATGTCAGAATTTCAGGTCACTGACTACCTGTAACGACTGCCAAAGATCTATATATAGCAGCCGGGACCAACAGCTTAACGTGCTTTCCGAGGCACGGAGGAAACTCGGTATGTCGGGCGGTACAAACACACAACACATAAGCATACATAAATACACAGACTAAACAAACGGGTACACTACCAAACTCGAACCGAGGCACCGATCGATGGTCTCTTGTTTTTGATCGCTCAGCTGAGAACGGTCAATCGGGGAGGGAACAGAGCACAAGTTTCAGAACAATTTGTTCATACCATCCAAGGAGTTTCAAAGAACAAAGTCTTGGACGGTTGCGGTCAAAGTGTGGTTGAGTTGGACAGATTTAATGAGGAAAGTGTGATAGGATTGTATTTATTAAAGGTGATTGAGCTTTTGATGAGCTGGAAATTGCGAAAGTTGTTTTCAGGGTTCGGTGTCCGCCTCATCTTGTACCTATAACAACTAGATATAGGTACGAGACAATCTAACTTCTTGATTAAAATATTAGCCTAATTAGTAAGAATTTTAGAGGTTTTGAAAATGTTTATTTTTGTAGTTAAATAACTTACCATGTAATATAGATAGTGTAATGTTGACTGCCTCGTTGGTCTAGTGGTCGCAAGCGCGACTGCTGAGCATGAGATCCTGGGTTCGATTCCCGGGTCGGGCAAAATGTTATTGGCCTTTTCCATCAGGAATTTATAAGTAACAGCTACGGAGTCTGGATTTGAGCCCGTTTGATGGCAATAGGCTTCCCCCCTATTACATGGGACTTAAACATAACTGGCGAAATGTGGGTGTACTATTAGGTACACCTCTGCTTAACCCTTCGGGGATTACAGGCGTGATGTTATGTATGATTAAGTGTTTACAACCCGGTATTTAACACCAATGTTTACCGACTAAAAAAAATATGATTCTAATTAGTCCGTCTGTTAGATTATCGAAAAATAGTATTTTTTGTTTTATCAAATCAATAAAATTGACGCAGATAAAACGCGTCAAAGATTTGAGTGGGGGGTTGAGATGTCACTCACCGGTACAAAATATCATACTTATGTCTTAGAATATGACGTCACACGAGTTTTCAAAGCACTGTATCGTCTTCATTGTTTGTTTACGTGAAAAGAAGAAAAAATACTTGTCCAATATTTTTAGGAAATCCATCTGATGGACTAATTAGATTTTTTGTTAACTACCTTATTGTGTCGTGTGTCTAACGTTTGATAATTTCACTCGCATTAAACTCAATGACCCGGTTCACAAAAGGGTACTGATAAAATAAAAATAACCTTCATTAATATGAAATATATTTATAAAAGTCTCATTCATCAAGGAACATTATAAAATAATAAAAATTCTTAGGATGATTTAATTTATAGTTTTAACTGCATACGTATGGTTACAATTTTATTATTGTATCTATGTTCTTGTTTGTAAATGGCTCTGGAACCTCAGGTGTCTCAACAGTCACATTTAGTTTGTCTTCTCCTTTCGGTTTCTTATCTTTCTTCTTTCCTTTATCTTTCTTTTCCTTCTTATCTTTACTCTTCTTCTTATCTGCTTTGTCTTTTTTATCACCATCTTTTTTATCTTTGAAGTCAGAAATCATGATTGCTGGTTGAGCACCTAAATATGATAAATTGTTGGTGTCTAGAACTAGTGAAGAAGTTCCAATCGGTTGAGTGACATCTGATTCTTGGTTGATTACTGCACCATTACCTGGGGTATTGACAATAGCGTTAGTCCCTTGATCTCCTTGAATTGGTGCCTGTGGTTGATTATATCCATTTGAACCAGTGTCTACTGCAACCGTTACCTGTGGTTGCACATTCTGGTTGATAGGCAAATCGCCCCGAGTTTCTACCGTTGGATTAGGATTTATGACTGGAGGATTAATGTTGTACCCGCTTGTCAATGGTAATTCAACACCCGTTTGTATTGGCATATTTGGATTGTTTACCTGACTTGGTGCATTTGTGCCTTGTCCTTGATTAGATACCATAGGCTGATTGTAGCTATTCATGCCATTATTAACAGGTATGTTAACGGCTGGCTGTACTGGCATATTTTGGTTGTACATTACTCCCTGGTTAGGTGCAGGACTAACTTCTTGTCTTTGACTTGTAACCGTGGTCGTTGGCTGGTCGTATCCAGTGTTGCCACTGACAACTGGCACTTGAACTGTTGTCTGTATTGGTACATTTTGACTGTTAATACCTGCATTTGGTGCATATTGTGTTTGTCCTAGATTCGACACTATTGGTTGATTGTAGCCATTCGAACCACTGTTTACAGGCAGTTGAATTGCTGGTTGGTATTGGCCATTTTGGTTATTAAATACAGTACCCTGATTTGGAATGGCTATTGTTATGGTTCCCTGACCTTGGTCTGTTACCATGTTTGGCTGAGCATAGCCATTAAAAACGCCATTCACTGCTGGTTGAGCAACCGTATTCGGATTTGCTTGATAATACACCACATTGCTTGGCATTGCGTTATTTGACATACCATTATTGGCTGTGTTTTGTACAACTGCGCCTGAGTCACAACAATTTGGCACTTGAACGTATATTGGACCATTAGTTGCTTGATTTGGGAGAGTAGCATAAATAACGTTTGTCCCTGGATTTTGGACTGTTGGTGCAGTTTGGACATTATTAGGAACTGTATTGGCAATTATATAATTTGTTCCCAGTCCCTGGTTCCCGTTCTGTAAAGGTACATTATTTGGTACTTGGTTTACTACTACACCGGGAATTTGTATCAACTGACCATTCGAATAGATCGTAACATATCCAGGATTTTGGTTACCTGCATTCACATTCATAGTACCTTGTCCAGGGTTCGATACAACATTATTGTAACCATTTGACGCTCCTATCTTCTCTTGAGTCATTTGAATGTTGTTGGGTAAAGTAGCAGGCTGTCCATTAACAACTTGATATTGTACTTGATTGCTGGGTTGTCCCGGATTGTAGGGAACATAGATGATGTTATTGCCAGGTTGATTGGCATTAGTTGTAATTACTCCAGTCGGGTTGGGATTGTTTTCATGTAAAAGATAAACGTTGTTAGGGTTATTATCTTGTCCAACAAGTAAATAATCTTTCTTTTTGTCTATGCCTACTTGTTTTTTATCCTTATCCCCTTTTTCATTTTCTTTTTTAATCTCATTTGTTTTTGGGGGCAATCCTTCGGAATTATTTTGTTCGTCTGATGTGATAGCTTCGTTTAATTTATTTTCTGGAATTTTATTGTCATTTAAATTGTCCTGTGCTGTTGGCGTTTTGTCAACTGGTGGTATTTCCTTAGGTTTTTCTTCAGGTTTTTGGACGGTTGTACCTTCGTTGGTAACTTGTTTCGGCTTTTCTTGTGGGTTATCCTTATGCGGTGGTTGATGTCTATGACTGTTATGAACTGGATTTGGAATGTTAAATACATGGTTTATTCCTGGCATATGGTTCCAAGGGTCTCCTTGATAATATGGATCTCCATGATAGAACGGGTCAAAATCTTCATAGGAGTTACCTCTTTCGTGGCTTTCAGAAGAAAACTGGTGTGTATCTGGATTACCAAAGTGTTGAAACCATGTGTTATATCCACTATTGTAGCCTACATTATTATGGTTTATCTGATCGTCTCTGGAGCCGTCTGAGGCAAGTCGAGATTGATGCAATCCTGGGATATTGTCCAAGAATGGTATGTGAAGCTGAGCCTCTGCTAGAACTACGTAAACCAGTGGTAGAAGAACCTGGAAAAAACCGTATAGATTTATTATGTTGCACGTGCACAGATACACGTGCCATTCCTACGATTCCCAGAGGGCGAGAAAATGTAATTTATTTGTAAAAATAATTCTGTTTATAACTTCTGTGAAACCAACTGCATCAAGTCATTAATACGTGATAATGACAATAATAATTGCGGTGAATGAATTACGTAGTTAATGGTTGTTAATTAAATTATCATTACTCAATAGTAATGCTATTTTAATGAGGTTTTAATATTGGAAATCGTTGTAGTTGCTTTAATTTTGTGAGAATCATGAGAAAAAATAAATATAAAAATAGTAACGAAATTATAATGAAATTATTTCACAACGAAAATTACTAACACTGCTTCATCATAATCATCATCAGCCTATAATGCTCCCACTGCAGGGACTCAGGCTTCTTCTCTAGGAGAGGGATGGGCTATACTCCACCACGCGGGACCAGTGCGGGTTGGTAGATGTCACAGGTCTTCGAATTTTATGGTTCTAAGGCATGCCGGTTTCTTCACGATGTTTACCAACACCGTTTTAAGAGCAGCGGTGATGACATAAATTACACCAAGTAATGTGCCTGCCTGGGTTTGAGCCCACGACTTGCTGTTCGTAAGTCGGGGCCGCCACCACTGGGCCACCGCTGCTTTCAACACTGCTTACTTCGTCTCATTTACATAGCCATTGGTTATTGACACACACCCATTCATCATTCTCCTGCCCTTATCCCAATTTATTTGGGGTCGGCGCAACATGTCTTCCTCTTCCATACTTCTCTATTTCTCGTCATGTCAGCAGTCACTTTCTTCTAGCCATATCATCCTTCACACAGTCCATCCATCGTTTCTTTGGTCTATCTCTACTCTTATAGCCATCCACATTCATTTTCAACATTTTTCTCACAACATTTTCTTCATTCCTTCGCATCACATGCCCATACCACGACAATCGATTACCTCACAACTTTTCATTTAAAGCCAGACTTCCTCTTATGTACTCATTCCTTATTTTATCCATTCGCGTCACACCACACATCCCCTTTAGCATTCTCATCTCAGCCACATGCAATTTCCTTTCATTTATCCCTTTTGTGGCCCAATATTCGGACCCATACACGACAGCAGGTCTAACCATGGTTTTATAAATCTTCCATTTTTCGATGAACACACAAAAATAATTGAAATCAATTACAATACCTGTATGCTACGCGCCATGTCGACCCACCAAATGATAGTTTAATCACTGAGTGGATAATTTAAACGGAACACAATGGAAAAACCGACGTAATGGAATAACCGATATAACGTCTCTTTAATTAGAAATTAATTAACCGAATGATAGTGCGTCAGTGTACCTACTTCGTTAAAATGACGAATTTAGGATGACGGAGACTAACAAAGCAACACCTAGGTTAGGGTACGCTGGATTCAATACGATTACCTACTTAGTGATGTGTTTGATAAAAATGTCTGAAGAATCTTTTGTTAGTAGTGAATTTTGTTCGGGAACCAAAATGTAAGCCCAAATATAAATGATTGAATGTATTTAGGTGTCGCTAACTGTTAGTGACATCGAGAATAGTGTCTCAAATGATCCATCATATACCTAGTATTAGTGAAGTCATAAGCCTTGGATAGCATCTCGCATCCCTCACCAGTTCCTCTAAAAACTTTCAGAGCCATCAGCCATCGGCCATCGGTTTTACGAGTCACATACTCTGCCGATAATTCTTCAAGCCGAGAACCTTTCGGCCATAGTATCTGAAAATAAATATAACAAAAGGGATACAAAATGCTGTTTCATCACCAACCCCAATTTACTGACGACGATACACACAAAGTTAATTTATTTACACGAAAACAAAGATAAACAAAAACACAGTCAAAAGTAACATCTGCAAACAATCCCTACCTTAAACAAAGCACACAAAAAACCGGTATTTACCGGTTCAAACAGGAATAAACTGAAATAAACTGGTCCAGCAGACAAACACACCTTTGTACACAGACCTTGATTTCAAATTCCGTTTCTACAACGTTAATACATATTAATTATTCATATTCACCTAGTTACAGGCTGTTGCGGACACGTCACGTCTGCCCGTGCCCGCTGAATGCCCAGAGGTTTGCCCGGCCGTTTGCCCGCTGATTTCCCTGGGGTGGTACTCGCATGACGTATAAGCAACACGATGCAAATTTACGCCGATACGGGCTTTGGTACAGTTAGACACAGAGATCGGTATGCAGGCTGTATAGAGGGAGAGCAGCGTTCTCTTTTCTACGAGATTTTTTTGTTCAAAATCTATCCTAGGAAGAAGAAAGAACGTAAGGAAAATCATTTAATTTCGGTACCAAACTATGAAGGACATACTTATTAGCTGGGTATTGAAAACTTCACCCCGCAAATCAAATCAAAAACATTTATTTCAAGTCGGCCAGTTACAGGCAGTTTTGAATAGTCGAACAAATACTAAATAAACTAATTAAACTAACGGGCCTACCACACGCCCAAGCGAGCATAGTTTTCCTCGCTACCTGCAAACTTTGAATTTATAAAGCTTTATTTAAAAGCGTAAATAAGAGCTCGTGGCTAAATAATAACAACCCCTCGAGTCGATGTTCAGGTTAAGGTGCGCTTACCTAAGTTGGTTCGTGGATAGACGACTACCCCTTTTTTATTTTTTTGGGGGGTGGGAAATCATCGAATGACTTCTCCCGCTCTGGGCAGAGCGGTAGGGAGTGTCAGACTTCTACCGACTAAAAACCACCCATGTTCCTTCTTAGCCCTTTGTGTCGAGGCCGCGGTAGCTCTTTCGAACAACCCGCAGCCCCGACATCTCTTTGAGGCGCGCGTGGAACACGAAAGCGCCGTCGACACGGCCCGTCGCCGCTCGTCGTCATAAGACGGGCGAACGGAGACGGCGAGCCAGCCCATTACTCACCGTCCACAGGCCCGACCTACGGTGGCCGGAAGCCGTCACGTGGTCCCTCTCGTCCCAGACCATGGCTTGCACCAGGGCCGGACGCAAGAGGTCGCCGCCGCCGATCGCCGCTACGAAGGTGACTACTACCCCTTACATACAGATTTTCCTCCGTACCTTGGAAAGCACGTCTTTGGCAGTCGTTACAAGTAGTCAGTGGCCCAAAAGTATGACAAATAGTCTTACCAAAAGGTATTACCCACTACGAACTGGGTTGTGGAGGTCAGATAGGCAGTCGCTCTATGTAAAATACTGGTATTCGGGTGCAGCCCAACGGCGTTTTTCGGTCTAAAGTTCTAAACAGACCGAACCCAAAATTGTTGGGATATGACTAAGCAGATGATGATTTAATAGCGTTACAGTTTTTAGTATCCTGCACCCTAAATTCTTTTGCCGAACGTACCAATAGATGTTTTATGTATCGAACTCGGTTTTAGAAGGATTTACTTTGTAACGTTAACTTTTTTTACGTAAGTAGAGGAGGATTTACAAGATTTGTATATTTGGGAGTTACATTACCACAAACTTTGTTTTTAGGATTGAGAAAACGACCAAGATGTTCTCCATTCCAACTGGAATTCTTTGACTTAAGCTTGGAATTCCACTGTAAATAATGATATCATCAAAGTCGCAAGAAACACCTGGGCAAGGGCCGCATTGGACCCGAGAAATATGGTGGGAAAGAGGGAGGCCTGTCTATACCCAGCAGTGGGTGATTACAGTCTCATATGATGATGATGACACCAAATCCGCCGGGCACGTTGTTAACTTACGTACGGACAGTTGACAAAACGGCGTCTTTGGTGTGTAGAGTCCATTAATTTCGCCAATTATCGAACCATCATCATCATCAGCCTATAATGGTCCAACTGCAGGGACTCAAGCCTCCTCTCTAAAAGAGGGATGGGCTATAATCCACCACGCGGGCCCAGTGTGGATGTCACATGTCTTCGAATTTTTTGGAACTCGGACATACTGGTTTCCTTTACCGTTTTGAGAGTAGTGGTGATGAAATGAATTACACAAAGTTTTGCACCTGGCTGGGTTCGAACACACGACTCACTGTTCGTAAGTCAGGGCTACCACTGCTCCCAACTCCCAATTATCGAATATATGTTCTCAAACCGAAGCGTAGTTTTCAGAACTGGATATGTTCGCTGTTCGGCACGTCGGCAACGGAACGACGCTCTAGAGACCGTTGGAACATCACTCGATGGCGACACTCTGTGCTAATGTGCTTCCCTGTGGACCTGTGCAGTATATGCGGCCCAGGTTCTGGTATGAGGGTTCAGAAGACTGCATGTAACCTTATTTGATAAAAACGTTGTAACATCTAGATACTGTACATATTTTACTTTTAGTGTCTATGTGTCCCCGTTGTTTTTATTCTCGATCTTACTACACAATTGGACGCCTTAGTTCTAAAAGTCCCTAAATCCATTTTCTTTGTTTTGAGATTTGAAGTGCAAAAAAAAATATAAAAAGAAAATGGTCGTTTAAATAAATTTGGTAAAAAAATTAACAATAGTTCATTGAGTAGGCTTTAATTTGACGTTCTGAAAAAAAAATGTTCTTATTATAATGATGAGTATTAAATAGTTAACATACAGGACTTATCGCAAAATTGGTGGAGTTCGGGACTTCTTAGGAAAATTCTTTGGAATTAGAGACATATTATGACTTACTAGCTGCTGCCAGCGGCTTCGCCCGCTACAACTCGAAAATTATCCCACGGGAAGATGAAATCGGGATAAAATTATCTTATGTGTTAATCCAGGTTATAAACTAAATGGGCAAGCAATAAATAAATAATAATAATAATAATAAAAATGTTTATTTTCTCACCACAATATTTTACAATACATTGTTTTTACATTTTATGTATCACTTTTAATATCGTGGGAGACTGGTGCCTAAGCTAGGCTGCAAGCCTGTATTTCAGGACACCAGGACTCCGCACACATAAGTTTTTCAATACAATGAGCATTAATACCGGCTGGTGAACCCAAGTATGGTTTTAACAACAAACAGGTTAGTATAACTGTGTGTGTGTATAAGTGTGTAGTGCATGAGAGTATTATGTGTGGTGCATGAGAGTTTATGTGTGTGTGGTGTGTGTGTATGGTGTGAGTGTGTGTGTATATGTGTGTACATGTGTTCCCTTAAATTTAACAGGTATATTACACTATGGCAGCAAATAGATTTTCAGTTTGATTGTAATTTAGCTCTTGTAGGAAGGAAGTAATTTTCTTTTTACACATGACTTTAGTGAGATTGACCAACGGTTGCATGCTATTTATTTTATTGTAGAGAAAACCACCAAGGTGGCAGAAGAACCGCTTGGAAAACTGAGTTGAAAGGCGAGTGCGTGGTCGATCTACGGGGTTGTAGCGTCTCTTACCTTGTGAACTAGAAGGATGGTATGTTAGCATAGAGTGTTGTTTCAGTATGATGCTCTTAATGAAAAGCTGACGCACTGTCAGAACTTGTGCCTCTTTATATAGTAGCTCTGTGGGATAAAGGTAAGGTAGAAACGAAGACACCTTCAGTATGGCTCTTTGCGCTCTCTCCAAGATAAGGAGTGTAGACTTTGGAGCTCCACCCCAGACATTGATACAGTAGGTTAGCAATGATTGGGCGAGGGCAAAGTATATTGATTTTTTGAGTTTCGCATCTGCAACCTCCCTCACAGTTTTAAAAATATAAATCAACTTGCGTAACCTAGTGTTAAGTGAGTCAATGTGCTCGCGAAATCTAAGAGTACTATCTACTAGTACACCCAGATATTTAACCAGGTGAGTTCTTTTAAGGTGTGGACAACTACAAGCCCCCGCTTGTGGTGTTGTGCAAGTGTGTGCTGTGATTAGATAAGGTGCTGATGATGTGGGAGCGGTACTATTGTTTTTAAGACTAAATGTTATGTAATTAGTTTTTTCTGTATTTAATGTCAATTTATTACTTTGTAACCACTCCATAACAGCATTGAAGCCCAACTGAGCATGCGAGAAGACCTCACCCCACGTGTCAGCATTGAAAAGTAGGGCGGTATCGTCCGCAAATGTTATAATCTTACCTTTGGGAAGTTTGAGCATACCCAGGTCGTTGATGTATATAAGGAAGAGGGTTGGGCCAAGTACACTGCCTTGGGGCACGCCGTAGGTTATTATTCGTTCCTCGCTAATGAATTCGTCAATCTTAACGCTCTGGGTACGCTCACTCAAGTAGTCCTTAAACAAATTCAGCTGGGCCCCCCTAATTCCCATGTTTTCCATCTTCCGGATAAGGATGGGTGCAGAAACCGTGTCAAATGCTTTAGCAAGGTCTAGAAATATTCCTAGCACTTTTTTCTTACCGTCCAGGTTAGTGACGATATAGTTGGTAAGATCGTGTACTGCATCAGACGTCGATTTACCAGATCTAAAGCCATACTGTGTTGGAGAAAGTAGATTTTGCTTCTCAAGGTAGTCTTTCAGTCTATTATTCATGACCCGCTCGAGTACTTTAGACATAGCGGGCAACACTGCAATAGGTCTATAATTGTTGACACGGTTTCTGTCCCCATTCTTAATTCTTTCTTAACATAGACCACAACACCCTCATTTTGGGTGAGGTTGTTAGCTGTGCTAAAACAGTCGTAACCATCCATGTCAGGCAAGTTATGAGCGTTAGGAAGCCAGCATTCGGTTAGAGTTATTACATCCCAGTCAATTTTTGTTCTAGCTAATAATGCGTGAAAGCCTGCAATGTTTTTTGTTATACTGCGAATGTTTTGGTTTATGATTTTTAGTGATAGCTTTGTTTTAAAGTTAGGCGGGATACAACTGTCAAGGTCACAGACCGATGAATCCGACACAGATACCGAATCTATATTTTGTATATTATTAACTGTAATGTTATCGTGTTTTATATTTTAAAGTTACTTTTGCACTTTTAACAGATCTAAGACTTTTTAAAGTGTTTTTATTAGGGTTCCGTAGTCAACTAGGAACCCTTATAGTTTCGCCATGTCTGTCTGTCTGTCTGTCTGTCTGTCCGTCCTCGCTTAATCTCTGTGACCGTTAGCACTAGAAAGCTGAAATTTGGGACCAATATGTGTATCAATCACGCCGACAAAGTGCTAAAATAAAAATTGGAAAAAAATGTTTTATTAGGGTAGCCCCCCTATATGTAAAGTGGGAAGTGTTTTTTTTTTTAATTTTAACCCTAATGTGTGATATATTGTTGGAAAGGTATTTAAAAATGAATAGGGGTTTACTAAAATCATTTTTTGATAATGTCAATAATTTCGGAAATAATCGCTCCAAAAGTAAAAAACAAAGCGTCCCCCCCCCTCTAACTTTTGAACCATAAGTTTAGAAAATACGAAAAAAATCTGAAAAGTAGAACTTTATAAGGACTTTCTAGGAAAATTATTTTGAACTTGGATGGAAACAACAGATGGAAACTGCAGTTAACCAATATAATTTGGTCCCTGAATCGTATGAGCGCCTATACAATCCAGAGGTCAAGTTTCATTTGCCCGTATTTTTTTTTTAACTTCGTTTACATAATATTTTATTATCTACGGAACCCTACACTGAGCGTGGCCCGACACGCTCTTGGCCGGTTTTGGTGATGGTGGTTGGAGGTACTTGTAACTTCCAATACAGTGTAGGAATACCCGAAATGTAAACATAATTAATAATTTGTAACAAATGTGAGTTAGGTGTGGGTAGTAGCATTAGTTTTGAGTAATGATGGCGAGGTGTAGTGTGTAATGTTATTGTGGGATTGATAATAATTGTGTGTTGTGATTTTAGATAACTTTGTGTTTGTTGAGTGTAAGTTTGTGCGTATTTATATAGAAATAAGTTAGTATTTGTTTTTAACACAATTTTAGCAAAATTTACATAAAAAGATAAAAAGTTTACAAACAATTCAAGAAGAAACAGTATTAGGAATGCTAGTCATTTCACTTTGCGAAGTTTGGCCAGGTCTTCTTCGGACTTTATTAATTGACTGGGCATACCCTCACTTTCTCGTACGTAAACTTTACCGTTTGAAGTCCAACATTGTAAGTAGTCACTACTTTTTATAAACTCCCTGGCAAGGTAATACAGTCTCTTTGCTGCGGAGGTGAGCGCTTCCGATACATATATCGGATTTTTCGGTCCTGACGGTAACAGATGGGTGGTGTTAAGCCGATTTTCTGGATTAAGTTTATTATACCTTTTAGTAGCCCGCATGAATTGATCTTTGCCAATGGGTGAAGAAAATTCTACAAGGACAGTGCCCACTGTCTCTTTTTTATTTCTCAGGCGGTAGATGTTTTTTATATCTGGTGGTGACACAGGTTGATTTATTATACAACCGAGTTTTTGCACCAGATCCGTGAGTGATTCGCGGGACTCCGACTTTGCAGTTGGGATATTTCTCAGTTCGATTGTAGACTCCTTTAGGTTTCTTTCCAGATAGTCTATTTTAAACTCAAGCATTTTTATAATCTTTTGGCTACTTTTGGTCTCCGCCTGTAAGTGATCTATCTCTCGAATAGCCTCATCGTATTTATCGGATAAAAATTGCACGGAAGTTCGGATATCCTCATTTTGAATTTGAATTTCGCTATTTTGGTTGCTGATTAATTTGTTTTGAGCCCTTATCTCCTCAAGAGCCGAGTGCAGCAAGTCGATCTTTGAATTTTGTTGCGATTGTTGCGAAACAAATTCGGAGAACATGGACTTCATGTCTAGCATCATTGCTTCGATTCGCTGCAACTCGGCATCTTCACCCCGCTTTCTTTTCCTCTGAATAATAAGTTCGGTAGGTTCCTTAATTAAACACGACGTTAGGTTAGGTTCGGACTCAGAGCTATGCATAGGCGAAGCTGAGGTATTTGGGGTTGAACGCAACATTTTCTCTTTACAAGCGATTATATTAATTAGCTTAATAAGTCAACAAAATTCCAGCCAGAAGGAGAATAAGTCGGTAGCAATGTGTTTTGTTTGCTGTAATAGTGATGCACCTTACTCACTCAGAGATCAATAAGAACTACATTACATTATCTAACATTCGATACTGCACTTTATTCTCATAGCACTTCACGTACCAGCGTACCCGAGTACACTCAAGTACCGGTACTTTACTCGTTGGCACTACTTCTAGGACCCATGTGTAGATACTACCTCCTTAGAAAACTTTTAACGGTAAAGTTTAGCGCACATTAGAACAACACGCCGCAGGAGCAGCTGTGGCTTCGTGGTATCGACTACACGATACTGGTTGCGTGTTTGAACCCAAAGAGACACTTTTACTAGCCTATATTGTTCCACTGCTAAACAAAGGCTTCCGCAAGCCCTTCCAAGAGTTTCTATCTCACCTGGAACTTTACTTTCTTTGTGTTATTAATTCATTTTATCAGCACTGCTCACAACATGGACAAGGAAACTACCCACACTGGGCCCATGGAGGAAAGCAGCCCACTCCCTGTCACTGATAGGAGGACTGTGCCCCAGAAGTGGTCATTATTATAGCTAGACATAGCGCTACGCCCCATTGCTAAATACAAATCTGGTCACTACAGCACATTAGATGTCGTGACTCGAGTGTGTCAGTTACGATGCATAGGCTCGCTAATATTTGACCTAATGTGTGTTTGCCACACGAATGTATTTTTCTAAAACGTAGACAAACGGAATTTCAATAGTTTCTTCGTTGGCATCATTCAACAGTTATGTTTTTCCCCCTATACGGTCATATAGCCATCAATAACCAGATATCATCGGCCTAGCCTTGTCCCAACTATGTTGACATCGGCTTCCAGTCTTACCTGATGCAGCTAAATACCAGTTTTCCTCGTGGAGTTTCCCTATTTGACCAGACAGTGGATACAAATTCAGACTACGGACTGTAGAAATAACGACCGTTCTTTCTTCTTTGTAATATAATTAATACCCTAAAATAATTATAGAGTTGAAATGGAATGTCAAGAAATTGAAAGTAATTATACGAGACTTGCTAATGAATTCCAGTCTGCCACAATATTAGTTTTATTTCAATATCTAAAGGTTAAATTACATTATATTTCAACATTTTAAAACAGTATTTAACTTCATTTGCTGATTTTAGATGAATTAATAATTGTGTTACAAGCTATAACGAAAAAACTCCATTGATTTCTTTCAAAAGAATAAATGAGGTGTTTTATTTTTAAACTAGGTGACCCTACAAACATCGGAATATTAAAGAAAGGTTTATTATCTCTTGGCGTTACAATATGATCGATGTTCAATTGGCTGCGGGCGGAATCTAGTACTTTATAATAATATGGGAACATTCAAATACTCCGAAATATTTTATTCCTAATTTCTATATTTCGATGTTCAAAAGCCCGAAAGTCATAATACCTAAAAATTGTAATCTCTATTATTCAAAATCACGAAGTTATTTTACCGAAAGTCATAAATGCGATTTATTAGTTATCCGATTTTCATGTGTTAGAAGAATCAAGTGCCCGATGAGAAGTTTGTCCGAAAACAGACATTCCGATTTCCAGTATTCCGAATAATCTGCTAAAATTAGGAATATAGATGTAGTATATTAGTGACAGAAACGTATCGCAGCAAAACCGACTCCACGTAGTCTTGTCTATCTTACCCCGAGAGTGTAATTTAATTCCGCGTAGGCGCAAGGATCAAGCCGAAGCTGGCGCAAGTTGAAGCTGGCGCAAGCCGATGCTGCGGTGGTGAGCGTTAAAGCCATCTGCGACGATAAGGTGGGACCGCCGCGCCGGGGCCCGCAGTGCCGGAGCCGTGGCAGAAACTATGCCTGCTGCATGTTTTCTGCATGCTTGCTGCATGCTTGCTGCATGCTTGCTGCATGCTTGCGGCATGCTTGCGGCATGCCTGCGTCATTTTTGTGACGTGCTTGCGAAATGCTTTCTGCATGATTGCGTCACGCTTTCAAAGATAACGCATCAGTCATTAGATTTTTAATTCTACCTCCTCATACGACGAGCAAATTGTTTATGTCATGATACTTGTATTCAGTTTTACAAGGCGTTCCTATTAATTCGGAATTTTAATTAATCGGTACTTTAATTTCGAAATTCGAAAAATCGGATCGGAATTCAATCATTAATACTCGGAATTTTGAGAATAGTAATATAAACGTAAGGAATATTGAAATTTCGGAATTACCAAAATAGGATCAATGATAAATCGGAGTTGTTAGATTATGATTTTTTAATCATTCGGAATTATGAAAATCGGTATTTTGAAATTCGTATTTGTGAACGTCGAAAACGTCGGTAGTTTTACGTATTATTGTAGAGCTTTGTACTTTATAAATATGGGTCGTTTTCTAACTATTGAAACATGATCAGTGAGCTTCAACTTATATCTGACGGCTTGATACGGCATGAGCAGAAGTAATTTTGTTTAGCATGAATATTTTAAATGGGAAACAAAATAAAGATTTAAATAAAAATAAATACATTTAATTTTTACCTTTTTCACAGCATTCGAAACATGATTATAATTTAACAATAACTACATACATTACAACTATTAACTAAATCTTCTAATTTTCCGCAGTTTTCTCGGCCTCATCGGCTGGCTTATCATCGCCATCTGCCTCCTCCGCTGATCTGTCCAGCCTTATCTCTTGTCCGTAATTATGGCCATACAAGTTGGCCAACAACTGCCATAGGTTGGAGCTGGACTGCATTCCAGATATCGCTTGGATATTCGGATGATCACAAGGGAAGTGACCCAAGAAGTATAGCAAAGGGTTCTCAGGCTGATAGTATCCCATGCTTGGGTAGGAGCCACCTCCTAAATTGTCGGTCAAAAGCTGCAGGAGGAGTATCAAGTTGGCACGTGTGCCTTCATCCATTCCTGGCTCGACCAGAACGTTGAGGTTAGGTTCCTTGCGGCCGTCCAGAAGGTGCAGAAGAAGATGAGCGAGGTTTCCAAGATCTGGGTGCGGTTTTTCTTCGTTCAGGTTCGGAATCAAAGTTGGGGTCTTGCCGCCAGGTTTCAGAATAGCGAGCAGCAACTTGATGAGAGGTTCGATGTTCTTGGGTGGATGAGAGTTCTTGTCTGGGAACTTCAGGAGAACGTTTAGGATGTCGATCAGACCGCTGTCAAGACCAGGATGGCCAGGCTTCGGTTTGCCAACGTGGGTTGGCTTGGGCAGTGTGATGTGAATGTCTGGTAGATTAATGATTGGCCTGTCGTGATCATGATGATGATGGTCTGGGTGCTCTGGGCGGGGCTTGGGAACGATTGGCTCATTAGGCTTGGGCTGATCTGGCCTAGGTTCTCGGGTAACATCTACACCAGGTTCATCTGGTCGTGGTTCCTCTGGTCGTGGTTCCTCTGGTCGTGGTTTCTCTGGCCGTGGTTCCTCTGGGCCCGGTACTTTGGGAACATCTGGGATAATGGGACCGTCTGGCCGTGGTTCCCTACCGGGTATGAAGGGAATTTCAGGGCGGGGTGTTGGTTCAGGTTTTGTATCTTTGTCATGATTTATGTGAACATCAGGACCAGGTACTTCAGGCACCTCTGGATGAGGTCCAGGTCTGGGTATTAAGGGTTCCTCTGGACGAGGTCTAGGGCCGGGGATTAAGGGTTCCTCTGGGTAAGGCCCAGGACCAGGTTCTTCAGGCCGTGGTCCGGGACCTGGAATTAATGGTTCCTCTGGGCGAGGCCCAGGGCCGGGAATAATGGGTTCCTCTGGACGAGGCCTAGGACCGGGTCCTAAGGGCTCCTCTGGGCGAGGTCCAGGACCAGGAATTAAGGGTTCCTCTGGACGAGGGCCGGGTATTAGCGGTTCTTCAGGGCGAGGCTCAGGACCTGGAATCAGGGGTTCCTCTGGACGAGGCCCAGGGCCGGGAATTAAGGGTTCCTCTGGACGAGGCCCAGGACTTGGGATTTGGGGTTCCTCTGGACGTGGCCGAGGGCCGGGAATTAGGGGTTCCTCTGGACGAGGCCTAGGGCCGGGAATTAAGGGTTCCTCTGGACGAGGCCCAGGACCTGGGATTAGGGGTTCCTCTGGACGAGGCTCAGGGCCGAATATATTTGGTTCTTCTGGATGAGGCTCAGGGCCGGGTATTTTTGGTTCTTCTGGCCGCGGTTTAGGACCGGGTATGGTGGGACCAATTGGGCGAGGATTAGAAGAATCCGTAGGATTTTTGCTGGTAGGGTAGGGATAGTTAGGAGGGTAAGGGTAAGGCGGGTAAGGGTATGGTGGTGGATATGGGTACGGGTACTGAGGAGGGAGCTGAGGATAAGGGTATGAAGGGTAGTTTGGCGTAGGTAATGGTACTTTGGGCTGCGGTGGTTGTGGCTTAGGGAGACGAGAATCAATATTTGCCAAGATATCAAGCAAAGTGTTCCAGTCTATATTGGATCCTTGATTTGGCAAAGATGGAATGTGTGTAAAATTAACATTTACATTACCTGGGTTACTTGGGTTCCAAACAGATGGCCAAGGATAGCCGGGATACGTATTTATGTTGAAACCTGGCCCAGGCATCGGGATTGGCTGAGGGGTTGGGTAAACTGGACGTGGGGGAGGCATTGGCCTTGGAATGGGAACAGGAACTGGAACAGGTTGAACAGGTTCAGTACTCGGGATAATGAACGGGCCGCCAGGACCACCGCCTCCAATCCAAATAGGTTGCACATTGGGCAGCATGCCAATACCACCACCTCCAATACTGGCGCCACCATTACCAATTCCTCCTAAGTTAAGCCAGCTGGGCAGCACTGCTCCACCGTGAATACCACCAATTGACAGTCCGTTGTTTCCAAGAATTCCTCCACCTCCGATGCCCAGACCACCAGGATTCTGTATGAGCGTGGGCTGACCATTAATCATCACGATGATGTAGGAAGGTATGTTTCCCAAAGCACTCGCTTGCACTAAGATATGCCCTCCTCCAGGTAACAGCACCGGAATCATCATGGAGTTGTTCTTCTTTCCATCCTCCTTGTTGTCCACTTGATCAGGTATATCGATTGATGGAATCTCGTCTGGTCGTCCATCTACACCTGGTATCGGTCTGGGTATCATATGGTCTCCAGGGTTCGGTAATATATCATCACCAGGAAAAATGGGATCGATTTGCGGCTGATCAATGTTCAAATGCCCGTTGATATCTGGGTGCAGGTCCGGATGAACAATATTTGGCTCCATAATATGACCTGAAATATCCAAGCCTGGATGCGGCAGTTCCAAATGGGCATCAATATGAGCTGATGGATCTGGTGTTATGTTTGGCTCTAGACCACCATGTTCAATGAAATCTCCTGAGAGCTCAGGTTTTGGCTCAGCAGGCAGTCCACCGTTGTCTATATGGCCTGACAGGACCGGTAAGTCACCTTGCACTCCAACGGATCCTTCACCTGAGGGTAATTCACTGTCATTTAAATCGCTGGTATCGGGTTGATGAATGATATGGTCATGATGATGGTTATGATCGGGTTCTAGCCCATGTGCATTTATATGATTATGATTTGGCTTACCTAAGGTTTCGCTTGGCAGCCCTCCTTGTTCATTGCCCTGGCCGTCGGCGTCGTCCCCACCTGGTGACAAACCATTATTATTAATATTGTTATCGTCAGGTTTGTTCACATCACCTGGGGACAACCCGCTGACATTTATAAAACCATTACCCGAGATATCACCATCACCATCATTCACACTATCATTCCCATCGTTGGGCTTATTGTTATCTCCCGGTGAAAGACCATTAACATTAATATTGCCATCATCTCCATTTGGTGGCACATCATCGTTATCAATATTATTGCCATCGTCGCCAGCCACACCGTTATATTTGGGTAACACTCCATCATTGTTTAAATATTCGTGATCATTATCTTCATCTGGTAAACCAATTGATGACGGTGCATAATTCTCATCTGGTTCTAACCCATTCACATCTACGTTGCCATCTAAGTTGCCATCCATGTTGCCATCTAAGTTGCCATCTAAGTTACCATCTAAGTTACCATCTAAGTTGCCATCTAAGTTGCCATGCATGTTGCCATCTATGTTGCCATCTATGTTGTCATCTATGTTGCCATCTATGTTGCCATCTAAGTTGCCATCTAAGTTGCCATTTAAGTTGCCATCTAGGTTGCCATTCATGTTGCCATCTAAGTTGCCATCCAAGTTGCCATCTAAGTTACCATCTATGTTGCCATCTAAGTTGCCATTCGTGTTGCCATCTAAGTTACCATCTATGTTGCCATTTAAGTTGCCATCCATGTTGCTATCTAAGTTACCATCTATGTTGCCATCTAAGTTGCCACCAAAGTTACCATTTAAATTTCCATCTACGTTATCATCCAGGTTGTCGTCTACGTTACCTGGTGATAGCCCATTAACAAAAGTGGATCCGTCACCACCTGGCTGCTCATTTGAACCATTTGATGGCAACCCATCTACATTTGTACCATCAGGATTTTCTCCCGCTGAAGGATCATCCCCACTGTTATTATCACCAATATGATCAGGCTCTTCGTCTGGGGTGTTTCCGTTCCCGATTACATTGGCGACATCATCTGGCTTATCATTGTTCACAGTACCTGTCATATCCACTCCCTGATCAGATGGGTCGCCACTATCAAGGTTGCCGTCATAACCAGGTGATGAGTCATCCGGAACTGGATCAACTAAGGGCGGTTGCTCGGTAGTTGGTATGGAGTCTACATGTTCATGTGGATGGCGTGGTCTATCATCAGACATTTCTGGGTGTCTAAATACATGCGGTGAATCACCGGAATAGTGTTGGTTATGGTGATGTCTATTTGGGTAATGTTCGTGTCTGTTCTCGCGGGGTCGGTCAGGGTCAGCGCGTCTCCAGTGGTGATAGTTGTCGTCGGGGGCAGGAGTTCGGTGACGGCCGTGGGACCTACCGCGGAAGTAGCGCCGTCCGCCGTACGACTGCACCGCCACTGCCACCAGCAGCAGGAGCAGAATCTGGAAACCATGACGGCAATTAAAGAATTGCAAACTACGTACATTCTTCGTAATATAGAAAGAGAATAGTTTATTTGGTTAGCCAAATAAACATGCCACAAGTACCATACCTACCTACGAATCAAGACGAAAGTAGAAAGGCATTCAGATAATATTCTGTATATACAGTTACCGAGAGTTAACTTCAGATTTTGGATTTAAATATTCAAAGACTGTGCTTTCAGCCTTGATTTTAGGGTTCCGTTGTAAAACAAGGTAGTTCCTTGTTTAGTTTTGTAAGTCAAGTGAGAACACATTACCGATACCTACACTAATAAATAACAAACGAGTTAGCAACAAACATTAACGAACTGATATTTAATAGTATGAGCCATTAGTAAATAAATAAATGCAATCGACTACCACCACGAACTCTAATTCATTAATTTTATATTAGTTACTAATCTGAACTTGAAAGTTAACAACAGCTAAGTGAACTTATTGAATTTAAGGCATAACACATACATAGTGTAAAATAAAACAATGTTAAATGAAAATCAGAAAAGAATTGATAAAGCAAGCATGGCCATCGACTTATAAAGTTACTGGTAACTCGACGTTTTCCTTGCAGGGCACAATAGTAGGGTTAAAATGCAACCAATTAAGCCACTAAATGTTCCCCCAAAATTCAGTAGTTTTTGAGCTATTTAAAAATGTTTAAAGAGAAATTCCAGACGAAATGAATCATCAGATGATCATCTGATGATTAATTATAGGATAAAACGAGGTGAATTGAAACGCAGGGGCAAATAGAGACAAAAGTTTAAAAGAGATTTTTAACATTAAATTATTATGATCACCGATCACCCCTGCGTATCTATTCACCCCGTTTTACTAACTATAAACATTTCGTTACTTATACACATAATAACAAGATCCTAAAACTTATTTCCACAGAAATAGTTTGAAACAAGGTTATATCTAGCACAATATTCGCGAATATCACCGCAAAATCCGCGGGCGAGGCGTCTCATACATTTTATATGATCCTCGACGTTATGGAGGTCTCCTGGTGAAATATATATGCTTTGATGTAACGCTACGTGGGGCGGGCTTGGTAAAGTATTGCCAATGAATTCTTTACATTTAGAAGGATGAAATTCCGATAGACATAACATAATATCACTCCTGTACTGTCCCGAAGGGTTCTATTACTGCCCCACATTTTGCCAGTTATGTTTCAGTCCCATGTAATAGGGGGCGAGCTTATTGCCATCAACCAGGCACAAATCCAGACTCCATGGCTGCTTCTGAGAAATTCCTGATGAAAAATCCGTATAATACTTTGCCAAACCCGGGAATCGAACCCAGGACCTAATGCTCAGTAGTCGCGCTTGAAACCACTAGCCCATCGAGGCAGTCTAGAAATTGTGATAGAGTTGAAAGAAATTGACTTAATGGAGCATTATTAAAGAATACCGTAGCATATTATTAGCATATCGGATATTAATAGCACCCTAGCCTCGTGGATGAATAAAGAATAAGTTAATCGTACGTGCAGTAGCATTCAACTGCACACCCATTAAAGGGAAGAATGATTAAATAAAGCTAATAGAAAATGAATACAAGCAGACTACATAGAACATAGGTGACATTAAATGATGTCACAAGTGTTGGTTTTGTGTCACACACACACACACTAACATTATCCTTTTCTTTATTTTAAGTAGTTCAATGAATTGTCATTGATCAATATCATAACACACACAAGAACCCAATAACGCCTGGGAATCGAACCCAATACCTCCTACAAAGAGTCGCACTTAAGTGGCGTCAAGTGCGACTCTGTGTAGAAGGTAGGTCAACGAGGCAGTCAATAATAATCAGGTACTTTGAAAGAGCGCTTTTGTCACAACACTAACACAGAAACGGACTTTTTCTAATAGCAAACTTAAAATACCAAAAAAAAAATCTAATAGCAAATACTAAACACATAACAAAGTTCACAGATCAAACTAAAGATGTAGGTACATGGATGTTTTGGCGCTTGGCCAAAAAAGAACGAACTCCGCCATTTTATTTTTCAATAAAATTCTCGTTCAAACACTTTTACACTTTCTGCCCCAAAAACACCCCCTTGTCAATGTCGTCCAAGCACCAAAAGATCCTTGTAGCACTGTATAATTGTCCAAATAGTGAACTGGCTTACCTGTGCAGTCTTCGCCATGATTCCCTGAACTGTGCCCCAACGTTGGGCAACACAACAATTTAAAGAAAGTCTCTAATTAGCAGACAATACATTACTATCCACAGATAACTGTGAAACCAAGCTCGATGCGTATTTAATACGAAATTAATTGATTGTAGCATTGCTGAGATATTTTGGGTACTGGTTTTTTAGTTTCAAGATAACCTTAGGATACAAAAAAAAGCTTTTTATGGTGTAATACTTACCTAGGTAGTACTTGGGTATTTGTCGAAGTTCTCGTACTGTGAAATATTCATTTCAACCAGGCCTTCTATCTTGTCTGTTAGGGATTTAGTCTTCACACACAGTTCATAAAGTGGACCATTGTACGTGAGCCATGGCGGCCGTTACTCCAACCAGCCCACATCCCTCCAGAAGCAGATCAATCTGCCCAGGCTTTACAGGGCATCCGCAAAGGATCTTGGTGATCCGGTGAGTTGCCTCGCGGATCTGGGTGACGTCCGTGCTCTCGAGGAGTACATGTGCTACCATTTCCTCTGCCTCCATACATGCTCTGCTCAAAGGACTGTCGGTGATACCTAGAGTTTGAAAGTGATCATTCAGTAAGCAGTGTCCAGTGATGGTCCCCGCTACCAGTCGTATGCTATTTCTATCCAGGCGCAGAAGGCGCTTGGTCAGTTTTATACCCAGGGATGGCATAGCCTCCTTGGATTGCCTACATCCTGGTGTCAAGGTCCACTGCTCCGCTTACGTTTGAGTGATCCTTGAACCAGCTCCTTAGCTGATTGAATGGCCAAGCAGGTCTTATTTCAAATCAATTGTTGATCAGTGACGACACGGTTGGCGCAGTGGCTGAGCGATCGGACTGCTGCGTTGCTTGTCGCGGGTTCGATCCCCGCACGGAACACATATTTGTATGGCCTACAGATAGTTGTTTCGGGTCTGGTTTTCTCTGTGTATGTGAGTTTAAATGTTTGTAAACGCATCCACAATACAGGAGAAACTCTTTGTGGGGTAACGTTTTTTTTTTTAAGAAAGAATAAAGAATGCCAACAGCACGGCTTCGGCGTACTCCAGTTTGGACCTCACCTATTTGTACAGTCCTTCTCATTTACCTTCAGAAAAAGCAATCCGTCTGAAATTGAACTAAAGCAATTGGAAAGTTCGAAAGTGCTTCAACGCAAAGAAAATTGGCGAAACTTTGAAATAACAAAAAAGTTTAAACTGTCAGAAATTATTCACAGAGTGATTTGATTTACTTCACTGACTTGAAAATATCTCAATGGATTTTTTTGCAGTAGATCAAGCATAAATATCTGCTGCCCAACCTCACGTCAGTCTGTTGTGATAAGTTAACCGAATTAACAACAGACAATCATAATTTGACATGAGATAGGTCGATACAATAACAGATTAATAACCGTCAGAAACTGATCCAATAACCCGTAATATCTTGTGTGAGGGTTTCGAACTTTGAGAAATACTTGGGATAGGTCAATAAGACAATGCTTTCTAAAATGCTGCTAGTAATATAGAATCATGTTTAACCATGTGTTATCAAAGTTAAGATCTGAGATGAGCATGCGATCTGCACAGCCCTACATATTACCGTTTTCACTAACACTTGAATGACTTACTGCCGCACTCAGAGAGCTTTAATGATTACTTAGGCCATCACTTAGTAAAGGTTTTGACAGTTTTGTCATACAAACGTGTATAATAATAATTAAATATCTCTGAGTACCGCAGTGAGAGATGAATCTAACATTCAAATATTTGCAATCATATTTAGGCTGGAAAAAATGTTGTGTATGAATGTAGATGGCTATAAGAGTAGAGGAAGACCAAAGAAACGATGGATGGACTGTGTAAAGGTTCATATGGCTAGAAAGGAGGTGACTGCTGAGATAACGAGTCATAGAGAAGTATGGAAAATGAAGACATGCTGCGCCGGTTGTTCGCAAGAGATACCGCGGCCTCGACATGAAGGGCTAAGAAGGAACATGAGTGGTTTATAGTCAGTAGAAGTCTGACACTCCCTTTCGCTCTGCCCAAGAGCGGGAGGAGTCATTTGATGATATCCCATCCTCCACAACACCAAAAAGGGAAGATGTGTTGTTACTGTTTGTGTGTATGTGTGTTCGCGTGTGTGAATGTTAAAAGTTGTATATTATGAATAAATGCTTTAGAGTTCAATGATAAAAATAAAGAACACAATAAAACAACAAATTGGTAAAAGGCTAATTTATTCAGTCTCAAGAATCACAAGTATTTACACTATGTACATAAAACTAAGAACTATTCAATTTATTTACAGACCCGTTTACTTACAACTAAACTTATATACTTAATAATAAGAAATAATAAAATCAGAATCCGTTATGAAATAGCCGAGGTCGGTCCAGTAACAACAAAAATATATATTTAAGAGAAATTATCTGCTACCAGTATCATATTGAGCATTTCCCTATTACAAGGAAAAGTCCTCTATTACATGGCATAAGCATTACATACATACATAAACTAACGCCCTTTTCCCATGGGGGTAGGCAGAGACCACAGAACGCCACTAGGTACGATCCTTACATCCTTGCATAAGCATTAATCACCATATTTTCTTGTTGCATGGTTTTGATTCTAGACTAATAAATCCAGGTTCCCTGCCGATGTCTTTCCCATGACAATTTTTGCTTGTACTTTTAAATAAGTTGCTTTGAAACATCATACAACAAAACCACATGTTAGGCGGAGGTGTATCTTTAAATCCCATATTATAATAGGGGCGAGCCTAATGCCATCAACCACTAAGTCAGACTCCGTGGCCGCTACTGAGAAATTCCTGATTTAAAAACCCAAAAACACTTTGCCAGGTCCGGGAATCGAATCCAGGACCTTATTCTCAGCAGTCGCGCTTGCGACCACCAGACCACCGAAGCAGTCACTTTGAAACATGTTAGATTTTTAACAAAACAAAAAATAGAACATTCAGGGAGTATTTCTAAAGCCCAGTGGACTTCTAAAGATATACAGATTTTAAACTACTTGCATTCTAACAGTTATGCATACATAAATGCTTATGATTAAACTGGTGTTGTCCAACAATGTTAATGACATAAATATTTCTATTTTTAGTTGTCATTACTGCAATCGTTAATTGATTTGTATATAAGTCTGTAATGGGCGGCCATCACGCAGAATTGTATTTTTATTGTATTTTAACAAGAAAATGTTGAGGAACCAAGAAATATACAAATCTAGCATAAAATCAATTTATATAGGAAATTGGACTTGCATGTAAAAATGTATCTTTTAGATGTGCTTTTAGATAAGTTTATAATATATAGACGAGTGTTTTATAAACATTTTGCCCAATAGAAAGAAACTAAAAATTATTATGTTTGTCATAATGATTGCATTTCACATAATAGTAAGGTTTGTTAATCATAGCGGCTATTTCGCCGGGGGCATAGCCCGGGCGTTCGCAGGCCTGCTGGAGGGACTCCGCTGGCGGACCAGACGACACGGGAGATACAGAAGTGGGAGAAGTAACAGGAGTGTCAGTAGATACAGGCAGGTCAGACCTACACACCCAATAGTTTCAGTATACAAGCATAGATGGCGCTACTAGCTTAAAACTAGAATTATCATAAAAGAAGAAGAAAAAAGTAAATGAATGTAAGAAAAATAGGATTATCTTTTCTAAATTAAAATATATTATTACTAATAAATTAACCTAAGGTTGTAATATGTGGCGCCATCTATGTTGGTAACCAAAATATGGCTCCTACATTTTTCTAGTTACTTTGTTTATGACAAACATCATTGTACATAAATATATATTGTAGTATCCATGTTGTTACTGGTGATTTAAATATTTGGGAGGGGGAGGAGTGTTGCTCATTATTTTTTTCAGGGCATACTTTTCATATCCAGATGTTTTCCTAATTAATCCTTATTAAACACTTCAGTACTTTGCTGATTAATAACTTTACTGGTAACATTCTTATTAAAGACACGGATTTTTGAAATCCGAATCTTACTCCCATAGAAAACATGGCGCAGTTAAGTTAGATCCCCTCCCCAGCGGTGTCACCTACCGTGCCTGGTCCCGCGGCCTGGTGGTGTCGGTGAACCGAATGGCGCAGTCCTGCACGGCCATGTTGGGGCGCAGGAAGTCCCCGAGCGTGTTGGCGTGCGGCGCGGGCCGGTCGAACGGGTAGCCCATGGAGCGCCGGTCGGGGTACTTGCGGTCGCGGATGCCGCAGTACGACGCCGCGTCGTTGCACGAACCTACTAGGTCTTGTTCGACCTGGGGAGGATGGACTAATTTAGTTTCTATGAAAATGGTGGATGTCTGGCAGTTCATCATCAGCATCATCAGCCTATAATGTTCCCACTGCAGGGACTCAGGCCTCCTCTCTAGGAGAGGGATGGGCTATAATCTACCACGCGTGGCCAGTGCGGATTGGTAGATGTCACATGTCTTCGAATTTTTTGATTCTAAGACATGCCGGTTTCCTCACGATGTTTTCCTTCACCGTTTTGAGAGCAGTGATGCTGGCAGTGTTACTAACATGGTTTTAAGGCACTATTAGTAAATTGTATTTTATCATAAGTATTTTAGTCTGTAAGGTATATATCTATGGGTTAAAGTTGTCTGAGAATAAATGGATGTTGTTGTTATTATTTATTTACTACTGTTCTTTTATTATTTGTAATCTGTTCATTGTATTTGATTTATAAAACTGTCTTAGTGTAGACGACAAGATACCTAGAACCAATGAAATAGTTTAAAGCAGCATTGACAATTAGTGCAATTTTTATAAACCTGGATCAAACAGGTATATAAATTAGTTTAGTACCGAACCCAACTGTAAGTAGTTTAAACCTTTTCCTTAATACAAGTATTAGGTTATAATTCTACCCTCTCAAGAGTGTCTGCACAACAAAGTCGAACTATGACCTAGTGAAGATTGCAGGAATCGTTAGGATGCGGTCAGTGTAGCAATCGTTTGACTATTCTAAGTAGAGAGCAATATCTGTGTATTTCTTAATGAATAGTACCCAACAGTATAGTGAAAGCACTCACCCTGTCCTCATCCCAGTTGGACAGCATAGCGAAGAGTACGACGGGGTACCCGCGCTCGTGTCCCTTGGCCACCAGCATGTGGTGCGGCCAGCCGCAGCCGCAGAAGTCGAAGTCGGCGGCTTCCGTGGAGGCTGGGTCGCCCGGGCGGGCAGACTGCGGGGAACACATTTAGCTTATACAAATACGAAAATTGCTTGGCTTTTTAGCTAAAAGAATGCCCCATTAATACTAAGTTAGTAAGGAACACGATATAACGCTCACATTTGAATGCTTCACTGTGAGTCGAGTCGGAACGGAGTCGTAATCTAGTCAAAGCTAGTCATCAGCAAACTGTCTTATCAAGGGTATATCGTATTGCTTAATAACTGTGTTGTAGCCAGAGAGGCAGTCAACCATGGAAAATCATGGTATTCTGGTTAGACTGGATGATAATTCCCACATAAATTGGGAAAAGGCTAAGCCAATGATGACCTAGTAGATATCAACTTTTAAAAATTAACAGTCATTAGAAGAAACTAGGATCGAACTTTTTGAAAGTCAATTACTATAAAAATCAACCAAATTACTTCTGATTATTGATTTCAAATTCGCTAAGTAGGCACTTGAATCATTACAATATTCAAATAAGTATCTATGTATATCTATACTAATCTTATAAAGACATATTTTTACCAAAAGAAAGTCACATTATTTATGACTGTCACAGGCACATTAATAGCTATTGCAGTATAAAGCTGGTGAACAAGTACACACCTGGTCCCGGAAGGTTCGCTCGTAGGGGATGGTGACGGACGAGTCCACGCTGCGGTGGCGGATGGTGTTGTTGCCCGGACGTACTGCAACGTTACATTCTCATAGTTAACACTTTGCAACACCCCATTGTCTTTTGTTTTGTTTTTTATTTGGAACATAAACAGATTGGCACTATAGCAAAGAAAACGATGATAGCTACAAAAGTTTATAACTGTGTCGCAGCTATCAACGCCCATTTAAACAAGAGGACTTAAGCTATACAAAGTTTATATTAAAAAATAATAATAACAAAAAAAGCATTTTTTTTTTTTGGGTAAACCTTAATAAAAAAAGAGTGTGTTGTCAAAACGAATACTCAACTACGTATAACTTGGTCTTTCCTGTTGGCCTTGTGTGCCCAGGCTAACCGGTTATCAAAATTTATTATCATTATTTAAAAGTTATTGATGAACCGAGGATCCAGGAATTTGGAAGGCGTGCAAAGATACGGACCAGATAATATTGTAGAATGTAAGAAACCTTTTAACGAACCTTACACCATTCAATGTATTTATTTTCTTTTCTTATTTTATCTACGATCAGCTGTCTAGCTATAATCAGATGGAGTCTTCGTTTGAGATTTTTTTGCGATGTTCCATTAAATATTCACATTATATGGTTCTGCTAAACACCTTATAATGTACACATTCACACACACACATGTATACATTAAATTACAAATAAATTAATTCTGATTCTGAAGCCACATTGGCCTTGGATCGAAATAACTGTAAGTCATGGAGACAGGCCTTTGTCTAGTAATGGGATGATGCGAACTAACAGTACCAGTTCCGGGGTAGAGGAGGAGGAACTTCGCCTTGAAGTTCTCTGCCCACCGTGTTGTCCCTATGACTTAGTATTGGTAGTGAAGTTGTAGCAGTACTCACATCCAGCAGTAAACTTGTCCAGTTCGATCATAGCCCGGCGCTGCTCATCAAAGCCGAGCGGTTCTCCGTTCTCGTTACTTGTGGGCGCCATGAATATGCGCACTGTGCCCATCAGACCCTGGCCCGAAGTGTTGTTTACCTCCAGACTGTGTATACAGGGAAACAATATTATTAGATCAGTTAGTTTATTATGTCCTTTTTTTTATTTTCTTACATTTAATTTACATTTTTAAATATTTCATACAAAACTTATAAAAAAACATTTAAAACCATTTTTCATCAATTCTTCTTTTGTGCCAAAACGCTTGACGCGCTGATAAGTCATTGTCGCCTGATTATCGAAGCCTGTGTCCAGTAGTGGACAGCTAGACTATTAAGCCAGATAACACTCACACGTCCCCTGACTGCAGGCCTTAAATTCAAAGCATCCACAGGATTTGCCCGGTTAACCAGAAGGCCTAGATCGACCTGCGAGAGGCCTTATCAAAAACAAGGCACTCACACATATTCGTAGGGCTGATGCTGCAGATGCGTGAACCTGGCCAGCACAGAGCCCCTGGGCGTGAAGTCCAGGCCTCTGCCCAGCTCCACCGTGGACAGCTCCCAGAACGTACCGAAGGTGTTGGTGCCGGCCGCGCCTTGTATCGACACACTGGACACGCGCACACCGGGGAAGTCCAACTGGAATTGGATTTAATGTATTAAGTATGGAACATGGATATATCTTTGTATAAGTGAAACAAGGGCAATAATATAATAGTAGATTTTACAGTGTATGTTACCAGTGATTACATTATTATTATTATTATTTGAGTGATTATTTGTGTATGTGAGTTTAAATGTTTGTGAACGCACCCACGATACAGGAGAAATTCCTAGTGTGGGGCAACGTTATTTAAAAAAACAACAAAAACAAACAACAAACATACGGGACCGAAACGTGGTCGCTCACAATGGGCCTCATCAGAAAGCTCGAAGTCACCCAAAGGGCAATGGAGAGAGAGCTATGCTCGGAGTTTCCTTGCGTGATCGAATCAGAAATGAGGATATCCGCACGAGAACTAAGGTTACCGACGTAGCCCGAAAAATTGCCAAACTTAAGTGGCAGTGGGCAGGGCACATTGCTCGCAGAACGGATGGCCGATGGGGCCGGAAAGTTCTGGAGTGGCCACCGCGAACTGGAAGACGTTTCGTTGCACCGTGCGCGGCCTCCCACCAGGTGCAGCGTGCACCTGGTGAAGGTTGCGGGAGCCGCTGGATGCGAGACGCACAGCACTGGTCAACCTGGTGATACTTGGAAGAGGCCTATGTCCAGCAGTGGACGTCTTTCGGCTGAAATAATGGTGATGAGATTTTACACAGGGGGATAAAGCAGTGTCTTTGATCATTGACATTTAGGTTTTAAATTCCGCCAAGATGCAAACACTTTTATCCCCGGCTTTTCATACTCCACTTAAAAGTTTCGACAAAACTTATGGAACAAGGGGAAAACTTACTTCTCTAAAAATTAGGAAATCAAGAGACATTTTTCAGCCAAATTTGTAATAATAACTGGCGTGGTCCAGTGACGGGCCGACTGCATGATGCAAGCAAGGGATCAAGCAAGCAGACAAGACACAACATCTTTATACAACCTGACACTGCTTCCACACAGTCATACATTATAATAATATACCTATATAAGTACGAATTCGGCTAGTCACCGTTAACAAGCGCCAAATTAACCAAAAGTCTGTATTACCTTATCATCAGCGTATGGGTTAAGTTTATACTTGTAGAGCTGGAACAGGTCGTCGATGTAGGAGTGCCAGCGGTAGAACACAGGGTCGCGCATCGCTGTGGCCGAGTCACCCATCACGCCGAATTGTTCCTGAGGGTTCGGTGTTTTAGCTTACTATTTTGTGGAAGATGTTTCATGGAAATTTTGTTTTAAAATTGGGTACAATTCTAGTATCATAAAATAATGGTTAATCTGTAAGGTGAGGCCTGTCGGTGAGGTCACTATTTAATTATATTTTGAAAACAACCGCAGCCAGACAAACTGATCGCCGTCAGAACTCGAAGGACGACGTGCGGGTTCAAGAGAAATGGAAGGAGTCGAGATAAAGGCCTCCCTCCACTCCATTCCAAGCCCAGGAGTGAGACAGAACAGGCTAGAAAAATAACAGGCAAAAATAGCGGTACTTAGTATTGCCTTTTTTTGGGGGGTGGGAAATCATCTAATAACCCCTCCCGCTCTTGGGCAGAGCGGAAGGGAGTGTCAGACTTCTACTGATTAAAAACCACCCATGTTCCTTCTTAGCCCTTGCGCCGAGGCCGCGGTCTCTTTCAAACAACCCGCAGCCCCGACGGGACTTAGTATTGCCTTACAGATATGCAATCACTTCATGTAAAATACAGGTATTCAGCTGGTTACTTAAACTGACCCAAAAATACTTTAGAAAGTTCAGTCAGATGAAGACTTACCAGGTGGCGATGGTCAGGGTCGTGCGAGTAGGAGATGAAGACATGTCCCATGTTGTGCATATCGCCGTAGTAAGCGCGGTTGGGGCTGATGATGGAAGACTCCATCATGTTGCCCAGGTGGTCGATACCTGTCTCCTCGTTCAACGGCATCGTACGACCGTTCGGCTAAGGAGGAAAAGATGGTTAGATTAGATAGTTAATAACACTAAAGCCTGAAATACACATCGTTCGTTTGGATGAACAGAGTATTAACTCAAAATTTACGATTATTAACCAGTTATTTATAGAAATGGAAATATATTGATTTGAAAACTTCAAATCGCTCTCCTGAAAAATAGGCTTTTTTGAGTTAATACCGTGTTCATCTGGACCAACGACATGCTACTAGAAAAGCATGCTTGTTTGCTACTAGGTAGTAGGTATGCTCATTTGTAGCATGATTTCAGAGTGCTTACATTTGCTCTAAAGCACAGACCTCAAAAGCATACTTTTTACGGATATACTTCTTTTTAGCACGTCTGAGTGACATTATCTTAAGCCGCGTCCCCACAAGAGCCACTCGGCCGTGCCTCGCGAGTGTGGACGTGAGCGAGGCCTGAGCCGCTTTGAGAAAGAAACGGCTTTTATTATTTTTCTTTTCCTTTGTTTACGAAAAGACATCTCAAACACAAAGATAGATCAACTAGCACGTGTGTCTGGACTGGGTACGTCTGCATGCCCAATGAGCTGAGCCTGACACAGTCAGAAGGCGTCGCGGTAGACCTCATAGAAGATGGCGAGACGATCTGGACAAGACCAGCGACCAGCGGTCCACATTGGCCTTAGATCTAAACAACTGGAAGTCGTGGGGAGAGGCCTCTGCCCTGCAGTGCGATGCTACAGGCTAGCCACTTGCAGCTGTAATACTGTACCCCGGAGCCCTAATGCATTATATACTGAGTGAGTACCGAACTACTTGCTAGGTGTATGCACGGTACCCACAGCGACAGTTGACGTCACTCGCTAGGCTCTAAACTCGAATGGCGCAATTTCATTAGTCGATAGGGCCCGCATGCGGGTGCGACACATATCTGGAATGCAAGCCACAGGGCCCGCAGTTAACGACCAATGAAAATGAGCCATACCGTTCGCCCTGACTGATGCTAGTGCGTGCGGTACGTCACCTGATGACGTCATTGACACAGAAGCAGTGTTAGTAAACATTTATCAAAGTATTTCGTTCTGTACTGAATTAGGGCGACGGTTACACCGCACACTAGATTAATTGTACAAAACGTGTACAGTCAGCATCACATTAGAAGTAGATGCACAAACGAATGCAGGTTTTTAAATAAAAACTTGTTAGCAAATTATTAAAGAGTAAGGAATATTTTAAAAAATAATCTTCTGAAACATTAAAGATAATAGCTGGAGTCCTGTATATCAAATAATTGAAATTCCGAAATGTTAAACTACTTCTGTTGCTGACCGTACAACTAATATATTAATGAGAATTCCTATTAAACTACACATGTACAAAGTAAAGTGTATATTCACAACATCTCACCAAATTAACGGTGAGAGTCTCGACGGCCGTCACAAACCGGTCCCTCCAGCTCTCCAACTGCGACACATCGGCTCTGATCTGGTCCACTGGACGGTCCAGGTCCCTTATCGTGGTGCCAGCGAACCTGGAATACACGCATACAAACTTTATATCACGCCTATGATAGGGTAGTTGACAAAAAAAATCAAATTAGTCCGTCAGATAGATTTCCAAAAAATATTTATTATATATAGATTTCCATAAAAATGAAGACGATACAGTGCTTGGAAAACTTGTGTGACGTCGTATTGTAAGACATTTTTTACCGGCGAGTGACGTCACTAGCACCAAGGCATACTGGTTTGCTGCGGGTTCTTCGAAAGAGATACCGCGGCCTCGACACAAAGGGCTAAGAAGGAACATGGGTGGTTTTTAGTCAGTAGAAGTCTGACACTCCCTTCCGCTTTGCCCAGAGCGGGAGGAGTCAGGTTTCCTGACGATGTTTTTACAGTAGATGTTTGAACCTCTAGATGAGAATGTGACATTACCTGGGCGGCCAGGCCCGGCTGGCGACCTGCGAGTCCAGCTTGGGGAAGTACCCCTCGGCGATGGGTTGCCGGAAGTTGGAGTAGCGCGCCACGCGGGGCAGGCCGTTGCACAAGCGCTCCATGTTGTATCTGAAGAGGGAATGGTATATTACATTCACTTAGAGTTATGTTAATAACTTAATAGAATTAATTTATTTTCAGGTAACAAAGACCCATAGATAAATACCTTAACCCTAAATATACATACTAATGATACAGCATTAGAGAAGTGCTCCAATTTTGGACCAAGTGTGCATGTTGTAAATGATCTTCAATGAATACAGCTTTAGCTTTTTAAGGTTAGCAAGAATTGAGAGTACATAGTTACCACGTCAGTTAAGACTTTACTGCATTTTGCCTTCTTATTGGGCTAGTTGGCAAGCTAAACTACAACATACACATACATATTTGTTGGAGTTGCAATTGATCCATGGCATTATTCTTTAGAGGTAGGCAAACAGGGTGTAAAGTTCCTTGTCTTCCATAAAAAAGGAGGATCCTCCGACCAGATGGATATTGTATCTGGCCCAACAGTTTTAGTCGAGTATAAGTTAATTTAGCGGATAGGCAGTCGCTCCATGTAAAATACTGGTATTCAGCTGCATTCGGTTGGACTGGAAGCAGACCCAGATATAGTTGGGAAAAGGCTAGGCAGGTGATGATGTGCGGATAACTTTAACGTGGCACTAATAGATGTCGCCACAATACTAAGGCTATTTGTGTAAGTGACTGCAGCAATAAATTGACCTGGCAATGATCTGCTGGTGCATGTAGTAGAACAGCTCCCCGCGCCGGTCCTTGTTGACGATGGCGCGGTCGGCCGAGTCGAAGGGGTACACGAGGTGCCAGTGCCAGTGGTGCAGGTTGATGCCGATGTCCTCGCGGAAGTACGCCACGCGCTGCTCGGGCTCCTGCGCGCTGGCGGTGTAGTTCGCTGGGATGGTCACCGGCATCTGCGGGGCAGCACTGCTCAGCAAGGAGGGATACTGACAATCCCTGCTCAGAATTGACAATTATATAAGGTGTAAAAGTACCCTTAACGCAAACGAAGGGCATTTGTTCTCCCCACCACTGCGATCATTTTTTTGTTCTAGACTAAATTACTTCCATGACCCGTTTACTATCCAAAGCATCCACTAGCACAATGAATGTTTTAAGAGTGCTACTTTGAGTTTTACCGTAAAATGTGATTTTTAACCCCAAAAAAAAAAGTCATTTCCCAGCAAAAAATTTTGCGTAGGGGTACTTAGTTTGATGCACAGAATGCTTGGTTGACGGATGCGTGAAGGGTTCGTTTACACCCTGTTTAGTGCAGGTTTAGTTTGGTCGCCACTGTTGATTCTGGCTTCCAGGAGTTACAGAGGTTTGATGACAGTGTGGCGGGCTTGACCCATAAAAAAAAATGAACGTTTGGTCGAAATTCGGAAACCTTTTTTTTTTTAATAATGGCAAAAAAAATGCAATGGGCTCGACCTCTATAACATGTCCCCTTGCACCCTTCGGCGGTGCAGGCTATGGTGTCATGTTATTTTTTTAAACAGGTAAATAGTTTTAAACACTGTGTCAATTTTTTTTTCCTGCCATTAAACAGTAAATAACCATAAGCTCACCCTGTTTCCGGAAGTGACGACATTGCTGACTTCCCTAGCCTTGCGGAACACCTTGGGGTCCATGAACTTGTCGGGGAACGTCTCCGCGAAGGTCGGGATGTTCAGACCTTTGGTGTCGGGCCTGCAATGTTTACACTGTGATATGAGTTACGTTTTACTAACCCTGGGAAGGCTTAGGATTTTGCTGAAGCCCGTCTGGGCTGCGGGTTGTTCGAAAGAGATACCACGGCCTCGGAACAAGGGCTAAGAAGGAACATGGGTGGTTTTTAGTCAGTAGAAGTCTGACACTCAAATCATCAAATAACCCCTTCCGCTCTTGGGCAGAGCGTAAGGCGTTATTTGATGATTTCCCACCTCCAAAAAAGGAAGGAATCGGGTTAGATTTGGGAGAGCATTATTTTATTCTATTTTTCTCCCGTCCGGCGGAAACACTACAAAATTCTCTGAAGATCTTTATCGTTTACAAACTCTCGAATCCTATCTAAGGTTACATACATTGAAGGCAGACTGAATGAATACAGAAATCTGTGCAATAAAATATCGAATCCTTATATGTCCAGTTAATGCTTCGGCTCAGTTTTGTTATCTAACAAAAACTGCCAAATCATATGCGCCGACAGAGTCAAGTGCTTTGCACCCTATGCTTTGTACTACAAATATCTATCACTAAGGTCTTTTAGTAGATTTCATGTCGATTATTTTTGTAGAAGCTCTGACGATATAACTTTCATAGAGAACTTTAAAGTGGCTTTGCTCCATTGACGATGACCTGGTGAAGGTTGTGGGGATCCGCTGGATGCGAGATGCAGGGAACCGGTCAATGTGGGCACAGTTGGAGGAGGCATATGTCCAGCAGTGGACGTCTTTGAAATGATGATGATGACGACGCTTACCTGTGCAGTATAGCGACGGAGAGACAGTAGTTGAACATGTAAGGGTTGATGCGCAGCTGACAGAAAGAGCAGACCGACTGCAGATCTTCGAGGTCACGCATACCTGGAACATTAGGCAGTTGGTTAACAACTATAGGCTAAGATATTGTGCTTTAGTGGTAAAATTACATGGGAAAATATTTGCTAAGTGCCGTTTCTTTCTTCTGTGCTGCTGTCAGAGTGGTTATGCCTTTAGCTTGGCTTTACATGCCGTCGAAATATCTCACGGGCATGCTGGTTTCCTCTACCGAAGCAAGTGATAATTAAGTGCCGCTGAAACAAACTGATTAAAGTCTAGAACTACAAGTTTTAAAGCTCCTTCATTCAAAAGGGAGGGTTACCCCACCAGATCGTTGTTCTGTTACTAACTATGATGTCGCGATGCAGGATTCTGTGACCTCAGTTGTTCACTAGACGATCTTATAATTCCATCAGCGAGCGGAGTTCGCATACACGTTAGGAAGAAGTCGTTTGTGTCCCGATGACTTCGTGAAATTCACGAGACAATTCAATTCTTTATCATGTATAGTGCATTTGAGAATTAAATTGAATTTAGCACAGATCTAGGTAGTCGATGTGGCGACGCTTGGGATACATTCATACATCTAGAACGTCTTTCAGCTTAAATAATGATGATGCTGACTCACCCATAAAGATGTCAATGAGCTTGCCAGCCATGGTCCTGTGCTTGGGCACGAACAGCGAGAACTGGTCGTTGTAGGGCAGTTCCATGGGCAGGTTGAGGTTCGGCAGCGCGATGTTGCGCACGGGGATCATGCGGTTGGCGTCATCTCCGAACCGGTCGGAGAGTGTCGTGGTCAACGCCTGGTATTTGTCCGGCTGGGAGAAACGAGCATATCGTGTAGGTTAATATTAAATAATCTGTACCTATGTATAAAAGGCAAAGCTGACTGACTGAGGATTAACCCACAGACCCAACCCTCAGGGCTACAAACTTAAAATTTCGCACATGTATTCCTCTTATGACGTAGGCATCCACAAAGGAAGGTTTTTTTCAAAATTCAACCCCCAAGGGGGTGGAAACGGGGGGCAAATTTTGACGATATTTTGGAATATCGACATTATCACGCGGGCGAAGCTGCGGGCATGAGCTAGTGTTATAATCATTGTAGCAGTCTTCTCAGCAACCATTGAGTAGTTACATAAAGATTGTTTACTTTAATTCAAGTATCATCCAGTGTTGGTAGGTTTGGGTCTAAAGAGAAACCGCGGCCCTGGAACACTGAGGGCTAAGAGGAACACAGGTGGTTTTAGTCAGTGCAAGTCTGACACTCCTTCCGTTCCACCCAAAGCAGAAGAGTTAATTTGATGATTTCAACTCCCATGAGAAAGAACAGAAAATGTGACGTTTACTGCCCCCCCCCCTCCCCCGTCTTCATGAAGGTAAAGTTGAACATTCCATCAGCCTGCTATTCCTTGACAATGTTAAACTTACATAGTAATGCGACGGGATCTGGAAGACAGTCTTGTCATCTCCTTTCTGCATGAAGCACGGCTCCGAGGGCCGGTCGAAGAATAACAACAGGTTCTTCTTAGCTTCCGACATCTTGCCAACTGAAAGAACAATAACCAAGGTTAACAGCAGGAAACGTCGGTGTCGATCAGCATCTCTATATTAAAGTTAAAAAAATATAGCTGAAAGCAGCAACTACGACCTTTTCGGAACAAGAATAAAGATGACTTTTATTTTATTAGATGTGTCACTGTAAGCAATCTAGCATCGACCTTATAGTGCAGAGAATAAGGATCACTGTGATTTTAGCACTAATGTAAAATCAGAGGTAAAATAATTGTGAAAGAACTGCTATGTACGACGCGAGAGAATGGAGGGATGAACTGAATGTCTTCCTTGAGGATTGGGAAGAAATACACAGAACCTTGACCGTTGGAAGGAATGTAGAGAGGTGTTTGCCCAGCAGTGGGACAATATAGGCTAGCTATAATTATAATTTTATAGAAAGTCTGAGATTTGAAAAAGATTTACTGGTTTAAACATCTTTCGGGAACTACTCGTACATTGCTAAAGGACTGCCTCAACCAACAATAATTCTTCTAGTATTACAATAATAAGTAAAAACAATGAATGCTACAATATTAAGTGTCACCACGAGCACGGTTTCAATAGAGCCACGCATGATTGCACTACTAATGAGATATGTTACAGGCAGGTAGGTAGGTACACATAATTATGATATAACTGTGGCATATGATTACCTACCCAAGCAATAAGTATATGGACAAGTGTGTCTATCTATTATAATAAATATGATATCTTAGTGTACATTTTCACTAACAGAAGAAATTAAGGTCGACAAAAAATGAAGGTAAGGGAATTGACAAAAAGTCAATGAATAATATTTTTTTTTTTTTTTTTCTGTCACAATGGTTTTGCAGCGCATAACAGTTTTGAACTAAATAAGATTCACATTGTGAGAGCTGGTGCCTGAAGTAGGTTTCGGAAAAACCTGTATTACAGGAATAAAGTGTCATTGTTGGAATTACGACTCTCTTTTCACTAAAGTGAGAATTGAAAATTCAAAATAGAGTTATAAGCGTTAGTTAAGGAGTCATCTAACGCTAGTGAAAACAGGCATAATAATATTTAAGTGTCCCTGATTTACAATCTACCAAATGAAAATAAATGCCCCAAAATTCTAAGCAGCCATAGGGCTGCTTAGAATTACTGCTTACCTCCGAAATCCGTGATAATAGAAGCAAACAACATAGCAAACAAACAAGAAATATTTAAAACGATTAACAAAGACAACAAAATACTCAAAAATTCACTTACCACAAGATTTTCCACCAAACGAAAAACAAATAAAACTAAGACTTTTTGTTGTTTCAAGCCGTTTCCACGGCTCGACTATGGTCTTCCAAACCTGGAGCACACTATTTATACCCATAAACCATTGCACACGGTGGTGGAAGGCAAGGAATCCGTGTGCAAACACACTACACCATTTTTTGATAAGTCGGGAAGGGAGGATATTCGTGGTCGGGATATCGTAGGTTACCACAAAATTGTCAGAACTGATAATTATCGTTATGCAATGTTTGTTGGGAAGTGGTGGCCCAGCACGCGTAGTATGGCGATTCTATCTCTATTCTACCAAGAATAGACAAAGCTTTTTCCATACAATTTGACATTAAATTTTGCTACAATCTGTCATTTTGTCGATTCTTCCGTCGACAAAACCCGTTTCTACGGTGGCATGCTAGGCGGGCTGTGGTGGCGGCCCCGACTTATGAACACTAAGTCGTGGGTTCGAACCCAGTCTGGCGCATTACTTTGTGTCATTTATTTCATCACCACTGCTCTCAAAACGGTGAAGGAAAACATCGTGAGAAAACCGGCATGTCTTAGAACCAAAAAATTCGAAGACATGTGACATCTACCAACCCGCACTGGGCACGCGTGGTAGATTATATATAGCCCATCCTCTCTCTCCCTCCTAGAGGTCTGAGTCGCTGCAGTGGGAACATTATAGGCTGATGATGATGATGTTTGTTAAGTCATATCTGATTAGGTGTTTTAACTGGTAATAGGTACTATACCTCGTTGGTCTAGTGGTCGCAGTCGTAACTGCTGAACATGAGGTCCTGGGTTCGATTCTAAGGTCAGGCAAAGTGTTTTTGGGTTTTTCCATCAGGAATTTCTCAGTAGCAGCGACGGAGTCTGGATTTGTGCCCGGTTGATGGCAATAAGCTCGCCCCCATTACATGGGACTTAAACATAACTGACGAAATGTGGGTGTATTATTAGGTACACCTCTGCCTAACCCTTCCGGGATTACAGGCGTGATGTTATGTTATGTGCCTATGCTTTCAAAGAAAACATCTCTGTACATTCAAGTCCAAAAACCTCAAATTCGAAGATATTGTAACACCACCACTGTGTGGTGTAAATACGGCCTACTCCTCTCGTTGAGAGGAGCCGTGGGCCCCGGCCTGGGTAGGCTTAGGTAATTATGTCTAGCAGTGGATTGCTGTAATCTGATGATGGAACCAAATTGTTGATTGACATCTTGCTAATTTAATTTTGGGATTGAAATCCTGTTGTGAAATAAAATGATACCTAAGCTTTTTAATTCGATCATCTGTAGAAAACCAATGACTCTTTTAATGTGCATCTGGATTGAGGGCCCATTTTTTTAAACCTTGCCAAACGAAATAAGACTCATAGGGAAATTACTTAAAAATAGTTAAAACTTAAAGCATAGGGCCACGAATTTCTTAAACGTGAATTAAAAATGTTATGATTAAATAACTTGGGCCCTCAATCCAGACGCGTGCATAAAGTGACATAGCCTAAATCTCAGTAAGTCCTATCTTTGGGTTCATAATTTTTATTCAGGAATTTAGTTAAGAATTTCTTAAAGATTTTAAGAAATTCCCAAATCTGTAGAATGTGACATTACAGATTTATGGCGGTATTTCTAGGGCCCTCAGTTCAAATGTGTCTGTACTGAGGAATCTGCAAAACATGGATTTATCTGAAGAAATACATAAATGCGACTTTAACATGTTTTACTTAGATACTTAGGTGAATTAGTTAAAAAGAAATAATGACGGAAAAGTTCATTGTTACGTAGTAAATGAAAGTCAAATTTTACTAAAACGTCTGAACTGAGAGCCCAACATTTTCGGCTTTATTGACTAGGCTCAACCTCATAGATTAACGCAAATTAGAATAAGATTTTTAACTATTCTTTAATTAAATTTTAACATATCGTCCGTTCTTCTTAATATCATACTTAAAGAGAAAATTGATTTTCTATTTTTATATAAGAGAAAAATTTGTAGGGTGACCATAATGATCATAGTTAGTACCGGTACATTTTCAAGATTGATCTAAAAAGATCTGACAGTTTAAAATAAAACAATTAAATTTACCTAAGCATTATTTAATGATTTTCGTGATTTCGGAAATTGTATCTTAAATACAATGTATCTTAAAAACCTTTTTTGCAAAAAAAAACCGACGTCAAAAACATAAAAAAAATGAGAAACACATAATCGATAAACACAAATAAGTGAAAAATTAAAAATAATAAAAAAAAAATATTTAAAAAATCAGCTTTTGAAGTTGGTGACATATTTTGTTTGTTTGATTTCCGTTTATTACCACCGACTTCAGGCGCTGTTTTTTCTTGTGAAGTTTATTTTTAATTTTTTTGTTTTTCACTTTTTGTGTTGTTCGATTTTGTGTTTTTCACTTTTTATGTTTTTGAAGTCGGTTTTTTTTTTCTTTTTTAGTTATAATATATAAGGAGCTCGTGGCTTATTAAGAACTGCCACTCGGGTCGATCTTTAGGTAAAGCTGTGCTTGCCTAGGTCGGTCTGTGGATGGGTGACCGCCCGACATACCGAGTTTCCTCCGTGCCTCGGAAAGCACGTTAAGCTGTTGGTCCCGGCTGCCATATATAGATCTTTGGCAGTCGTTACGTCAGTCAGTGACCTGAAAGTCTGACAACCAGTCTTACCAAAGGGTATCGTATTACCTAGTATTAACTGGGTTGTGGAGGTCAGATAGGCAGTCGCTCCATGTAAAATACTGGTATTCAGCTGCATCCGGTTAGACTGGAAGCCGACCCCAGCATAGTTGGGAAAAGGCTAGGCAGATGATGATGAGTTGTAATATCCTATACAAATATTTACTATGCATTGAACATTCAAACTAGAAACCAAGCCCTTAAACTTCAAGATTTCCTTATTATTGCTTTCAACTCCTAATCGTTGAGGAGAGTACCTTCCATAACCAGCTCACTCACTCAAACATCAGATCCTGATACGGTCCACAATTGACGGAGATATGCGCGGATGTATAAAAAAATTCATACACATGAATAGAGAACCTTCTCCTTTTTGGAAGTCGGTTAAAAATTACCCCAAATCTCCCTTCGTAACTGACCAAGAACCAAGAACTCTTATGTAATTATTATCATGCACAAAAATAAATGGAATCAATTATTTATTATTGAATAAAAGTCTTTATTGAAAAATAAACAAATACGCTACGTAGTGCCGACCACACAAAATTAATTAAAATTAAAATTGCATATCGATTCTTACACACAGTACACCAATCGAATATACATTAAATAATTCTAACGGCTATTTGTTGTTGATAAAATTATATTACACCAACATTTGGTTTCTTTGATATTTTTATTTTACTATCAATAATGATTTATTTTTTAGGATGTAAGACTATTTTATGGTTACATTTACTTTAAGTAAATATTTTTTATTTTACAACAATACTGATCGTGTTTTATTTATCGGAATGTATTTGTTCGAAAAGCGTTTTGCGATGTCTTTGGTGCTACAGCGATCCCTAAGGATCACAGCCATATAATTAGGAATTCATCGTATAAAAGGTGTAAAAGTGCCCTTAACGCAAACGGAAGGCACTTGTTCTCCCCACCACTGCGATATTTTTTTTGTTCTAGATCATACGTGGGAACCCCCCTAGTTACGGAGATATTGAACAATTAATTAATTATTCCCAATTTTTCACAGCTGTTCTGCAACTAGGCCCATAATAGAACCTTAAGGACAATAAGGACTAATATCATATTATAAAAAATAGTAATACAAATAAAGAAAACAAAATTGTAAACTGTAGGTACATATATAATACGTTTAGCTGCAAATATTACGACTTTTCGACTGCGCTTTGCAAAATGTACTGGTACTAACTATGATCATTATGGTCACCCTACAAATTTTTCCCTTATAAAAAGTATAAAATCAATTTTCTCTTTAAGTATGATATTAAGAAGAACGGACGATATGTTAAAATTTAATTAAAAAATAGTTAAAAATCTTATTCTAATTTGCGTTAATCTATGAGGTTGAGCCTAGTCAATAAAGCCGAAAATGTTGGGCTCTCAGTTCAGACGTTTTAGTAAAATTTGACTTTCATTTACTACGTAACAATGAACTTTTCCGTCATTATTTCTTTTTAACTAATTCACCTAAGTATCTAAGTAAAACATGTTAAAGTCGCATTTATGTATTTCTTCAGATAAATCCATGTTTTGCAGATTCCTCAGTACAGACACATTTGAACTGAGGGCCCTATAAATACCGCCATAAATCTGTAATGTCACATTCTACAGATTTGGGAATTTCTTAAAATCTTTAAGAAATTCTTAACTAAATTCCTGAATAAAAATTATGAACCCAAAGATAGGACTTACTGAGATTTAGGCTATGTCACTTTATGCACGCGTCTGGATTGAGGGCCCAAGTTATTTAATCATAACATTTTTAATTCACGTTTAAGAAATTCGTGACCCTATGCTTTAAGTTTTAACTATTTTTAAGTAATTTCCCTATGAGTCTTATTTCGTTTGGCAAGGTTTAAAAAAATGGGCCCTCAATCCAGATGCACATACTCTTTTACGTTCATTAAGAGTGAGTACCTATACCTAGAAATACATGATGAGAAACCTACCTAATTGCTTTTGATAATAATAATATCCAAGTTTCATGTTTAGAGGGTTTAACTGAAACTACCATCTAGGTACCCACCCAAGTTCACCCAACTACTTCTGTATTCTAAATCGGTACCAAAGCATAGCACTGCGGTACTACTTACCATAAAAATATGTAAAAATCGATACCCGTCTAAATAACTAGCTAGCTAGGTACCTACCTATACCTAGGTACATAAAGTCATAACCCCGCATGTTACGACCGAATTATTTATACGAATAAAAATGTTCTTTGACCTAGCCCTCGAGCTCTGAACTCGTACTCGCTTGCTTTACCTTTAGGGGTGAAGACCTGAAGACCTCGAACAGAAAAAAAGATTTATGATTTCAGGTTCACACGGCCCCGTCGGGGCTGCGGGTTGTTCGCAAGAGATACGGCGGCCTCGACATGAAGGGCTAAGAAGGAACATGGGTGGTTTTTAGTCAGAAGAAGTCTGACACTCTCTTTCGCTCTGCCCAAGACTGGGAGGGGTTATTTGATGATTTTCCACCTGAAAAAAAAAAAAGGTTCATACGGCCAGCACGTCAAGCCACGAAAATCTGTCTTTCTTTAATAGATTTTCAATTTTATCGCTAAATCATTAGGTTGACGGTTGATTGGCAAAATAAACATAACATCACGCCTGTAATCCCCATAGACAGAGGTGTACCTAATAGTAGGTACACCCATATTTCGCCAGTTATGTTTAAGTCCCATGTAATAGGAGGCGAGCCTATTGCCATCAACCGGGCACAAATCCAGGCTCCGTGGATGCTACTGAGAAATTCCTGAAGGAAAACTCAATGACACTTCGCCCGACCCGGGAATCGAAACCAGGACCTCATGCTCAGCAGTCATGCTTGCGACCACTAGGCCAACGAGGCAGTCGGGTCGGGGAATATTTAAATTTCGGGTAACTTGATTTGCTGGCATCTGTACATATCTACACTTTTCAGTTAGTCTTGGGGTATTTTCTAGCCGGACAAGTCATCAAGGATCTACTAAAAATGCCCCGCAAAGGTCGCAACGCTAACCCGGCGAGATCAGCGACTTGGAGTCGATACTTGTATATAAGAAGATTGCCATAAATTGCAATAACAGCATTCAATTAGTAACTTAGTCTAGTTAACGGGTCCCTGCTAATCAGATCATAGCATGTTTGTAGATGTTAAACGTTTCCTCACGAAGCACGTTATAATATTTTCTATTACGTCATTATCTAGCCTAGCACGTTGGGGCAGGCTTCCAGTCAAAATGGATGAAGCTGAATTGGGATTTTACATCTTCTTTTTCTATTTGTCGCTGGCACAATTGTTTTTCTAATTTGTTAGCCCAGAACTTCGCCACTTCCACCGCAACATCGGTGGCAGCGCAAAGGTCACTTCGGCTGCATGTTTTTGGGCTAAGAGAGCAAATATAAGATTTGGGATGGGATTTTGAATAGAGAAATTGGTTATACTCATAACATAACAATCGAAGAGCCAAGGCATTCAGAAGGTAGGTATATGGGCTCCTTAAGAAAGGCTTCATCTTCACGTTCTACCAGTCCAGACTCCCACTAATTGTACCCCACAATCAGCCAGCTTCGTCGAATGGCTGGTTACTATTAAACTAGGCGGCACTTCTTCCTTTATCGTATGGTTAAGGGCCTAACCTGGTGTCAGAGTTTCTATGCGTCCCAAGGGCCTGTCACTTGGCTTAACATGCCGTCGAGAAATACTTATCCCTCAAACAATCATGCTGGATTCCTCATGATGTTTTCCTTCGCTGAAGCAAATGATATTACTTATACAATATACTTAGACATGAATCCGAAAAGTCAGGTCCATGTCTTGGGTTATGACTTTTTTTTGGCAGTCCAACGGCAACCAAGCATTCAGTACAAATCAAACTAAGTAACTAACTCTACGCAAAAAATATTGCTGTAATTTCAAGTCTCGGCACTGAGCTCGAAAAATGTGTCCGTGCTGTTTTATTTACGCATTCATTTAGGTGCCGCCTAGTGTCTGTGAAAATATGCCTCTACCTTAAGATCATTATTTATTTATTTATGTCCACTGCCGGTCATGATTATCCGAAGTTGAAGTTTCTACTTATTTTGTAAGTATTTTTCCAATTTCGGTACGTAAGCGTACCCATTTGATATAATAGATCTATTTATCTTGAGGCAGTACAAATTCTCCAATTACCTAGATAACATGTTATTTATTTTCACAACAATCAAGCGATTAACTGATTAGTTACGAGATTATCCAGCAGATATAGATAGGTACCGAGTCAAACGTATGTCACATTATTATCAAATATCGATATTTACGTACGTGTTGCTTTCCGAGGCAGTTCAAGCTGTTTGAACAATAATGTCTTCATAAAATCTATCTTTTTTTTATTTTGGCGGGTGGAAAATCATCAAATAACTCCTCCCGCTCTTAAGCAGAGCGAAAGGGAGTGTCAGACTTCTACTGACTAAAAACCACCCATGTTCCTTCTTAGTCCTTTATGTCGAGGCCGCGGTATCTCTTGCGTAGGTACAACCCGCAGCCGACGCTGACGGGTATAAAATCTATCTAACTTTGTCAAAAAAACCTAAGACAAACAAAACACTTTTGGCAGTGAATACAGACTGGACTTCTAATACTTGATGTGATTATCCCGTAGGTACCTACTTATCAGCTTACCCTCTTTCACATCGCTAATCCTATTTAAAAGTTCGCAGGGCGGGCAAGCTCTAGTGAAAGAGCCAAAAATGATTTCCGACATTCGACACCATTTACACATTAACACGTTTGTCCCACAAAGGCTGAAAATCCGTAACAGTTATTTAAAGTATCTTGTTATCGTGTCTTGCCTGTCCTGTCATTTATTTGTACATCACAGGAGCTGATGGAAATGCCAAACCTCCTTGCCCAATTTTGCGCTAAGAAGAAGAATATATTTTAAACTGCATAATTATATGTATAGGGTGTAAAAGTACCCTTAACGCAAACGAAGGGCACTTGTTCTCCCCATCACTGCGATCATTTTTTTGTTCTAGACCATACCTGGGAACCTCCTAGTTACGGAGATATTGGGGGTCAAAGTTCCAAATTTTTCACAGCTGTTTTTGTAAATACTAGTTTTTCAGGTTCTATCTTTACTTAAATTACCTCCATGACCCGTATACTATTCAAATCGTCCACTAGCACAATGTTTTAAGAGTGCTACATTGAGTTTTACCGAAATCCGTGATTTTTAACCTAAAAAAAAAAGTCGTTTCCCAGCAAAAAAAATTTTGCGTAGGGGTAATTAGTTTGATGTACAGAATGCTTGGTTGACGGATGCGTGAAGGGTTTGTTTACACCCTGTATATACGAGATACCGACTCAGGTACTTGCAATACACGTCATCCATAACAAATTAAAAATAGAAAACCATGCATTTACTGAACAATCAAATATGTAGGTAAAACGCAGTACTTAAAGTACCTAGCTTGCTACTCGCGTTTATCGATTTCAGGAGAGCGCTAAAGTGTAACAAGTTTTACCTTGGTGGATGGCAGCCGTTTGCCCGATGCGCCGATGCGCCATAGTAGGGCACTTCCTAATTGACCTATTTATTCAACGACGAGCAAACGTAAAAGGAACACTTTTCACTTTATTTTTTAATCATAGCGAGGAAATGTCATTCATTTTCATTTAAATAGCGGGCGCGTGATGGATTTATCTTGAATGAAATTCTGTTATAACAGCCGCGTGAGGCGATCTTCAGATAAATTAAGCCACGCTTGCCAAGGTCGGTCTGTAGATGGGTGACCAGTGTGAAATTTCCTCAGTTCCTTGGAATTTGGAAAGCACGTTAAGCCGTGGCTTACAGTTGTCGCTTGTGAATCTTTGACAGCCGTTTCATATGAGTGGCCCGAAAGTCTGACAGCCACTTAATAAGGGGTATCTATCGTATTACTTAACTGGCTTGTGAAGGTCTTCAGATTCTGCTGCATCCAATGAGACTGGAAGCCGACCCCAACGTAGTTCGACAAAGGCTAAGCTGAGCGAGGTTTAGTTAGACGTACAACCTACTTAGATTAGTGAAATCCGTTCGAGACGAAACTAGAAATGTAGGTACCTATTGTAAACCACCCCATGAGCTCCGACATGACCCGCACGTCGGAGCAGCAATGGACAAAATTTACCACTCGGAGGATACCAAAAACAAGGAAACAACAACGCGGCAGGCCCGGATGGAGATGGCGGGATGAGCTGGACTCTTTCGATAAGGATTGGCCTACAATCGCACTAGAGGCCTTACTAGAGAGGAGGGAAGAGAGGCCTTTGCCGTGCAGTGGGACAAAATTAAAGGCTTTAAGTACTTATGTATAATTTGAATAATATACTTATTTCGTTATTCGCTCGTGGCTTAATAAGAACTGCCACTCGGGTCGATCTTTAGGTTAAGCTGTGCTTGCCTAGGTCGGTCTGTGGATGGGTGACCGCCCGACATACCGAGTTTCCTCCGTGCCTCGGAAAGCACGTTAAGCTGTTGGTCCCGGCTGCCATATATAGATCTTTGGCAGTCGTTACAGGTAGTCAGTGACCTGAAATTCTGACATCCAGTCTTACCAAAGAGTATCGTATTACCTAGTATTAACTGGGTTGTGGAGGTCAGATAGGCAGTCGCTCCATGTAAAATACTGGTACTCAGCTGCATCCGGTTAGACTGGAAGCCGACCCCAACATAGTTGGGAAAAGGCTAGGCAGATGATGACTTATTTCGTTATGAACACCAACAAATAATATACCTACCTAAATACCACTAATCTACCGAATCTTATTATTGCTGTCGCCCTGCGTTAACCTTTTGAACGCCATTGTCACATATATGTGACAAACGAAATCTTACCCTGAGCGCCAACGTCACAAATATATGACAAAATACACGTCGCACCATATTATGAAATAAACAATTTAATCATTACTTTTGTGTGTTTTTATTTATATAATTTAAAAGTTTAAGCTTCCGTCTATATTGTATTGCATGAAACTAATATAAATAAACCACCAATATCGAGAAATTTGTTGTTTTAAAAGTAGATGTTAAACGCGTATAAAAGGAGTGTCTCACACGCCGTAGTCTGCTATATGTGACAGCTAGTGTTGTGACGTATGATTGTAAAATCAATAAAAACTTAAGAAGATGAATATGAAATTTTAGTCCAGAGTATATTATTTGTGTATAAGTTAGTATCAGGAGAAATAAAATGTATTTTTAAAACAACTCAGCCTAATACAACCATGCCTCTAGCTACACAATCAAAAATAAAATATGCAAATGTCTAATATCGACACTTGTTAAACTCATCTTTTGCGCATCCCTAGCGCAAACCAATATTATCAGTCCCTTGTACGCCATAGTCATAAATCTATGACACAACGGTGACGTCGTAAGCGCAGGCGATTAACTTTAGTGAAGTGCTTTAATATTTTTTTTTGTAGTATTTATTATTAAAATATCGTGTTAGTTATATACCTACTGCGATCATGAGTCTAATGACTACCGAAGAACTTCTTCGAATATTAGAAGGAATTGGAAATGACGAAGAGTTCTCGGAAGCGGAATCATTACAAGAAGATGATTTAGAGGTGAGTTATTTTAAAAACTATGATCAAAAATGTTAGTTATATCAACATTTTAATTTATTTATTAGGGACAAAAACAGGTCAGTAATTTCTTAAACGAAATTTTTTCAACAAGTAACCCACACTATTATAGAAGAACGATACAGCCTTTGATAAGCACCTGAAATATTTTCTCTTTTATTAGATTTACTTATGATATGAAACATCGTTGAAAATATTATCTGACCTTATTGTTCTTGTTTTTTTTATATAACTCTTACGAATGAGAAAAATGTCGTACCTAGACTAGCGCACACTGTCTACATAGGTAATTATTTAGGTATGCATTAATAAAGGTAGTAATCATAGTATGCACCTAATATGTAAGCTAACCTAATTAAAAAAAATTACTTCTATTCCTGTTATTCCTCATATTTTGTTTATATTAGGTACTAAACTGATGTTCTTCCTAGTATATTATTAATAGGTACGTTTTGTTAAAGATTTGTGATATTTTAAGACTGATTCGTAATAATAATTATTAGGTATATGTAACTGTTGATTTTTAAATTATTTCTGCGTATTTTTTACATGTAAAAAAAACAATACTGATTTCAATTTTTTTTTTATTACTACATTAAAATCCTTGCGTATTTTAGATATGGATAGGTATTATATTAGATACGAATACTTATTAGCATCGATAACCAACGTGTACACTGCTACATCCCTAATTCAGATGCGAGAATGTCATAAAATTGACTGGCAAGCAACGCCATTGTCACAATACCAAGACAAGTCATGTTGAATAGTGTTGTAACCATATTGTAATAAAAATATTTTTTTAGTTTTCTAATATCTGCTTTTTCATTGATAGTCTCTGTTAAATGCTGTGTAAAGATTACTATATTGGAATATAGTGGCAGGTTAAATAAAATTTCAGTGTCGTGAGTACGGTTTATTAGAAAATTAAAGACGAAAATAAAAACTCAGTTGTATATCGATATAAGTTTTGGAATCCCTATTTTTTATGAAGGTCATTTGACAGAAAAAGTGGCCTGGCGTCAGGGGTACGGCGATACGTTTTTACTCTGGCGTTCAAAAGGTTAAGCCTATGCGATAGGGAACAGCTGCAGCTCAGATCGATTAACAATCATAAAAAAATTGTACATCTTGGTTAAAAACTTTTCATTTATTGTATGGAGAATCGCCGCCTCTGTTCCCTCTTAACGCACTTCCAAGTTTCCTTTGACCATGACCTTGTTAAACAGCATATTTTTATAAATATTAGCATGCCGTACATGCTATTGCTATTTTTATAATAAAATTATTACTAGGAAAATGTTATGGCATGTTAATTACGTTTTTATTAATATGCTTATACCTACTCGTTACTTACCTAACCCTAATGTGCGTGTGGTGTGAGGGCCCGTTTGTTAAAACTCTGTAAAAATGTGCTTTGGCCGATATGACCACATCAATATTAACTATGCGACGACTCATCCGAACTTGCGGATGATTCGTCGCCTTACAATTTTAAAAGGGTAACGTTTCATCCGCGGATGAAATATTTTGCGGATGAGTAGTCACCTAAGTCCGCCGTTGCCTCCTTCTGCGAAGCAGTGATGCTAGCGAAGGAGGTGGCGGAACGTGAGAGGGAGAGAACCTCTTGTCCCAGCCGCCGCTGGAGATGCTCTGGGCGTCGAATTGTTTAGTTCATAAAGGTCTCAAGAATGCCGTTTTCATCAAATAGTCGCTAAAGAGACCTTTAGCAACTGAGACGGTTGTATTGGTAATTTTAATCATTATTACTCAGTAAACATATAGGTATTACATTTGTTACTGCCGCGAATCTTATTTTATTTAACACTAGCTGATGCCCGCGGCTTCACCCGCGTGTATGTCGGTCAAATTATATACTAAAACCATCCTCTTGAATCACTCTATCTATTAAAAAAAACCGCATCAAAATCCGTTGCGTAGTTTTAAAGATTTAAGCATACATAGGGATATAGGGACAGAGAAAGCGACTTTGTTTTATACTATGTAGAGAAGACTATGTAGAGATACGACTTGACACTCAAAATCAAAATCAAAATCAAAAGTCATTTATTCAAACTAGGCTGATAATCAGCACTTTTCGAACGTCAAAATTTACTTTACTTTACTTTACTCATTTACAAGTGACAGTCCCCCAAAACGCCCACCCTTCGACACTTCCTAGTGTTTTTTGCTGGAAAGAAGAAGTGGCGGAACAAACTCCCCAGCAACACATCTGTCTGTTTGGTTAGAAGAACCAGACTCGATACAATAGAAAGGTGTAACTTAATATTACGATTGATTACAGACACAAGTCAAAAATAAAAATGTATATAATAATAAAAACAAAAAAAAGACATAACATGTCAGTAAACTAATTTTGGAGAAAGAACATAAATAACAAACAAACAAACATTGTCTTGTGTTCAACTCAGCGACCAACTATTCCTATCATTTAAGTAGTCGTTAATGGAATAGTAAGCTTTTAAACAAAGATTAGATTTTACTTTGGCTTTAAATGCATTAAATGGCAAGTCTAGAAAAGAAGATGGCAATTTGTTATAAAATGTTATACCGAGCCCTACGAATGAATTATGAACTTTGTGAAGCCGGTGAAAAGGAGCGCGTAGTTTATGCTTATTTCTAGTGTTAAAATTGTGAATATCACTGTTTTTAGTGTACAGGTGAATATTTTGTCTAATATATAAAATGTTGGCAAAGATGAACTGAGAAGCAACCGTGAGAATACCAATCTCCTTAAAAATATCACTGACCGGCAAATTGCAAAAAACGTAAAAAAACGGAAAATTTCGCGGGCATCCTTGTCGCCTTCACTCTATACGTGGGATCAGTTTCTACATTTTTATTTTTTATTTCTTGTAGTCAAAAAAAAAAAAAAAAAAAAAATATTTCTTGTAGTCCTTATTAAAGTCAAAGATAATGGTTCGGACATCACAATCGCTGCAGTCTACTGCCCACCTAAGCACCAGATAACAAGGGAAGACTATAAAGAATTCTTCTCTAAACTCGGACACCGATTTGTATGTGGAGGAGACTGGAACGCAAAACATACATTCTGGGGCTCTAGGCTAGTAACAACTAGAGGAAGACAGCTCTACCAAACTGTCAGAGATCTTAATCTCGATTGCTTGTCTACTGGCGAACCTACTTATTGGCCGACTGACCCTCGAAAAACCCCTGACCTACTACATTTTTTCATATCAAAAAACATTGCAATTAACAACACCAATATGAAATCCGACTTAGATCTCACCTCAGACCACTCTGCAGTTATTCTTAGCGTGAATAATAAGATAATACTGAGTAAAACACAACCAAAAATCTACAACAAGAAAACTACCTGGGAAGAGTATCAATATATCATCACAGCGGAGACAGAGCTTATGGTCTCTCTAAAAACCACCGACGAGGTAGAACAAGCCATAGAGGAACTAAACCGATTGATTCATGATGCGGCATATAGGTCCACTTGTCAACACAAAGCAGGAAGCGCAAAAGAACACGTTTACCCTGCGGCCATCAAGGACTGCATAACTGAAAGACGCAGGCTCCGCAGAGAGTGGCACAACACCCACAGTCCAAGAGATAAAACTGCCTTCAATAAAGCTTCACAGCAACTAAAGGCACAAATTAAAGAATGGGAAAATGCGAATCTACAATCACATCTCTCAAAACTGACACATACTAGTGACACAAACTACTCTTTGTGGAAGGTTACCAAAAACCTAAAGCGCCCCAAACAACAGGTTACACCACTTAAAACACAAATGGGGACCTGGGCCCGCTCTGACCTTGAAAAAGCTAATACATATGCCAATCACCTACATAAAGTCTTTGAACCGCTCCCTAGCAACAATCAGCAACTCGACAATGAAATAAACAAATACCTCAACTCTCCTACTCAAATGTGCCTACCACTAAAATATGTATCACTACCTGAACTAAGGCGGGAAATTCTAAAACTTCAAGAAGGTAAATGCCCTGGTTACGATCTTATCGACGCCACTCTTTTAAAGCATCTCCCAAAAAAAGGTTTACTGCTCATACTTGCTATCTTTAACGCATGCCTAAGATTGTCCTTCTTCCCAAGCCAGTGGAAAATAGCTCAGGTAATAATGATACTGAAACCAGGTAAACCTGCTCAAGATGTGGCATCGTACAGACCCATAAGTCTCCTTCCAGTAGTTGGAAAACTATTGGAAAGGATTATACTAAATAGAATGCGAGAACACCTAGCAGAGATAATACCAACTCACCAGTTTGGATTTAGAGAGGGCCACGGTACAGTCGAACAAGTGCATCGTTTGGTTGACGTTATTGGTAGAGCGCTCGAAAACAAACTTTATTGCTGTGCAGCCTTCCTAGACATCAGCCAAGCATTCGACAAGGTGTGGCATAGCGGGTTACTGTACAAAATAAAAAAAATGCTACCACACTCGTTCTTCCCATTATTAGAATCGTATCTTAAAAATAGATGCTACGAAGTGAAATATAATTCCGACACATCTCAAATGTACGAAATTAAGTCAGGAGTACCACAGGGTAGCATACTGGGACCAGTTCTTTATCTAATATTCACAGCAGATATACCCACTCATGCTTATACCACTACAGCGACATATGCAGATGATACCGCAATCCTCTCAACACATGAGAATTATGACTCCGCATCCGAAAGGCTACAGCTGCACCTGACTCAGATCGAAGAATGGCTCGAGCAGTGGCGTATTAAAGTCAATACAGATAAGTCTGTACAAGTAACATTTACACTCCGAAGAAAAACCTGTCCACCTGTGAAGCTTTGTAATACAGAGATCCCACAGTCCGATGTCGCCAAATACTTAGGTATGCATCTTGACAGACGGCTCACTTGGCGAACACACATATGGACCAAAAGGAAACAACTTGATTGCAAACTCCGAAGCATGTACTGGCTCATTGGACGTAGGTCACAGTTGACAGACGCCAGTAAAATGGCTATCTATAAAGCTATACTGAAGCCTGTATGGACGTATGGCATACAGCTATGGGGCACAACCAGTCACAGTAATATCGAAATACTACAAAGGTTTCAAAATAAAACAATGAGAGCCATGTTCAATATTCCACCGTACATAAGCAACAAATATGTGAACCTAGATTTGAATATACGAACAGTGAAGGAAGAAATTGAGACATACAGCAAGAATTATCAAGCCAGACTAGACCATCACATTAACCAGTTAGCTGCTGAACTGCAGGGAGTGGGCAGTCTAAGATACTCTCGCCTTAAAAGAAATAGTATACGAGACCTAGCAACAAGATTCGCAGACCGAACATGAGAATGGCATCAATGGATGCACAACTCAGCTGAAAATATATCTACCGATGAAAATCTGACATCATATTAGATTATTGTTTCATAGAAACAGATTGCTAAGTAGCAGGATAAATAAAAAAAAAAAAAAAAATTCTTGTAGTCACGGATCCCGGGATCATCTCAGCTAAAAGACGTCCACTGCTGGACATAGGCCTCCCCCAGAAGGGGGGATTTGCCATAATCGCCACGCTTGGCAGGCGGGTTGGCGATCGCAGTATGGTTGTTACAAAGGCACAGAGAACGCTGCTGCCCACAGTGTGACTTGTCAGGAGCAAACGATTAAAAGTTGTCCTATCGAGTGACAGTGCAGTGTGACTGGTTGGGATTTTTATTTACAATTATTCCCAATGAGTCACACTGTTACACGTTCAGTGTGACTTGTCAGGAGCAAACGATTAAAAGATGTCCTATCGAGTAACAGTGTGACTGGTTGGGAATTTTATTCACAATTTTTCCCAATGAGTCACACTGTAACATGTCACAGTGTGACTCGTTGGGAAAAATTGTGAATAAAATTCCCAACCAGTCACAATTCCGGGCGTCGGGGGCCACGTGATGGCTTCCGGCCACCGCCACCGCAGGCACGAGCCTGTGGACGGTGAGTACCTAATGGGCGAGCTCGCCGTCCGTCCATCTTATGACGACGACAGGCCGTGTCGACGGCGCGTTCCTGTTCCACGCGCGCCTTAAAGAGATGTCAGCAACATGGAAGGGGCCCCCGCAAGAGCAGACGCCCGTCGGGGCTGCGGGTTGTTCGAAACAGATGGGTACCGTGGCCACGACACAAAGGGCTAAGAAGGAATATGAGTGCTTTTTAGGTCAGTACAAGTCTAACACTCCGTACCGCTCTGCAGAGCGGGAGGAGTCATTTTATGTATTCCCATCTACCAAAAAAAAGGGAGTGATTCACACGACGCCGAATTACGTTTTATATCGGCAGAGTCCCTTGAGTACGGATACTCAACGACAGGGAAATCATAGCGCACTTGAACCCCAACTTCGACTCGAGACCTTCCTTGCGCCTACGCATCTCTATAGTTTCGTCTGTATGTCGCTACTAGTGTATTCTCTGTTATCTTCAGGAGCCCCATAGGTGTGCCCACATTATAAAATTTTGAAAAGCTCTAAAGCAAAGACTATATAGCCACTTGACTGCGCATACAGTGCCCCGATGCTCGAAAACTATTAGTATTTTGTCGCCTATGCATAGGCTACGGTATGAGTAACCGTTTTAGTTGTGACCAAGTGTTAGACCTGTGTGCACGCAAAATAATTACCAATTGTTATAATTTTTTATGCAATTTATAACGTGTAAAAATGCCTTCATGCGCGGTTAAGTGGCGTGGGAAACATTCCAAGACATCGAGTTACAAAAAGGATGGCACAACTTTTCATCAATAAGTAAATATTACGAAAATTATTTTTGTTTTAATCAAATTATGAGCCACCGCAGGGGTCTATGTAAAATGGTAGTTTGGGTGAACGAGCACAAAGATGAGTCTCGCGTTGATGTCTTTTGGAAAAGTCCCTTTCTTTCATTAGGCAATTCTAATATGTTTGTCCCTTTCTTTCCCTTTGTATTTTTATCGTAAAAATCTGTGCTGTTACCTTTTATTGCAGAATTCTATATCGATAAAAATAAAATTAAACTTAATATAATTTTTATTTAATTCAGATACTGTCATTATCTACTTTTAACCGACTTTAAAAAATGGCGGTAGTTCTCAGTTTTTACATTCTTCTCAACTAAATATTTCTGTTAAATTAAATGTTAATGTTTCATTTCACCTCGCATCATTTTTATTTTCTTCTTTATAATACTTATAATACTTATATTTTTCCGAGTTCAACAATAAGGAAGAAAGAAGTAGTAGACCCGGAAATTGTAGACCTAACTCCACGTAAACGCAAAATGAAACGACACATAGATCATCTTCTAATAATTATATTCTCTTAGTAAAAAGCCTCTTGAAGCCTCAAGCTGGTGGTAAGTCCCCTCTTTGTGGAGTGGCTGGAGAGGCGCCACGGCGCCTTCACCTTCCGTCTGACGCGGGTACTCAGCGGACACGGTTGTTTTGGGAGGTACCTGCACCGAATCAGGCGGGAGGAAACGCCCGGATGTCACCATTGTGAGGATCGGCCGGAGGACACGGTGGAGCACACCGTGGAGGTCTGCCCGCTTGGGCGGAACGGAACCCCGCCGTGTTCTCGTAGCGGCGATCGGCGGCGGCGACTTCTCGCGTCCGGCCCTGGTGCAAGCCATGGTCCGGAGTGAGGAGGAATGGGACGCCGTCGCCTCCTTCTGCGAAGCAGTGATGCTAGCGAAGGAGGTGGCGGAACGTGAGAGGGAAAGAACCTCTCGTCCCAGCCGTCGCGGGAGGCACTCCGGGCGTCGGGGGCCACGTGATGGCTTCCGGCCACCGTAGACGCGGGCCTGTGGACGGTGAGTAATGGGCTAGCTCGCCGTCCGTCCGTCTTGTGACGACGACAGGCCGTGTCGACGGCGCGTTCGTGTTCCACGCGCGCCTCAAAGAGATGTCAGCAACATGGAGCGGGCCCCCCGCAGGGGCCGACGCTCGTCGGGGCTGCGGGTTGTTCGAAAGAGATACCGCAGCCTCGGCGCAAGGGCTAAGAAGGAACATGGGTGGTTTTTAGTCAGTAGAAGTCTGACACTCCCTTTCGCTCTGCCCAGAGCGGGAGGGGTTATTTGATGATTTCCCACACCCCAAAAAAAAAATAGATTATTGGTTAAAAAAAAATGCGAGCCTGAAAGATAATATCAGGATACTTGTTTTTCTTTTTGTAATTGACTGATTTTAATTAAATATTATTTTGTCATTTTTATTGAGAATTTTTTGTAATATTAAAATCCATTTTATCGATATCGACTATTTTCCCATAATCAAGTAAGGCAATCCTTACCTAGGTATACCTACGCAACTTGACCTTGAACTGACCAATTGCAGCCGCGTATTATTCCTCATCCCCCGACCCGCGGTAGTGGTGTCCGTTTCGATTGCTCGGCCACATTGTCGTAGAATTAAAACGACTACATCAACATTACGAAGGAATTTGTAAAACACTAACAGTGCAAACCGCAAATTCGTAGATATAATATTCAGAAAGTTATAAAGGCTTAACCATGGCCGCGCGGTTGAAACGTGGAGGACCGCGCGGCCACGGAGTTCTATCAAACGGAGCTTAGTAGAGGTTCTATTCTTTTTGTTAACCACTGATACGATTTCGAAGAAAATGTAGATAGTTTAAACAAAGGCCTAATGTTTGTAATTCACGACCTACAGTACTTAGGAGTTATGGCCGCGCGGTTGAAACGCGGAGGACCGCGCGGCCACGTAGTTCTCTTAAACGAAACTTAGTAGAGATACCATTCTTTTTGCTAATCACTAATACGATTTCGAAGAAAATGTAGACACTATGCATAAAGCTCTAATGTTTGAACTTCACGACCTACAGCACATAAATGCTATAATCCAAGTTAGAAGTAGGGTGACCAACATTTATAGATATTATAAAGAAAAAATATTTTGTAGAAAGGATTAAAAAGCCATTGTGCCTTGAGTGGATCTACTTTCCGGCGGGACACGAAAGGTTAATGACTGTCTAATCTTAAATGGTGGTTTCCGAGTGCGTCCGCGCCCCAGCATCACTCACTTGCGCGTCTTTTTCAGTGCAGTGATAAATGGTTAATCATGGATTGTGTAGTGCTCGTGGTTCATCCAGGTTTTTCCTCTGATGGCAACTATGTCGTCTGCCTATCACGCCGCTGGACGACCCACACTTCTTTTTCCAGTTCTTCTTTTTCAAAATGTTTATCAGATTTCAATTCAATTCCTTCTCACACTATGCGCAATAAGATTTAAGATGTCATTATAAAATAAATACTTCTTAAAATTGTAAAGCGTCGATTATCGCTAAAGCCAATTTACCACTACTTGTTGTAAAATACGGCTCGTGGCTTAATAATATCTGCCACTCAGGTCGATCTTTAGGTTAAGCCGCTCTTGCCTAGGTTGGTCTGTGGATGGGTGACCGCCCATTACATAGGTAGGTACCGAGTTTCCTCCGTGCCTCGGAAAGCACGTTAAGCTGTTGGTCCCGGCTGCCATATTATATAGATCTTTGACAGTCGTTACAGGTAGTCAGTGACCTGAAAGTCTGTCAACCAGTTTTACCAAAGGGTATCGTATTACCCAATATTAACTGGTTTGTGGAGGTCAGATAGGCAGTCACTCTATGTAAAATACTGATATTCAGCTGCATCCGGTTCGACTGGAAGTCGACCCCAACATACTTGGGAAAAAGGCTAGGCAGATGATGATGTTGTAAAATAATAAACTCTCTATTCAAAAGTATTTTTTTCAAAAAAATAAATTTATTTTCATTGTGACATTAATTTGAGTTTCTATACTGCCTGAGGGTCCGTTCTTCATACTGAGCGAGTTAGGTTTGCTCTCAATAATAATAGAAGTTACCTATATACCCTTCCCCTTCCCCCCGGATCTCGAACGAGTATAGACGTGTCCACTTTGTCAAAATTTATTTAAAATACGTATTTATTTCCGAAAATAACTAGTGAAATATTATCATAAGTACTAGGCGCACAGTACGCTGACGGAGTTTGCAAATTGAGCAGTGACGCGACACGAGCAGGACAGCGACAGTCGACGCAACGAGTATCCTTCGCTGCGTACGCGGCGTCATAAAGCACACAGCGACACCTCACCACTACATGCGCGTTCATGTCCCAGTGCATAAGCGACAGCGATTGGCGGGTAATTATTTTTCTGAAACTCAAGTTGTAACATTATCGACGTAATACTGCCGTACAATAAATTTACCACCAAAAGCTTGAATTAAAAACAATGTCTGTTCCACGTACCCCACCAAAAAGTAATTCTAAGCTTATTTCTCCCACTCAATTTGGATCGGATCCTGCGCTCTATACACCTAAAAGTCAGCAGAAAATAGATTTGAACTTTACGAAACGAACAAAACGCCGGTTAAATGATTCGCCAGGCTCAGCAGATATCTCACTGGCTGACCTATTGACCAAAATGGACGAAATTAAAAAGCAGCAAGACGCAAAATTTACTACCTTGGAACTATCTCTGAAGGAGCTAACAACCCAAAACGCTGAAATAAATAAATCAATGATGTTACTGTCCGAGAAATACGATGACGTTCTTAGTGACTTGAGAAATCTTCAACAGGAAAATTGTTCATTAAAGAGCCATATTAAGACCTTGGATGCAAAAATTGAACATTTTGAAAAAAACGCACGGTCTACCATGGTCGAGGTAAGAAATGTCCCAGTCATTGTATCTGAGAACAAAGAACAGCTAGTTGGAATGGCAAAAATGATTGGAAATGTTATTAATGTTCCAATACTAGACTCCGATATTCGAGATGTATCTCGTCTTAAGCTGAAAGACAAACCCATAGGCCCTATTATCGTAGACTTCACATCAACCATAAAGAGAGAACAGTTTATAAAGGCTACGGGGTCATACAATAAGGCAAATCATGATAAACGGTTGAATACTATAGATCTGAATATAGTTGGACCAGCGAAACCAATTTACGTGGCTGAATCTCTGACTGCTTCAACCAGACGTCTGCACTACATAACCAGATTATTTGCTAAAAAACATAATTACGAGCACTGCTGGACTTCGTTTGGCAAGGTGTTTCTGAAACGAAAGGAAGGCCAACCCCGTATACGCGTTTATTGCGAAGAAGATCTTCTAAACTTGGAAAAAAACATTTGACTACACTGCCCCTCTAAACGACTTATGTACATTCCAACTGCAAGCATTATTTTTTACATAACTTATTTAATAAGCGCCTACAACATTGTTCACGTACACCGCATACACAACAATAAAACAATAATTTTCACATTACAACTGATTAATATTACTCTACACTACATTACACTCATAACACAACCACATCCCCATAGTGTCACACAATCTCTAAAATATTATATTGTGCCTAATACCAGAATTGATGATTTTCTCAATTATTTGTCAACATTGGAATTCATGTATTTTAATATAATTTTACATAAAAATACATCAGCAAATAATACTATGACCAAATTAACCCATAAATATGATCCTTCTAAATTATTACTTAGGCAAAATTCAACGAGTTAACCCATTTACAAAGTGAAATAGACTCTCTTAGTGTTGCTGATTTTGTCATCTGTGATGCGGAAGACTGCTCGAGTCAGTTACCAAACTCCAAAAAAGGTTTTAAAATGTTCCAACAAAATATTCGGAGTATTAAATGTAACCTACATGGATTATTACCGATAATAGCCAGAACTGCGGTGGATTGGGATTGCATTGTTTTAACAGAGTGCTGGTTATCATCAACTGTATTTTTACCGTCTTTGGATGGATATGACAGTTTTGCCACTACTAACAACCATACGCAGAATGAAGGTGTTGTTGTGTACTACAAGAACGGTTTGTTTATCTCAGTTGAAGAACCTGTGATTGAAGACGCAAACTGTCTTGTTATTACTCTAAATAAAGATACAGTAGCCTTGGCCATTTATAGACCACCCGGGTACAAAAATATTGATAAGTTTTTACAATCTCTTAATCAAGTACTATTAAAATATTCGTTCATGCAAAATGTAATAGTATTAGGGGATATTAATATTAATATTGCCGAAAACAGTGCTGACAGCAATCTGTCTGCATATCTAGATTTGATGGCATTTCACGGTATGATGCCTGCATACACATCTCCTACGCACAATAAAACATGTTTGGACCACACGTTTCTAAAAACAAAATTAACGGCTCGTTGTCTTATACTTCAAACAACACTTACAGATCACAATAGTATTGCTTTGTACATAACCAGTCTTCCCAAACAAAAACCTGCCAAAATTATAAATTACTTAGATCACAACCTTCTAAATGCGGAACTTAAAAGTGTTGACTTTAGTCCACTGTATTCAATTAAAAACGCTAATGACGCTGCTAATTTCCTCCACAATATCCTTTATAGAATTATCAAAAACAACACTAAAGAAGTCAAAATATCTAACAAGAAAAAAATTCTAAAACCGTGGATAACGCCAGGCATTCTGAAGTGCATTAGAAACCGCGATAATCTGTACAAAAAAGTTAAGAAACACCCAGATAATGAGATATTTCTAGCTACATATAAACGTTACCGAAAATTTTGTTCATCTTTATTAAAAAAACTTAAAAAAGGGTATGAGAAGCTACAATTCCAAAACGCAGGGAAAAATAGTAAAAAAATTTGGAATATAGTTAAAGAGATTACGTACTCAACTAAACCTAAAGACAGCTCGATTGAACTTGTAAGCACCAATGACCCCCAAAAATCGGTAAATAATGTTAATCAATACTTTGCAAATATTGGTAAAACGCTAGCAGAAAAAATCATTAAGAATAATCTACAAATAGGACCCATCACCCTTAACTCGTGTAGCCATTCTTTTTGTCTGCTCCCTACGGATGAAGATGAGGTTAAGTCTTTAATAATAGGGTTAAAGAGTGATTGTTCGGTGGGTCTTGACTTAATTTCTAGTGAAATCTTGAAATCAAATATAGATAACCTAACAAGACCTATAACATACGTCTGTAATTTGTCGCTCACAACCGGTATATTTCCGAAGATCTATAAGAAGTCAAGAGTTCACCCGATACACAAGAGTGGTGACAGAGACTGTGTCAATAATTATAGGCCAATTTCAATTCTCCCTACCCTATCTAAAATTATTGAGCGCATCATTAACAAAAGACTTGTTAACTACTTGGAAAATAAAAATCTTCTCTCACAAGCACAGTATGGTTTCAGAGCCAAGAGATCCACTGCTGACGCTGTGTCAGAACTAACAAATTATATAGTTAACAACATAGACTCAAAGAGGAAAACCATTGGAATATTCTTAGACCTAGCAAAGGCATTTGACACAGTCTCTGTCCCTATTCTGTTAACAAAACTCGAAAGCCTAGGTATCCGGGATCTACAATTAAAACTGTTTGAGGACTATCTAACCGACAGAACACAGTGTGTTAGAATCGGAAACATAACTAGTGACGAGGTCCCAGTGACATTTGGAGTTCCACAGGGCAGTATTCTTGGACCGACACTTTTCCTAGTCTATATAAATGATATATGCCAACTAATGTTTCCGGATTCAAAAATTGTTGCGTTTGCAGATGATACGGCTTTACTTTTCAGTGCTAACACCTGGCATGAAGTATTTATCAAAGCTCAGATAGGCATGAACACTGTGATCAGTTGGTTAAATAAGAACCTGCTTACATTAAATGTAGAAAAAACGACCTTCATCACGTTTTCCATTCAAACCAATGACAAACCAGATCCCTCTTTGAGTATTGTCTCCCATTCATGCCCAAATGCAAATAACACAATTTGTCAGTGTCCCAAGCTCAAAAATACTGAATCTACAAAGTACTTAGGAGTAATTATTGACAGAAATCTTAAATTTCATGATCATATTAATCTTTTATCAGCAAGAGTGCGTAGACTAATAGTAATATTTAAAGCCTTAAGAAACACTGCACCAAAATCTGTAATAAAATCGGTCTATTATGCTCTCTGTCAGTCTCAGCTTGAATACTGTATCACCACATGGGGTGGCACATGCAAAACTCATCTCTTAAAAGTTGAGAGAGCACAAAGAGCACTCCTAAAGGTTAGTCTGTTTTTACCTTTCTATCACCCAACTACTGATCTCTACTCAAAATGGGAGGTGCTTACTGTGAGACAGCTTTTCATCTTCAAAACGGTTATGAAACAACATGCCCTAACAACTTTTGACCCAGAAAGAATCAGAAACAAACGTCGCAAACATACAGTCTGTTCTTCATCGTCATTTAAAACCAAGTTTGCACATCGGTTTTTCTGCTACCAGGGTTCAAATTTATACAATAAGGTAAATCGAGTCCTAACCCTATATCCCTTGCCAAAAACCAAATGTAAGCCGTTGATTTCGAACTGGTTAAAAAAGTTGGATTACAATTTTACAGAAAGTCTACTTCACTCAAATTAAATTAAATTAGTTCGATGTAAGTTTATAACTTGCACCAAAACCCTCTCACATACACACATCGACTCACTAGACCTGACACTCAACACGTAACACGACACACTACACTTGACACTCAACACGACACATTAACACTATACACCTTCATAGACACACACATACACACAGACACAGGCGCACTGTTTCACTGTTTTTACTTCTTGTTTATAGTTTCTTTTTAACTTCTACCCCCAAAATTGTAACAAATTTAAGTGTTAAGTCTCCTTATAACGTTGATTGTAATATCATAATTATTATTTTATTTAAATAAAACTTTCTGTTCTTCCGTGGGGTGGGGACCTGGTGATTTGTAATACAGGCGGTTTACGCCTAACTCAGACACCAGCTCCTCACATTGCTAAAAACAAACAATATTGTGAAACCTAGAATAAGCTGTCATTGTGAGGAGAAATAAAGAATTTATTATTATTATTATTATATATACAAATGAACCTTAATACAATGATTCAAAACTCTGTTTTAAGGTTCATGTGACACAGATACCGCGGCCTCGGCACAAGGGCTAAGAAGGAACATGGGTGGTTTTTAGTCAGTAGAAGTCTGACACTCTATTCCGCTCTGCCCAAGAGTGGATTTGATGATTTCCCACACCCCAAAAAAATAAAAAAAAGGTTGATGTGACAAGGTAGCCCGCGAAATTCCAATTTTCTTAAGTATTTTGCAATTTGCCGGTCAGTGTCAGGTCAGGTTGTATGTTAAATAAAATAAGATTTGCGACCGTAACATGTCATGCCGTTGCATGTTTGTAAACACACCCACGACACAAGAGAAATTTCTAGTGTGGGGCAAAGTTTAAAAAAAAAAACTGCGACTTTACTGAGTAATAATGATTAAAGTCACCAATACAACCCTCTCAGATCATGAATGTTCCATAAGTGAATATTTGATGAAAAAGGCATTATCCCTAATTAAAAACAAATTTTATGATGTTGCTTACTTATAACCAGTATGTATTTATACCAATACGGTGTAAACATTTTGGCATAAGTACTTCTTTATCCAATTTACCATTCTTTTGCGTTTCTGACGTTCTACACCCAAACCTTATTCCTTCATAATACCTCTACTAAGCTCCGTTCATGAGAACTGCATTACCGAGCGTTTCGACCGCGCGGCCATGGCATGTATGTGCTGTAGGTCGTGAAGTTCAAACATTAGAGCTTTATGCATAGTGTCTACATTTTCTTCGAAATCGTATTAGTGATTAGCAAAAAGAATGGTATCTCTACTAAGTTTCGTTTAAGAGAACTACGTGGCCGCGCGGTCCTCCGCGTTTCAACCGCGCGGCCATAACTTCTAAGTACTGTAGGTCGTGAATTACAAACATTAGGCCTTTATTTATACTATCTACATTTTCTTCGAAATCGTATTAGTGGTTAACAAAAAGAAAGGAACCTCTACTAAGCTCCGTTTGATAGAACTCCGTGGCCGCGCGGTCCTCCACGTTTCAACCGCGCGGCCATGGTTAAACCTTTATAACTTTCTGAATATTATATCTACGAATTTGCGGTTTGCACTGTTAGTGTTTTACAAATTCCTTCGTAATGTTGATGTAGTCGTTTTAATTAAACGACAATGTGGCCGAGCAATCGAAACGGACACGCGGTAGTGAGTTGTGTACTTAGAAGAAATCGGCTTACATGCTCTCTAGTGGTTTAATACTCTATGCTCTAAAGCCACGTATATCGTCATCATTTCTAATTTTCTATCTATTCACATACACAAAGGTAATGAAATCAGTCTGAGGCAGTACAAATATTCATAATTTCCATGTAAAGTGGGACGAATGAACAATATTATTACTAGGTACCTACTAGGTAATCAATTAACAATTTGCTGAATAGCGCGCAAGGCTAGTTTCACTTGTTCTAATTTGATACTTTACACGCACTTCAACGATCTATGGGAAGATGAAATAAAAAGAATTCATGAAATACAGTCCAAGTAAATGCTTTATTATTTTGATTAGGTACATGACATATTTTCAAACATTAGATCTTAGATTAGTATCTGATTCTTATATAATCACAAGAGCATAAAATTGGAAATCGAAGTATGGGTTGAGTGTGCAGATTCAATTTGTGACAAAAAGGTTTTGTATTTGAAATAATTTACATTAGTCCAACCATCGTTTACGGCAGATAAAACTTACGGCCAAGCCAGACACCACGACACAATGAGTTAGTGCAAACATCGATAAGTCTCAGATCTTGAAACAGTTCTCAAGGACCGGACCAATGTTAATGAGGCTGAACGTAGTCTAACTAAATTACTCTCATTTGAGATTTTCTCATTCCATAGAGGTATAAGTAAAAACTGAATTTGAAATTAGTAGTCGAATAGGAATGGATCTTTGCAGATAGTTCATTGAGCTCTCAAATGTAAGTAATTTAATAATAGTCATAAATATCATTAATGTCGGGTTGGGTTTAGTACTGTGGTATCATGTAACTGTCAGCATCTATTTTGTTAAGAATGTAAAACTTTAAAAGACCTAAACCGTCTCCGAATACATAGGGAGACACTTGGTAAAATTTACAAGTTTGAATGCTTTATGTATTTAGTGTTCTTATTGAATAAGGTGTAAAGTGTAGAAGTTTCAACAAAAATATAAAAATAGGACTATAAGGTACATAAATATAAACAATTATAGATGTTGTTTGGTTTGTAAGAAAGTTTAATAAAGAAGTATTGAAAAATATTTTCACAGGGTGTATTAACAAAGAAATTAAACAATAAATTTAGTTATATACTAACATATGACTTTTACGCTATGCTAGGTAATAAGTCTAGGAATAATTAACTAAAATTTTTAATATAAATACACTAGAAGTGAATGTTTTACCCAAGTCAATATCGATTCTTAAGTATAGCTAACACAGTACAAACATACATCGAGTGCGCCGGGGACTAAGAAGTGAAGAGATTCGACGCAGCTATGTCCAGCATCGTAAATGATAAAGTGGGCTTGTGGCTAGTCCTAGTCGCGTGGCGTGCCGCTCCCACACAGTCACCAGTCCTGTCAGGCGTCACACTCGCACTCACACACACTGCACACCCATGCCGCCGCCGGGGGCACTCGTCGCCCGGTAGGTAATACTGCGTCTGTGCTAACAACATAAAATTTGGAAGGGGCGCTGCCCCGCCTAGCCGCTTTTGAACAGCAGGATGGCCACCTGGCCCAGGTAGAAGTAGATGAAGTGGCGAGTCTCGTGCGTTACGTATGAGCCGAAGTTGCGCCCCACGATGCAATGCCACGTCGGGTTGTACTTCTTGTCGAACTCTTTCTTGATGAACGCCGCGATGTCCTGCAACCATGCAACACACCCTCAGACATTTGTCCTATCCAGTTCTCATGAAATTATGTAATTCCATTCATGAGAGACAATTGTAATTTGTTGATTGTTAAATTATGTGAATTATATTTTAGAAATTAAACTAACCACAACAGGAAAACCTCAAAGTTATCATTCGTGGGAACTTTGCACACCGTAGCTTATTGTCAATTTATTACAAGTCTAGAATGATGAATTTACATTATTAGTCATTAGTTGTGTCAAACTCATAGTATTTGGATAGAATTTATTTACTGTTTTGGTTTTTGAACTAATTTTGTATTTATTGTGGAAACCTGATTCATTCAGCATTTATTAGAAAGGTATATAATATTTTTTTGATAATTCCAAAATTGCCTTCCTGGTTCAATGAGACAATATAATAAAATTTACCGATTCACTGATTCATCATAATTATGCTGCAATTAAAATTCAAAATGGTCACACAAGCCACCTACCTTTTCAATGTTGAACTTCTCTAGTGCCTGCGTTGCGCAGTCTACAGCGTCTTGCTGCATCTCTTCGCTCATGTCAGCATTCTTGATTACCGCTTTGCGGTCGCACATCTTGTCGGCTAAGTGTCTGGACAAAATATATTTTGGTGAGTGTTTGTTTAATCTATATCTACCTGCAGGCTGTCCCCTTTTCCCCAACAAAGGTAAAGTAACAATAGAAGACCATGAAATCTTCAATGGAATTGAGCCATTAAGATAAAGCATGCCAAATCATATATTTTTAAAAGGAAATTGGCTTTATAGCCAAATTTCTTATAGCTGGGTATTGTGTCACATGTCCCATTACTGTAATGAAATTTCTTTTGTATGGTAAAATTATGAGAGATTTGATCAATATTATACAAAAAGTTCCGAGATAAAAAATTTCTGTTTTTAAATAACAGCATTTTCTCCATCAAAGTGACTTGTCTTTTGGTATGATAGGTTTTTTGTAAGTTTACGTTCGTTGGAACTACTAAGCTGATAGAATTAACCGTGTTGATTTTCAAGTAGAACTTTTTACAAGAAATCCAACACTCGAGGTTCTTTACCGTACCATTTAATTGAATATTATGACTCTCGAAGTTACCCCCTTAAAAGGCATTCTAAATTATGAATTTCCTCGTTCAATTACTAATTAGGTACACTGTGGTTAATGTAATTATGATAATACTGAACATAAGTTTATTTTAAGTATAAATAATGTTATTTACCAATTTACCTCTCTCATGAGCTGTTATATCCAAATAAAGGATTTCATCAGAAATTCTCTGGTTTCAATTTTTTTATAGAAAGTAACTAATACCAAGGCGCAATAGATAGTGGGTTGTGTTCAATTTATCTGGTTTATATTCCAATCTGGTAACAGTTATACCTCTGATCTAATGTTAGGGAATGTAGAACTTCAATCAATCTTTCTTTCTTTCTATTATTGGAGTAAAACAAAAATCAGTAGACGACTGTCAAATAAAATAAAAGAGGTTTGGGATGAATTGACACTTGACAAAGTGACAAGAAAATAGATGGTACATAAATTTTGTCCATCTGATTGATCATCTCAAGCCTGTACTTGTTGCAATCGATGACTGATAGCGTCAATGCGAAAGGTTATAGGTTCCCGAACCTCATCGATAACACTCTGTTATGATTGATTTTCTACGTCTCTCTGATGAGGGGTGCGATTATTGTTTTTATTGAACAACAAAACGCTATTAATAACCTCCAGAAAAGGTCAAGCGCGAAATCCGGGGCTCAATGCGCGCCCTTTACAAAATGTGTTCCTCACCCGCAAAGAAATATCACAATGTGTTTTAAAGTTAAACGATGGCTATTACACGGTTACTTAGTCTACTTTACCTGACCTCTTCTACAATCTGCGACGGCCTTTTCGTACAAATTCTAACGGAAGCACTAGCACTAATACCCGTCATCAAAACGAAGATAGGGAGAAAATTACGAACGAGGCACCGACATGTAATTCGACTTATGGCTTCAAAAGATCGAGATAATTCATCGTAACGCAGATAATCACTATAGAAACATCGTAGTTAAATCAATAAAACCATTTCGTTGCACATATCCGCGAATATTTGCAGAAAATAAATTGTTCCGCCTTCGGACTTTCGCACACCATTTTGTGAATATATCGTTATAATCGAAAACTGGCACTAATAATATTGAATACACACTACAATAAATGAAATAATCACTGACTTAAAGAAATACTCACTTTTGCTTCGGGATAAGAACAAATTCTCACGTAAAGATTTTGATAACCGGAGATTCAATGCCTACTTTCCAGAGGATTCTTTCACAGGCTTCTTTCAACGAAGACTTCTTCGAATTGCGACAGAGGGCGTTCTAAATTCAAACATGTTCGAAAAATGAACTTTATGGATTATTAATATTATTTGGCCTGAGATTTGGCCAATAAATGTGTAGAAAAATAAAAACATCTATAATATTTTATATTTTTCACCAAATAGTTAGTATTTCTACCGATTACGACTATTTTCCTGGCATGGCCAGATACTTTCAGAACGTTTTCCAGTAAAACTATTTTTTACTGAATAACTTGCGGCTGAAACTAAACAATGCTGAATAATAAAGTTATTTATGAAATAAACCATGTTGTAGAAATGGTTTGATACAAACAAACTACTACTAATACAACTACTAATAAGCGAAAAATTTCTGAAATTTTTGAACGAATGAATTTAAAAAAAAAAGCTAACCATAAACAAACAATGGCGCCAGTAAACGTCAATATTTGTTGAGTTCCATTTCCGTTTCCTTCTGCTGTCCTGTCAGTCCGGTCGCCATATTTAATTAGTTCCTAATGAGAAACGCCGAAGCGTTACCCAAGGATTGAAGGAATTTAATGTAAAATATCTCTTATTTTGTCCATATATTAAGTCAAAATGTCAGGCGGAAGCAGCAGCAACAGAAATGAGTGCAGGATATACGTTGGTAATCTTCCCCCTGATATAAGGACAAAGGACATTCAAGATCTTTTTTACAAATTCGGCAAAGTTACGTTCGTTGATCTGAAAAACAGGAAAGGGCCACCCTTTGCCTTCGTAGAATTTGAGGATCCAAGGTAAAATATTGAAAATTTGTGTAACTGTTATGTTAGAATGCATTTACGGTGTATGAAACTAATGATTCTTCATAATCTTCTTTGTTGTGTACACTTATTAGGTTATGATTGGTATTGACCTATTTTCCTTGTATTTTTACGCGATTGAGGGTTATGTGTTTCCTTCCTCTTGTTGTTGTACCTTTTATTGATATTTCTTTGACAACGGTCGGAAAGCCAAACAATGAGCATGCACTTTGCAGCCATCGTGAATGTATGGAGAAAACTAATAAAACTACGTAGGTAGGTAAATATAAGTTTTACCTAGTACCGTCAGATATCTTTCAAATCTTTTGTCTGATAATTAATCTAAAATTAACCTTGTTCCAACCTAACTGGATGTAAAGCATCATCTAAAAAAATGGACTTGATGCTAAGAAAAGATATCAAGCACTCAATTAGTTTGACATCCAGTGTAATCATTCTACTGATGATATATAACAATAATGGCATTTGTTGTATAATTATTCACTTTCTGCACATGATTATCTTCATGAAGTTGTTACTAAGCATGTGCATGATCAATATTTTTTCTCCTCACAACATGGTACTATATCTACCCAATATAGTAAAAAAACTGACATTAATAGAAGAAAAGAAAATTTTCTAACCTTATGCACATTTGTAGCCATAACTGTATGACAGTAAGTTTGGTAAGTTTTGTTAAATAATTTAGGTTTTCCAATGATTGCAGAATTAACCTGTTGAACGTCTGCTAACATTGCTTGAATGTCTTATGATCCACCGGGTGCTCATAAGGACACTCGAGTGATTAAAGGACTAAATCTAACATTAACAGGTCTCTCTTTCAGAACATTGAGATTTCAGCAACTTAAAAGATACTGAAACATTATTGTGGGTATACTGTACCTATCCAATAGAGTAGTTAACAAAAAAAAACTAATTAGTCCGTCAGATAGATTTTCAAAAAATATTGGACACTTACTTTTTCTTTTTTCGGTCAGTGGGTCGTCTTAGGATTTGAAACAAACAATGAAGACGATACAGTGCTTTGAAAACTCTTGTAACGTCGTATTCTAAGACATTAGTACGGCATTTTTTACCGGTGAGCGACGTCACAAACCCCCACTCAAATCTGTGACACGTTTTATCTTCGTCAATTTTTATTGATTGGATAAAACAAAAAACACATATCCAATATTTTTCAATAATCTAACAGACAGACTAATAGACTAGAATCATATTTTTTTTAGTCAGGAAACATTTCTATTCTAGTAACTGGCATTTATCATTTTCAACAATAATATATTTATATATTTAGCATGCTTATTTCATGCTATTTGCTGATAAGCAAGGCATGTGATGATAACAAGTTGTGGCTTTCTTATCACTGTGTAGTTGTGTACAATCCTCACTACTAGCATTGTCAATATTTAATTTAAAATAAATACTGAGTTTTGCAGGCAATTTAATAGTCTGATAACAAAAATTCTAAATGCCGTGGTTGACTTTTATTTCATTCATCTTATTTTACTTGGGTTAGCACAACATGTTTTCTTCTTCCATTCTCTGTTGTCAGACGTCAAGGCATCGTTTCCTTTCTCTCCCTCTCCATCAACATAAATAATTAACTGTTTTGATATTATTTTTTAAAATTAATACACAGAAATGTGAAATTATGTTTGAAAGTACCACCTGGCTTACGTAAAAAGTAAGTTAAGTCTTTACTGAGTCACCTGAAGTGTACTTTGAGGCAAGTTATAAAATAACACTTGGGTCAACTGTTTGTTTAATATTTAAAGTCCTACATCCTTTCTGAAATCATCATTCTCCTGCTCTTATCTCAATTTATCTTGGATTGGCTCTGTAGGACCCCACAGAGTTCTTAGGTATCTATGGTATAGAAGAAACATACCTAATGGACTAAAGTCATTGCCTTCCCTTCATACTAAAACATATTCATAAAATAGACTTTTTCCTGAAGATTATTCCATCCAATTACAACAAACATAAATTGTTTGTTTGATCAAACACTTATTTCCACCTAAAATATTGAATTTTTCAAAATAGTTAAGAGAAAAAGAGTAAACTACTTTTTACTTCAACATTTGGTTTTGTTACAACTCTCCTTGGAAGTGTATGATTAGTTTCCATGAATTAATTGCCACAGCTGCTGGTACATACATACAGACTGTTCAAATATTTGAATATAAGTCTGAAACATATTTAAAAGTACATTGTAAGTTAACATAATGTGGGAAGAGCCAATTTTAATAACCACACAAAAGCTGCTTATCCATTGTAAACATAAAATAGTACAATTGTCAATTATATTGCATGACTTGCAATATTTTTGTGAACAACATAATTATGGCTATGACAATGAAATACATTTTAGTCTACATGTTTTTTTAGAATTTCTGAGAACCTTTTTAATAAAGTTTTGGCCACAAGGTAACACAACATTACAACACCAGTACGGGCCAAGCTGTATGTTGGTAAAAAATAACCCCTAGATAGGATCTCCATTTAGGTACTATCATTGCTCCAAATTTTGATGCACAAGTTTCTATCATTTACAGAGATGCAGATGACGCAGTCCGTGCCCGCGACGGCTACGATTACGATGGCTACCGTCTCCGCGTAGAGTTCCCGCGTGGTGGCGGTGGCGGCGGAGGCCGAGGTGGCCGCGGAGGCCCCGAGCGCTTCGGAGCACGCACCGCGACCCGAGGGCCGCCCGCCAGACGCTCTGAGTTCCGCGTACTGGTTACTGGACTGCCACCATCTGGCTCCTGGCAGGATCTGAAGGATCACATGCGGGAGGCAGGGGATGTCTGTTTCGCGGACACCTTCAAGGATGGCACAGGCGTGGTGGAGTTCTTGCGTCATGAAGATATGAAGTATGCTGTCAAGAAACTTGATGATTCGAGATTCAGGAGTCATGAGGTGAGTAATCTGGCTAACCTACTTTAGGTCTTAGTTTTAGAACATATAATTTTGCAGAAAACTAATGAAAATCTGTTATGTGAACCTTTCAGTGTAGTCAATTGCATAGCTTATTGAACATTTTTGACTCTGTAAAATGTAAATGTGGCTATATATAGGTATTCAATCTACTAAATAAAATGTAAAACTACAGTTTTACATTCTTCTTTATTCCCTATTTCACCCCTAACAGAAACCTCATCAAATTGAAAGTTGTCTACCCCCATTCGTGACCAAAACCGCGCGCTAGTTTCGATGATATTGTCAGAAACTTTCAAAAGCCATTACTATATTATTGTAAAGTTTGTAGGTAGTCACTCTATGAACGTAGGTATAATGTATACAGACATGCAATTACATTGATCCACCTCCATGCTAGGGAAGCGTCAAGGTGATATACCTTTGTGCTCTATTGATTTAACTATCTATGGTTTGAGTTACAATGTACTTGTGTTGTGGGTTGGGGAGGAAGCTTGCCTAGGTGTGTTGAGTCACTGAAGGGGTCAATGAACTTGGATGAATGATTAATAGTAGGTAGACATTTGAATTTATGATAAGCAGTAATGTTAACAGTAGTTTTTAGGAATTGAGTTTAAAAAAGATTAATGAGTTTTGAAAATACTGAAACTTTTCAATTTGTATTTTTGTTATTGTTGGTTTGAAATTATACACTTAAAATGTCATAAGTCTGAACTTCTAATAATAATAATAATGTGTTTTTCCAACTCAGTAAAGGGGCATTAATATAAAAACAAACTATCGTATTGTGTAAACACTGATAAGATGACGTATTTATATCTGTGAGTACACATACCTATGCATTAAAGAAGTCTACAAAGCTAAATTTGCTTAGATTTTTCATCACTGAGATACAATCAGTAAATGTTTCAATTTAGTAAATTGTCTGATTAGGTTGTTTTGCATTATGTATGCGGCGTCTACCTACGCTCAGACAAGACCCATCTTTTATATTGTGCCACATCCACTCCGTCATTGAGTTGCAAAGCTCAATTTTGAGCCAAATACATCAAATCTTCGGAATGTTTTATTTTGGGTAGGAAGTTGATGATATCATTCCAACCCTTACTTCTGCCACTGTTTTCTGTTCTGTGCGTCCCTAATCCATCTGTTTCCCGCGCTCCTAACAATATCGTAAACCCAACGCTCTTTTGGACGGCCCTGGTTTCTCAGGCCCTAGTCCATCTCCACATCTAGCCAGATGTCAAGCCCAACTCCAGTTTGGGCTGCCAGGTGATGACATACATAACGTGTTTGTTTGCTCAGGGCGAGGTGTCGTACATCCGTGTGAAGGAGGACTACGGCGGCGGCGGCGGTGGTGGTGGCGGTGGCGGCGGTGGCGGCGGCGGCGGCGCTGACCGGTACAGCGGTGATCGCGATAGGTAAGACACTACTACTTAGCGTGTTTGTGACACACAACTTAGGACACATTCATATTAATGAGAATATTATCCCTGGTGCTAAGCAACTGGGCTTGTCCCAGCAGTATACATCCCTTCGTGCCTATTGGCCTTGTTCTGTTCTGTCTCCTGCTGATATGGAGGGTTTTTCCTACTCGTCTGCTATTCTTTTCTGATTAATTTCATTGCGGGATCCAAGACAGTTAAATCGTTTCTCTGGGACTTCGTCGAGCTTCATTGTTTCGGCGCTTTTCTGGTAGTTTCCACTGTTGAATTTGGCTTTCAGGAGTTAGTGTATTGGGAATAGTGTGGCAGGCTTGTCCCAATAAAAAAAGCCCAAGGATAACCACCCCAAAGGTGAAGTCAAACTGTTACAGATAAATTATGGTCACTGGATTATGGACAATGTCCAGTGCCATAGAGATAGACATACTATGTCCGCATCTTGTCCGAACCTTAAGCATAGTACACTTTGTCATAATCATAAGTAGAAACAGATATAAAAGTTTGTCTCACAGAGATGATTACTGATATTATATATGGTATTGATATTGAATGTATTACCAACCCAGCCCGCGCGGCCGCCGCTCCCGCTCGTACTCCCCGCGGCGGCGCGGCTCGCCCACGTACTCGCCCGTGCGCCGCAGCTACTCGCGCTCCCGCAGTCGCTCGAGGGACCACACCTACTGAGCGACACCAAGGTACACTCCACCTCTCTACACTGCTCCACGGATACAAGGCAAAGCTTTACTCCAAACATTTCCATAGCATTTCAGCATAACTTTCTTATAAGCTAGACATCGAAGCAATACGAAGCTAGAATTATTATTACAACTTTTTCAGTATAGAATTTAGAAGGGAAAAAAGACAGCAATAAAATCTATGAAAGAACAGGCAAGACGCAGTCATGCATACAATAAGTACAGAGTGGGAGGGACACTTGACTCGCAAACACTTACCACGTTTTTATTACATCATTCTGAGTTTGGAAGATGGATAGATAGATATTTTTCATCAGTAATTTATGATGAATAATTTCTCTTGAGGCAGGAGTCAGAATGAAGTACTGAATATATGATAAGTATTTGTGCATCGGTGTCCCTTCAACCTTATATTTGAATTCAACATGAAATGTAGTCGAGCTTGCAATATTGTAAACAAGACTGAACTGACTTTTAAATTTTGACGTGACAACGTCTTATAAATTGGTTTGCCGGGTGACACTTCAAGAAACTGCGTTACGCTCCGCTCACGTTATGCGCTCACAATGAGAGCGAGTGAGAGGCACGCGTCCAGAGCGAGAGAGAGAGAGTGAGAGAGATAGGCATACACACCGGTTCATGTCTTGCGCTTCTATTTTCGTTGTCACGTAAAACTTTCGCCCGTATACCGACTTTACAGGCAACCAATTTTTTAAATAGTTGAAATATCTTCCAAATCAATCAGAAAATTACGTAACTAAAAATTTTGTTCTGAATAATATTTAAAGAACCACCTGCAACAGAGCCTGGAAGATTAACTAAAAGAGATCTTCAATTACAGTGCTCAATTGAGTAATAAAGTACACATTTATGCATAACAAAATGTTGATATGTGTAGGGTCCTAGCTTAGGTCTAAATTTATTGTATTTGTAGTAAAAATTAATGGCTAAAATCCGTATTATCTATATTTTTACTGTCTTGGAAATATTTTTACATGGCGACAGCTATATTTACAGTAAAGGATAAAGGAAGGATACACTGGATATAGCAGTTGACAGCTTATTGAAAATTACGCTGGACTTCTCAGGACTTTTTCGAAATAATTGAAAATATCTCTGGACTTAAGGATATGGATTTCATATGGATTTATCAGGTTTGCGGGACTACAGACATACTTTGGCAATGTTATCCTTGAGATAGCTTTTACGAATTATTATAATTTTCCTTTGTTTGTTTTGCCTTGCATAATACGTTTGATTTTTTGTGCTTATAAATGAATTTTAAATGCGTACTACAATATTTAGTTTTATAAACCATTAGACCTTATCTAAATGATGAAGATAAGGCAGATTAATATATTGTTTTAATATTATTATCGATTTATAATCGTATAAGTACACTTTAAAAGCAAATACACATGTACTAAATACATATTTAATTTTAATCTAAATTCTGTAATATCAAAATCTTTTTCTAAGTCAGTCCGGATTTGGTAAGATCACTCTGTCTCTGGATTGGGTAAGGAAACCGGCGACAACTCGCTGCCCCTATTACTAGCGAGCACGGAGTAGCAAGCACGTGGAGCACTTGGAACCCACTTGCAGCGTGTTGGGAGCCACACATGTGAGGGTGTAGGTACCTCCACGTGGGTGCTACTGGTGCCAGCTCGGTGTACCGTATACAACTGAAGGTCTATATTTCGACAGCTGACGGAGCGACTGCGCGGCGACGCGGCGGGGGAGCCACACTCTGCTAGACTTAAGAGAGCATATTATTGTATTATTAGTTCGTCAAGCTGGACGACACTCTGTTACCGACCACGTCCATGTACTGCTGCCGCGGCAACACCACGGCCACACTTACATGTAAACATATCTCCATTGGAACAGTGTGCACAGTACATAGACGTGGTCGCATTTTAGTGTTAGAGTCGGTTGTTTAGTAACATTCGGGTTAACGGTAGATGTTTGTTGCGCGCGACGCAGCTCGATAGCTATATATCGGAACATCGCACCGAACTGCGTCTCGCGCACGTACGTTATATAACTTACACGATGACTGTTTATAATTAAAAGCATTTTCTTTTGTTTCATCCACTGTGGATTGGGCTCGTTGGATGTGCTTGGCTGGAGGTGTGAGTCAGGATGCCATAGAGGGCTCGCGTGTAGGATCGCCGCGGATCTCTGGCGGACATTGAATATTTGTCGCGTGGATGTAATGTTCCCTTTCGGATGTCGGATATCGGTTTGCGCTCAGCGGCCCGGCGCGGTCACGACGCAGGATCAGGATCAGGATGAGGATCCCTTTGGGTATGAATATTATAATTAATTGCAAAATAACTTATGTTGAGTGCACGCTCGGTACAGAGTATTAATGTTTGTTTGGATATCCTTAACTCACACTTTATTTGCTTCTCGATGTCTGCCGTTTATTTCCTAGACGTAGGATGTCGGTTCAGTGACGATATGAGAGAACTTTTCTATTAGCTTTGCTCATTAGTGTGTTAGACCTAACAATTCAGTGTCATATATAAATAATTAGCATGCTTTATGAGCTTTCATACAACCTACCTGCGTGTCAGCGAGACGAGGAGTGTGTGGAGGATGCCCGAGAATGGATGTTGTTTTAAAATTGACATATTATGTATAAAGTAATACAGATTGTAACTATGGAACGTGATGTGAGGAAGAGAAAGTTAAATCACAAATGTATTGTAACGAGTGCGTCGCCGACGCTCGATATCATAGTTGTATTGTGTGGACATTGTAATTTAGGAACTGGATCTGCATTCCAAAGACCAACACAGTTTGATGGACTTAATAAATTCCTTACAAAACAATTTGTATGTTTTTAATTTGTATTGACCTGTTACCTATCCTAACGCACCAACAAGTGTTAGAACAAGATAAAGAATACGTTTTCTCATGAAAACTTCTCAATAGAAAGTCAACATACACGCAAACAACATATAAAAATAATCATGAGTAACAGTCTCCGACAGTAAACCTCATTGGTATATAATCTTATGTAGCCATCTGTGGAGGCTTGTAAATGGCTTGTCATGTAACATTTCATTATTAATTTATGTATTGTTAGCTGTAAGCCACCCGAAGAAAATAAAATAAAATAATCGGAAAGAACTTCTTAGATTGAAGACAGAATTTAAAAACCGGCCAAGAGCGTGTCGGGCCACGCTCAGTGTAGGGTTCCGTAGATAATAAAATATGTAAACGAAGTTAAAAAAAAAATACGGGCAAATGAAACTTGACCTCTGGATTGTATAGGCGCTCATACGATTCAGGGACCAAATTATATTGGTTAACTGCAGTTTCCATCTGTTGTTTCCATCCAAGTTCAAAATAATTTTCCTAGAAAGTCCTTATAAAGTTCTACTTTTCAGATTTTTTTCGTATTTTCTAAACTTATGGTTCAAAAGTTAGAGGGGGGGGGACGCTTTGTTTTTTACTTTTGGAGCGATTATTTCCGAAATTATTGACATTATCAAAAAATGATTTTAGTAAACCCCTATTCATTTTTAAATACCTTTCCAACAATATATCACACATTAGGGTTAAAATTAAAAAAAAAAAACACTTCCCACTTTACATATAGGGGGGCTACCCTAATAAAACATTTTTTTCCAATTTTTATTTTAGCACTTTGTCGGCGTGATTGATACACATATTGGTCCCAAATTTCAGCTTTCTAGTGCTAACGGTCACAGAGATTAAGCGAGGACGGACAGACGGACAGACAGACAGACAGACAGACATGGCGAAACTATAAGGGTTCCTAGTTGACTACGGAACCCTAAAAAAACGAAGTTTTAAATAGAATTTCCTATATTTATGTACACAAACCCTAGCATTATATCACGTAAATAATTAAGTCTTTCACACAACACAGTGTTAAATCTTGAACCCGGAGTGGATGGCGCAGGTTCCGAACAGCAGGTTCTCGTACGTCACCTGTCTGAAGCCCGCGTCTTCGATCATTGACTTGAACTTCTCCTGGGAACAGAAAATGGTTGGTTTACACAAATGAACTTGGCACTGCAGCGTTCCTGTTTCTCCTGATAGATGTAGTACAATTACAGTCATGATACCTTGTCTAAATATTAGAAAAATAAATTACGCTAAATAAAAAAAACACTTGTCGGACTTGCACGTGAAGGGTTCCGTACGATTGTAGTAGATATTGAGAGATTTTCCATGTTATTTTACACCATGGACTTACAGGTTTTCCTGTAATTTATAAGTGTTGAACTATATTCTATATTTTTTTTAATTTTAGGCTCAGTAGTTTCGGAGATAAGGGAGAGGAATGGTCGGACAGACAGACAGACACAAGAGTGATCCTTTAAGGGATCCGTTTTGTATCAGACTTAAAAAAGAGGTGGTTAACATTCCTTTTGAAATACGGAACGCTAAAAATACCTGTACCAGGAAAACAACCCTGCTCAACTTGTTATTCTTTTAGGACTTCAATATCGCACCCACGAAACTGATTACTCAAATAACTTTCAAGCATGGCAGTTCCCGTCGGGGCTGCGGGTGTACGCAAGAGATACCGCAGCCTCGACATGAAGGGCTAAGAAGGAACATGGGTGGTTTTTAGTCAGTAGAAGTCTGACACTCCCTTCCGCTCTGCCCAAGAGCGGGAGGGGTCATTTGATGATTTTCCACCCACCATAAAAAAAGCATGGCAGTTAGAATCGGATTAAATTAGTTGAAATTCAGAACTGATCTGAAGCAATTACTATTAGGTACTACACGTATTCGGCTAACCTAACCACAGAATGATGCTTGGGTTGGTCCAGCACCTTCTTTTTTTATTTTTTACAATGGATCAAAATATTTTATGTCATGTCCTGTGCACTTGTAAAACGTTGACAAAAGGTGTACGGTTCGAGTTGGTCGTTTTCTATGGAGAAGAACCGACAAGAAACTCCATGGTTACTCTCGATTACAAAGATGGTCCCATGGAGAAAGTTGTTCACTTTGATGGTCATATTCGAAGCAGGTTATGCTGAAGCATGTAGCACCTCTGGTCCCAGCAACATACCTGATCGGGGAACTGCCGGATGCTTTCAACGAGGTACTGGTACGGCTTCCACTGGCCCACGAACAGCTGCCCCAGCACTGGGATCACTTGGAACGAATACTGGTCGTATGCCCTGCAGGACAGATAGATCATATCATCATTGACGTCAAAGTCATCTGGTATCGAAAACTGAAATTACCGAGACAAGAACTCCGTGACTGCGGAGTCTCGAGAGACACGTATCGTATTTGTCCCATAGTGAATGCGGTTTCAGCGATCCATTACCCCAAATCTAACCTGAGGGTGATCTTGTCAAGGGCACGCCACGATAGTGGCAGTAAGTCCCCTCTTTGAGGAGTGACTGGAGAGCCGCCACGGCGCCCTCACCTTCCGTCTGACGCAGGTCCTTACTGGACACGGTTGTTCCGGGAGGCGCCTGTACCGAATAAGACGGGATGAAACGCCCGGATGTGTCACCATTGTGAGGATCGGCCGGAGAACAAGGTGGAGCACATCGTGGAGGTCTGCCCCGCTTGGGCGGAGCCCCGCCGTGTTCTCGTGACGGCGATCGGCGGCGGCACCTCTCGTGTCCGGGGCGAGATGGAATGGGACGCCGTCGCCTCCTGCGAAGCAGTGATGCTAACGAAGGAGGTTGCGGAACGTGAGAGGGAGAGTACCTCTCGGCCACCGCGGGAGACGCTCCGGGCACCGGGGGCCACGTGATGGCTTCCGGCCACCGTAGGCACGAGCCTGTGGCCGGTGAGTAATGGGCTAGCTCGCCGTCTTTCCGTCTTATGACGACGACAGGCCGTGTCGACGGCGCGTTCATGTTCCACGCGCGCCTCTAAGAGCCTGCGCACACCACGTTTTTTAAACGCGCCGTCGACGCGAAAACGTGGTGTGCATAGGCCCTAAGAGATGTCAGCAACATGGAAGGGGCCCGCAAGGGCCCACGCCCGTCTGGGCTGCGGGTTCTTCGAAAGATATACCGCGGCCTCAGACACAAAGGGCTAAGAAGGAACATTGGTGGTTTTTAGTTAGTCTGACAATAGCGCTCTGCCCAGAGCGGGAGGAGTCATTTGATGAGTCCCCACCGTCCAAAAAAAGGGTGATCATGTCAAGTCGTAATCTGGTAGACTGGAAAGGTAGGCCTACGATTTAGTTGACACGGTGCCTGCCGTGTGGACCACGTGTGCGTGAACTATCCGTCCATACTCCACCTGCACCGCGCTGCTACCTCAGGCAATCAAGCACCGTCTCAGCCAAGAGGTTAAGGCCTATAGGTAGTATTTTTATAAGTCTTACCGCCAAGATAAACTACGTTTTGAATGATGTAGGTGTCCAAAGCATGAATGATTTGTGACAAAAGTAAAACGTACCACTGTAATGTACTGTTGGGCAGTTGGCTAAACTCGAGGCACATGAAGCGGCCGCCAGGTGTCAGCACTCGGTAAGCTTCCTCAAGGACCTGCAAAACAAATAATCTTCAAGTGATAATTATATTGTGAGCAGACCACCTCGCCTGGATAAGTTTTAATGCGCGACACAGTTGACATAGACTTAACTTCTGAGAAGGTGGCTCTGAGTTAACTAGTAAAATATCGGTGTGAGGCACCGGTCCCACCGCCGACGAGTAAGAGGGTCATCATCCACTGCTGCGTATCATGATCATCATCAGCCTATAGCAGTCCATAGCTTCTGTATCTATGTACCAATCTCCGTGACAGCCTCGGCCAGGTTCCATCTGCGATGGGAACAATATCATCTGCCCATCTAATTGCGAGACATCCAACACTTATCGACTATATTCTCGCCAAAAAACAAACATTAGATGCAGGTCCCGGGTGTCAGTAGATAGATGAAATGATATTACTTATTCACCTCGCATTAGTTCATCACTAACGGTTTACTTAAATAGTTGATTAAACTGCCGATGAGGCGACGAACCTACTCTTCACTGCAATCATTGGCTTGTCGATAACCTCCCAATGTCTTGGCGAATCTTTCAAAGATAGATTATGTCTTCATCATCAGCCTAATGTTTCAACTGCAGGGACTCAGGCCTCCACGACTGCACGCTGCTCTATATTTTTTATCATGTCTAGAACAGATCAATATCCACTGGTCGCATTGTTCATACCACCTTTGCAAGCAACTACAGAGCAGTCTGTCTAGAAGCACCTACTTGATCGATATGAGTACAGTTCCTGATGCCGAAGGCAATGGTGTAGGCGTCGTAGCTATCGTCGGGCAAGGCCAGCTTCTCCGCGTTACCGCACACCCAGTCTATCGCCACCCCGCTACTCTCCGCCGTGTAGCCTAGTCTGGAATAAGCAAGGGGTTCTATTAATTCACGTCATGCACGTTTTGTTGCCACACTTTTAGTGCCAGCCTAAGTCCACAAAGCCACAACCCGCGTCCTTGTCGTCGCTATACTTAGCTATAGATGACTTGCTCAATATCCAGGACCCGAGTAGCGAGACCAAATGTAAGTAGGCTTTAATCAGAGTAAATAAGAAAACGAACATGACGTCTGGGCCCTGGGCTCTGTTGAATTAGACAGAGGAAATCAAAATATTTTGGCATTGGTCGATTCCTAAGGAAAAGAACCGGCAAGAAACTCCAAAGGTTACCATAGGAGTACCTATACCTATAGTATGTCTACATTTATCCAGTTAAGTCCCATTTAATAGACCTCATAGCTTGGAGGCGCGTCTTATGTGGTCGTGTAATATTGAGGGAACGACGAAGAAGAGATACAATAGGTTACAATCCTATTCCCATCAACCAGACACTAATTAAGAATCCAGCCTGGCATCTATCTTAAACGAAGTGATTGTCGCATTATAATTATTTTGTTCGGCTAACCGATAAAAAGAATTGTATGTGTTAATCCAGGCTATAAACTATTACTGTGCCAAATCTTATCCAAAACCGGTCAGAAGTTTTTGTATAAAAGATTATCAAACATCTTCACAAAGCACAAATCTTGTTGGTTTGGACTTGCCCTGATCTGTTCAAAATCAAAACATTTATTTCAAGTAGGCCAGTAATTACAAGCACTTTTGAATAGTCAAACAAATACTAAATAAACTAAGCTACAGTCACTCACAAGGCATAATAACTGTGAGTGTACTGTAGCCGCCCATTCCAAAGCCTTGGTCTCATGAGAAGCACGGCAAGAAACATGTGTGGTTCTGTGTGTATAAGTGTATGTATGACTGAAACTTCAAGATTACTTTTAAAAGTGTTAATAAATGAAGATTACATACTTCTGTGCCCTCTGCTTGCCGACATCCAGCATGGCTTGGTTGATGTCACAGACGGTGACGCTACTGTTGGCTGTGTGTGATGGGCCCAGGTTCTGCAGATACTTTATATATCTGAATGCTATGTCACCTGAAATGTTAATAAACCTCATAATTAGTCAAACCTGAAACAATCTGACCTATTAGTTACAGATATCTTGCTTTGTCACTCATTTATGACGAGTGTGAATGACATGACTACTAGCCTTCTTTAAATAATTTACCATTGACACGCATGAAAAATAAATTAGGTGTAATTGATTCATTAATGATTAATAATTCATTGGATTCTCATTGTTTACTTGAACCTAACTTTGAATTGTGTAGATCCAGACTAGGTCATAGAGTTCAATTAAAATGTATGATACAACCTTTATTTCAATACCTGTGTTCACAAATAAAAATGATTTGATTGGATTTCCCTTATAACATTCATAAGGACATAAACATACTGCCAATGTTAAATTGTTACCACTTAAGTTTTATAGACGGGGAGGGCTTGTATTTATGCTTTCGCGGTTTGCACAACGACACGCTATGCTTATGCTTTGCTTGGTAGCATGGATGCAGGCCTACCTTACTGCCTCCCTCAGAGGCGGTAGGGTGGCGGGGTCTTGAGGGGGAGCGCTACGGTCGCGTAGATCCTCAAGGCAAGTCTGGGGGATTCACCTTCCCGAGGTTGCCACCCTGTTCTTGGTCTAATTCCTTAAGAAATAGACGCAACAAAAACCCCCGGGCGCTCGTACTTTCCCCGAAAGCCAAATACCAGGCCTAGGGTAACCCCACACCCCACTCCCATGATCCTACGCCCAGTCCCTCCCTCCTTTTTCCCTTTTCTCCTTTCGGTCCATGAGGACGGGCAACCTCAATTCCAAAAAAGCCCACACAGCCTACAACCATGTCGCAGAAAGGAAAAAATAATATTCCCCAGGTGGGTCCCGGCAATGCCGGGGAATCCCACACCGACTCGTCGGTCTGCCTCCACCGTAATCTGGGGGGGGGCACCAATCTGCATCCTAGCGCTGCGCCTTCTGCGCAGCTGGCTGCTTCGGCGCCAACAGCATCGGCTGCGGCTCACGCGCCACACGACACGACTATGGCTGCGACTTCTGCGCCTACTGACCCTAAGACGGCTGCGACTCCTGCGCCAATTACCCTGACGACTGCTACACCTTCCACGAGGGCCTGGCAACAGAGCATCGTTCGGAACAGTGTAACAAACAACCCTGACAACGACTACGACAAAGCCCGACTCTCCAGTCATAGCAGCGAACTCCGCGCGCTGGCACTCCAGCGCGAGAAGATCGAGGCAAGGCTGAGAGACATGAACTCTCTCGGGACGGGAAAGGAAGCAGAATCTGGTGGTTCTGGTTTTATCTCTGTGGACGAAGTACGTGCTTTGAGAACAAAGCGCGGAAAGATCCGGAACAGAGAAAGAGAACTCAACAACCGTTTGCGCAAACTCCGCGAGGGCAATAGCCAGCGCGAAGCACAAACGGTTAGTTGTAAGGGAGTACGCGACCGGCTACAGACACGCGAGGGGGAAACCCAGCGCGAAAAGCAGTCGGACGCGGAAACGAGCGGGCAAGGAACAGTTCGCGAAGGGGAAACCCAGCGCGAGAAGTCACTGCCCGCGCCAGGACCATCCGGAGGAAGCGACCGGAACCGAAACGAGACGACCGTAGACCGACACCGACAGAGGAAGCGCGGCAAGCGGTCTGGTTTCCTACGCCGGGTATCCCTGGCACAGAGTATTGTGCCAAGCGCCTCAGAACCGCAACCGGGTCCAAGTGGACAGGGAGCGGCGAAGAGGGAGCGCCCGGACGACACGGCCTCGCCAAGTGCGCTCCAGGGGGATGCCAAGCGTGTCAGAACCCAGGCCGCTCAAGGGGAGCAGAGAACCTACGCGCGGGCCACAAAGGATATCCCTGCGCGACTCGCCGTAGCGATCTGCCTCTCGCCTCCATCCCGAGACCTGACAACCGACGAAGGTGAGCACATCAAGCTCAGCCTTGAAGACCACATCGTGGAAACGTGTCGAACCGACCCCTCCAAAGTCCCGGCCTTGCGTGGCTACCCAAGGGTAGCGGATGGCACGGTTCATATGTGGTGCGAGGACGACAACGCCCTGACTTGGCTGACCCAGAATGTGCCCAAGGTTAAACTGCCGAACACTGACGCGACACTGACAGTCATGAGACAGTCCGACGTACCGACACGGGCCCGAGCGGCGCTCTTCGTACCCCGGTACAATGGAGAGATAACGCTGCTCCAGACGGTCCTGACCTGCCAGAACCCCTGGTACGACATCGGTAGGTGGTCCCTGTACAGGGCGACATCGGTCGGTGGTGAGAACTACGGGACCTACCTAACCCTAGGTATCCCACCGGACGAGGTCGAAAAGGTCTTGGGGAGGGAGCGGCGGATATCGTACCTACTTGGGTCGATATACGTGCGTTTCTTCCCCAACACCCAACCCTCCGACACCTCCGATACCAACACCGACGCTGAACGGACGAAACCGGCTCCGACTGAACCTGACCTGACGATGACGCAACTGGAGGAGGAGATGGCCAGGACGGTGATGGCTGATGCCGACGCCGAAAAGGTGCCAACCTCGTCACCAGGGTGGACAGATGAGCTGCTGCTCTCGTCATCATCACCGGCACCCAGCGAAGACCAGCATGGGCTGGAAAAGGGGGGGGACTCATCCGATGGATCAATCTCCTCCTAATTCCACCCCACTGCCGCCCCCATCCCGTCCCTTAAACATCATCCAGACCAATCTCCAGCACAGCCAGACGGCTACCGCCTGCCTGCGCAGGGCACTGGAGACAGAACCCCGAAGCTTCGCACTCATCCAAGAGCCGTGGATCCGTAATAACAGAGTATGCGGCCTTGGTAACATCGGAGGTAAGCTGATCCTCGACACAAAAGGTACAGATAAACCACGAACATGTGTCTACATACCTAGAGATGTACCCACCACCACACTCACGCAATTATGTTCCAGAGACCTAACAGCCGTCAGGCTCAAAACCGACGGCGACGCACCCGATATCGTCCTAGCCTCGGTATATATGCCTGGCGAGGATGAAGACTGCCCACCAAAAGGGATGGCCGACCTGGTAACGTATTGTGAGGACAACAACCTGGGCCTGGTCATCTGCACGGACTCAAACGCCCATCACCCGCTTTGGGGTTGCAACAAAGCCAACACTAGAGGTGAGGTACTATGCACATATTTGTTCACAACTAACCTTAGTATCGCAAACCGCGGCTCGGAACCCACTTGGGTCACATCGCGCGGACAAACGATCATTGACCTAACGCTGGCTTCGGAAAGCGCGGCAAAACTTATCTCTGACTGGCACGTATCCAACGAGCCTTCCTGCTCTGACCATAGAAGGATTCGCTTCTCACTAGTAGCCAACATAAAAAAACCCGAACCTAGACGCAACCCACGCCGTACCAATGTACCCGGCTACAAACGGCTGCTGGCCTGCCTACTAACGCAGCACCAAACACCCCAAATTCTAATAGACCCCAAACAACTTGAAGACACCGTAACAAAACTCTCGGGATTTATAATTGAAGCATATCACGCCTGCTGCAAACTAAAAGATCCAAACACCAAGAGCAAGGGTAACTCCTGGTGGAATGCGGAACTCAGTAAGCTCAGGCAAACCATGCGCAGACAATTCAACAGAGCCAAAAACTCCAGACTACCAGAAGACTGGGACTCATACAAAAAAACACAATACACCTTCAAAAAACAAGTCAGGAATGCCAGCAGGGCAGCCTGGCGGAAATTCTGTGAAGAAATTGAATCGAACAGCGAAGCCGCGCGTGTGAGAAAGATCCTATCTACCGACCAAGACCGCACCCTCGGGTCGCTGAAAACCCCAGACAACACATACACCAAGTCGGACCACGAAACAAGAAAAGTCCTTTTGGAAACCCACTTCCCAGATTGCCATCTCTCCGAGGACAGAACCTGGGCAGACGAGCCAACCCACACAGCAAGTGACCAAGACTGGGCCAGAGCCCGCACCATGGTTACCGCAGAGAGAATAAAATGGGCAATAAATACGTTTAAACCATACAAATCCGCAGGCTTAGACAAGATCCTCCCAGCCCTGCTACAATGGGGAGTAGACGCTCTAACGCCATGGCTGACCGTCATCTACCAAGCCTGCATAGCACAGAAATATATACCACTTGCATGGCGAGAGGTGAAAGTCATTTTCATCCCTAAACCAGGCAAACCAGACTACACACAACCCAAGGCGTACAGACCAATAAGCCTAACATCCTTCCTACTGAAAACCCTCGAGAGACTCTGTGACCGACACATTCGGGACGGACCTCTTCGGGAGCAACCACTTCACAAACAACAACACGCGTACTCCACAGGAAAATCAACAGAAACTGCGCTGCATAGTGTGATCTCCAAGATCGAATGTGCAGTGGACCACAAATGCTCTTCACTAGCAGTCTTCATTGACATAGAAGGCGCTTTTGACAAAACCATCTTCCATAGCATCAACGCAGCCCTCGAGGAATACGGTGTGGACCCGACCCTGCGAGGATGGATCACAAACATGCTCAGACTGAGAGCCGTACAAGTTACGATAAACGACACCACTAGAGCCATAGTGGCGAAGGGCTGCCCCCAGGGTGGTGTCCTCTCGCCACTTCTATGGAACCTAGTAGTAGACAGCCTCATCAAACGTCTCAATAGCAGAGGCTACTACACGGTGGGTTACGCTGATGATCTGACCATAATAATAAACGGCACACACGAAAACACACTATGCAACCTTATGCGCCAAGCTCTAAGAATAGTAGAAGACTGGTGCAAAGAATACAAACTAGCAGTGAACCCTACCAAAACCGAACTCGTCCTCTTCACAAAGAAAAGGAAGCTGGCAACGTTACAATTGCCAAGCTTCTTTGGGACAACCCTAAGCCTATCAACTGAAACCAAGTACCTGGGCATCTATTTGGACAAACAGCTGAACTGGGCAAAACACACTGATTACATCATCACAAAAGCCAGTATAGCCCTATGGCAATGTAAGAGACTCCTCGGGAGAAATTGGGGCATAAGCCCCAAAATCACCTACTGGCTATACACCACAGTTATTAGACCAGTCGTTACATACGGCTCTTTAGTCTGGTGGCCCAGGACCAACTTAAGTACAACCCAAAAGGATCTCGAGAAACTACAAAGATTTGCCTGCGTAGCAATCACCGGCAGCATGAGAACTTCCCCCACTGCTGCCTTACAGGTGATGCTGGGGCTACCTCCCCTACACCTCGTCGTAAGAGAGGAGGCGGCCATAGCAACTTTCAGACTCGAAGTATCCGGCACCCTAAGAAATGATTCCAGAATCAAACACACACGCATCAAAGAAGATGCAATCAAAGAACAGCCGATGATGACATCACCCATCGACAGAATCCTGAAGACCCACTGCTTCCAAAAACACTACAACGTAGAGCTCATTGAAGAGTGGTGTGACTACTCAGGTACAAGAGAGCTAAGGATTTACACTGATGGATCAAAAACCAACGATGGGACAGGCGTCGGGGTGTTCTCCGACGACCTGAACATTAAGATATCCAAACCACTTGGAATGCTCAACTCTGTTTACCAAGCAGAATGTGTAGGTATTATCCAAGCGGCACACGCTATAGAGGCCAGGGAGGTTACGGATACTAACATTTGTAATAATAAAAAAAAAAGTGTGTGTGAGATGAGAAGAGAGTGAGATGAATGAAATTAAACTGTGTGGTGTGCTCCAAATAAAAGTAAGTAAAAGTGAAAATTCGGGCGCCTGGAGTACACACAAAACTATGCCAAGGATAGACTTACCTGCGGGAGCTTGAGACTTTTAATCTTCAAGCGGGAAGGCATCAATAAAAATCAATCATGAAAAGTAAGAACGACTTTATTACCCGAAGGCTGCTGGTTTGAAAATTCCTTTCTAATTCTAAAGCTAACAGCTCTAATGTGTAAAATTAAGATGACATCGCTGTTATTCTAAGACCTGTCATTATTGCACTTTTTTAAAATAAATTGAAGTTATGTATCATAAACCATACCAAACTCCGTCGACTAAATTAGGAACCTGATGGATTATCCAAGAGCATCTTGGTGATATTCGCCGAGATTGCCAACGGCGGTCCAAGATTTTGCATTTTGGTAGGGGCGTGCGTTCAAAAATTTAAGTAATATGGAAAAAAAACGCCTTGTGGCTGAAAACAAACATGAATAATCGTTAGCGGATAAAAAATGGCGATTCGACGCAGGAGTCGTGGTTACGAGCCAAAACAATTAAACTCACCGTTTCTTCCAAAAATCAAAATGTGGTCATCAGTAGATGAATGAATCCAAGCAAATAATTATAAAATGAAGTTAAAAGATCCTGAAACAATTAAATATCGGAAACTATTAGCGTCTGCTATCAAAATAGCCATGACAACGCGGAACGGACCGAAATCACAAAGAATTCGCTTACCTTAAAAAATAAAGGCTATCCAATTAGGATCATGACAAGGGCAATCGGCTACCACATAATTAGGGACTAGATGCCGCCCATCTCAAGTTATATTTTGAGATTTTATTGGAGCGCTCAAAAATCACTCCATTGTTTCAGGGCTGTAGGTCGAAAAGCAAGAAATGTCAAAGTCAATTTGACAGCATCGAAAATAAAAATCAGTGTGACCACTTCACGAATCCAAGTCAACCAAAAATGAATTTTCATAAGGCAACACCAACCAGAGCCTACAAATCAAAGCAAAGAATTCAATAGTATGTAACAGGCTTAAAAGACTCGTTACATTACATCCCTCCCCGAAAATAAAAGAAAGGAACTTTCTTTTATTAGAAAGAAATCTTCAACACAATAGACCAGTCTTAACAACTTTCTAATTCCCAAAAAAAGAAAAGAATCATAAAAGATTCAAAGTGTAAATGAATTCTGAAAATGTCAAACGACAAGGTCTCAAGAATTTAATAAAAGTAAAAACATGCAAATGACAAAAAGTCAAAAATGAAATCTGTGAAAAACAGAAAAAAAATATAAGTTATAAAAACTAGTTAAATGAAACGAAGAGAGAAATCTCTTAGCGCTTCTAAACTCCAAAACAGTGCAGTTAGGCACTATAGCCACTGACTACAAATTTCAAACGAATTCGAACAATTTACCAATACAAACTACAATTTTTAGTGCAGTTAGGCACCATCGCCACTGACTAAAAATTTCAAACCACTTGGAACAGTACAACTTTGAGTGCAGTTAGGCTCTATTGCCACTGACTACTATGTCAACTGCTTCCAACTCTACCATCTCTATGAGTGCAGTTAGGCTCTGTTGCCACTGACTAACTCCGTATCCAACAATCCAAAAAAAATTTGAAACTCCAAACAAAAGTTTTTAAATAAAGCTGAAAGACCTTATTTAAAATATTGTTACAGGCACAACCTGCAACGAAACAAAGGAAAGCGTACTGTGATCGGCTCATCACCACCGAATTCCCGAGCACAATAGCTGTAAAAGAATGTTGCTGTGACTGGCTCAACACTACCAATCTCCCAAACACAGACAAACACAAAAAATCATTGAGATCTCCAATGAGAAATCTCAATAACGAAAAGGCGAAAGCCAAAGTTTCACAATGCGATCGGCACATCACCACCGAACTTCCGAACGCAAAGAAAAAGAATGACGAAAGTCAAAAAAAAATCCCGCATTGTGATTGGAACAACAATGTCCAACACAATGGAAAAAGGAAAAAATATGGCCGGAGCCGAAATCCCACATCGTGATCGGCACAACACCACCGACTTTCCGAGCACAATGGAAAAAAGAGTCGAAATCAAGGTCAAAAGTTACACCAAGATTCAAAAAATAATAAGGCATTTTGTAACAAAGGTTACAGAATGACCCTAAAAAGTAAAGTCCAGGATGAACGCGTTACTAACAAAGTCAAATCCGATCATTAAAGAGAATGAAACTCTAGTACAAATGAGAAACAATTCTGTCAATGAACAGCACAAAATAGATTTAAAAATCGATTACTATTTATGACGAAGAGAAAATAGAATGATTTCAAACTATGAAAAAAAAAGATTACAAAAACTTGAAATTGAGTTCAAGTTTTTGATCTCAAGGTAAAAATAACCTGAAGTGTAGGGTTATATAAGATCCTAATAAAATGTAAACAGGTAAAAGGTTACCCTTAAAAAAAATAAGATCTTATACAATCCAACAAAAACGAACAAAACATAAAATAAGATCCTTCGGTGTGAAAAACATTTAGTGTGGAAAAAAATTGTATTTAATTAACAAAAATGGCCTAAGTTTTATTTTTAGAATGTTAAGAATTCAAATTCAATAAATTTATAAGAAGTTACCTAACATACATCTTTCAAATCACCGATAACCTATCATCCATCCACACGTACATCACACTGTCAAAAGTGACCTTCAAACAGAATTTATCAAAATCAAGACTAACACTTGGAAACCAAATTAAAATTTAATAATATCTTTAACATGATAACGTCCCACTGAACCTTTATTTAAATCTTTCAAAACATAAACGTTATCCGAAACCTTTTCAGTTATTTTACACTTTACAAACTTAGGTGCAAGCTTAGCTGAAAAATATGCTGGAGCATGAGATTGAACAAAACTTCTTCTCCACACCATATCACCCACACCAAAAGAAATGACTTTCCGACCTTTATTATAATAAGCGGCATTTCGCTTATACCCCTTTAACAAGTAAGCTTGAACTTTAACAAAAATATCACTAAGTGAATTAAGAGAAACTGCATAAGCATTCCTATTTGAAATTTCTAGTTGAGATAAGTTATCAACAGAACTACTAAAGTGATGTAATGACGCATCAAGAATAAGCTCCCTACCAAACATCAGAAAGTTAGGAGTAAACTCAGTAGCAAGGTTTACACTATTATTTAAAGCTAATTGAACATTGGGCAAAAAACTTGACCAAGTTCTATGATCATCTTTAACAAAACACGATATGCAGGTTTCGACCGTTTTATTATATCTCTCAACAGGGTTATTTTGAGGTGTATACAAAGTATTATAAAATATTTTGGTTATATTAAAACCTTTCAAAAAATCTACAAAATGTTTTGAAGTAAATTGAGTTCCATTGTCACAAACTACTATTTTTGGACAAACAAATTTGAGAAATATTCCTTTTTCAAAATGTTTACAAATTACTCTATAGCATTGATCATTGGAAGAACCAGCAATATTTAGTAAAAACGTCTACAACCGAAAGTATGTATTGTAATAATAAAAAAAAGGAGTGTGTGAGATGAGAAGAGAGTGAGATGAATGAAATTAAACTGTGTGGTGTGCTCCAAATAAAAATAAGTAAAAGTGAAAATTCGGGCGCCTGGAGTACACACAAAACTATGCCAAGGATAGACTTACCTGCGGGAGCTTGAGACTTTTAATCTTCAAGCGGGAAGGCATCAATAAAAATCAATCATGAAAAATAAGAACGACTTTATTACCCGAAGGCTGCTGGTTTGAAAATTCCTTTCTAATTCTAAAGCTAACAGCTCTAATGTGTAAAATTAAGATGACATCGCTGTTATTCTAAGACCTGTCATTATTGCACTTTTTTTAAAATAAATTGAAGTTATGTATCATAAACCATACCAAACTCCGTCGACTAAATTAGGAACCTGATGGATTATCCAAGAGCATCTTGGTGATATTCGCCGAGATTGCCAACGGCGGTCCAAGATATATGCATTTTGGTAGGGGCGTGCGTTCAAAAATTTAAGTAATATGGAAAAAAAACGCCTTGTGGCTGAAAACAAACATGAATAATCGTTAGCGGATAAAAAATGGCGATCGATTTAGAAATCGTTGCAGAAATCGTTACGAGCAATATACAATTAAACTCACCGTTTCTTCCAAAAATTAAAATGTGGTCATCAGTAGATGAATGAATCCAAGCAAATAATTATAAAATGAAGTTAAAAGATCCTGAAACAATTAAATATCGGAAACTATTAGCGTCTGCTATCAAAATAGCCATGACAACGCGGAACGGACCGAAATCACAAAGAATTCGCTTACCTTAAAAAATAAAGGCTATCCAATTAGGATCATGACAAGGGCAATCGGCTACCACATAATTAGGGACTAGATGCCGCCCATCTCAAGTTATATTTTGAGATTTTATTGGAGCGCTCAAAAATCACTCCATTGATTCAAGGCTGTAGGTCGAAAAGCAAGAGATGTCAAAGTCAATTTAACAGCATCGAAAATAAAACTCAGTGTGACCACTTCACGAATCCAAGTCAACCAAAAAATGAATTTTCATAAGGCAACACCACCATTAGAGCCTACAAATCAAAGCAAAGAATTCAATAGTATGTAACAGGCTTAAAAGACTCGTTACATTACATCCCTCCCCGAAAATAAAAGAAAGGAACTTTCTTTTATTAGAAAGAAATCTTCAACACAATAGACCAGTCTTAACAACTTTCTAATTCCCAAAAAAAGAAAAGAATCATAAAAGATTCAAAGTGTAAATGAATTCTGAAAATGTCAAACGACAAGGTCTCAAGAATTTAATAAAAGTAAAAACATGCAAATGACAAAAAGTCAAAAATGAAATATGTGAAAAACAGAAAAAATATAAGTTATAAAAACTAGTTAAATGAAACGAAGAGAGAAATCTCTTAGCGCTTCTAAACTCCAAAACAGTGCAGTTAGGCACTATAGCCACTGACTACAAATTTCAAACGAATTCGAACAAATTACCAATACAAACTACAATTTTTAGTGCAGTTAGGCACTATAGCCACTGACTAAAAATTTCAAACCACTTGGAACAGTACAACTTTGAGTGCAGTTAGGCACTATCGCCACTGACTACTATGTCAACTGCTTCCAACTCTACCATCTCTATGAGTGCAGTTAGGCTCTATTGCCACTGACTAACTCCGTATCCAACAATCCAAAAAAAATTGAAACTCCAAACAAAAGTTTTTAAATAAAGCTGAAAGACCTTATTTAAAATATTGTTACAGGCACAACCTGCAACGAAACAAAGGAAAGCGTACTGTGATCGGCTCATCACCACCGAATTCCCGAGCACAATAGCTGTAAAAGAATGTTGCTGTGACTGGCTCAACACTACCAATCTCCCAAACACAGACAAACACAAAAAATCATTGAGATCTCCAATGAGAAATCTCAATAACGAAAAGGCGAAAGCCAAAGTTTCACAATGCGATCGGCACATCACCACCGAACTTCCGAACGCAAAGAAAAAAGAATGACGAAAGTCAAAAAAAAATCCCGCATTGTGATTGGAACAACAATGTCCAACACAATGGAAAAAGGAAAAAATATGGCCGGGGCCGAAATCCCACATTGTGATCGGCACAACACCACCGACTTTCCGAGCACAATGGAAAAAAGAGTCGAAATCAAGGTCAAAAGTTACACCAAGATTCAAAAAATAATAAGGCATTTTGTAACAAAGGTTACAGAATGACCCTAAAAAGTAAAGTCCAGGATGAACGCGTTACTAACAAAGTCAAATCCGATCATTAAAGAGAATGAAACTCTAGTAAAAATGAGAAACAATTCTGTCAATGAACAGCACAAAATAGATTTAAAAATCGATTACTATTTATGACGAAGAGAAAATAGAATGATTTCAAACTATGAAAAAAAAAGATTACAAAAACTTGAAATTGAGTTCAAGTTTTTGATCTCAAGGTAAAAATAACCTGAAGTGTAGGGTTACATAAGATCTTAATAAAATGTAAACAGGTAAAAGGTTACCCTTAAAAAAATAAGATCTTATACAATCCAACAAAAACGAACAAAACATAAAATAAGATCCTTCGGTGTGAAAAACATTTAGTGTGGAAAAAAATAGTATTTAATTAACAAGAATGGCCTAAGTTTTATTTTTAGAATGTTAAGAATTCAAATTCAATAAATTTATAAGAAGTTACCTAACATACATCTTTCAAATCGTTGATAACCTATCATCCATCCCCTCGTACATCACACTGTCAAAAACGACCTTCAAACAGAATTTATCAAAATCAAGACTAACACTTGGAAACCAAATTAAAATTTAATAATATCTTTAACATGATAACGTCCCACTGAACCTTTATTTAAATCTTTCAAAACATAAACGTTATCCGAAACCTTTTCAGTTATTTTACACTTTACCAACTTAGGTGCAAGCTTAGCTGAAAAATATGCAGGAGCATGAGATTGAACAAAACTTCTTCTCCACACCATATCACCCACACCAAAAGAAATGACTTTCCGACCTTTATTATAATAAGCGGCATTTCGCTTATACCCCTTTAACAAGTAAGCTTGAACTTTAACAAAAATATCACTAAGTGAATTAAGAGAAACTGCATAAGCATTCCTATTTGAAATTTCTAGTTGAGATAAGTTATCAACAGAACTACTAAAGTGATGTAATGACGCATCAAGAATAAGCTCCCTACCAAACATCAGAAAGTTAGGAGTAAACTCAGTAGCAAGGTTTACACTATTATTTAAAGCTAATTGAACATTGGGCAAAAAACTTGACCAAGTTCTATGATCATCTTTAACAAAACACGATATGCAGGTTTCGACCGTTTTATTATATCTCTCAACAGGGTTATTTTGAGGTGTATACAAAGTATTATAAAATATTTTGGTTATATTAAAACCTTTCAAAAAATCTACAAAATGTTTTGAAGTAAATTGAGTTCCATTGTCACAAACTACTATTTTTGGACAACCAAATTTGAGAAATATTTCTTTTTCAAAATGTTTACAAATTACTCTAGTGGTAGCATTGATCATTGGAAAGAACCAGCAATATTTAGTAAAAACGTCTACAACCGAAAGTATGTATCTATGACCAGAATAAGTTTTAGGTAGAATTCCTATGATATTAACTGAGAGCATAAGCATCAACAGCAGTACAGGTATCGACATCACCCGAATCCTGAAGCGGCGGAGACTGAACTCCCTTGTCCATGACTAACAAACAGCAAGGCGAATAGCAAACGAAAAGCAAAAACTAAATTTCAAAAAGTTAAAAGTTTGAAAATAAATTCTCAAGTTTGAGGTTAAGTATTGAAGTCAATGTGGTATTCCCATGAAAAATTACTAAGTTAATTTTATCGTTTTAAAAGTGCAATAATCACTTACAAGTAGCTTAAATCTAGATAAATTAAATGTACAATATTGTACTTACAATTAGATTAAATTATTTTCTTTAAAAGTTAAACTTAGTTTTTAAAATAACTTTACTGTTGAGAACAACAAAACACGGTTAATGCTATACATTTCTGTTGGTTTTGCTAAGAAAAAAACATGTTATTAAAACAAACAGGTCAATAAACAAAATTATCAATAAGTAAACACCAAATATTGTTTACAAAGATTCACCAAATTAAGTTAAGTACTACTTAAGAGTCAAAAATTAAAATAAACACAAAGTTATTGAAGTAACAATGTAGAACAAACTAATGCAAACAATAGACTCATAAGTTATTTAATAATTGTGCAATAATGACAGTATATAGGTACCAGACAAACCTACTTCAAGTCCCTGTTCGCTGAGCGACAATTGTAATAATAAAAAAAAAGTGTGTGTGAGATGAGAAGAGAGTGAGATGAATGAAATTAAACTGTGTGGTGTGCTCCAAATAAAAATAAGTAAAAGTGAAAATTCGGGCGCCTGGAGTACACACAAAACTATGCCAAGGATAGACTTACCTGCGGGAGCTTGAGACTTTTAATCTTCAAGCGGGAAGGCATCAATAAAAATCAATCATGAAAAATAAGAACGACTTTATTACCCGAAGGCTGCTGGTTTGAAAATTCCTTTCTAATTCTAAAGCTAACAGCTCTAATGTGTAAAATTAAGATGACATCGCTGTTATTCTAAGACCTGTCATTATTGCACTTTTTTTAAAATAAATTGAAGTTATGTATCATAAACCATACCAAACTCCGTCGACTAAATTAGGAACCTGATGGATTATCCAAGAGCATCTTGGTGATATTCGCCGAGATTGCCAACGGCGGTCCAAGATATATGCATTTTGGTAGGGGCGTGCGTTCAAAAATTTAAGTAATATGGAAAAAAAACGCCTTGTGGCTGAAAACAAACATGAATAATCGTTAGCGGATAAAAAATGGCGATCGATTTAGAAATCGTTGCAGAAATCGTTACGAGCAATATACAATTAAACTCACCGTTTCTTCCAAAAATTAAAATGTGGTCATCAGTAGATGAATGAATCCAAGCAAATAATTATAAAATGAAGTTAAAAGATCCTGAAACAATTAAATATCGGAAACTATTAGCGTCTGCTATCAAAATAGCCATGACAACGCGGAACGGACCGAAATCACAAAGAATTCGCTTACCTTAAAAAATAAAGGCTATCCAATTAGGATCATGACAAGGGCAATCGGCTACCACATAATTAGGGACTAGATGCCGCCCATCTCAAGTTATATTTTGAGATTTTATTGGAGCGCTCAAAAATCACTCCATTGATTCAAGGCTGTAGGTCGAAAAGCAAGAGATGTCAAAGTCAATTTGACAGCATCGAAAATAAAACTCAGTGTGACCACTTCACGAATCCAAGTCAACCAAAAAATGAATTTTCATAAGGCAACACCACCATTAGAGCCTACAAATCAAAGCAAAGAATTCAATAGTATGTAACAGGCTTAAAAGACTCGTTACAGTATCTATGACCAGAATAAGTTTTAGGTAGAATTCCTATGATATCAACTGAGAGCATAAGCATCAACAGCAGTACAGGTATCGACATCACCCGAATCCTGAAGCGGCGAAAACTGAACTCCCTTGTCCATGACTAACAAACAGCAAGGCGAATAGCAAACGAAAAGCAAAAACTAAATTTCAAAAAGTTAAGAGTTTGAAAATAAATTCTCAAGTTTGAGGTTAAGTATTGAAGTCAATGTGGTATTCCCATGAAAAATTACTAAGTTAATTTTATCGTTTTAAAAGTGCAATAATCACTTACAAGCAGCTTAAATCTAGATAAATTAAATGTACAATATTGTACTTACAATTAGATTAAATTATTTTCTTTAAAAGTTAAACTTAGTTTTTAAAATAACTTTACTGTTGAGAACAACAAAACACGGTCAATGCTATACATTTCTGTTGGTTTTGCTAAGAAAAAAACATGTTATTAAAACAAACAGGTCAATAAACAAAATTATCAATAAGTAAACACCAAATATTGTTTACAAAGATTCACCAAATTAAGTTAAGTACTACTTATGAGTCAAAAATTAAAATAAACACAAAGTTATTGAAGTAACAATGTAGAACAAACTAATGCAAACAATAGACTCATAAGTTATTTAATAATTGTGCAATAATGACAGTATATAGGTACCAGACAAACCTACTTCAAGTCCCTGTTCGCTGAGCGACAATTGTAATAATAAAAAAAAAAGTGTGTGTGAGATGAGAAGAGAGTGAGATGAATGAAATTAAACTGTGTGGTGTGCTCCAAATAAAAGTAAGTAAAAGTGAAAATTCGGGCGCCTGGAGTACACACAAAACTATGCCAAGGATAGACTTACCTGCGGGAGCTTGAGACTTTTAATCTTCAAGCGGGAAGGCATCAATAAAAATCAATCATGAAAAGTAAGAACGACTTTATTACCCGAAGGCTGCTGGTTTGAAAATTCCTTTCTAATTCTAAAGCTAACAGCTCTAATGTGTAAAATTAAGATGACATCGCTGTTATTCTAAGACCTGTCATTATTGCACTTTTTTAAAATAAATTGAAGTTATGTATCATAAACCATACCAAACTCCGTCGACTAAATTAGGAACCTGATGGATTATCCAAGAGCATCTTGGTGATATTCGCCGAGATTGCCAACGGCGGTCCAAGATTTTGCATTTTGGTAGGGGCGTGCGTTCAAAAATTTAAGTAATATGGAAAAAAAACGCCTTGTGGCTGAAAACAAACATGAATAATCGTTAGCGGATAAAAAATGGCGATTCGACGCAGGAGTCGTGGTTACGAGCCAAAACAATTAAACTCACCGTTTCTTCCAAAAATCAAAATGTGGTCATCAGTAGATGAATGAATCCAAGCAAATAATTATAAAATGAAGTTAAAAGATCCTGAAACAATTAAATATCGGAAACTATTAGCGTCTGCTATCAAAATAGCCATGACAACGCGGAACGGACCGAAATCACAAAGAATTCGCTTACCTTAAAAAATAAAGGCTATCCAATTAGGATCATGACAAGGGCAATCGGCTACCACATAATTAGGGACTAGATGCCGCCCATCTCAAGTTATATTTTGAGATTTTATTGGAGCGCTCAAAAATCACTCCATTGTTTCAGGGCTGTAGGTCGAAAAGCAAGAAATGTCAAAGTCAATTTGACTAGCGATGGGCGATTGTGAATGACATTATTCGAATAATTCGATTGTACAAGTCATTCAAATTATTCGAATAACCTTACAATTCATTCGAATTTGAAAACGAATGAATATTACTAGTTCTTATATTCGAATATCCGTAACTTTATCTAAAAGTAAACTCTATGCTCTGATAAAAAATACTCAATTTCGTGTGTCAAATTGAATCATTAAACAATCGAATTCAGAATGAGTGAACTAGCGGTTCAGAATCGCTAGTTTGCTACGAATATCAATTCAAAGTAGACTTTATTGTATGTATAAACAGCCCAATTTTGTATAGCACGGCTAAAGCAAATGAATGAACTAGTATTCATTCGAATATGAAACGAATGAAAAGTAAATAATAATGTATAGCGTTGTCTCGTTCCTTCCGATTCAAATTTCATTATTACTAGTTCTTATATTCGAATATCCGTAACTTTATCAAAAAGTAAACTCTATGCTTTGACAAAAAATGCTCAATTTCGTGTGGCAAATTGAATCATTAAAACCATCGAATTCAGAACGAATGAACTAGCGGTTCTCAAATTAGTTACTAGTTGCTACGAATATCAATTCAAAGTAGACTTTATTGTATGTATACACAGCCCAATTTTGTATAGCACGGCTAAAGCAAATGAATGAACTAGTAGTTTCATTCGAATTTGAGAACTAGCGATCGATTGTTTTTGCATTCGATTGTTAATATTAGTACTATCAAACCATTCGATTGTTGGAATCAGTAACAATCGCCCATCTTTAAATTTGACAGCATCGAAAATAAAAATCAGTGTGACCACTTCACGAATCCAAGTCAACCAAAAATGAATTTTCATAAGGCAACACCAACCAGAGCCTACAAATCAAAGCAAAGAATTCAATAGTATGTAACAGGCTTAAAAGACTCGTTACACATTCGAATACTCTCCGACAGTGCCTCAGTTCTTCAATCCCTAAAAAATAATCAGATCACGTCGAGACTAATACTAGAATGCCACAAGGCCTTAGAACGAATCACGGTACTGAATCACAACACGGTGACACTACAATGGATTAGAGGTCACAGCGGATCACTCGGAAACGATGCGGCTGACGAACTTGCCAGAAGAGGATCCAGCACAAAACCCTACGGACCCGAACCCATTGTGCCCATTCCTTTCAAGCAGCTAAGAAGCTGGCTAAAAGACCACACCCTAATACAAGCGGAGAGGTGGTGGACCTCGACACCAGGATGTAGGCAATCCAAGGAAGCTATGCCATCCCTGGATATAAAGCTGACCAGGCGCCTTCTGCGCCTGGACAGGGATAGCCTGCGTCTGGTGGCGGGGACCATCACTGGACACTGTTCACTGAATAAGCACCTCCACACCCTAGGAATCACAGACAGTCCCCTGTGCAGAGCATGCATGGAGGCGGAGGAGACGGTGGCGCATGTGCTCCTTGAGTGCACAGGCGTTACCAAGATTCGTGAGGAAACCCTAGGAACACCAAGATCCCTTGTGGATGCCCTGAGGAGACCGGGAAGTCTGATCTGCTTCTGGAGGGAAGTAGGCTGGTTAGAGTGATCGGCCAACATGGCTCACGCACAATGGTCCACTTTAAGGACCAAGTGCGGAAACCCAAACCCCCAATAATAGAAGTTTTATAGACTGAACAGTAGCTTTTACCGAATCCTTACATCCTCCTTTTCCGCATGCAGTGCACCCACCTCGATAATAGTGAGACTTAGCATCTACAGGGCAGAGAATCCTCATCTGTCTAGCCTTTTCCAAACTATGTTAGATGCAGCCTCCAACCTAGGTTACACTGGCAGTTGAAAACCAGTATTTAAGGAGTGAATGTCTAGGACTCTAGGTAGTCCATCGCCAAACAGTTAATGGATAGCACATTATCCATTTATCTGATTTTCGGTCTCCTAAATACATATAGCAAAAACTTATAGGGATTCCACACTTACCAGTACCACCAGCCATATCCAACAGCTTGGTCTCCTGCCTAGGTGCCAATCTTTGTATGAAGATGTCCTTCCACACTCTATGGATGCCCATGGACATCACATCGTTCATCAGGTCATACTTCTCAGCTACGGTCTCGAATACATCGTGAACTGGAACATTTTGAAATTATTTTTGTAAAGGAAACTCTTGAGGAAACCTTTTTATTGAGACGACTCTCTGATCCTTTTTTTTTTTTCGGTGGGTGGAAAATCATCAAATAACCCCTCCCGCTCTTGGGCAGAGCGAAAAGGAGCGTCAGACTTCTACTGACTAATAACCACCTATGTTCCTTCTTAGCCCTTCATGACGAGGCCACGGTATCTCTTGCGAACAACCCGCAGCCCCGGCGGAGACTCTGATCCTTTCTTGCCATTATTTGTTCACTCTACAACATTATGCATTTTGTAAAGAAAATAATTTTGCTGTTTTTATTGGCACAAAATTTTAAAAGGAAGGAATTTTTGGGTTACTTTACGCAAGGTGTTTGACTTGTATAATTTATAGACTTGTATAAATCGCATTTTTATAAATAACATTACCTTTTTTGGTTTTTTCTTCTTCATCAACAACTTGAAAGCCAAAGTGTGTCTGCCCGGGTTTCATTATTTCGATCACAGAGTCCTTGGAAACTGTTTTCGTACTCATCATAGAGCGAACCAGTAATGCTTGTTGGACTGCACATCTTGCGTTGGACAATGTAAATAACCCTAATCGAAGCGCCATCGTTTATTTATTTTTAAATAAGCCAGACGGGTCCACTACAATTTAAAAATCGGTGCCTTCAGCTCAGCTGACTGTCACTGTCAAAATATTTTAAGGTTAGAAAAACATTGACAGTATTTTTTTGTTTCGGCTGAACACGAGTCTTTCTGCTAATTGAACCAACTCGTTGAGCCTCACAAGCATTTCATTGAGCTCAAAGATGAACCCAAAGAATATAATAATTTTAGTCCAGCATGAACCTATCAAGAAAGACCCTGTTAAATAGACAAAATTATTATTTGATAGTAGTAGTTTCTATTTGTTTCGCGCCAGGTACAAAATAATATCTGGACGGAATGAACAATGTCATGAGTGTCAATACTCCAAGAAAAGTCACAACAAACTTTCAATTATGAGTGAATATGAGTCAATTTCTTTGAAAAGAGGAAAATACTGATAAACAAACATGCAAATATACCGGATAATCAATATAAGTGTTAACAGTAGTTACTACTAGGAACACTAGATCTGGCTGTAGTCAAAATGTTGGCTCTAAACGAAAGTAAGTTATTAAAGTTATCTGGGTGATACTATGTTGTTGCAAGTTGTTTTTTATCAGAACTTGTCAAGTACTCTGCAATAACGCCTTTTCAAGGCACTTAAAGTCATACTCTACATACTACTTTTTCATACAATTAAAAGGTACAAAAATTGTTAAACTATATGCTTCACTTCCATTTAGTTTTATACTAAAAAAACCACTGGAAAAATATGTCTTTTTTGGTTTTACTATTGGCTGATTCGCCGTTTGCGAGTATGTCAGTACAGCTTTCAAATACAAGTTATTGATGTAAACCTGTGTTAAATTTTAGTACCTACTAGAATATGTTTACATAAAATACATTTACTGCGGTACTCAGAGATATTTAATGATTACTTAATCCGTCACTAAGTAAAGATTTGACATACTTTTGTATGACAAAACTGTCAAAACCTTTACTAAGTGATGACCTAAGTAATCATTAAAGCTCTCTGAGTGCGGCAGTTAGAGTATCATCATCTCTCCAGGCTATGTAGAACACAATCTGGAACACTACCGACAGCGCTACAACTGGGACTGCGGCGTGTCGTGCGTGCTGATGCTGCTACCTTCGGAACAGCGCAAGGAGATGCTCAGCAACTTTGATCAGATCTGCCAAGATGAAGGGTTCAAGCAGTCCACATGGACTATTGATCTGTGCTATTTATTGAAGAGGTAACTTTAGTATTGAATTAGGCTGATGGTTCACATGCAAAGAGCCATTATAGGCAAAACAATTATTCATTATTGCATGCCTTACTCTCTTACTGCCGCACTCAGAGAGCTTTAATGATTACTTAGGCCATCACTTAGTAAAGGTTTTGACAGCATTGTAATACTAAACTATGTCAAATAATTTCTAAGTGACGGCTTAAGTAATCATGAAATGTGTCTGAGTACCGCAGTTTGTAATATTATAATCCACCTCTTCTCAATGTTTATTTTCAGCCTTGCAACTTTGCTTTAACATTTTAAAGTTGGGCAGATGTAAATTATTTAACATCAGAAAGGTCTATGGCCAATAATTGTACATGTTTTCCTAATCACCATGAATCACACGGAGGCATTCTTAAAAAAATGGTTGTCTGTAATAGTAAGCCCAAAATGATTACAAATCTAATAAAGAAATGTATTTAAAATTTGGCCTCGTCACCTTTTGCAGGTTTGGCATCAAACACTGCATGTACACAACACTCCTTGGCGTGAATGAAGACTACAGGCGACATGGATACTATGAATGGATTATAAATATGGTATAAATAGATTTTTGCTATCATTTACGAAAGTTGAAAGGCCAAAGAAACCAAGGGGATTCCAAAAACACCTGTGTGAAGGAGAACTAGAAAGTGTGGCTGAAGAAAGGGGAGGCCTATATCCGGCAGTGAGTAATTCAGTATTGAAATAATGCTTTCACATAAAAAAGATATAGGTATGTAAACATGACCAAATTACTCTGATCTCAATTTGGGTCTAGTTGATGGCAATAGGCTTGCCCCCTATTACATTATAAAAACTTGTAAAATAAAAGCAAGATTCTCAAAAAACAATAACATCACGCGTGTAATCCCCAAAGGGTTGGGCAGGAGTGTACCTAATAGTACACCCACATTTCGCGAGTTATGTTTTAGTCCCATAAAACATTTGTTTTTTGAGAATCTTGCTTTAATTTTACAAGCTTTTATTTAACTCGCAATGTATGTATGTTCGGGTAGATTCAAGCAATTCAATTTTGAAGCAGATATCTTCAATCGAGCTGAATTTTTCTTATGTCAACATGTTTGCTACTTACTGCCCAGGACCGAAAACGAGTCAAGCGGCGCTTCGACGAAGCCACGTCCTCCGGCATACACGTGCAGAAGCACTCGCTGACCCACGGGGAACTGTTGAGGCACCTGGCCACTGCAGGCCCGGTCATAGTGCTGGTGGATGCTTCTATGCTCGTCTGTGATCTCTGCAAGCATAATAAATTAAAGGCTGAGTTCAGGTACCTAACCAATTTTATTTTAATATATTATTTATTAGTAGTTACTTAGCTGATCCTACTACTACATGAAACCAAACCAATTAGAAACTACCTGAGAGTGGTAATATATATGGCACTCATGAATGCTCTCAGTTAGATGAATTACAGAAAAAATAGTCTACGAAGCCGAAATTGTTTTGAAATCCGGTGTGCCACAGTAACACCCATATAAAGTATCAAAACGTTTTGTTTTATTCTTGCGGTGTCTCGATTGTTTTTACTCGAATTTCTGTAACGATGTGGAGTTGACAGGCGTTGTCATGACAACAGGAATACCCATCAAATCAATCTTAGAATTTCTTGACCACAATTGGCGGATCTTCGAGTCAGGAAGTTCCTCAGTATATGTATGTTGCCTCCTACATCAGCCATCCTTAGCAAATGTAGCTGTCAATATGTTAATGGGGCGGGATGTAGGCGTGTCGAGTCCGACTCATGTTCAATCCACGCGCGGCTAACGATACCAGTGTTACTCTAAAAAGACTCACGAAGAATCACAGTAGGTAAACCGCACGCACGTAACGGCACGGTTGGCGCAGTGGCTGAGAGATTGAACTGCTGCACTGCGTGTCGCGGGTTCGATCCCCGCACGGAACAAATATTTGTATGGCCTACAGAGAGTTGTTTCAGGTCTGGGTGTGTTTGTGTATGTGAATTTAAATGTTTGTAAACGCACCCACGATACAGGAAAAATTTCTAGTGTGGGGCAACGTTTTTAAACAAAAAAAAACCATGCTTGTAATGCTTTACAATGAGTCGAGTTGGAGCGAAGTCGGCGTAATGTATGTGCAAAGGCCCTGAAACAACTTGTGTCTTCTCCCCCTAGGCGTTGTTTCGGCGGCGGCTCCGCCTACACAGGTCACTACATAGTGGTGGTGGGCCACAGTCGCGGCAAGTTGCTGTACCGCGACCCCGCGCTGTGGCCGCGCCTGTGTGCCGCCACGCCGCGGCGGCTGCACGGCGCCCGACGTCGCCACGGGACGGATGAGGACGTCATACTGGTGTACAGGGACTATCGCTGATGGGCACAGGTAGGCAGTGGTGACGATACTGTTAATACAGTTTGCATCAGAAGTAGATTAACAGGACTCAAAGTTTCAAAACAGGTTTTTTAATAAAAACTTATTACTCGTTACTAACTCAAAGCATTTATTTCAATTAACCATTACAAGCACTTTTGAATGTTCAAAAAACTACATGAAACAAAGCTGCAGTCACAGTCATAAGGCATAATAACTTGTGAAAGTACTGTAGTTGCCCATTCCCTAGCGTAGATCTCTATGGAGAAGAACGGGCAAGAAACTCCATGGACACTCTTTTAAATCAGAATATTGTTACAAAACTTTGGTTACATCATTCATGTTGAGTATACTATGTGAGAACGATGTAGCAAGATATGCGTATAAGTGTCCACAGTCAAGTCAAAAACGAGAATTAAAAATAAAATAAGAATTCAAACAAGCCGTGGCAGCTAAGAGGTGACCAGTCACAACTGACAGCACTTTAGAAGCATGACAAGTCATTGAGAATATTATAAAGGACTCCTGTCCTGTACATCAAATAATTAAAATTCTGAAATGTTAAGCTACTTCTGTTGGTGACCGTACCTAACTTTTGTTGTATAATTTATTGTAATTATGTCTATATTGTAAAACTTGGCTAGATATAATTGAACTGAGGAAACTGACACATGTCCTACCATCATGTGTAGATCCAAAAATTCAAAGACATTTGACATCTACCAACCTGTACTGAGCCCACATAGAGAACCATTCTACCCCAAAAGTGGTAAAGCAAACAAAGTCGCGACAATAACCACTTTATATTCATAAACGTTGCACAACATTGTTGCAGCCAAATCCTTTTGTTACATTTATAGTCTACAAAACAGCTTGCCAGCTACATGTACAAATCTGCGACTTTCACCCTTATAATAATATACAAAGCTTACAATGTTTTAAGCTTCAATAACAAAATGTAATATTGCGGCAAGAATGTTTTGATTTTTTGTTGACCATGAATACGGGTCTGTAGGCATAGTTATTTAATGTTTTGAGTACAACCTATTTTATTTTAGACTAGCTGTTCCCGGCATGCGTTGCAATGCCCTTTTTCCTACCTACTACCTGCCTGTGTACCAACTACCTACCTACCTACTACCTCCTACCCTACCTACCTACCTACTACCCTACCTACCTACCTACTACCCTACCTACCTACCTACTACCCTACCTACCTACTACCCTACCTACCTACTACCCGACCTACCTACTACCCGACCTACCTGCTACCCTACCTACTTACTACCCTACCTACTACTCTACCGACTACCCTACCTATTCTACTATCCTACTTACTACCCTACCTACTACTCTACCTACCCTGCCTACCTACCTACCACTTTCTCACCTTTTAAACCTTCCCTGGACTTCCACAAATAATTCAACACTATAATTAGCCAAATCGGTCCAGCCGTTCTCGAGTTTTAGCGAGACTAACGAACAGCTATTCATTTTTATATAATATAGCTGTACCCCGCGTGCGTTGCAATGCCCTTTTACCTGCCTACGTACCAACTACCTACCACCTACCTATTACCTACCTACCTACATACTACTAATTTCTCACCTTCTCTGGACTGCCACAAATGTTTCAAAACCAAAATTAGACAAATCGGTCTAGCCGTTCTCTAGTTTTAGCGCGACTAACTAACAGCAATTAATTTTTAATTTAATTTTTTTAATTTTTATAGTATACGCAAACACCATTTGAAAAATCGTTTTTCTATTGGGAAAGAAACAGTAAATATTTGTGATTATTGTGATAATGTCGTATGGTCCGTTTGAAGTTGTCATTCGTTGACTGAACAACTGAACGTCACTCAATTGTTTTGCCTTCCCGGAATCTCTCCACTAACACTTGAACTTTATAGGTACGGTATTAAAGCTCAAATTGATTTGACGTTTTATTTAGAAAACGTTTGTATGGGAAAAAGAAAAGGGCTGTTTTTAGGGCTTTTCCGGCCATTATTCGAATTTTTCTCGCCGTAAAAACCATCCTTGAACTTCAACGAACATTTAAAAAAAAAAATCAGCCAAATCGGTCAAGCCGTTTTCATGCCAAGTCGTGACAACGGAAAACGGGTTTCATTTTTATATATATAGACATAATAATGTACCATAGGTACAGTTAGTGACAAAAGTTAGTTCAATAAATAAGATTTAAAAGAGGATTTATAAATGGAAACTGGCCAATTATAATCTTTTTTGTACTTAAATAAAATAGAAGGGTATAGAATACTTTGTACACATAGTATTTAACAGTAATATAAGTTCTATGAAATTGTGGTTGCATATGTGCGCTTACAACATATTGCAGCGCACATATGCAAACAAAAATTTAGAAATTAGAACTCATAAGCTCTAATTTCTACTCCATAAGGCAGCTAATTGAGTGATAACTATGAATTTGTGGCATAATCTAATTTACAAAGAATAGTACAATAGATTATAAGATTTTATTTTTAGTTTTTATTCTTACATTAAACATAAAATATTCCTATTTCAAATAAATTAAAAATATAGTAGTCCACCGGCATCGGAAACAATATCCGAGCTTCGGCTGGTCAGGGTTCTTGAGAGAGGAACCTCCTGACAATACGCGCTATGGCCAGAAGTACTGCTTTTGCGTTGGTCTAGGCTTTTGGCTATTAGGCCATTGGACGACACGACTTCAGGCACAATGACTGCTGTACTCACGTCCCACGTGTTGGCAATCTGGCGAGCCAGATCTAGAATTGCTGCTCTTTTTCTGCTTTCATGAGGTCCCCGTTATGAGGGACAGCTATAAAACAAAAAAATATAATATGTCAACAATTTTTACGATGCAATCAATTTGAACATATATTATTAAAAAGAAGTTAAGAAATCGTTATTATTAATCATTGCTGTATGTGCCTTATTATGGCATAATTTAAAAAAAAAAAAAAACATAAAACTTTAATACTTTGTTTACCATCGCTAGCTATGATTCCTATAATTACTAGTAAGTTTAATTTTAATATGTTTTATTTTTGTAAAGTCATATATTTTATAAGAAAATGTGTACCTAAGTATATTATCATCGCGCCTAAAAACATTAAAAAAACGAACTTCATCATCTTCCTGCCCTTATCCTATTTGGGGTCGGCGCAACATGTTTTCTTCTTCCATTCTTCCCTGTCAGACGTCACAGCATCATTAATTATTCCTTTCTCTTTCATAATTATTACCATTACTCATTCAATTCCTTAAAAGTCAAGCTTATGACGTTATAAAAATAGCTTATGTACTTACAATAATTGTTTAAACGCAAAGGAAAACCGTTTATTTTTGAAGCTAGTGACTAATTCTCTATCTCTACTAGAATAGTCAAACAAATCCTAAGGATTTAACCCAAACAACGGCATGCCTCCATGACTCAGGGTGATTCAATATTGCTGAAGCATTTGACGCACTTTGCGTACGTGCCGACAAATTGACACGAGCAATTGTGTTTATAAGGATATGTAATAGGGGAAGAACAGTGATGAAAACATTGTTTCATTTGGAAAGCTGGTAGTGACTGCCAGAAACGTATAGCATTCAGCAGGAAAATGTAATATTCATTGCTTAATCCTTCTATGTATGAAATGAGGCATTTACTTCGCATGCTTGTTATTTTATAAGAGATGGTTCAGTAAAGTAATCAAAATATTTTATTTCACTTAATGCCTACATGAGCACTTATAAAACGTCGACAAAAGGCGCATGGTACGGTTTGGTTGTTTCATATAGAGAAGAACCGGCAAGAAACTCCATGGTTACTCTTTTTAAATAAAAGAGAGAATCAGTGTGTGGTAAACTGGTAACGAAACCAACTGCAGTTCCTATACCCTGATTTCCCTCACGATACCGCTTTTGATTACCACCACAACATAACTTAAAACCCAGGATCGGCCTGCCTTTTCCCATCTATGTTGGCGTCAGTTTCCAGTCTAACCTAATGCAGAATACTAGTATTTTGCCTACATGGTCGACTACTTATCTGACAGCCCAGTTATTACGTAAAAAGAAATTCCTCGGTAAGGCTGGTTGTCAGGCTCTTTAATGCGATTACATGGACTGATACAAAAAAAAAAAAAAAAACTGGTTTACTATGTAGTAGGTACACCGTAAATATCCCGTTTTCAGTGTTAGCTAATGATAATTGCAGACCATGGTCCCTGTTGTGTTCGAACTGTACCATAAGTCGGTGGTGTATAATATTGATTACTAAGTTTTCTATACAAAACCTAGTGCAGTTTCAAAGCCGCTTATCACTACTAAGCCAAAGCTTATGTACTAAATATTAATGTAATGCTCTAACTTACCCCTAAATTGATGGTCATCCACGATCTCCTCTAACCCTTGAATGTCATCTGCGGTTTCACACTTTCAAAACATCAATTTTCTTCAGTTATTTCACGATAATCACTCCATTGTTTGACACTAGAACAAACGCTGGAATTGACAATTCATTGTTTGTTAATACTGTCATTACCACGTACTACATTATAGTCACTCAGAAACATGTTAATGTCAGCCTCACTTGTCTTTTCTGGCTTGTAGCCCAAGTGTACCTAGTTTGAAACATACATTGCTCCACATTCGTTGGAAACCAAGATTTTCAACTGCTATTAGAGAATGAAGCAATCCGTTGCTTGGTTAGCAACATTAAAACACAGGTTCCAATCACAGCCATAACTCGATGTTCAATAGGGTTATCAAAGTATACCTAAGAATGTATAAGTACGGGTGTCGGCATTGCCACTGGATACCAACGTATTGGTTTTAATCTATGCCAAGGACAATAGCCCTACCAAGGCTTTGTTCACATTTACACTGTTTACAGTGCCGCAAGAATATCTTGAATAATGCTAACCGAGTTGTTTACGATTTTGAAACCAAAACATTGGATGACAGCCAACAAGACGAAACCGAAAACGACTATCTGCTGTCTTGGATTTGGAAAACACGGATATAACTGTCTCTGGTTTACTTTGCCACATCGGTTTATAATTAAATATTAAATTATGTGCGTCTCCAAAAAGTATTAGATAGGTTTATCATAAATATTAGTCTTCAGTTCTTCACTAAATATGTATTAACAATGTTACTCGTGTCTGCAAGCATGAACACACCCTTACCCGGGTATTCGTAGACCATAGACCTCACAAATCTATGAAATCTCGGTATTTCTTGTCTATTATTGGGGAATAACCATCAATTGAATAGTGCTGCTACTCTTGACTTGTAAGTGTGACCCAGCAAGGTTTGTTATTGCATAAATGGTTGACTATGTTAATGTTGTTTTCCAAAGCTTATCAATAATATAGTGCGTAGTTCAATGGTCCACGTGGAGTCGGTCGAGGGCGAGTCACGTGCAGTTCCTGTTAAAAAGCGGTGACCCTTTAGAATGAAAAGCTGCGTTTCACATCGCTTGTTATTGGAGTAAAGCAATAGATATTATGATGCAATGGTACAGTTTCCTATTTGTCTGATATTTGTAACTTTGATATCTGTCGACGATCTCTGTTGCAATCTGTTTATTTGGATAACGTCTTGCGTAACAGATGTTATGTTGAAATTGTTATTGTTGCTTGCCTCAGCACAGCATAGCCTGGTGTGCACTGCAGACATTTTCCCGTGGGGAAATAATTGTAATTATTAGTACATCATGTGCTACTTTCTTTCATCATTCGTTCATCTATTCTATCTGTAGTTTGTGAGACTTTAGGTACCTACCTACCTAGTTCTGTTGTTTGCTCATGTCTAGGAATTTAGTCCGTGAACCAGACAAAATTCTACATGCATGAATACCTGTAAAACCATACAAATATTTGTCACGTACGGGCAATGAACCTAGAATTTATAGCGCATAGCTAATCGGTCAGGCACTGACTGTAATTTTATTTAAGAAAAGTTTTAAAATATTGTTCCTTTTTACCAAGACATTTAGGTTAATATCTAGTCTAATTTAAAAATAAAACGCAAGAAGTAAAATCATCTGACATCACTTGTGCTCATAATGCTGACGCTCTCGGGAATATTGGGAAGTTTATTAGTAATAGAGGAAAGCTAGTAAAATTTCCAATGTTACCATGCGCCCTAGTCATAGTAAGTGCGGGGAAAATATCCTAATGCCCCCAACATTCATAGTCATTGTAATAAAAACGAGAAAGTTCCCGATTTTCCCATTTACGTTAGTACATGTACACTATGTACAGGCGAGACCCAGAAGTACATACTCTGATCCCATTGGTGAGGTTCTTGCAAAACACAGTTAGGTATGCAAAAGGCCTTCTCCTTGGCCTACCTTTGTATTCAGCTGATCTATTGGAAATGTATAACTTGACTGGACTTTATACTAAGCCGTCGAATGTAACAATTTTTGAGTTATTGTTTTAGATTTATTTTATTTTAAATCGGTTATATTATTGTACAGATGCTAGCACATAAAGGTACCCAAAACTGACAAATTTGCCCAACAACTTTGAACTTAAACCATAAACCTGAAAATCTTTTAAAAGTTTGACATAGTGTAGAAGCTTGACGTGCTACCGTTTGTCCATAAATACGTAAGTAAGTACCTACTTAAATAATTGTTGTAAATAATTATAAATATATTTAATGAAGACATTAGAATCTAAGAAAATAATTGACTAAATGGAAATGACAAAAATATTGACGTGGCTATGTAAAATTGTAAACTATTGAATAAGATTCTTAAATAAAAGTTTTCTAAATTGTAAAAGATCCGATTTTATTTGAAACTGTCTACTTTTTGTGTGGTATTGAAGAAATAGGTACCTAAGTATTTAATCCGATGGGTAGGCACAATTATAAATGATATGTAGATTGCCTAACATTTGCCAATGTAACAGCGTACAGCGACCTACTGAAATAATTTGAACTTGGGGACTAAACCGACCAGAGATATTTTCAAAAACTCACCCAGTCGGTGCTAACCAACCAGAAACAACATTTATTTTTAATAACAGGAACTAAAAAGCCAGTGTCTTTCGCTTATTAACGAAACGAGTTGGAAAGAGGACTATATTAGTTCAATTCCTCTTCGAGCCAACATTTTTAAAGTGATTGAATTAAATGATCTGCTAAAGTCTTGTTGTCTCATTCACATACATTATAGTAGGTAGGAACAACTACCGTGAAAAGAGGAAAAATATATAAAAGAAAGAAGGTACGTCGTATCCACAACCACATATGTATAACAGAAACACCCCCTTCTATGATACAGTCAGCGTGCAAAAAGGGTTGCGATTCCCAATTTTGTGCATTTGCAACCATCCAATATGAAAATGATGATGATATTATGTTTTCAATATAAAAATAAACTAAGCTGTTAAGTCACAAAGATGTACTAAAGGTTATGGGCAATGGGACCATGATTGTGTGACTTATTTGAAATTCCATTCGTGTGAAATATATATAAATGTCTTCAAAACGATTGACGCAGCACATCTCTTGACGCACGAATCACTTTTTTTTAGTAAGTAACCAAAATAAATAAACAAAAAAAAGCTGTTACATACAGAGTGGAAGCTTAGTTACTTGTAAATAGACTGTAATACTGTATGTATAAGTACCTAAGTAGGTATGTACTAAGTCCGTCTTTCAGACTGTTACTTTGTCGTCTCAATCAACGACTTTTTTTTTTAATTGGGACAAGCCCGCCACACTATTCCCAAACCACTGTAACTTCTGTAAGCCAGAATCAACAGTGGCGACCACAAGAAAAGCGCCGAGACAATGAAGCCCGACGAAGTCCCAGAGAAACGATTAAACTGTCTTGGATCCCGCAACGAAATTAATCAGAAAATAATAGCAGAGGAGTAGGAAAAAACATAATTTCCACTTCCCTCCGTATCAGCAGGAGACAGAACAGAACAAGGCCAATAGGCACACAGGGACGTATACAACTGGGATAAGCCCAGTTGCCTAGCACCACGGATATTATTGTCATTAATATTACTGGGTCCTAAGTTGTGAGCTGTTATATTTGATTCCAATAATAGGTATGACAAAAATGCTTGAACGCACGGAAATTTGTTCTAGTTTCTACAAGGTCCGTATAGTAAATAACTCCGGATGTAACCTGTACATTATCCAACATAATATTACGTTCATTCTGCCAAAGACTACACTCCCATAAAATATGATGTGCGGATTGTTCATTTTCGCAGTCAGATGTAGAACATTGACAAAAAGGCGAGGCAACAAGCTTGAAGGAAAATAATTTACTTTTAAAGTTACCATGACCTGTGAGAAATTGGGCAACACAGTGATCCACCTCCAGCCATGTCCTGGCCAGCCGCTCACGAACGGATGGAAAGAACTGGTGGAGGTGTCGGCCTTTGATGGAATTATCCCACCTACATTGCCATTCAGACAAAAGTTCCTCCCAGACGTCAGTCTGTGGTTTTAGTAATCTAGCTATTTTAGCACGGTCACGTTGCATTAAAAAGTCTGCGTCCGCGGTCTCTCGTGCGCAGTAGTACATTGAAGCACGGCGCTGCACTTCAAGATCGACTGGAAGTACCCCTGCCAGTACCGGTAAGGCTTCAGTACTAACCGTCCTATACGCTTTACACAAGAAAATCAAGGCCAACCGCTGGCTTTGAAGTAATTTACGTCGTACCGCTCCTATAGTGGCCCTATCGGCCCATACTGGTGCCCCGTAGCACATACACCCCAAGTAAGTAGCCCCATAGATAGTCTTTAGAGTTAAAAATGACAAACCCCACGTAGATTTGGATATTCTCGTTAAGGCATAAAAGTTCTTTTTAGCTTTTTCACCGACGGTTTTTATGTGTTCAATGAATGAAAAATTCTTCTCTAAGACAAACCCAAGGTAGCACACGGACTGCTTCCTTTTAACGGGAACGTTATTAAATTTAATACTAGGCCATGATTTAAGATTACCTTTTAAAAGAAGTTGATAAGTTTTGTGCGGTGCAAAGGTCAGACGGTTACGATCACCCCACTGGGATATTAATTTTAGGCAAGTGTCAGCCAAATTTTCGAGTCCAGCCCGAGTACTTGACTGAATGAGCAGCAGGCCGTCGTCCGCGTAACCGGTTAATGAACAGCCACATGGAAGTGGAATCGCGAGGAAGTCATCGAAGCCTACGTTCCATACATACGGACCCATAACCGAACCCTGAGGACATCCCATGGTAAGGGACTTTGACATAGAATGATGTCCGAGTTTGAGTTTCGCGGAACCATTTAAGAAGTACGAGTAAACAAGATTGTATATGTTTTTAGGGCAACCACGAATTTTCAGTTTTAGGAGTAGCATCGGCCACCATGCGTTATCAAAAGCCCCAGAAATATCTAGAAAGATCCCAACTACGTATTTGTGTTCGGATGTATTGACAATTTTCCTGACAGAAAGTGCCGCGTCTACGGTAGATTTTCCCACGGTAAAACCGAATTGGTTGTTGTGAAATTTTGGCCCGTCTGGTAGTAAACGTGGAACGATAAGGCGCTCCAGGAGTTTCCCCAAAGATGGTAGTAGTGTTATAGGGCGATAAGACTTAGGGTCGTCCGGTGGCTTGTCGCCGCTTTTCGGAATTATTCGTATGAAGCCGCGTCGCCATACACGAGGAAAGACGCCTTCTGCAATACAACTGTTGTATACCCTTAAAATTGCGTCGGCCGCTGTTTTACATGCTTCTATTATCATCCGATTCGATATTTTATCTTCACCTGACGATTTGTTAAGTGGTAGCTTCCTGACAACGTTAATAAATTCGTCAATAGATGGAAGGTCTGACGCTGGTGATTCAGGTGGCACAGCCGCCCACGCCCTGATCTGCTGGTGGTAGTCATTATCATTATCAGGCAAATCATCAGGTATCAAAGTATTTAATAGAACTTCGGTTGTCTCCTCAATACCGGTGGTGTGTTTGTTGTTTACTTTAATGTTTTCGACGAACGCAAGGTCTACTGATCGATTTGCTTTGAACTCGTGATACAAAGGAGACCACGGACCTTCTTTATCTAATTTTTCTACTATTTTCCGAAGTAAATTACCTTTAGATTTTTCTACCGATGCTCTGTAGCGGGACTTGGCAACTCTAAACGCATTTAAAGCAGAGGTAAGTGGGTCTCCGGTGACCATTCGTTTTTTAACCTTATTTAAATGTCTACGCGCTCGGCGATAACTTTTACGTTGTTCAATTAAGTAATCACACCACCAATCACATCTACGTATATTGGTCATAGATCCGCGACCAATGGCGATGTCAGCACAGTAAGTGAAGGTGTCTGACATAATTTCAGCACTTTCTTCAGCTGACAGCCCGTCTCGAGTGAAGTCTTTGGTGTGAGATGCAAAAAGTAAGCTAAAGAATTCCCAATTTGCGCCTTTACATTTATACCTAAAGTTACCAATGATATGTGACGGACCTTGAGTAAACATCGGAACAAATTCGTACACGATAAGCCGATGATCGCTACATGACGCGTCTGGTAGGACACGCCACCTATCCAAACGAACGTCTGCACTAGAAAGTGTGACGTCAATACAAGATTCGCCCATTTGGCTGCAAAAAGTAGGTGGTGCATCAGGTGTATTGTGAATCGACAAGTTCATCTCAGCAATGAAATCTTCGACAGCGGAACGTCGGTCTGAATCCGTAAACCGTACCTTGCCATACCACAGAGACGATGACGCGTTAACATCTGCGCCAACGATAACTTTGCGGCCTGCGAGTGACCGCAAGACATGACGGAGGTTGTGTATGTGAGGACCAACTGGGTCTGAATATTGAAAGTAACAGCTCACAACGTAAACTTTATAGGAAGCCGATGAGACTTCCGCAACGGCACAGTGCGGCGTCATGAGGTTACGCAAAGACGTTACTGTAAAGCTAGAAGAACGCGACACGTAAATTCCGGCTCGTGACTTTGAATCCAGCTGAACTACTTTGTGACGTAAGTGTGCGCTTTGATATTGTTCTTGAACGAGTACTACATCTAAGCTGTAATCGATAATTAATTTATCTAATTCAGAAGTCGCTACCCTGTCGTTGTGGAGATTTAATTGTCCTATGTTTAAACTATCCATTATTTTAGTAGTTTGTGTTGAGGATTAACTGTTCGAGCTTAAGTTTGTACGTTGTACACTCTGGTGACCCGCAACGATGGTCAAATGTTTTTTTAAAACGCTTACACGCCACACAAGTTGGTTTAAAATTTAAATTGTCCTTATGCGGGCAATCGTTTGTTCCATGTGCTTCAGAACAATTAGCACAGGTAGGTGACTTGTTAACGCAGTATTTCTTAACGTGACCGAACTGTTGACAATTTAAACAACGGACTATATCGATATCATCAATAAACCGACAAGTCGCCCAATCAATAAATAACTTTTCCTTAGTGGACACTAAATGTTTGCGCACGGTAGGCTCGATTTCAACGCCTACCCACTTGCGACCGTTGTCCAGAGAACGCTTACGATAAATTTTGGTTGATTTAATAAAATCATCCTCATTTACTGGCAGCTCGTCTTTGATGTTTTGACAGTATAACGCGTGCAAAAAAGCATTGTCTTCCATTGAGGATGGGACGTCTTTAACTAATATACGTGGCCTTCGGCCTTTCGGTTTTTCAAGTCGCAAGCCCGCGGACTTAATGGCATCGACCGAGTGTAATTTTTTAATTTGGTTATCATTAGCGACACGTAGTACAACACCAGATTTCGCGGTTTTTTTTACGCCAACAATTTGAAACCCGTCGTCACTAGGTTTAATTACCTTCATAAGCGCGTTTTTAGTAGCGGATGATGATGAGTACTCCGCCTCCCGCTCCGGGATAGGATACGCGACAACACACGGTAATGGAGCCCGTGATTCTACAACAGGCACAATCTTTGGTAGGCGAAGTTTTAATGAATCCGAATACGAACGTTTGTTACACTCACTTATATTGATGTTTGAATTTAATTTAATTTTATCCAATTCGCGTTCCGTATTGGCTAATTTTGTTTCGTTGGAGGATGACTTTATGGCCAACAGCGAAATTATGGTCGTTACGCGCTGAGTCATGTCCATGATAGCGGATTTATTTGCAACATTAATGCGGGAACCTAGGTCACTGACAAGTTCATTAATTTTGCTTAAATAAGCAGACCCCTGTGAAACTAAATCACAATAATTATAGTCGTCATTGCTCGCGGTCGGACTGACGTTTAATATCGGTGACGATTTTTCGATTGAGTCAGATGTTTGAAGCCGTTTCGATCTATCCTCGGGCGAAATATAAGAAGGAGACATTTCACTGAACAATCTTTTGGAACTAGCGGAGGTAGTTGGTGACCTGGTTGTGTTATTATTACGGCGCGGTGGGTCTTTCCCCCTATCTGGAGGGTCTTCATTAATTGACAACATGTTTTATATTACGGAATTCAAAACAGAAACGTATTAAATAGTAATAGAAAAAAGGAATGAAACTATGATGAAACTTATTCGAGGTACCTACCCACACACCCAAAAAAATAACTGTACTCACCGATAGTCAACGAAATTAACTTATTACCAATAAAACCGATGAAAAAACGTTAAAAAACTATACAATACCAGCACTCCACACAAAATCACAAACTCAGGGACAATTCACGAGCCAGAAACCGAGCGCGGAACACGAGAATCGTAAAAATAATCGCGAGCGAAATAATTAGCTGCGCACTGTACCATCACTGGAAGGGAAGTCAATCAACGACTAGGAATTTCAATTTTCCAATCACCATTCTGGCGAACCTCAAGCATAAGTTAATTTTGTAATAATAATGTGGCTGTGGCATAACAACACTCCAAGCATAATTTATGTTGAGAACACAACACACAGGTGGGGTGGCCTCCCGCAAAGGCTACAAATCTCTGTACACGTTTAGTTATCTGTGGCTATCGTGTGCATACGGACGACATCCTTTCAGTTGAGAATTGGTATTTTGTCCGAAACATTATTTTGTTTGTTTATTCAGCACTTATAGGAGCTAGGCTTTTTCTAGGAACGTTAACAGTGTATACAGTAGCTGCTGCCATAAACGTTTCGTTGACAACATAATTATTTGCTCGACCGACTGTACTTACAAAGTTTTTATGGCACCAACAAGCACAGCGTCATTCTAGTCCTTATTCCGACGCAGTGAGATCTATATTAGTGTCGTTTATTGTTACAAATTTTGAGTCCGGTATAAAAGGCAGATGAGTTTGGACATATCTGCTTGTTTAGTGCTGATGTCCTTGCTGTGAGGGTGAAGTGTGAAACTGTGACTTTTAGTGATATTGATGATGAGTAATGACGGCGATTGCGAGATTATGACCGTAAGTACCTAGGAACTTTCCTTAAATATAATGGGTAGTATTTAAAAAACCACGTAGGTACTTGATATCTATTTGTGTTCCAATTACTTACTTCTTAAAAATATTGATTGGTATTTCAAATACCTGATACTGTGGTATTTTGTAATTAGAACCTACAATTAGTACCTTTTTTACACGACTGCCCCAAAAAAAAGAGTGTTATGTAATATAACTTCGACAAAGTAAGTAATTCATATTTTGCCCAGCACTGATTATATCGTGCTTTTATGGTAACTTGGTAAGTTGCCCATACGTTACTGCACCGCTTAGGCAGTCAGGCCTCTTCCTTTTTCTCTTTTTTTTTTCTTTTTCTTCCTCCTAGGTCAGTATTATGAGGCCGACTTCTGCTTTACCGGACAATTCTGTGGATGCCCTGAGTATAGGTCCTCCAGGGCTTAAAGACTACGTGACAGCGAACTAAGCGCATCCACTTTGGGGTACGGACCTCGACTTACGGCGGCATTATGGAGGGCAGCAAAGGGACAGGCTTGATGTGAGAGACATCAGCCCTGTTCCTACAATACTTATAATATTACCTTTTGACGTCTCATCACTGTCAACATCATAATTAAGGATCCTTCTTCCCATTACCATAAGGTCGCTGTTTGGTTTCTATAGTGACGAATGGATCAAAATTACAGTTATTTATTCTCGTAGGTACTAGTAAGGTTAGTAATAGTTTTAATAGACTGTAGGTACAACTTTCTTGTCTGGTTAATTGCTCAAGCATCACCATGTCACGGTAGGTTACGTTTATACAGCATCTAAACACGCGTCTCCCAATGTACTCTCGCTGGTACATCCAGCTGTCCGAAACTCAAATATTCTCATAACAAATTCGTTCAAACCATGCTATGACGACTGACTAAAGACATTCAAATATGACTAGCTAGCTACCTATCTTAAATCTCTTTGCGACTGACAGAGGAGAATGTAAGAAGAGAACGTGTTGCGCCTTGCGCCGACTTCAAATAGGATGAGACAAGGGCAGGAAGATGATGAATGCTTAGTTGAAAATCTCGTATACAAATATTTGTAGTAGTAGCTTGATGTGCTACCGTGCTATTTTAGTAAAATATCAATAAAAGTTTACACACAGCTGTGCACACAGCAGTCTAACCATATAAACGTGTATTATAAGCTGAATATGACTGTGGAACTTTTATTTAATAAGTGAAAACTAACATCTTGTCGGGTATCGCTGGTATATTGCAGTTCAAAACTTAATAAACCCCTACAGTATTGAGCAAAGCATAATCAACTTCAAATTATAATAAAAACCGGTCAAGTGCGTGTCGGAGTGGTCGAAACAAACGAAAAAACGCCAAAAAACTCGTTTTTGGGATGGGAACCCCCATTAATTGGGAGCTTTAAGACAGCTCTGGTTTCTTTGGCCTAACCCTGGCCACCGCTAGGTCAGTCTTACCTAAACCTTTGCTTGCATTGCCTCACTTGTCACTGGGCAACAAAATTTGAACTTTGTCGCGCCGCACGGACTTCACTTAATAGTTTTTATAGATACTTTGATGGGTGGCTCTGACTGTCAGTGAAAACATGTAATTAAAAAAATCTATTGGCCAAGAATTTTATTGGATGATGTAGCAAATTCCATTGTTTTAATCGAGACCCTAAGAGTTCTGACTTTTTTTAGACAAATTCAAGTCTCAAATCAAGTTGTTTAGGTCTTCTTGAGTTATTTCGGCTATCAATCAATCATTATATTTCAGGCTACAATGGCCCAGAGATATAATATATACCTTATAAACTAACATATAATTATGTATAAAGTAGTAACACATCACTTGTGCTGGTTGTCTAGCGAAAGCCCATTGTTCTTTGTCTGCGGAAGCGACGGAACAGCACGTCCTGAGACAAGTCTTCCTTCATCACCTGGAGCAGATAACAATTCGGTACTCGCACCACAAACGCCTTGAAGTTTACATTGCGGCGCGACTCCAGTATATACAACCTCGGTGTGTACCTTATCTTTTGGCGCACGATCTCCACGATGTCTTCCGCTTCAGTGGTGTAATAACAACACGTAGGTCACATTATGCAGCTTCAATTTTGTAACTAGCAACCCACCGGGCTTCGCACAGATAGCAGTAATTATGCCAGTGCCAGATGAATTCTGGTGGATGAATTTTTATGTAATAAAGTTTCTGTGTTATCTATAGGTACCGTGGGCAGCACATCGACACATAAATAGCATACCTGCTACTGCGAAATTAACCTTTCAAAATATTAGTAACGTTATTTTGATCATCATCATTATCTGCCTAACCTTTTTTCCAACTACATAGATTTCGCTATTAAATTAAGATCATCTTACACATATTATTATTATACAACTAGCTGTGCCCGCGACTTCGATCTATTCCCATCCAATACCAAGAGCTAATACCATTTGGTATTAGTTTATTTCCGAATTTATTTTCTATTCCCAACGAGTACCACATTTTGAAACCAATACCAAAACAAGTTTAAAGAAATTAGGTACAGTCAGGTTCACTAAAATTAAAATGCTTTGAGTGATTTTAAGTAATGTTGAATCAAGATTAGGGTTGGAATATAAATCACATATTGATCACTGAGTATGCACACTACCCGCCGCAAGCACGGAAATGTACTGAACTGAGTTGTCTGTCTGATAGCAAGACTTATTTTGCACTCAACTCTGATTGGTTGCTTCGAATTTCAAAACAATAGACAAAAATCGACCCTTTTTAGAGAAATGATTTATTTGAACTACTTATTTGTTAGTTTGGAAAGTTTTAGACTTTTAGCATTCAATCACGATAGTAAAGTATGTAATTTGTGTAGCTGAGTGTACAAAAAGTCACGTTTTGGTATTCGTTAGTAATAGATTTTTTATTTTAAAAAATGTGGTACTCGTTGGGAATAGAAAATTAATTCGGAAATAAACTAATACCAAATGGTATTAGCTCTTGGTATTGGATGGGAATAGATCGCGACTTCGTTCGCGTGCTTGTCGGAAACTAAAATGCGTCGCTTAGATAAAAGTACATTTAATCATTGCCCTGCGTTAACTTACTGACGCTGTACAAAATAAGAAGAGAGTAATGCAAAGTACTGACTATGCCTCATACTAAAGTTTAGATGGATGGGTGTTTATTAATCAACCACGTCAGAACGGCCGAACGGATCTTGAAGAAATTTGAAACAGCTCTAGGTACATATAGTATATAGACAGGCAGACAGATTGTCGTTGGCGCGTTCGTGTTCCACGCGCGCCTCAAAGATATGTCAGCAACAATTAAGGGGCCCCAAAGGGACGTCTGCCGGGGCTGAGGGTTGTCCGCAAGAGATACCATGGCCCCGAAACACAAAGGGCTAAGAAGGAACGTGGGTGGTTTTTAGTCAGTAGAAGTCTGACACTTTCTTCCGCTCCGCCCAGAGCGGGATGAGTCATTTGATAATTTACGAACCACAAAAAAAGGGGGATTAGAGGGTGTTTCGAGAGGGTACCTGTACCGAATCTGGGACATCGAATCTGAAATGGCCGCCACCTCCTTCTGCGAAGCAGTAATGCTAGCGGAAGCGGTGGCGGAACGTGAGAGGGAGACAACCTCTCGTCCCAGCCGCCGCGGGAGTCGCGGCGGGCCTGTGAACGGTTAGTAACGGGCTAGTTAATCGTTCGTCCGTCCTATGACGATGGAGGCGCGTTCGTGTTCCACGCGCGTCTCAAAGAGATGTCAGCGACATTGAAGGGGCCCCCAAGGACCGACGCCCGTTGGGGCTGCGGGCTGTTCGAAAGAGATACCGCGGCCTCGACACATAGGGCTAACAACACAGCACATCTATATGGCGACATGGTTGGCGCAATGGCTGGACGATTAACAGTAGCACTGCGTGTCGCAGGTTCGATTCCCACACGGTACAAAAAAAATATGTCTTGGGTTTTATCTAATTTTAATTTAGTTTAAAAAAAATAGTATTTTAATACTGTGTAATTGGTAAATTTTTATTTGTTGACTATTCACGAAACATAATGTGTACGTATGTTTACTATCACCGCGGTTCAGAAAATGACATCAAATGAATAACGCCATCTGTCGAAGACGAAGATAAACTGCTAAAAAAGAGCGATCAAACACTATAAGGTTTAGGCTATGTAGATTTTGAAAGCAGCGTCATTTAGACTTATATCTACGTACCTTTTGCTATCATAACTTTTTTAAAGTTATCTTGTGAAGGCATTTAGTAATAAGTACCATATTCGTTCAATAGATGTCGTTGCTTGTCTCATTCTTGACCATAACGATAAGTTCTTCTTGAAAACTATAAATTCATATATCTTTTGATAGAGAGCACCGATTACGATGAAAGAAAGACTAAGTAATAGCCCAAGTTACGCACAATATTTATGTATAAAAGTTACCTACATTCGTTTCGTAAATTTGACGTGATGCTTAGTCATCGAAACAGACAAAAATTCCAAAAATGCTGGAAATGTGTTCTGTTAGTTATACTTTAATACCCTGACAATTTTTTTTTAAATATTTTCGATGTACAAAAACGATTTCTCTACAGATTTATTATATGTATAGATAGATATAGAAGATGTATGTATGACTCCTAACTTACTTCGTAATAATCCTTATCAAAATAAATAGGTTATTCATTAAGATCAAAATTACCCTTTGACGTCTATAATTTTAATTTAATAATAATGATTTTTTTTTTAATAATAATGATTTATTTCTCTCAAAAAGGTACAGACAATGGTTCATATTATATCAAATCAAATTAAATTTGTAACCTTTGTGAGAGCTGGAGTCTATAGTGGGTACGGGACCTGTATGACAGATCTCCAGTAAAGTAAAGTACCTAATATCTAGTTATCGCAAAATAAAAAGCGTCACGCGAAAACAAAATAACGTAGTGGTCAGCTGTGAGATAGCGGGCACCCGAACGGGCAGACACGTGAGGGCAGACGTCGTTGACGGTCGTCTTCAATTTGTTTTTAGTGCGGCCCATTTAATATAATGATTACGTCGTTGTACATAATAAAAAGAAAATCTTATAAAGTACGTTAGTTTGGTATACCAAACCATAACCATGTGACAGTTAATCGATGGACACTATGATAGCCACTGATAGTTATAAAGATACGCAATAGCCCTGCTGATGACAGAAGGTAAATCTCATTAACCGACTTTAAAAAAAAGGAGGTTTTTTTATTCCTCGGAATCTTTTTTTATGTATATTCACCGATTACTCAAAGACGCCTGAACCGATACAGAAAATTCTTTTTTTTGGATAGGAGATGATCCTAGAGAAATCGAGGGCAACCCAGAAATTTTATAGGCACGCATTACGTGTTTCGTGCTTTTTCTAAAGCTTTTCAAGAATTCGCATTTAGCAGTCATTACTTCATGTTGATGAGCTGATGATGGAAGGCATAACTCCTCAACGGCTATGAGTTGGAGGATAATTCTACACTTTTTTTTATGGGGGCTGGGACATCATCAAATAACCCGTCCCGCTCTTGGGCAGTGCGAAAGGGAGTGTCAGACTTCTACTAACTAAAAACCATCCATGTTCCTTCTCAGCCCTTTATGTCGAAGCCCTGCAGGTGGGCTCACATTTTCCCAAACGTAGGTAATCCCAGTGACCTGGAGGGCCCACTTGCAGTATGTATAGCAGGATGGCACATGAGCTCTATAAAAATAATGGGGGTGGAGTTGAATGTGTTAATAAAATCTTATGGGGACGTATACAGGGTGGTTCCGAACTTCCGACAATACGACAATAAATGAAACCACTGGTAGATCTAGCTCATAGGAACGTTTTTAAACTATCAAATAAATCCTAACACCGTCATGGTGCCGAAGACACGACAATAACCTACCTAAATATCTTTGCCAAATTCGTTTGTTTAATTTTATTTCCACACGTTTGTCGGTGCAAATTATTCCTAAGGCTAGTACCAATATTTGTTTGTAAATCTATACATATAATAAATCTGTAGAGAAATCGTTTTTGTACATCGAAAATATTTAAAAAAAAATTGTCAGGGTATTAAAGTATAACCAACAGAACACATTTCCAGCATTTTTGGAATTTTTGTCTGTTTGTCTGTTTCGATGACTAAGCATCACGTCAAATTTACGAAACGAATGTAGGTAACTTTTATACATAAATATTGTGCGTAACTTGGGCTATTACTTAGTCTTTGTTTCATCGTAATCGGTGCTCTCTATCAAAAGATATATGAATTTATAGTTTTCAAGAAGAACTTATCGTTATGGTCAAGAATGAGACAAGCAACGACATCTATTGAACGAATATGGTACTTATTACTAAATGCCTTCAAATTCAAATTCATTTATTGATTTTGTGAACACAGGGTACAAAATATGATGTTCAAATAAAAAAAAACAATGTTTAGTCCAGCCTATGCTCCGCCCCAAGGCATACAAAATAGTGCTCTTAATAAAGTGTCGCTAAAGTCCACATTATCCAATTCATTCAAATTAATTATAAAAATTCAAAAACTCATAAAATACAATACAATTTGTCGAATTTGAAATGAAATACTACAAAAAGTCGCACGAAAAAGAAATAATATGTCAGCAATATTACAATCATTGTCAAACTAAAATTAATTTAAATACGTAGTACAAAAAGTCATGAAAAAAAAATTATAAATGTCAGCAAATAAGAATTATCAAAATTAATTAATTATAAACGCTAAGTCATGTAATAAAACAGTAAATCAAATTAATTCGTCATTTAAATATTGGTCAACGGTGTAATAACATTTATCAATTAGAAATGATTTCATTCGTTTTTTAAATTGTGCGACATTTAATATTTTTATGGCGTCTGGGATTTTATTAAAAATACGTGGAGCCATCCCCAAAACACTTTTTTTAGCTAAAGCAGTTTTACATTTATGATTACACAGACAATTTCTGTACTGACTACGAATTGGAACATCTCGTACCGTAGTAATCTTTTCAAAAAGGTTCGGATTTGTTTTGACGAAAATACTTGTTTCTAAAATGTATATTGCGGGTAGTGTAAGTATATTAAGCGATTTAAAATAAGGTGCACAGCTATCATCTGTTTTCAGACCACACATGGCTCTTATACATCTTTTCTGTGATTTAAATATTAATTCCTTATCTGTGGAGTTGCCCCAAAAAATAATTCCGTATCGCAGAATAGAAGCAACCATACCATGATAAGCAACTAGTAACGCATCTATATTAACTTTTTTTGACAGTTGATAAAGTGCATATGCAGATTTATTTATTTTTATACTTAGTTGCTCTATATGCGCTTTCCAATTAAGGTGGTTGTCAATATGGATACCCAGAAATACAGTTACTTTTACCTCTTCGATTTCAATATTATTGTAATTGATATAAGTTTTTTGTGGTTCAATTCTTTGGTGAAAATGCATTACTTTGGTTTTCTTTAGGTTAATTAATAAATTATTCATATTAAGCCAATTAATTATGTCAGTAAGTGTATTGTTTATGTCAAATTGATAATTATTTACATTCTTGCATTTTACTATGGCAGTACTGTCATCTGCAAACAAAATCATCTGTTGTTGTGTCTCTTTTGGCAAATCATTTATGTAAATGAGAAATAAAGGAGGCCCGAGCACGCTACCTTGCGGCACTCCATATTTTATAGGTCTGAATTTAGACAGATATCTTTGTTCTAGTTTTGTTTTTGAGCACACTCTTGTGATTTCAGTACATTGTAATCTGTTACATAGATATGATTCTAACAGTTTCAAAATGTTCCCCCTGATGCCATAGCTATATAATTTATCTATAAGAATTTTGTGATCTACGTAGTCAAAGGCTTTTGTCATGTCAGTATAAATAGCGCAGATGGGAGTCTTTCTGTCAACTGCAGACATAACAGTATCTATAAGATCAAAAATTGCCATATTAATTGTTTTATTTTTTCGGAAACCATTTTGTTCTTTGCATAAGATATTAAATTTGCTCAGATATTGGTATATCGAATTGTATATAAGTTTCTCGAAGATTTTAGAAAAAACTGGTATTTTTGCTATGGGTCGGTAGTTTTTCATATCCGTTTTATCTTCCTTTTTATGAAGCGGTTTTATAATTACTTTTTTTAAGTTTTCTGGATACACGCCATCCGTAATGCAGATGTTAATAATGTGTGCAAGCACAGGAGCTACGAGCTCAATCACAAATTTAATAACTTTTGTGGATATACCGTCAAACCCTACAGTGCTTGTATTTTTCAGCGTCTTAGTACATAAAATAATATCCGATTCTAGAACAGGCTGCATAAACATAGATTGCGTTGTCAAATTACCTAGCCTACTATTTAATTCAATGTCGTTTGTAATATTATTTTCAATGTCATCTATAAAATAATCATTAAATACATTTACTATGTCATTCGGGTTCGTGTAAGTCAGATTCTCTTTTTTTATCGTCAATATTTGTTCTTTGGGTAGGTTATTTTTAGATCTATTTATTAACTGCCACGTAGCTTTAGATTTGTTTTGCGAGTTTTTAATTAAGTAGTCATTTTGCGCTTTCTGTGTTAGTCTAATAACTGTTTTATATCGTGCACTGTATTTTTTAAAATCGGTTCTTGTTTTATCTGTAGGGTGCAATCTGTGACCCCATAACAACCGTCTTTGTTTTCTACTACATTTTTTTATGCCACGGGATATCCATTTAACTTTTTTATTAGTGTGTAATGTTATTATTTTGTCTGGAAAACAAAGATGATAAAACAAAGAGAAAAGATCATGAAATGTATTATAGGCCACATTAACATCCTTACTTTCAAAGACTTCTTTGAAAGATAAATTATGTATGCACGATTTAAATTTATCAAGGTTTTCTCTGGAGTAGTCTTTCTTAACGGTTTTCCAAAATTTCAAGCGACATGTTTTTTTAATAGGTACTTTAAGTATTTGTGATGTGTGGTCTGACAACATGAGATCAATAATTTCAGATTTCCACCCCTTTTGGAGATTATGTGCAAAATTATCAATACACGTGCCACTACGAGGCCTAGTGGGCTGATTTAGAGCTAGTGTTAAATTGTAACTAAGTAAGAAATGTTCCAGTTCCAAAGTAAGCTTATTTCTTGATAAAACATTAATGTTCAGATCACCACATAGCACTATTTTTTTATTACAAGATAAACATATTTTTTTTAAAACAATGTCAAGTTTTTCATAAAAAATCAAATAATTATGTTTTGGTACTCTATAAATGCAAACAATAATAATAGAAAAGGCTGTCAGTTCTATTGCACAAATTTCGAAAACACCTGATATTGACTGTTTCGCAATATTTGGCAGTTCCTTGTATTGATACCCCGCTCTTACAAGAATACAAGTACCTCCCCGATTAGTGTTTCGAAAGTAAGCAGCGGCTAGGTGGAAATTCGGAATGTACAATAATTTTTCATGCCCAGATGTTATGAAATGTTCTGTCAAGCAAATTATGTCCACAGTTGTCCCTTCGTTTTTCAAATTTTCTAGTTGTATAGTCAACAAGTCCGATTTATTCAATAATCCAGCTATATTTTGATGCATTATATTTAAGTAATTAAAGAAAAAACTGCTCCTTGTCTTCCGATTCAATTACTGTTTTCTCTTGGGTGTCAGGTTGATGAAAGTCAGTGTTAAGAGTTTGTATATATAAAGTCATGTCAAAAATATCCTTAAAAATAGATTGCATTCCAGCGTTTTTTATTACACCAGTATGTCTATCGAACATGGTGTCGTCATACTTCAGGTTTTTGTTACTGTCTAGAAAATAAGCATGTCCATGAGTTATTACATCTAGATATAATAAATTGTTGAAAGTCTCTACTCTTGAATTAAATAGGTAATTGTTTGTAAAGAATTTGTACGTCGGAGTGCAAATAATAATATTCGTATTCGAAATATCTTGCAAGACTTCTCTAATTATCAAAATACTATCGAAATACTTATTTGTGATTTTGAAGTCCTCTTCACCAATCAAAATAATACAGAAGTCCTCTTGAGTGAAATTTGACAACTTCTCTTTGATGCCTTTTAACTGAAAGTCTATAGTTCCATGAGGCGTGATAAAATGACAGAGTGCATGGTTCTCCAAAGTATTCTCCGCAATATAAAGCAAATTATTTTTATTGTCTGTGCTTAGGATGCATACTCTTTTACGTTTTGATTGATTTTTGCTTGATTTATTTCCACTTTGTTTTATTGGTATCGTTGGTTTATTATTTTTCTTAGGTTTAATACTCACGTCTTTAGGTGTTATTGGTGTAGCAGTGCTTTCTACTGGTTTCGATGTTTCTGTTTGCGTTTGTTTATGGTTTTGTACGTCGTTTATTGTTTGCTGTTTGTTTTTATTCTTTCTTGATGACTTAAGTTTAGTTGGACTATAAGTCACCTTCTTATATAGTTCATTTTGTTTTGTCAGACTTTCATTCAATGTCGTGAGATTTTTATTTTCTAATGTCAATTCTTCAATTTCCGAGTGAGCGCTTTGTAGGTTTAGTGTAAGTTCTGCTATTTGATCTTGCAATTTCTTTAATTCACCGTCATCATCGTCAGACATTTCAGGTACACTATTGGTGGTCTCATTTAACGTTTGGCTAGCAGCAACCTGACTATCGTTTAGAATTGAGTCCGACTTAGTTCTAGTACGGCGGAACGTAATATTTTCCAAAAAGTTCATGTTGGTAATTTCTTGGTATCAATTGCGGCCCCAACACCACAACACCAAACGTATCTTTAAGTTGTCCTGGACTACAGTGTTGGAGGATCAATTTCTACCAATTAATAATTTGTTTTGTTATTTGGCAACTCCACTTTAATGAAGCACCAAAAGACTCATGTTCAAGTCTCGTAAAAACGGTTTCTGAACGAAAGTTTTTACGTCAATATTTTTCAAGTCGTTTGTGATTGGTCAACATCCCAAGTGATGAATCAGCTGTTGTTTATTTACAAAAACGACAAGAAGATTTTTAAAGTTACTACTGGTTTCTCAACTGAATTTGTATTGTCACTGTTTGAAACGATGTTCTTATAAATTATAAGTCACTATTTAGTAATTTTCGTCTTCTGGCACACAATTACACTGTATAAAATAGGTTTATTACATGATTTTCCGGTCACTTTCGTCAAAACACTGTGATCTTCATATTTAGTTTATTGCACAGAATATCCATAGGAAAACACTCTCACTAGTGCGGTATGGTGCACCGAGTATTATAATCAATATTTTAATTACTTTGAAAGAGAAAAAGACATTAAAATTAAATATAAATTTGCAGACTGATGTTAACAATGGCTAGTGTTGCCAACACAAGATAACTTTAAAAAAGTTATGATAGCAAAAGGTACGTAGATATAAGTCTAAATGACGCTGCTTTCAAAATCTACATAGCCTAAACCTTATAGTGTTTGATCGCTCTTTTTTAGCAGTTTATCTTCGTCTTCGACAGATGGCGTTATTCATTTGATGTCATTTTCTGAACCGCGGTGATAGTAAACATACACACATTATGTTTCGTGAATAGTCAACAAATAAAAATTTACCAATTACACAGTATTAAAATACTATTTTTTTTTAAACTAAATTAAAATTAGATAAAACCCAAGACATATTTTTTTTGTACCGTGTGGGAATCGAACCTGCGACACGCAGTGCTACTGTTAATCGTCCAGCCATTGCGCCAACCATGTCGCCATATAGATGTGCTGTGTTGTTAGCCCTATGTGTCGAGGCCGCGGTATCTCTTTCGAACAGCCCGCAGCCCCAACGGGCGTCGGTCCTTGGGGGCCCCTTCAATATTGCTGACATCTCTTTGAGACGCGCGTGGAACACGAACGCGCCTCCATCGTCATAGGACGAACGAACGATTAACTAGCCCGTTACTAACCGTTCACAGGCCCGCGCCTACGGTGGCCGGAAGCCATCACGTGGCCCCCGATGCCCGGAGCGACTCCCGCGGCGGCTGGGACGAGAGGTTGTCTCCCTCTCACGTTCCGCCACCGCTTTCGCTAGCATTACTGCTTCGCAGAAGGAGGTGGCGGCCATTTCAGATTCGATGTCCCAGATTCGGTACAGGTACCCTCTCGAAACACCCTCTAATCCCCCCTTTTTTTGTGGTTTGTAAATTATCAAATGACTCATCCCGCTCTGGGCGGAGCGGAAGAAAGTGTCAGACTTCTACTGACTAAAAACCACCCACGTTCCTTCTTAGCCCTTTGTGTTTCGGGGCCATGGTATCTCTTGCGGACAACCCTCAGCCCCGGCAGACGTCCCTTTGGGGCCCCTTAATTGTTGCTGACATATCTTTGAGGCGCGCGTGGAACACGAACGCGCCAACGACAATCTGTCTGCCTGTCTATATACTATATGTACCTAGAGCTGTTTCAAATTTCTTCAAGATCCGTTCGGCCGTTCTGACGTGGTTGATTAACAAACACCCATCCATCTAAACTTTAGTATGAGACATAGTCAGTACTTTGCATTACTCTCTTCTTATTTTGTACAGCGTCAGTAAGTTAACGCAGGGCAATGATTAAATGTACTTTTATCTAAGCGACGCATTTTAGTTTCCGACAAGCACGCGAACGAAGTCGCGGGCACAGCTAGTTATGAATATAATGATAGTTCACGCAGCGCACTATGGGAGATCACAAAATGTAGGACTTTTTCTGACTTCGATGACGAATATCATCATCAACTCAACTGTAGCTAATTAAAATATAAATGATACAAATAATGCAGCCTGTAGGTAACCATTCGGAATAATGACAAAGACCGGCAGGGCTCATAGTGTCCATCGATTAACTGTCAAATGGTTCCATTTTGCTCCAAACCATAAGGACCATAACCATTTGACAGTTAATTGATGGACACTGATAGCCACTGACATTTAAAAAGATACGCAATAGCCCTGCAGGTACCATGCAAACGGAGAAAAACAAATTCGAATAGGCGCCGCAGTTCCGGAGATTAGTTGCTTTCCCTATACATACAAACTCACAAAATTCACCCTTTCTAATAAGTATAGATATAAATTTAATAGATACTACGAGTATGTATGATCCAGATTTCAAGTTAGCATTTTTGCTCAGGCAATGTGCTGGCTAGGCTAGGCAACATATATGAGTCTGCAAATATGTACCTACGTACATATAGCTATGTATAGCTCGTTTACAAAAATAAGAAAAACCCAACTTACAAACAAAATAATTAAAGTTCATCAGCAAATCTGTTAATGGGAAAACAGTTTGACGATCGCAAACATTTTAGGGGATGCCCCCAAAAATATATCTGATATTTCAAGATGTTTGCAACCACAGAACAGATAAAAGAGATTAGAAAGGAAATAGTTCCTGATTTGTATTAGAACGCCTGTCGCCGCTTGTCTCCCACTCTCTATATCCACTACAAGCAAGAGGCTAATACGTACGCGCATAACGCACACAAATAAACCGCACTCACTTAGATCGCGAGCTTGCTACTGGTTGTCACACTAGCGCAAACACTGCGTATGACGTACACTCACACACGCTTTAATTTCTCATACATGTTACGGCGACCAAAAGGTCGATAATTTATGTCGATAAAATTACTTTAGTTTTGTAACTTTAAGTTTTGCAATATTTTGCTTTAATTTCGGAACGAGATAGAAAGAATGAAAAGGTATTTATTTGTCTCACACAGATACAAAATTAAAGATTAAAAAAGTAAAATCAAAAGTAAACATACGAGAAACACTTAAAAATAAGACATACATTCAATTAATTACTACATTTAGTTAGTAGGTATCTATTCAATTCTACCGGTTGCCTCTAGCCATAGTGTTCTTGTATCTGGATCTGTTGGAAACCTAAAACAAAACTTTGTTGTGTTATGTTTCCATTATAAATGACTAACCTCAAAACAAATTTTAGACGAAAACCAAAATTAATAACCCACAATAAACAATAATTGACAGTAATAAACGAAGTAATTTAATCATATTCATAATAATATCATTTGAATACATTCACACATACTAAATATCGACATTGTTTAAAACTTGGTACAACACAATCGAAACGCATAGATTTTGCAGAACTCAAGCTTTGGCTCGTCGTACGCGACGTTCGCAGTGAACGAAATACATCGCGCAATCGCCCACGCAGTACAAGATGGTACCCACGTATTGCAAGCAATGTACGTAATTTTTTAACTGCTTGCGACAGTATCATTTTTTCTACCAACTACATAATACTATTGTAATAATTACAAATATTACTTGTATTTTAAGGTATTTGGACTTACCGGTGATAAGAAATCCCTTCTCGAGGCACACTACACACCCTGGCTTCTTTTCCGACACATTATAATAGCGCAAGATGGCATAATTCTTTTTTTTCGCGGAGCTTCGTACGCTGTCACAATATGAGCGCGATTGTTGGCCGGTAAATCAAATTTTGTCGACATTTGAGCGTTTGCGACATATGAGCGGCGCGCCTGCCCCGCCCACAAGGCCCTTCTAACCTCTTTTATCTTTTATCTGTTCTGTGTTTGCAACCATTCAAGATTCATTGTGTATTTGTGATAAATAAATGGTTAATTTTATTCTGAAGCTGGTACATACGTGAACGTAAAAACCAACATGTACAGTCTTGTGCATAAGTATAGGGACCGAAAACACTCACCATAAAACAGGGTAAACAGGGACGCAGGTGTGAATCGAGACACCATTGTTGTATGTTGCCAACAAGTTGTCAAATTTTAATAAAAGAATACCTACCCTAAGTATTTTTTCAACACACTTGCTCATAAAGTGGCTCTAATTTCACCGCAATTAGGCATATAATGATACCTATAATCAAACTGTGAATTTTTCATTACCATTATTCACAAGTGAGTTTTAGGTTTTTTTTTTAATTTTTTTGGTTCATTTGCTTTGTTCTTATAACAAGTTTCAATACTAAAAGGATTGTGTTCAATTCTACAAATAAATTAATGTAGGTACCTATTCCTTGCTCATTTCATGCAACTTCGAATTTAAATAGATAATTCCAACTTGTAAATACGTTTTTAATAAATAAAACTTTTGTTTTCTCTGTAATTAAAAAAACTTTGAATTCCTCATTTTGTACGTCGCTAAAACGCTATCCGCAAAAAGCAAAAAAAAGAAACCTCATTCTTTTAGTCTATGGCCGATCGCCATTGAAAACTGATTATTCCCGCCATGGCGAAATTTTTTTCACAACTAATTTTTAACTGTTGAAAATGATTTTTTTGTGTTATTTTCTTCACAACCGTGTTGAAAAACGTCGTATGATACACGTTTGTATTGATGATTATCGTCCTCTACCGGCTCGGGTCTCAATGGCGCCTCAGCGGTAATCACCAACGTTACACACTTATACCTGTACTATTATGTTTGAGGGACAGGCCGGAACTTCAATCGTCTCCTATGAAAATCGTGGTGCAACAAAATTTATATTAAGTCTTTTTTTCTATCTACCCAACATTGGCTTATGTCTGTAATTATGCCCGCGGGGAGTTCAGTAATTCTCGCATGGGATCGCAATACTGGGACATAAAAGTATTATATGTGTAAATCCAGATTTTAAACTATCTATGCACCATATTTCATCCATACCCGTTTAGTAGATCCACTTCTTCTTAGCGTGTCGATAACAATTTAAATTGATTCAGCTCAAAATTTGGCAACGAGTTTGGCACTTGAGTAGTATCCATCTGATCCTGCGATGTGCATGCAACAAGACAGGCAGGACACGATATCAATCAAGTTAGTGTCCCATCGTATGTGGGGCAATATCTAATAGTTTTACAGAGTCGTCCATGAACCTCCACCTCACCAGGTTATCCTTGCAGACTTGCGTGAAAGAGTGGCGACATCCATTCATCCATCCATCCTCACAAACTTTCGCTTTTCTAATACCTACTTAGTAAGTAAGATGTGTTCTTTCTTAAATATATTGTTTGTAACAACATAAAATTACAGCTAAGTAATATTAGATAGGTACAGAAGAAGCAAATCACTCTTAAAAATTGATATCTGTTTATCAGTGTTTATAACTGTACCTACACTAACAAGTATATAAAGGACGGATTCTTATGTTTTATATCATATTGTAACAATGGCTGTCGTGCTCAGTTTGATTGTATTTTTGGCTGCTGTGTTTGATTCGACGTTAGTCTCTGAAGGGGTGAGTAAAGCAAAATAATTACTTACATTTCTAAAGCGTTAAATAAATGTAATGAAAAATATTACGATAATGTAGTAAAATTATACTGCATCCTTCAACCAAACCTGGATCGAAGAAATAAGAAAAAAACATGCAGGAAATGCGAAAATGAGCATGCTATACAACCAAAGCTATTTTTGCAATTTAACATTATATTGATTTCCGCAAGTAACGCTTGACACCAGTGATCGTTTACTATACGGGTATCCAAATGACTATGACTTGACCTGGATTCAAAAATACCTAGCAGAACAGGCAACCGCGGCAACCATTTGGGTCTAAAGTCTATTTAATTTTGCTATTAAGGCCTGTTTTTTTCATTTGATTATGATGCACTAGGTACTGATGCATTGTTAAGGAAAACAATACCTGCACCTACCACAAATAATATAATGTGGTATGAAGCCTAGGTAGTAACCAAACACCTAATTACTTTAGATACTTTCGGAAGTCGGTGACTGTTTGTTTCATTACCTTTTTGCTACCTGCCGACTTCCGAAAGATAGTTTATAGGTACTGTTTTTTCGAAGTTGGTTTTTTACCTTTTTTAGGCCATTGTAACTAGAAGTTTAGTACGAGATCATCATGTCTTCAAAAATACGGGAGCTAACTCTCCGCAAATGTTGCTGTGCCCAACAGGGACCGTATTGTGATCTAATGAGATTGATTATGAGTAACTTATAAACAACTCAAACTAAGTTAATAAATAAAAAATATATTGCACGGGCTCAAGAAATAAAATCTCGTATTATCGGCCTGGTCATCCTGAAGTTATCAGTACAGACATAGATACATGAAAGAAATATGCTGGTGAAAAACATGACCTCCTCTGGCTTGTTTAGAAGTCGGTTAAAAATATAGGGAGATTAGAACGACTGTGTTTCATTTCATACACGGTAACCAGTCCCCACAATTTACTATGTAATGGGACCGCTATAAAGGGTGTAAAAGTACCCTTAACGCAAACGAAGGGCACTTGTTCTCCCTATCACTGCGATCATTTTTTTGTTCTAGACCATACCTGGGAACCTAGTTACGGAGGTAATGGGGGTCAAAGTTCCAAAATTTTCACTGCTGTTTTGTAAATACTAGTTTTTCAGGTTTTAACTTTACTTAAATTACCTCCATGACACGTTTACTATTCAAAGCATCCACTATTAACAGTGCTACTTTGAGTTTTACCGTAAAATGTGATTTTTGACCCAAAAAGAAAAGTCGTTTCCCAGCAAAAATTTTTGCGTAGGGGTACTTAGTTTAATGTACAGAATGCTTGGTTGACGCCACAGCCACACCACATTCAATCACAGCCACACCACATTCAATCACACGCACAATCACAGCCAATTATGTACACAGTATATAATTACGTAGATCGTAAATAGTGGTGTTACTACGTTAAGTAGTACTACGTCTTGCATGTACGGATGTGTAATGCAGCACAGTGGTCTGATTGGTGCGTCCTACACGTGGGCCTGTGGCATATTTATATTGTGCCTGTGGACTCATTGTGTGACTAATGTCATGTCAGTTGGAATTAATTACACTAGGGAAATGAATATATTTATAGCTATCATATAAAACGGTGTCCTAGAAATTATTATAATAATAGATACGTATTAGTTTTGCCCCCCTACAAATATCTGTTGCGATAATCAAGATTGACCTGCCTTTAATGAAGTCATTTTGTTTATGAAGGGTGTAAAAGTGCCCTTAACGCAAACGAGAGGCACTTGTTCTCCCCACCACTGCAATCATTTTTTTGTTCTAGACCATACCTGGGAACCTCCTAGTTGCGGAGATATTGGGGGTCAAAGTTCCAAATTTTTCACAGCTGTTTTTGTAAATACTAGTATTTCAGGTTTTAACTTTACTTAAATTACCTTCATGACCCGTTTACTATTCAAAGCATCCACTAGCACAATGTTTTAAGAGTGCTACTTTGAGTTTTACCGTAAAATGTGATTTTTGACCTCAAAAAAAAAAGTCATTTCCCAGCAAAAATTTTTGCGTAGGGGTACTTGGTTTGATGTACAGAATGCTTGGTTGTCAGATGCGTGAAGGGTTCGTTTACACCCTGTATTAGCTTGTGTTTTCTGAAGCATGTAATTCTAAGATAAGCAAAGGATATAATATATGTATAGTTTAATCTAAAAGAAAAATCCGAAATTGGCGAATTAATGTTTGTAATTTAAAAGCTAGGAGTTACTGAAGCAGTGCGTCTTCCACTTATAATTGCGTGAGAATTAAACTAATGTCTCTTCGTCAACACTTATCAGTCATTATCATTGTTTTAAAACATTCTGTTTTAAAGACACTTCTGATCTGTATGTCAAAAGGCCTAAAGAAGCGTCCGGTCAAGTCTGACTGCTTCAACCAGTAGGCACATGTATCCACTATCCATACGAAAAATCCCCTTTCCCAATGTTAGCGATTCTACGTTTGTAAGTCATTATAATAATTTATGGTGACGTTAATATTGCTACAAATAAAGTAATATATGGTTGGTATGTCTCATGGTATTGTCATCCCTTCCAAGTATTATTTCGTCATAATGTTGACGACATGACGAGGACGTCGCAGGACGTTACATTAGTAGACTAACGGATAAGTTTCTTTCACAAAAACGCACTGTTGCGCTGTACGCGGGTACTTAGGCATTCGAAGCAAGGGCCTACCCTTGCTTCGATAGCCGCTTCTAGCGGCCTACAAGCAGCAAGGCCTAGGCTAGGGCCTACAAGCAGCTGGCTGGCTAGAAGCGGCTATCTCAAAAGTTTTCGAGACAAGGAATCGAACTTAGGACTCCAAGAACCATACCCAACGTCCGATTACTTCGCCATTGCAACGTTTATAGATCTCGATCTATAGCTTCCTAATAGGAAAACATTGTTTTATCTGTCTTAAGACAAAAAATATAATTATTGAAAAAAACCCACGCCTCTTGAGTTCAAAAGTCTTTAAGATAATATTTTAATTGGATAAACAGATTAATTTTATTAGAAACGGTTCAGAGAAAAAACGCAAACAAATCTTGTGCGCGGGGAGGGCCCCTTTGAGACCCTACTCAAATAATCTGATATTGTTGCACTTACGTTGTAGTTGTGTCGGTAGTTACTAGTTAGCTAAATTACTACTGAAAGATCGTAAACGAATACGGACTAGTTAGTAGTAGGTACCTACTATTCCTACCGTTCATATTAGCAAAATATTTCTATAAATGTGATTGCGTATATCGTGAGCAAGACAATAAAAAAAATACTTTTATTTAGATAAAAGTCACACTTAAATTAAAAACATAACATCACGCCTGTAATCCCCAAAGGTAGACGAGTTGAACGATTACCTATAGGCACCAAATTTTACCATTTATTTTTAAGTCCCACCCATGCCATGGGCGGATGGGCGAGCCTATTGCCATCAACCGGGCGCTAATCCAGACCTTCGTAGCTACTGAGAAATTCCGAAAGGTAAAATCCAGGAACACGGCCCAACCTGGGAATCAAACCCAGCTCCCCATGCGCGTGACAACTAGATCAGCAAGACAATCATTTAAAATAATGTACGTAATTAACTAATTAAATAAATAAATAACGAGGGCGCCAAACGAACAATGAACGAAGATCAATCAGCATTGCAGCAGCCATATTTTTACGCTTTACGAAGGTTACGTATTTGCTTGTTTGTTTCAACGACAGTTTCAATAAATAATATCGATGGTAGACCGTCACTGAGCACTAATGTCCTCAGTACTGTCCAAACTCCCAACCTTCACGTTAAGTTTACTTTAGCCGGTCTTTGACCAGTTTGACTCAATGAGTAATCCTGTATATTATTATTCTGGTAGTACCGTGACGAGTATGACGAATAAGGATTATTATTTCGCAATACACAGCGCGGCTGTCGTGTTCAGACTGTTCCACATAAAACCCGTAGTTTGTATGAGGCAGTCACAGTGTTGAACAGACTTTACAGACATGCGGGTTCCAGTGGAAGTGTGCCTAAATAATAGTCAGACTGTAAGTAGTTTTTTATTTGGATACGAACTCTGGCCCGTTGGTCTTATATATATGGGGATCTGGGACTAAAGTTCCTCAATGCTCTATAGAAAAGGGGTCCTCCGGTCAGACGGGTGTTATCCGGTGGGTAGTGGGTGGGTAGGTACTGCCAGACAGTTGTTGTCGTATTTATCTAATTAGTCGTACCTAAGTCGCGGACTGTGCGATTTAAGAATCTCGATATTAGTTCTTTATTTGTTTCATAGATGGCGCTGTAATACTTTTTTCTTTATTGCTGTGCTGTGGTAGTGCCGCTACAAGCTGATGTATCGGCAGACTCGTACTCTTATCCACTATTGAACCACTAGCTGACTTTTCAAACATCTGCTTACGACTCTTGCAAAATATCAAGATCACGACCCTATCTATGAGTGTGCGTTGTCTGTGAGTGAGTGAATGAATGACATTACAATAATGTTTTTTAGGAGGGATATTTTTATCTTATTTACGCATTCTCGACAGTAAATCCTTGGATAGTCGACTATCAAAGATTTACTGAATCCCTTGGTAAGACCGGTTGTCAAACTTCGACTACTAACCAGGTAGTCGATGGCCTTAAAGGTTCTTACCAAGGGGGTATTACCCACTGCTAACCGGGTTAGAGAGGTCAGATTCAGTAGCACCATGGGGGTACCTATTCAACTGCATCTGGTCAGACTGGAAAGTGGGGTCGGTTCTAACCGGATGCAGGTAGCAGCAACATACCTAGTTGGGAAAGGCTGGGCAGATGACGCATTCTCGACAGTCCAGTGGGTAATCTCGATAATTCGTCAAGTTCCGGACTGAACGCGGGATCCATTCATAAACTGGTGGTCCCGCGATATGTTATCGTGGTTATGTTATGTGTGGTCCAATTTTTTAATTGCTTTATCATTTTTGTTTTGTTGGTAATTTCAGAGATACAGTGAACGAATACTAGGTGAATAGGTAGTAACGTAGCTAATATTAGATTGGGCATTGTGATCGCTATCTCCGACAATTTATTACTTCAATAAATACTCGTAGTTATAATATTTACTGTCAGTCACGTAGAAACGAATAAATAACTGTTTACAACTCCTACCTATACATACAGGGTGGACACCGACGACGCTAAAACGGTTAGGTACCTACCTACGTAGTTTGACATCGTTCCTGGACGATGAAAAATTGGGAATCAAACGAGCTTACCTGTTAAGCGAAGTCTTGATTCTAATTTTATGAGTGGTGATCTGAAAAATAATTATTATTGACATAGGTAGTAATTCCCTTACGACGTATTAACACCGCGATTTTAGATTAAAGAAAATTAATATTTTTTAAAGATTGCAACATTTGCATCGTCCTATCCCGTTTTGGCATATGAAACGTCACTTATTTTAGAGATCATAACATTAGGAACAAACTCTGTTTCCTATAGGTACAGAGTAGTTCCAAATGCCTACATTCATTTTGATTTCCTGAAAGGTTAGCATTGAATTAGGTAGACTAATTATTGCAGCTTTGGGGTTGTTAGCTAGTGGTGGGTGGGTAATAATTATTTTTCAGATCACCACTCATAAAATTAGAATCAAGACTTCGCTTAACAGGTAAGCTCGTTTGATTCCCAATTTTACTTCGTGGTGATCTTCAAATAATTATTATTGACATAGGTAGATGTTTAGAGTTTGCTGCTATCTATATCTATACATATAATAAATCTGTAGAGAAATCGTTTTTGTACATCGAAAATATTTAAAAAAAAAATTGTCAGGGTATTAAAGTATAACCAACAGAACACATTTCCAGCATTTTTGGAATTTTTGTCTGTTTATCTGTTTGTCTGTTTGTCTGTTTCGATGACTAAGCATCACGTCAAATTTACGAAACGAATGTAGGTAACTTTTATATATAAATATTGTGCGTAACTTGGGCTATTACTTAGTCTTTGTTTCATCGTAATCGGTGCTCTCTATCAAAAGATATATGAATTTATAGTTTTCAAGAAGAACTTATCGTTATGGTCAAGAATGAGACAAGCAACGACATCTATTGAACGAATATGGTACTTATTACTAAATGCCTTCACAAGATAACTTTAAAAAAGTTATGATAGCAAAAGGTACGTAGATATTATAAGTCTAAATGACGCTGCTTTCAAAATCTACATAGCCTAAACCTTATAGTGTTTGATCGCTCTTTTTTAGCAGTTTATCTTCGTCTTCGACAGATGGCGTTATTCATTTGATGTCATTTTCTGAACCGCGGTGATAGTAAACATACACACATTATGTTTCGTGAATAGTCAACAAATAAAAAATTACCAATTACACAGTATTAAAATACATTTTTTTTTTAAACTAAATTAAAATTAGATAAAACCCACGACATATTTTTTTATGTACCGTGTGGGAATCGAACCTGCGACACGCAGTGCTACTGTTAATCGTCCAGCCATTGCGCCAACCATGTCGTCATATAGATGTGGTGTGTTGTTAGCCCTATGTGTCGCGGCCGCGGTATGTCTTTCGAACAGCCCGCAGCCCCAACGGGCGTCGGTCCTTGGGGGCCCCTTCAATGTTGCTGACATCTCTTTGAGACGCGCTTGGAACACGAACGCGCCTCCATCGTCATAGGACGGACGAACGATTAACTAGCCCGTTACTCACCGTTCACAGGCCTGCGCCTACGGTGGCCGGAAGCCATCACGTGGCCCCCGATGCCCGGAGCGTCTCCCGCGGCGACTGGGACGAGAGGTTGTCTCCCTCTCACGTTCCGCCACCTCTTTCGCTAGCATTACTGCTTCGCAGAAGGAGGTGGCGGCCATTTCAGATTCGATGTCCCAGATTCGGTACAGGTACACTCTCGAAACACCCTCTAATCCCCCCTTTTTTTTGTGGTTCGTAAATTATCTAATGACTCATCCCGCTCTGGGCGGAGCGGAAGAAAGTGTCAGACTTCTACTGACTAAAAACCACCCACGTTCCTTATTAGCCCTTTGTGTTTCGGGGCCGTGGTATCTCTTGCGGACAACCCTCAGCCCCGGCAGACGTCCCTTTGGGGCCCCTTAATTGTTGCTGACATATCTTTGAGGCGCGCGTGGAACACGAACGCGCCAACGACAATCTGTCTGCCTGTCGACTATAATGTACCTGTTTCAAATTTCTTCAAGATCCGTTCGGCCGTTCTGACGTGGTTGATTAACAAACACCCATCCATCTAAACTTTAGTATGAGACATAGTCAGTACTTTGCATTACTCTCTTCTTATTTTCTACAGCGTCAGTAAGTTAACGCAGGGCAATGATTAAATGTACTTTTATCTAAGCGACGCATTTTAGTTTCCGACAAGCACGCGAACGAAGTCGCGGACACAGCTAGTAAAATAATAATTATAGATCAACAATATGTCTGATGTCAGCTCTGATTTGAGCTGCTGTTTGTGTTGTACTGTATGAAGTTAGATATGGAGTTCAAAAAACCAGTTTCACTTGAAATAGGTATAAGAAACTTAATATTAGTGGTTGATATTCTTAACGAACTGTTTTATTACTCCAATGGGTAAAAATTAGAGCTTGCAGAACAACAAATATCTTCACCCTGAAATGAGATTGGACACTTTTGATATATACCATCGGAATTCAAATTCATTAATTTTGTGATCATAAGTAAATAGTAGGTGGTATAATATATAAAATTCAGAAACTATCTATGTTATTGGGCACACATAAAGTTTCTATAATTAGGTACATAAAATTAAATTGCTTCAAAAACGTAAAATAAAAACATAACAATAGAATCTGGTTCACTAAAAATTAAAATTACATGCATCAAATGTCAAAGTTTTGACGATGTAAGTAAAAATGTTAATGTAAATAGACACATACGTATACATAACATCACATTCATGTAACAGGGGCGAGCCTATTGTCATTATCTGAGCACAAATCCATACTCTGTGGCTGCTACTGAGAAATTCCTGATGGAATAACACTTTTCATGATCCACGAATAGAACCCAGAACCTCATTCTCAGCGGCGCTTGCAAACCATAGCTCAACGAGGCAGATGACCAACAACTTGGCAAATTAAATGTCAATACTGTAACAGTTTTCACTTTGTCTATCAATAATGGTGAGAATCTGTTTTTTAAATTCATTGAGGCTTTTACTGTCTTTAATTTGCGTAGATATTTTAGTGTACAATCTGGGTGATTGCAAAAATATACACTTTTGTGATGCACGCAGCTATGTGTGAAGTTTATCTGAGCAACATAGGCTTTCGACAGATTTATATAGATGCATATTGTTTTTGGCAAAAATACATCTATACTAATATTATAAAGCTGAAGAGTTTGTTTGTTTGTTTGTTTGTTTGTTTGAACGCGGTAAACTCTGGAACTACTGGTTGGAATTGAAAAATTCTTTTAGTGTTGGATAGCCCATTTATCGAGGAAGGCTTTAGGCTATATAACATCACGCCACAATCAATAGGAGCGGAGCATAAATGAAAAATGTTGCAAAAACGGGAATAGTTATTCCTTTTTGAGAGCTTCCGTTGCGTGCGCTGCGAAAACGGTTTAAGTTACGTGAATATCATGTATAAAGGAATTGTTCCTCTTTAAAAGTTCTAAAAAAAAGTCCGCGACAGCATATATTTATCTTTTACGATTGACTCACTGTAACCACTTTTTAATATTAAAATGTAAGGTTAAAAAGAATGATATTTTGCGAAGCTTATTTAACCCATATGGTATTAATCTATATCAAAATAAATGTGTTTGTTAGCACGGAAATTTAATATAGAATATTCGTGCCCTTTACTGTATACAGTTTAAACAAATATCTTAGAAGATATCGCAATGTAAAAATATACGGGCGACAAAATAATTAAGCGCGTGGCAGTCATTCGGTCCGGTGCGGTAGATACGTGGGGATTCTGGCCTCTGGGGGCTCCGGAGAAATTCAAATTCAAAAAATTTACTGCACCATAATGTTTACAAGTACAAGGTGTTACTGTATATTAAACAGTAAGAGATACCTATAGTAATTGTTACTTTAATAAAATAATCGAACCCAATTTAGACTAATAGGTATTATAATGAGGAAAGGTAAGATTTTTTGTTTGTTACGAGTACGATATAGCTCAATTAATATGTTGGATAGTCGATCTATCGAGAAAGGTTTTAAGCTATATTATGTGACGCTGACGAAGTTGCGTGGGTCAGCTAGTTATTCATAAATATACAATGTCTACTGTTGGTATTTAAGAAAATTCCGCTTGCATGATATTGTGAATTTTATTTTGAATGAGCTCCAATCAGGCTCATGATTTACTTCTCTTAATAATACTTATAAAAGTATTACCCCAAAATATAAGTCTATACTGCAGAGTAAAGACAACCAAACCGTGGTAAGCCACCAGCAGTGTGGTTTTATTTATAATCTTAATCAGCATAATTATAAACAATATAGGAAAACTTACTAAGTTTCTCCCACAAATTGTCTATTTGAGTTCTCTGACATAATATTCTTATCAATAAAAGCTCCAGAAATTTTGTTACGTGAAACATATAATTATATCCTGATGTCTTGATATCCTAACCCACAATCCCTTCATGTTAGCACTCCCATGCACCCCCCCCCCCCTTGTTTTCAATTATATCACTATAGTACTTGCTTGTACTATCAAGTGTGTACATCTCGTGCCCAGATAAATTAAAATTCTTCTTTACTTTGTTGTAATTTAGGTCTGCCCATCTCCTCGGGTATTAAATATTATTTAATGCAGGTTACATCATGCTTACTACAATACATGATTGTTTTGCGTTTCTATGATTTATTGATCAGACATAACAAGTTATCTCTTATTATTAGGTATGGTTTCAGTGATTTTCTCTGAAAATACTCTTAGGCATAAATAAATTATCAACGTTTTAAATTACAACATGATTAATTTAATATTGAAGCCATAGATTGCTAGGTATAGCGACGAGTTACTATTAGGGTTGTTATTTTAGATTGGGCCTTACAATATAGTGGTACTATTATCTTTTCCTAAGAGGGGTTGAGGTCTCGGAGTGGAAATAATTTATTTGGAACTAAAAAGTGTTTGGTTGATAAGGTCATCTGTACATTGGCAGGCTGTTAAGACCTCGAAATTTTGTCAGTCTATAAACCTTTTCCCTCTCAATACTAATAGTTTTTGAGTATTGGGACATTACATACAGTGCATTTACCACCATGTTTTATTTAGTTTATTCAGAAAATAAACGGTTATACATTAAACATTGTTTGCATAACATAACATCACGCCTGTAATCCCCGAAGGGTTAGGCAGAGGTGTCAGACACCCATATTTCGCCAGTTTTGCATTTGGTTGGTTACGTGCATGATTATGTAACTTTGATTTATAACCAATGATGCTTCCATAATATCATACTCGATGAAGAAGCTATGAAAAGATTTCACTTAATGTGGCCATAACATGCAGAGAGTATCTCATACTAAAGCATGTGCAATCATGACAAATGTGTGTCAGCCAGCAGAATACAAATAAGGCAGCCAAGTAACTTTTACTTGCTGATAGGAAACCAGGTGGCAAAGTATGGTCCCCATTCACTGCAAGAGTATATGCATTAGCAAGACTATAATGCACATTGGATAAGCAAGGTTGTCTCGCAACCATCATGTTCATAGATTAAAAAGCATATTTATAAATTTAGCTGACCAAAGTTCATAGTAGAGTAGGTTCACCTGTGATGTCTATTCTAGGTATTTTTAGTGTTAGCATTGTCCAATGACTTTGCTAAGGGCATCTTGTGTCACGCACTGATAGTTTGCTATGCAGCTAGTAACATGGGATATATGTTTTCATGTAAAGCATACTTCTGGGTGGTAATTATTCCGTTGGAATCATTCAAGTAATCAGAGAAGTATAGAAGATGACATGCTGCGCCAACCTCAAATTAATTGGGTTAAGGGCAAGAGAATGATGATGACTCAAAACACACAAACATCACATGGAGATGGATCTCACCGGCTATGCCGATTGTAAGTATTTTCAGTGTTAGCATTGTCCAATGACTTTGCTAAGGACATCTCGTGTCACGCACTGACAGTTTGCCATGCAGCTAATAACTCAGGGTATATGCTTAAAATTTACACGGAAATGTAACTCACCTGCTATGCAGCATATAGGTATTTTCAGTGTTAGCATTATCCAATGACTTTGCTAAGGACATCTCGTGCCACACACTGCTAGTTTGCTATGCAGTTAATAACATAGGGTATATGCTTACATGGAAATGTAACCTACCTGCTATACCCAGTATAGTTATTTTCAGTGTTAGCATTGTCCAATGACTTTGCCAAGGACATCTCGTGTCACGCACTGATAGTTCAAGTTCCAGCTAGTACATAGGAAATATATGTTACTGGGGTGTCGCGCACCCACTGGAAAAAGCTTTAAGAAGCTTACAGCACACATGTGGTTTACAGTGTTAATGACCATCGTATCGCTTGAATAAGCACTGTAGATATCACTTATCCGGAGGTCAGTTATAGCCAGGCATTCTTACGCCTAATGGTAGGGCTCCAAGGGTTACATCCAAGTTCACTGCTGTGGTCGGCTGCGCGAGCGTTGTCTGTAGGTATTTGCTCAGATTTCTGCGTCTCAGGTTTACGATTTTCACTAACGCTGCACTTATTACACTTCTTGTCACTCAGTATTTTGTTATTTCGGTAGAATATAACGTAAACTTATTTTTAAGCGAATAATTTGACGAGAAAGAACTTTTTTCTTGCGGTGTCGTTAACGCGCGAAAAAGAAAAGTGACGTTTCATATGCCAAAACGGGATAGGACGATGCAAATGTTGCAATCTTTAAAAAATATTCATTTTCTTTAATCTAAAATCGCGGTGTTAATACGTCGTAAGGGAATTACTACCTATGTCAATAATAATTATTTGAAGATCACCACGAAGTAAAATTATAATTGACCATGTGCGGTGTGCCGTTGCCGTTTAGAAGGAAACACCTGTTTTTTTCAACGCCGCAAACCAAAAAGGCATTCTCGAAAAAATACAATGTCTTTTGTTTTGTACCAATTGATATTTCATCACTATACTGACTTTCGGTACCTACCTAGCTGTTCTGTTACAATTTGATTTGGTATCTTCTTCTTCTCAAATCGATGACTTACATTTTGTCCGACCAGTAGGTGGCAACCTGGACAGCTCCATCATTTGCTTCATTCAAATCCTGGAGAGTGCCGTTAGTTGTGCACGATGGGTAAGAGAGGAGGTGTAGCATATTCTGTGTTGGGGCTCCGCACTTGCATTGTATCCGAGATGGGTTGATTATACTGCATTTATAGTTAAATTGGATCATCTTCTTCTTAGCGTGTCGATGGAAAATTTCTATACGATCAAATCGTTTTGGCCCAAAATTCAGCTAAGCGGACTCCACTCGCCGATGCAGTCATAAGGTCGTCAAGTGTGCAGGTGTCAGGGCATGCAGCGCAAGATGGAAGGTGGGACATTGTGTCATGCTCCGCAGCAGAACCACTTTGAGTATAGTATATAAAAATTACAGGATAAAATGTAGATAATGTCTGTATTTTTGTAGCTTAATATCAATAATTGTATATTGTTAGTTTCTTAAAAAAAAAAACAATTCAAAGTGGTCATGCCACAGAGCATACTCCCCAGCAGAACCACTTTAAAATAATAGTTATTTCACGCTGGTTATGCACAGGTGATAATATAAACAAATGTATATTTATGGTATATTAAGATAACATTTACAATTAATTTATAATTATTCATACTTTGTTAATTATTATTTCTATACTTCTATATGCTTGCACACAGAATTGAATACAGCGCCATCTCGTATTTGTCTTAGAAACCTTTTAAAAAAAGCTTTTTTTTAGTTATTTATTTACTAGATTAAAAATAATAAATATAAAATCACAAATAAACTAGTTATTAAATGTATTGTTTTTTTATGTTACATAAAAATAAAACAAATTATATTTCCATTTTTTTTAAAAGCTTTCTAAGAAAAATACGAGATGGCAGTGTATTCAATAGGGGATCGTACTGGGTCAAAAAAATATGATTCTAATTAGTCCGTCAGTTAGATTATCGAAAAATATTGGATACGTGTTTTTTGTTTCTTCAAATTAATAAATTTGCATCAAAACGCATCAAAGATCATGAGTGGGGGGCTGTGACGTCATTTATAGGTAAAAAAATGTACTGACATGTGACGTTTTCGAGGAGTTCACGAGTTTTTGAAGCACTGTATCGTCTTCATTTTTTGTTTATGTGAAAAAAGAAAAAACATGTATACAATATTTTTTGGAAATTTATCTGACGGACTAATTAATAGAAGAAAACGTGTTGCGCCGACCCCAAATAGAATGGAATAAGGGCAGGAAGATGATGATGATCTGACGGACTAATTAGTTTTTTTTTTGGCCGATCCCCTATTCTGTGTGCAAGCATTTAAAAGTATCGAAATTAAACATTTATTAATAGTTATAAATTAATTGTAAATGTTATCAGCGTGAAATAACTGTTATTTTAAAGTGGTTCTGCTGGGGAGTATGCTCTGTAGCATGACCACTTTGAATGGATATTTTCCAAGAAACTAACAATATACTATTATTGGTATGAAGCTACAACAATATAGACATTATCTACATTTTGTCATCTAATTTTTACATACTATACTCAAAGTGGTTCTGCTGCGGAGCATGACACGGGACATTATCTGTGGAGATACGCCGCATACACACTTGAGGTCTAAGCCGTCAATGACCCCCATCTGAAGAGATTATCTTTGCTACGGCCGACCTGGGTTCGGAGTCTATTTAGAGATTTCCAAGTCGGCCACGGCAAAGCATGTCCAGGTGGAAGGCTTTCAGACGGCTTGATGAAGCCATCGGGGGGCTTGAACAGCTCCCGCCAGAGTTCGCATCTTGCAGAGGAGGCGTTTCTATTCGCTGGACTAGCTGGTTTAACGCACCCGAAAAAACTTTTGCGGCTCTTCAGCCTCTGGGGCACTGGGGCGTAACTGTGCATTGGGTGGCGTAAGTCAGCTTGTAGCTTCTTCCTCTCGGTGCAGCTTGCTACGGTTCTACGAACTTTTGGATTAATTGGTTTTGGTTAAATTGGATGATGATGACTCAAACTGGCTTAGTATAAAAAAAAAAAAATCTTTATGTCAGACCAGTCCATACGTATAGTGGTTATAAACAGACTGTACTTACATGCTATGTTAGTGTTGTTAGTACTTAATTCTATTTAACATAAACCTATTCCTAATTTTACCCATTTGGATGGGGCAGTCCACTCGGCCAACAATCATTTTCAGGATGCTGTATAAAAACCTATAATTATCTGAAACAACAGCAGACTTGTTTCTTTTCATTTTTGTGTGCTTCTTACTGTTACACATATCACACAAGATAAGTATTGCACCCCGGATAACAGATGACCGTAAACGTCCTCCGATACACTATAGAGAGAGAGTGACGTTTCCACACCTGTTATCAATGATAGCGTTATCAATATCAACGCCGGCCGGCTCCACACGAGTACATTGCCTCAGTTGTTTGACAACCGGAGAGCACTAGGTATGTTCGTTTTATTCTTATACATGGTGGTGATTAATGCGAAACTACGTACGTAGTATTGTGCTAAATAATTTGGAAATTTTCGGTAGGTAGGTAGGGGTACGGACCAAGCTCCAGCCATTAATTTCAATCAGACTACTTTTGAATGTAAAAAAAAAGCGAAACTACAGTCATAGTCACAACACAAGTCGTAATAACTTGTGAAAATACTGTAGTTGCTCATTCCAAAACGTAGATCTCTATGGAGAAGAAAAATGGCCAAGAAACTCCATGAACCTCTTCAATCATGACCATGAGACAATGTTAGCTTGACTGGGTCTTTTTGTGATCTCTTAGCTTTGTTGATGCAGGTGGAATATCTGGCGAAACGTGGATATTCTATGTACTTATGTGCCTTTGCCCAAGTTATCGGGGAACAGGCATGCTATTAGGTATGTGTGCCGCCGGTATTCGTGAACGAAAGTTGAAACGAAAATCGGTAAAAACAGTGAAAATACTTAATCTTAATTTCCTTGTTTTGAACCACATTTTAATACTAATACACTAGATCATTTATAAAAAAAAGTCTGTGATTGTAAATGTAGCCTAAAATGTTCTGAAATTCAACGCAAGCTGTAATCCTATTTTATTTAGATGAGACCATTGTTTTTAATGTCGTTGTGTTATTGCGGGAGAACGCAAGCATCATCGCCAGATATAGCGGCATGTTAATGAATGCTACTGTGTCACAAAAGTCAATAGCCAGTATATACTTACCGTACTTATAACATATAATTGTTTTTTTTTAAATTGTCTGTCTGGTTGTTCCGATTAATCTCCGAAACGGTTAGCCCCATTACAAACAGGATTAGGGTTCCGTGCAAAAAAAAAACCTTTTAAATTGGTAACATTAGATTTAAATAGGGAAGTGATATTTTATAAAAAACCGACTTCAAAAACACAACTAAGTAAAAAACACAAAAAAGTGAAAAATAAACTTCATAAGAAAAAGCAGCTTCTGAAGTCGGTGGCAAAATAAACAAAAACGTTTTTTTATTTTACAATTTTTAGTTATAATATCCTATACAAATATAGGAGTACATAAAGTCTTTTTCGAAGACAAAAAGAATTTTGAAAATCGGTTCATTAATGACGGAGATATGCGATAACAAACATACAAAAAAACATACAGACGAATTGAGAACCTCCTACTATTTGGAAGTCGGATGAAAAATAATATCACGCGGAATAAGGTCGCGGGCAACAGTTAGTGTATAACAGTTTATATAATTACAAATCAAAATGGTCCCGTGCTCATTCATTCATTCAATGATATCGGAATATCTTTGCACACACCTTTTTCCCATGGAGGTAGGCAGAAACTACAGAACGCCACCTGCTACAATCCCTTTTTTATTTTTTTTGGCGGGTGGGAAAGTATCAAATAACCCCCCTCCCGCTCTTGGGCAGAGCGAAAGTGAGAGTCAGACTTCTACTGACTAAAAACCACCGATGTTCCTTCTTAGCCCTTCATGTCAAGGCCGCGGTATCTCTTGCGAACAACCCGCAGCTGCTACAATCCTTACAAACTCCTTTCGACTCGTCCATGGTCCTACACGCGTGCCGGTTGCAAGTACTACGCATCTGAGTCATCTGACCTTTCTTAAAAAACCTTACAGGGCGTCCTCTGCATTCCGAGTCACAGCTGCCTTGTACCTTCTGTTAGTCTCCTTTCGCTCATCCTCATGACCCAATCATCGAAGCGTATTTTTTCAATAGTGTCGTATAACACTTACAGCTTTGCTTACGTACACGAAGGAGATACAAATGGCGCTGTGCGCAATCACGGGTCAATGCCTGATACGCAGGGCGTAGGGTGACACTTAATTCTCAATAGAATGTTCCAGAAGTAACAAATTGATGTAAAACCCGAAACCAATCAATTAACACAGATTTAATTAGTGAACGTTATCGCGGGGAGTGGCAACTGGCACCTGATTGTGACAAACAAACACACGCTGATAACAGGCCCGTTATCAACAACACAAGGATCTCTGCGTTTTACATCTATATATATAAAAGAAAGTCGTGTTAGTTACACTATTTATAACTCAAGAACGGCTGAACCGATTTGTCTGAAAATTGGTAGGGAGGTAGCTAAGAACCAGGAGAAGGATATAGGTAGGGTAGTAGGTAGGGTAGTAAGTAGGGTAGTAGGTAGGGTAGTGGGTAGGGTGGTAGGTAGGGTAGTAGATAGGGTAGTAGGTAGGGTAGATAGTTGGTAAGTAGGCAGGTAGTGTGTAGGAAAAAGGGCATAGCAACGCATGCGGGTACAGCTAGTAATACTATAAAATCACGGATAGTGTTTAGGTAAATAAATTGCATGGCATATATGTATGATCGCATACCGCGAAAGTGGCAATAGAGTATCAAAAATAGATCGTACATTTAATCGGCTCTAATGTGATTGTCTACAACCATGGGGTGATACGCTGGCGGTGTCCGCGACAGATTTTCCCCTACAAGTGTAGGGGTCGCTATTCTACATCCTGATGGAAACCATGTCCTTACATCGTTTCCAACATAACTATGGAGGTATGTAGTACAGGGAGTAAAATTCCTAATCCTCCAAAAGCGAGGATCCGAGTGTTGTGACGTGCATCCACCCAACAGCTATTTTCGGGCTGTCAAATATGCTAATCTCATGGTCAACTTTGATCAAGGTACCAATAACACCTTACGAGGGCAGTTCAAAATATGCCACGGACTTGTTTTTATAACCCTCTCCTTATTTTTATACCCTCTCCTCATTTTTAATCACACTCTTCTTCATCACAGTGTCCACCCGTGGCTCCCGACAAGATGTCGAAACTTACCGGCTACCCGACCACGACCTCGGGCCTCACCTACCGAGGCCTGGTGGAGAACATGACGATCCCGGCAGAACTGCACGAGAGGGCTGACGGCAGGCCCTACGCCAGCTTCGGCAGCACCGTGCCCATCCACTGCTGCAGTCCAGAACAGGTGAGAGAGATGCATTGACCATTTTTGGACTTCTTCGTGTGAGTCTGTTGAAACAGAACTCTGCCACATCGACAGTGTTGGCTTGGTAAAGGCTTCGCAAACGCTCCGGCTGAGTCAGTAAGAGTCTGACAGACCTCCGCGTCCGCCACAGGGCGCAGGACATCATCATTCATCATCATCATTCTCTTGCCCTTATCCCAATTCATTTGGGGTCGGCGAAGCATATCTTCCTCTTCCATACTTCTCTGTTTCTCGTCATCTCATGAGACACCTCCTTTTTTACCACAGGGCGCAGGACATCACGTAAAATAACCCCTCCTTTTGGGGTTCGCCGCAGTCGGGTAAAGAGAAGGTTTTGTTAAGTTCGTCGGAATGCCATGCGAATTTGAAGCATGTGCAGTGCAGGTGTTAAATCACTTTCCCTTGTTCTGCACTGCCACTACCCTGCAAATGATCCGTATGATTTCACAACGTATACTGATGGGGCTGAAAAGTTCTGGAGTGGTGACCGCGAACCGGAAGACGTACCGTCGGAAGGCCTCACACTAGGTGAACCGATGATCTGGTAAAGGTTGCGAGGTTGGTGCGACACTTAGGGGAGGCCTGTGTCCAGCAGTGGACGTCTTTCGGCTGAAATAATGATGATGGTGACACTGATAGTCGGCGTCATGTTTGCAGGTGGAGCAGTTGTCCAAGACGACGCACCACTACTGCGATATCTTCACGGAGCAGCTGCTGGCGCCGCTCGAGGAACTCGTCTACGTCAGAATCGACGAGAACACTGCTGAGAAGGTACGTGGAGATATATGCTTATAATCAGTTTATATCTCATCTGTACAGCGTTAAACTCGATAAAATTTTGGGCGAATCTGTGACTAAATAATGAGAGGTCATTCAAATAGGTACAAAACAAGTAAAACGATGGTACCTACACCCACACTTAGCCAGTTACACAATTCTTGTTGGGAAAACCCAATAAAACTTCCTGATATCGAATGTGAATCGAAAACAAGCAGCACTTGCTATCCAAAGCTAATGAGGATCCTCATTCACATCACTAGCTTCTGAATGGCAAGACAGTAGATTCATTTTTGTCTTTTTTACCTGTCATCAAATAAAGAGCTCGCCCCCTCCCCCAGGTGTTCATCAACCGCACAAAGCGCCTCCTGTTGCGCTCCAGTGACGGTACCCTGGCGCAGTGGCGGTTTGCGCCGACCTTCGAGTCCGCCAACGTGTACATCGCCGGCACACCTGTCGTCAACCAGGCCGGGGAACTGGTGTCCGTCGTCACCGCCAAAAAAGGGAACCACTACGCTGTCTCTACTTTTGAGGTATTTAAACTGGAGACAGAAGATTTCGACTTTGTTAGAATTTATGGTTACCTATATCACCTTGAATTGGCAAAAAACAACATTTCTGACTCTTAAACATTCCTTCGAAGGGATCGATTCTGGATCCACTTGGAATCCACAAGATTTACAAAAATTTGAAGCAACCTTTGATAGAAACTCCTGCGTCATAGCGTTGTGTATAAAAAATAAACACCAGTTCGACTAAAGATATTAAAATCGACTTACATAATTCCAGGGCGAAGGCGGTTACTTCGACACGACAGAATCCTGGAAAGTGCTCAACATTCCTGACGGCGAGGGCGTCTACGCAGACAAGACATTCTCCTCGCGTGACGACCTGAGGGCCTACGTGGCTGCCCTGCCCACCGTTGGGGAGGGACCCTACGGCGCTCCCAGACCCATTCTGTATGAAGGACGCACGTCTAGAATCGTCCTCGTGGCTAAGAATGGGCGGCAGATCTCGCATCAATACTTGCATGGAGTAATAACGTCGCAAATTGATTATGTGTGAGGTAGATGGCTTCAAGTGCGTTCACAACGGCATTCGTTTGTAAGCACAGGTTCTTCGTTTATTAGGACAAAATCTAGAGACTTTTATTATATTGAGAGTAAGCAGTTCTACACATCAAATTTACCCTCAAAACGCCCTAGATGGAGAGTAGGCGGCGGAGCTACCTCCTCAGACGTTCCTAATACGTTACGGTACGTTAACTGAACGCTGACAAACAAATACTCGTGTGTACGCACCTTCACCAAAATGGTGGTAAGTTTACCACGATGTTTTATTGTGACAAACTTGCCACTCATGTTACAGTTTGTTGGTAGCTTGTTAATTTTGTTTCGTAGGTTTTAATATCGATATTCTAATTAAAATTGCCATTTAGGTACTTTACTTATGATTGTCAGCTACTTAGATAGTAAGTTGTTTTTTCATAATTTTGTACATACAAATTAATTATTGTATTTCTTTGATAGCGATTAGAGGTAGCTATCTATACCTATTATGTGATAGTTAAAGTATTTAAGGTGGATGTGTCAACCGACCCTCCATACATATTTGAAATACACCTTTACACGACACACAGAGACTTTTTCTTTAAAATTTATCATTTTATCACTTCTCAACAATGGAAAGTGTCCGCAATCGACCTTTTTGGGCATTATCTTACATTATTTAGCGAGAAAAACAATAGTGAAATCCCGGCAAAATTTGACACTTCTTTAGTAGTGTGCGTGACTTTTGACAAATAATGACAAGTAAACTTGTTTAGACTATGGCACGCTAGATGGCGTGCAGGTGCAGACGATCTTATAATAATTCTGTTAAATCAATAATTAGTTTTAATTATTTCCTTTCCAACCGTTCAAAAAAATAACAATATAAAATAACATAAAACTGATGACATCAATGTTATGTTTTTTTTTTAATGTAAACAATTTTATTGTTGTATGGCAACATAAATACCAGTAGTCGTAGGAAGGTTTTATGCAACGATGCCGTTCTTCGTAACCTTGACCTACATGCAATATGTGGACGAATAAAAGGCGTTGCCAAACTTCGTTCACTTGTTTGACTGTTAGAAACTTAGAAAATACATTCCTAGCTCGGTTGTCCCGCGCTATATGATTTGCGCGCGGAAGTTCTTGCGTACTTATTATTTTGTATGCTATGCATTTTCATTGATTTAATTGCAATATTTCTTCAGTATACATTTGATTCATATTATCTATTATACTGTATTATTGTAATTCTAATTTATCGTAGGTTTATTAGTTAAATATTCTAAAAACACAATTCTATTTTCGGTGGTATTAGAAACATCAAGTTGGCCCGTGATTTTTATGAAATCTCGTCACAATACTAATTACCTACGTCATACGTGTCAGTGATGAGTACAAAGTCAGTGTTTCTTAGTATTATTTGAATAATATGTTTTTGGTCAACAATAAATAAAATTATTTTAAATCGGTAAACTACCAAAGTAGGTGATCATAAAATGAAACTTGCAAACATTTGCAAAATATGGTTTTGCCGGATTACGTCACCTTTTACGCATTTTGCAAACAGTTTCAAACAGACACACATATTTAAATCTATATAGTTTGTTTTATTTTGTAGTAGATACCTACCAAGCTTTTTCACGTCGAAATTTGTTATGGTGCGTTCAGAAACAAATATAATTCAGTTACAATCTGTTTTTTTTCTGTTCCGTGCTTTATTTTGAACAAGTTATTATAATCTGTTTTTTTTTTCTTATTCGTTGACCAGTTCTACGAGGAATCTAAAGGTAACATTGAAATATAAAGATAAGTAAAATTTTATTACGTACTATAGCGGAAAACGTTTCCGAACGCTCCCATTTCCCTGGCCGTAAGAGGGCCAATAGAGGACAGCCGCCTCAAAGATATTCACCAACGCGCTAGCATGTTTGCTCCCGCGCGTCGCGCCGACCAATCACTGATCTGTCGTCGCGCCGCTACTCGGCCGCTGATTGGCTTTCGTAGCGTTATAGTTTTAAGTTCATAAGATAATGTTGTTTTGAATTATAATGTTGGCACTGGGTAAGAGAGATACTTTTGAGATGGCAGAGTTTTAATTTGTGTAATGTGTTTATTCCTGAGTTTTAATTAAAGTTTAAACCGTGAACAAGGCTTTATTTTAAGAACTGACCCATCCCGACTATAGTACATCTTTTGAACGCAACCCAATTGACATTGAGAGTTGAAGGAAAATCCGTCTGCACTTCTCCTGCACTTGCGATCATTTTCAATTGATTGTGGAAGCTGGTCCAAATAAAGGCTTATCTGAGATATCTGGGTATCGCATAGTGGACTTGAAGCATGTAATAGAGTGGGCATTTCTTCTGGAAAGACATTGAAATATGTGTGAATCTTCACAAATTGAATTTGTTAGTGAAAGACATGATGGATTTCGAAGTGAATTAATTTTCAAGTGCTGTGATCGAGCGTGGAAACATTGGTAGCAGTAATAAAATAAAAACTGCATTTTTGTGGGCAACTGTGACTTCTGGTAGCTTTTACACTCAAGCAGCTCACATAACAAGTCTTATGGATATTCCAACAATGTCAGCCAATAAATTTCGTCGAGTTGAAAGAAAATAAGGCAGTGTGTGGTTAGAACAATTATGACAGAGGAAATTAAAATTGCTGGTGAACAAGAAAGATCAATTGCTATTCAAAAAGGTCATACGGGCATAACTTTGACTCGTCATCTGGTATGGTAAGTTAATATTTTACTAAAAACAAATTTGGTTCTTTAGGACTTTTTTATTATGTGAGTGGTAATGCCGGGAGGGGACGCCCTAGAAAGACATACACTGATCATATTGGTGCCGTTCTTCTGAAAGGACAGGTGCATAGTACTGGTAACCGGCGTGCGTGTATGACCAGATGTATGAATGTGGACGAGGCAAAAGGAGTATGTAAGGATCGTAGCAAGTGGCGTTCTGTGGTTTCTGCCTACCCCCATGGGAAAAGGGCGTGAGTTTATGTATGTATGTATGTATGTTATTATGTGCATTATTTACAAGTGTTGCTTTTCATTTCCAGGCCTGCTTCTTGGTGTTAGAAACAAATATTGTTATACTATATGTCAATATTATGGGAGGAGAAACATGGATATGAAAGCACATAATTGCTGCAAAAATTTTACTGGACCATCTACAGCAATGGAATCGGAAATTATTGTGGAAGGCTTTCAAAAGAGTGAAGAAATACATCAACTTCGCTATTTGAGTTTTATTGGTGACGGAGACTCCTCTGTGTTTGCAAAATTGATAGAGAAAGTGTCATATGGGAACATCATAAACAAAAAATAATGCAAGAATGACGTAATCAAAAACTATACCAGTGCACTCTACAAGGTAAATGAATAAATCAAATTTGTAAGTCATCCCAGGATCAGTGAAGCATATTATTATTCTGTATTTATATTTTGTTCTTTTTAGATCTTGGCCAACACTAAGCTCCTTCTTTCTGGGCGAAATATTTTGAAGCCAAAGATTATTACTGCAATGTAAATAAAACATAGATAGATGGAACTGAAAAGAAGGAAGAAGATCTCGTAGAAAGTTTGAAAAATACTGCTCCAGAAGTGTGGGCTCTCATTTATGCAGCCAATGAAAAAATTGCTTTGAAGGCTTCAAATCCTTCTGCAACATCAACATCAGTTAGAAATTCAAGCAAATAAGAGAAGTAAAGTTTTATTTCAGAGCAGCTTTGGAGATTGACGGTAAATAATATTTTGAAGTGAATGGTAAATAATATTGGTCAAAAAGTAAGAATTATATGCTAAGTATGTTTTCTTTGTTGCAGCAGCAGTGTAGCAGTTGGTTCAAAGAAAGTTTCAAGGCAGAGGGCGAAATCAACAAATCAAATGATTTTTGTTCTAATTGTATTATGGTAGTAGTTTGTTTAGAATCTACATTATCATTGTATATTTCTTTTTATTTTGTATCAAAAGGTGAAATAATACTTCTTAGGTATACTTACTTCATATAAAGAGCTTTATATTTTCGTTTTATTATATGCTTTTGTTGAGTGCTTCCAAATTAGGAAATATTTTTTTCACCTTCCTTGTTATTATCTCATAATAAATCGTTTTAGATTTGTAGCTCTTGTCTAGGAATTATAGTTTCTTACGTGTTATGAAATTTATAATTATTGTAATAATTGGTACTGTTACTAATCATAAGTGTTATTAGTTTTGAGTGATTATGCATGTATCAGCATTTAATTATGTTACTTCAAATTCTTCTGGTTTGATAAAAAAATCAATAGTGTACCTAATGTAGTTTGTTCAAAAGCTTACTATTCCATTAACAACTACTAAAATGATAAGAATAGCTGGTCGTTGAGTTGAACACAAGACAATGTTTGTAATTTATGTTCTTTCTCCTAAATTAGTTTACTGATAATATGTTATGTCTTTTTTATGTTTTATTTTTATATACCTTTTATTATTGATTGTAGTCAATCGTAATATTAACTTACACCATAGTATTGTATCGAGTCTGGTTCTTCTAACCAAACAGACAGATGTGTTGCTGGAGAGTTTGTTCCGCCACTTCTTCTTTCCAGCAAAAACACTAGGAAGTGTCGAAGGGTGGGCGTTTTGGGGGACTGTCACTTGTAAATAAGTAAAGTAAAGTAAATTTTGACGTTCGAAAAGTTCTGATTATCAGCCTAGTTTGAATAAATGAGTTTTGATTTAGATTTTTTTGAGTAAAATAAAACTGCGTTTTATTGTAATTATTGTTGACATAATTTATTTCCCAAAATTAAATAGTTTACACCAACAAATATACCTTTTATTTTTTAACAATCGTACATAATGAAATATACCGACTCACGAACAGTAAGTCGTGGGTTCAAATCCAGACAGGCGCATTACTTTGTTGAATGTATTGCATCACCACATGCTCTCAATAAATATGAAGCAAATCATGGTGAGATGTCCTAGAACCAAAAATTTGAAGACGTGACATCTACCCCACTGGGCCCGCGTGGTGGCCGTGTCCCAGCAGTGGGAACATTATAGGCTGATGATGATATACCGTAGCAGGTGGCGTTCTGTAGTTCTGCCAACCCAATCTACCCATAAAGAAAAATGAAAAACATTTTTTTTCATTCACGCCATCTAGTGCTCAATCTTCGTAAATGTACTCGCTCACGTCTACGTCTGTATGTGTAAACGACGCTATATTCAATGGCAGATTTTAAATTACACCTTTGTGTCGAATTAGGTGGATATTATGACAATGATGTGACCCAGTTCGATAAGACGTAATGTCCGATAACCGCAATTGCTACTCCTACGACTTAATAGTTTTCCAATTACACAAAAACACAAATAAACTAAAAATGTTGACTTCAACGCCATCTAGCGGGAAAATGGCTGGGAGCAGCCTGTATGATTCACCTTAACTAAATGTAACGACAAGTCTACGAATATTTTTAAAAGTGTGTAGGTATTTATTAAGTTAAATTATGTAAATATAACTAAGACTACATTTCTATCCATCTTTTCAACCTGTTCCCCTCACTGATGATTGACGATAGACGATTTCTACTCTGTCTTATTTTAAATACTAAAGCCCAAGAATCGTTTCAAAAGGCTGGGATCGCGCCTTTGTATGCTGAACATCTATAAATGATTAGAAAGTACTGAACACCATCCAAAAATCATCAAATAGGGTGGCACAGTCCGTTGGCCTTTGGAAACAACGATCATATTGAAATCCTTGTCATGGTCTACGATGCAAAGTATGAAGTGAATAAATACCCGTGAATTTTGCTGTCTGAACGTAATTATATGCTAATGAGGTCGGCTATGCCCTGGTTCAGGACGGATCACGGAACATTCGACTCAATGAACTTGCTAATCATCAAATATAGATTCAGCCGACCGAGAAACAATTTTTCGGCGTTCGGTATCTCTACCACTGACCACGTCCGGGTCGGCTTGCCACAATTCGAGCCAAGGCGAACGGCTACCTTTTGTAAAATATACTCGATTTTGTTACCCGGTTGAGCTGCTATGCTATCTGATTCCGCATCCGTAGATTCTCTAAGATACCACAACACAGAGCGCGATCCCACCCCGTACTTCATGCAACTCCTGAGCAATGCGAACCGTCTGCGGCGGTGTATGTTTTTCTTTCGTTCCCGGCGCCGTGCGGGGGGGTTGTAACAACCCCAGCGTGTGGGGCGGGGGGGGAGAGGGGGACATACAGGGTGGCGGGGGGTTCGCAATGCGCACGACTTGTATCCCGCCGTACATGTAAAGTTTCACTTTGATAGATCATTATCTACCGAATATTGTAAGCAGTATGTTACTGTTCACGAATTGTAAGTAGTATGTTACTGTTCACGAATTGTAGCCCTTGTTTATTTGCCTATTTGTTACGAAAAATAAATGAAAAACCTAGTTAAATGCCGTGTTTTATTAAAAGAAATAATAACACAAATTCAGTAATAATATGTACAAGTTTTATATATATCTTAATCCCTTACACAGTAAGGCACCACAATAATAATATGATTAATTTATTAAATAAATTAATATTACTAAGCTATATAATTTATCTATGCATAAGTGGAATATGTGATAAAGTTACAAATATTGGTTACCGGTCACCAATTTAACCACTGAATACTCAAACGATAATTAAACTCTGCGTTGGAGGACATTATCCTTTTGTGTATAATTGAGGAGCGGCAAACCTTGTTGGCCTGCCTTTTTTATGGGGGTTGGGAAATCATCAAATGACTCCTCCCGCTCTGGGCGGAGCGGTAGGGGGTGTCGGACTTCTACTGATTAAAAACCACCCATGTTCCTTCTTAGCCCTTAGAGCCCCTTTGTGTCCGGGGCCGGGGTATTTTCTTTTGAACAACTCGCAGCCCCGAGTTATTGGCCAGCCTGAGGTGGCAAATCTTAGATTATGCATTCTTCCAAGCATATTTTACTTCTGCTATTGAATATCGTTTGAGTATTTGGATTCGGTCATATTATGAATTCTGTTACATCGTTACATGCAATTCTCCCACAACCATATTTTAATAAATAATACAGTAGTAAACACACCGTTGCCCTAATTTAAACGCCATAATGCTTTTAATGATCTCATGGCGTTTTATAAATATGTATTTGTTTTTGAAACTATGCAAATTATGACGGCGCGCGGCGGTATCAGCTATGTTTTGTGCCGCACGACAAAAGATGCTTGTACATCTATAATATAGAATGTAATAAGGCATAGATACTTAAAATATTGAACTGATATGTTTTAAAATATCAGTTAATACAATTTTGGCCGCAGTCGGCAACCGTCTGAAGTGAAAATTGACCTAAATGCGCACAATATTTTCGGTCTTCGTGTATACATTTTCACAGTTACACTAGTCAGTGCAGCTACGCTATACGGCATGCAGTCGCCTTGCAAGACAACTCCAGCATACGGCTTGCGTATGTAGCGGGAGGCACAGTTGGTAGTCGAGGTACATAGCCATTAGTCGACGTACAGGCGCACCAGTCGACGTACAGGCGCACTAGTCGACGTACATGCGCACTAGTCGACGCACAAGAGCACCAGTCGACGTTCAGGCGCACTAGTCGACGTACATGCGCACTAGTCGACGCACAAGCGCACCAGTCGACGTACAGGCGCACTAGTCGACGTACATGCGCACTAGCTCGCTCTCCGTAGCGGGACACTTGCTGACGGGGCAGCTCGAGTTAGCGCGCACGTGCCGTGAGATGCAGATGTAGCAGAACACGTAGCTGGAACAATATTACGAGTATGTAACATTTATTTATTACTGTTATGGTAAATATTATATTCTTTATTTAAATAAAGCACACGTAGTGCCATCTATTAGTTATTTTAGTAAGTCTTTCACCCTTCCAACAATTACTATTAATATTTCTGAAAATTTCACAAGGGTAGGTAGTTAGGGTGGGGTAGGAGGGTTCGTAGGAAAACGTGCATTGATACGCATGGCACAGCTACTTAAATAATAAGAGCATGCTCACCCAGACACTGGCAACACTGTGGGGATCTTCCACGACTGTAGACACAGGGGACACTTGTTCTTCCAGCGAAGGGCTCTCTCGTCTCTCTGCAAATATACATTATAAGGTTAAGCAGCATGCTACAGACATAAGAACAGAGATGTTTATTGGATAAGTTTTTTTTGCGGTTTATAATTTTTCGGGAAAGCGTGTGTGGTGTAACACGACGCGAGGGGACGCTCTAGAAATACATACACTGATCTTATTGGTGCCGTTCTTCAGAAAGGACAGGTGCGTAGTACTCGTAACCGGCGTGCGTGTATGACTAGATGTATGAATGTGGACGAGGCAAAAGGAGTATGTAAGGATCGTAGCAGGTGGCGTTCTGTGGTTTCAGCCTACCCCCATGGGAAAAAAGCGTGAGTTTATGTATGTATGTAATATTTCGGGTTGTATAAAAGACAGGCAGGCTAGAGGATCTCACAGCGGGTGGCGGCGGCTGGGGCAAGGCCTGCGCGGGCGCGGCGCGGGAGTCCCACCAGCGCAGGAACTGCACGCCGAACGCGCCGTACTCCGCCGCGCTCAGGGCCAGGCTGCCCAGCATTGGGAATGTTACCACTGCCTTCCTGGGATGTAATCAAAAAGCACATTAAAAATCTTTTCGTCTTTATTTTAGTTTGGAGCAACCACTAAGGAAGGATTTTAGAAAATTGATCATCGCAAAGATGTATGAGTAAGGATTTTTTTTTTTTGCTAGATTTTTCAAGAGGCATACGGGTTATAATCACTATCAGTGAGGAAGCGTCAAATATACGAAAGGGGAAGCCGAAGAAAAAAAAGGGATTATTTTTTCTACTTATTTTTGTTTTTTTTTCTGTTTGTTTTAACCTCATTTTCGATATCAAATACTCCTAAAACCTCAAAATTGACATCCATGTCCGAAAATTTTCGTTAGTGCCATATTGAATTTTAAATTTAGAGGAGTTTCGTAATCAGCTCACCTATAACCTGAAAGAATACAACTATAAAGGGTGTAAAAGTACTCTTAACGTAGCCGAAAGCCACTTGTCTCCCGATCATTGCGATATTTTTTTTGTTCTAGACCATACCTGGGAACCTTCTAGTTACGGAGAAATATGGGGTAAAAAAAAAAGTTACGAATGTTTCACTTTCATGTTATAACTTTACTTAAATTACCTCCATGACCCGTATACTATTCAAAGCATCTACTAGCACAATGTTTTAAGAGTGCTACATTGAGTTTTACCATAAAATATGATTTTCCCCCTCAAAAAAAAAGTTAAGCTAAGTTACACCCTGTAATACGTCCCCATAATATTTTATTTAAGAATTATTCTCAAACTCCTAACCGTTAAGGAGTTATACTTACCATCATTAGCTCATCAACATGAAATACTTGAATAACGTTATAAAAAACACGAAATACGTGCATATAAAATTTGTTCTCGATTTCCCTGACATTCAATCATCAGATCTTGACATGGTGCAATGGCCACCCCGGGGGTATTTTCTTTCGATTAAAAAAATAATTTTGAAAATCGGTTTATAACGACGGAGTTATGACGCTTCTCAATGTAAGGGAGAAGTTCTCCCTTACATTTCAATTCTTGCCCGTCGTAACTCGATAATATTCGGCTTATCGAGACAAAACCGTGCTACGAACCGCGAAGTCACGTGGTCGCATTCATACAAATTTAGTTCTGAATTCTGACACCGGATCACCGGGTTATTTGGCGCTGGCTGTTGCTTTCTTTGTTGACATGAAAACTTAAAACATTTTTGTAATATTTTTAATCATAAGATGTATTAAATATTGTTATCCACAGGTATGATAATCAACTACGTATTTGACTGAAGTACTACTTAGTGTCAAAGTAGAGTGTAATTTTCCCAAAGGAAAACCCGGTGGGAATCGATTTATAGGCACGCGACGTCACTGATCACTATCTATGCATCACAAGTACTCACCCAATCTGTCCAGTAGCTACACTCCGCAGCAGGTCCCCCCAGGTGTGGTCAGGTGCCTCCCGCGGCGGCGCGTCCCGCAGCTGCAGCGCCAGCGCGGCCAGAGCGGGCGCGTGCGAGCGCGTGCGGCCCGCCAGGTAGCGCGCCAGCTGCAGCAGGCGCAGGCACGTCCATACTGTGTGCGAGATGGAGTATACGTGTACGGCCGCGCGACGGACGCTGGCTGAGCGGGACTGCGGATAATTACATTAAGATTAGACCTATCCAACAACATTCCACACAGTGGACTTTGCGAGAAAAATAAATCATCCCCACTTTAATGTGTACTGGAGATACGCCGAAACAAAATAATTTTCAAAAGTGCCACTTTGTCGGCGTTAATCATCCCGGACGGATAGACTGACAGACACACGGACATGGCAAAACTCTAAGGGTTCCATGTTGACTACGGAACCCTAAAAACAGAAAGCAAAACTAGCCTAATGCAAATGATTCGCGCACAAAACCTGCCGTACGCCGTACCACCTCTATCTTATTTTTATTTACGCGAGACACAGTATGTCATATTACATCCACTTCATAAAACTGAGGCGGGTTCGTTGCAAAACAACCTAATACATTAAAGTTCGGCACCGCCAAGTAACTTGATTAAAGCGACCAGTACAGACTGATGTGTACAGGTATGATTTGACCACACACAAGTTAAGTTGGCACACAGAATAAATTATACAAGATCTACTATACTATAACGTTACCTTCCCCAGCCTCCCATCCTCATCATCCTCTCTCCATCGATCCACAATCCGCTCGAGCCTATCCTTCAGGTATGGCACCAGCACCAACAGGGCCAGAGAAGCTCGCTCCAGAAACACTGGTAACTGTTGCCCATTGTTGAACTCATTGGATGATGAAGTGGGTACACGGATCAGCTCATAGAAGCTTTCGGAGAATGATGCAGCTGGAATGGTTAGCAAATATGGAAACTCAAGGATTTGTTACTACCATAATTTAGTTATGCCAGTGTGAGATGTAAATGTAACGTAAATACATTGATTTTAAAATTAAAAATACTTTGGTACCTATTTTAGCAAAGAGTAAACCCAAACTCACCATAATGTTTGATGTAATAGTACTGTAGACAGCAATCAAACAGCAAGTACACTTCATCATACCAGTGTACACACCAGCCACACTTGTTGGGGTATGTCGCTGCCAAGAACTGAAAACAGTATTCATTCTAAACTTCTAGGTTGTCACTAGGAATCAGGCATTGATATCCATAAGTTCCAATTTCTGTTTGTTTTCTCTCAATGTTGTGCTAAGTTTTGAGAGCATGGGCCCTTCAAGCTCTGTCTTCAACTACTTCCCTGTTTATAAAACTGAGTGAAAAGTAAGTTGTTTTTTACTATTGGTTTGTTATAGTTTACTCTTTAAATTACTGTAATCCACGCAAAATTATATTACTCTAATCCAAATTTAAACAGTACAGATAAAATGGACAATAAATAAGATAAGTATGATTTCAACGGCATATAATCCAATGGCCATTATAAAATAAAAGTGCCAATCGTATCGTAAAAGTGATAATCAATTTAATATTAAACTTTGTGTCTCAAATACTTGGTAAACATTTATATGGTGAGCACTAAAGTTAATAGTTCTTGAATGGCATGACCTTACTTCGGAATATTTGATTAGTGAAGAATGTCTATGTTTACCTGAATACCTGCTATACTAGTGAACTAGTATAATGGCGTAGTAAAACGCTTAGAACCCTTGTGTATGTATACTAATATATCCTAAGTAGGTAGATAGGGCAGGTAGGTCGTGGTAGGTAGGTAGGTTAGTATGTTTCCTAATTGTCTCACAATTTAAACTAAACAGGCATGTAGCAGATAACTGGCTGATTAACTGATGTATCAGTTAACAGGTGATGTGTCAGTTACTCCTTGTTTTACCCCTTCAAAATTAATTATTAAAGTTACTAGTGACACGTAATATAATATTCACAAACTTACCTCGACGACTTTCCGCAGCGCGGGTTTTACAGTAGCCCCGAGGGCTTCCTGCGCCGTCACTTGGAACACGGTCGGCGTACCCTGCAGCGTACGCGTCAAGTGAGCCGCGTACACCGCCATGCTTTAATATTTACTACTGTTTGTTGCTAACCGAACAAATAATCAGTATTCACAGTCCATGAGTCCAAAAGTTTGTTTATCATTTTTCGGACCCAATGGGATGTCATCGAGCATGTCAATGTCAAAATCATTAGGGATGTGAAAAAATAATCGATTATGGAAAAAATCGATTAAAATAAAATAAAAATCGATTTTTATTAGCGATTTTAATATTGCAAAAAATCGATTAATAATCGATTTATTTTTTCATAAACATGATCGATTTTTCATCTGCCACCCCCATTAAGTCGGAACTTCTAGAAGCCGGATTGCGAATTACTATAAAGAATTAGGTCGATCAGTATTACATAAATGCCTCCTGTACGTCTACGCTGAAATCGCTTCTATAACAGTGCTTTTGTTGCGACAAGGTAGCCCGGGAAATTCGAATTTTCTTACGTTTTTTACAATTTTCCGGTCAGTGTCAGATTGTAGGTATGTGAAATAAAATAGGATTTACGACCCTAATAAATGTGACTTTACTGAGTAATAACGATTAAAATCACCAACAGAACCGTCTCAGTTCATTTAAGTATCTTGAGTGACTATTTTATGAAAAAGTTATTCGGATTTCGCGAGCTACAAAGACAAAGACATTAATTTATTCGTAGGATATGGTAGGTACAAGGTTGTTACAGAAGAATGGTATTGATCACGACATATCCGCCGCTACACGCGGCATAAGAATATTTACATTAGTACCTTGTCGCATTCACCTTAAGTAGATAATTATGAGTCCATTATACAAAAACGTAACTAAAAACCGTAGTGTACGCCGGACAAAACAAACCGCGGTGTTCACAAATGCACCAAGTAAAAAAAAATCAAACTCGTAAGGATTTTAAGTTTTTTTATTTGATAGTTTAGTTTTGTTAAATTTATGTTGATTATTCTAAAAATTTGATTTGCGTGAATTATTAAAAAAAAATCGATTAATATAACAAAATCGATTATTTTCTTGAGAAATATCGATTATTTATTAATCGATTTTTCTGGCCAAAGAAAAAACCGATTATTTAAAAATCGATTTTTTATGTACAATGTCACATCCCTAAAAATCATATTGTCACTTGTCAAGTGACATGAGATGGTGCGTTTAGAAACAGTGGACCAAGGAAATCTATACTAATATTATAAAGCTGTTTGTTTGTTTGTTTGAACGCGGTAAACTCAGGGACTACTGGTTGGAATAGAAAAAATCTTTTTGTGTTCGATAGTTTATTTATCGAGGAAGGCTTTAGGCTATATAACATCATGCTAAGACCAATAGGAGCGGAGCATAAATGAAAAATGTTGCAAAAACGGGAAAAGATATTCCTTTTTGAGAGCTTCCGTTGCGTGCGCTGCGAAAACGGTTTAAGTTACGCAAATAATATGTATTATACAAAATAATTACGCGCGCGGTAGTCATTCGGTCCGGTGCGGTAGGTAAGTGGTGATTTTGGCCTCCAGGGGGGGGGGCTCCGGCGAAATTCAAATTCAAAATATTTACTGCACCATAATGTTTACAAGTAAAATGTGTTACTTGAATAGTCGGTTTATCGAGAAAGGCTTAAAGCTATATTATGTGACGCAGACGAAGTTGCGTGGGTCAGCTAGTTATATATAAGTTCCTTGCACTGGACAAACAATACTCTTAGTAAGGTGAAAGTGGCAAGGCACCCCGCAAAATTGTAATTTTCTTAGATTTTTTGCAAGTTGCAGGTTAGTACAAAATATAATTACAGGCAGGGTAGTTGCAGGTTAGTACTACGTAATAATGTATGTAGTCACAGAATTCTAATCATCAAAGTCATCAATACAATCTTTTTATGTACCTATTCATTGAATGACTAGGTCGTTCGGTCGTAAGTCATATAAAGGGGTTAAATCATCATTTAGGATTTTTAGCTTTATATTTTTTTTCCATGTGTGTTAGGCAAAAGCCTCTCTCCACTGCTACCTGGAACCCGTGCGTCCTCTTTCTAGTTCTTACGTAACCTATCCAGTTCGTTCCGCCAACCCTTTCGTGGCCTACCGCGACCCCGGCTCACTTTGTCAGGGCACCAGTTTTCTATTATTTTGGCCCAGATTATGCGGCAGATATTTGTGCTGTGTAACTGTGTAGTGTCTCAATAATAAACAGAAAATCAAAATCAAAACTCATTTATTCAAACTAGGCTGATAATTAGCACTTTCCGAACGTCAAAATTTACTTTACTTTACTTATTTACAAGTGACAGTCCCCCAAAACGCCCACCCTTCGACACTTCCTAGTGTTTTTGCTGGAAAGAAGAAGTGGCGGAACAAACTCCCCAGCAACACATCTGTCTGTTTGGTTAGAAGAACCAGACTCGATACAATACTATGGTGTAAGTTAATATTACGATTGACTACAATCAATAATAAAAGGTATATAATAATAAAACATAAAAAAGACATAACATAATTATCAGTAAACTAATTTTGGAGAAAGAACATAAATTACAAACATTGTCTTGTGTTCAACTCAACGACCAGCTATTCTTATCATTTAAGTAGTCGTTAATGGAATAGTAAGCTTTTGAGCAAAGATTAGATTTCGCTTTGGCTTTATGTGACGCAGACGAAGTTGCGTGGGTCAGCTAGTTATATATAAGTTCCTTGCACTGGACAAACAATACTCTTAGTAAGGTGAAAGTGGCAAGGCACCCCGCAAAATTGTAATTTTCTTAGATTTTTTGCAAGTTGCAGGTTAGTACAAAATATAATTACAGGCAGGGTAGTTGCAGGTTAGTACTACGTAATAATGTATGTAGTCACAGAATTCTAATCATCAAAGTCATCAATACAATCTTTTTATGTACCTATTCATTGAATGACTAGGTCGTTCGGTCGTAAGTCATATAAAGGGGTTAAATCATCATTTAGGATTTTTAGCTTTATATTTTTTTTCCATGTGTGTTAGGCAAAAGCCTCTCTCCACTGCTACCTGGAACCCGTGCGTCCTCTTTCTAGTTCTTACGTAACCTATCCAGTTCGTTCCGCCAACCCTTTCGTGGCCTACCGCGACCCCGGCTCACTTTGTCAGGGCACCAGTTTTCTATTATTTTGGCCCAGATTATGCGGCAGATATTTGTGCTGTGTAACTGTGTAGTGTCTCAATAATAAACAGAAAATCAAAATCAAAACTCATTTATTCAAACTAGGCTGATAATTAGCACTTTCCGAACGTCAAAATTTACTTTACTTTACTTATTTACAAGTGACAGTCCCCCAAAACGCCCACCCTTCGACACTTCCTAGTGTTTTTGCTGGAAAGAAGAAGTGGCGGAACAAACTCCCCAGCAACACATCTGTCTGTTTGGTTAGAAGAACCAGACTCGATACAATACTATGGTGTAAGTTAATATTACGATTGACTACAATCAATAATAAAAGGTATATAATAATAAAACATAAAAAAGACATAACATAATTATCAGTAAACTAATTTTGGAGAAAGAACATAAATTACAAACATTGTCTTGTGTTCAACTCAACGACCAGCTATTCTTATCATTTAAGTAGTCGTTAATGGAATAGTAAGCTTTTGAGCAAAGATTAGATTTCGCTTTGGCTTTAAATGCATTAAATGGCAAGTCTAGAAAAGAAGATGGCACTTGGCAGTTTGTTATAAAATGTTATACCGAGCCCTACGAATGAATTATGAACTTTGTCATATTAAAGAAATAACTTTTTCATATTGTTTCAATAATTTTATTTTTCAATAGGTCCCGTGCCACATGCAAACATTCGCATCACCTATGTTATCTCGCCGTTCGTTGCGGCACTATTTCATGCTAGGCTTTATGGAGACAGTTTGGGAAAATAAAAAAAGATTCTAATAAAATATTTCATTTAATATTAAAATTTACAATATTATAGTACACATAATACTTATCAATAAAAGCATTAATATAGCACCTATAATACAATTACGAAGCGCATATTACTGACTGTGCATGTGTTTCGTCAAGCTGATGCCTGTGATGTCAGAGAAAATAATTAATTAATCCTAACAATATTCATTGCAATACAACTCTCTTTATGCACAACAAAATGTTACAAGTGATCTCAAATAATATCAACGAATGGCCCTTCCACGAACCGTGGCGCCATCTTAGATACGAACCAAAGCTGTATTGATCATGTTCGACTAATCTTTTTGAGCCTTTAGTAAAACGATCTTACGTATTCTTTAGAGTTTAATGTAGTCCTAGATCCAAAGAAGATGAAATGTGTGTGTGTGTGTGTGTGTGTGTGTGTGTGTGTGTGTGTGTGTGGTGGAGATGTAATGTGGTCCTAGATGAACTTCTTTACCAAGACCTCGTAACTATTTAAAAAAAAGTTCGAACTCAGTGTTCCCGTGTGAACTCCCGCCAAAATGTTGAGATCGCAATTATATTTTCACATTAGCTTAGTCATATTAACGTAAAATTCCAGCTTATCATAGTACAATAATATTTAAATGGAGAAAAGCCAGAGTAGCCCGCGAAATTCAGATTTTTGTCAGGTTTTTGCAATTTCAGGCAATAGAAAATGTGAAATACGCGGGCTACCGTAATGCTTCCACCACCATTTTGGTCCATTTATAAACTAATAAAACACCGTATAATGAGCTTGAGATGCTTTCCTAAGTGACTCGCAGTTATGGCTTGTACAATAGGAACGTTACACAAATACGAAGCTTGTTGTCAATGCTTCTTAGTGATTATCTACTTTGGCGACACTTTAGTGTGCAAACACCCGCATCAAGACAACTAATTGCTTGGTAAAAAATTGTCAAACTGTGATCTTGGACATGCGGTTTACAGTATTGACTATTAATTATTCCTTCAGTGGGTTACAATACAATAATGATAGTCTTAGCTTAGATACTATACATACTAATAATTGAATATTAAAAGTTTAATATTCCATGTTTATACATACACAAATAAATGTTTTACAGGCACAAGCTTACAACTTAAGGCTTATTACAGAATATTTGGATTGCTACTTTGTTGGGCTTTAGTAAGTTTGTAAATCAGCCTTATGTTCAATAATAGTGCGACACGCTTTCGTCAAAAAATAAAATACACAAAATTTTTTACTCTCTTTTGATTACTTTTATGATAATTTTACAAACAGGCGCATTGCAGACAAGTTTCTATTATGAGTGACAATGAAAATAAATATTTAATTAGGCTGAATCTAGAGAAAATAAATAAATATTAAGTACGAGGACATAAACATACATGTTAGTTTAAGGCAGGGTATAAGTTGAAAGTAAGTAGAAATTCAGAAATTTAGCCGAGATCAAAAAGACCGGGTCAAGAAAACAATAGTTCTTATTAATCAATCAGATGTCTGAAACGAGTTTTGTCAGTGTGTTTTACACTCTAAAATATGAATTTACCTATTTGGTACAACATTGTATACTATTTGTATATTAGAGCACCTTCTAACAATCCTATAAATTAGCCCAAATGCTTAAAAAGCTATCCCTGAGATAGTTCAAACTTCAAGGGATATAGTCATCAAAGTCCTGTCCAACAGATTACATTAAGTAAGTGATTGTATTTTGTAGTTTTTATATAGTATTTTAGTAACAAGCGTAATGTCGTGGCAATAGTAGGTACGGTCAGTAACAGAAGTAGCTTAATATTTCGGGATTTTAATTATTTAATTTACAGGACTCCAGCTATTATTTTTAATGTTTCAGAAGATTACTCTTTAAAATATTCCTTACTCTTTAATAAATTGTTAGTAACAAGTAATTTATCTAACCAGTTTTTTATTCAAAACCCTGCATTGGAGTAGTGTTAATCTACTTCTGATGCTGACTGTACACAAATATATAGTTGACAGAGATTACATTAGAGAAAAAAACGTAAGTTAATCCACATGCACCAGAATTCTTTGTCCGACAACTACCACATTTCTATTAAAACATGGTTCTTCTCTGGTCAGATAACAAAGGGTTAAAATAATCGCAGGGCCTTCGAAACTAACGATACACTCGGGCGACAACTCACTGCATACATACAAATGCAAGAGTCCCACTAACTAATTAAAAACGAAACATGTTACAGCATTGTACAATATTTTCTGATATTGCTCGCTGCACCTACATTTTAAGAATTTTAGCCCAAAGTTTTATAGAATAAGTCTGTCCCAATCACTAGATAATCCATTGCTCGCACAGCACTGCACCACTCTTGTATGAATCCCGCGCCGATCCCGCCAGTAGTGTCCACTAGCCGCGCCGATCCCGCCAGTAGTGTCCACTAGCCGCGCCGATCCCGCCAGTAGTGTCCACTAGCCGCGCCGATCCCGCCAGTAGTGTCCACTAGCCGCGCCGATCCCGCCAGTAGTGTCCACTAGCCGCGCCGATCCCGCCAGTAGTGTCCACTAGCCGCGCCGATCCCGCCAGTAGTGTCCACTAGCCGCGCCGATCCCGCCAGTAGTGTCCACTAGCCGCGCCGATCCCGCCAGTAGTGTCCACTAGCCGCGCCGATCCCGCCAGTAGTGTCCACTAGCCGCGCCGATCCCGCCAGTAGTGTCCACTAGCCGCGCCGATCCCGCCAGTGGTGTCCACTGGGCACTGGCGAGCGTTGACTAGCTGGCCGAGTTGTTGTACTGCGTCCGGCCAGCTAACTCCAACAGATATCTGTCCGGATGCTCTATCCAGTCCGCTGCCGATAACTTTACCTGAAAAATAAATCAATTTCAATATTTTGGATAATAAGTGATGAAAACGAAAACCATCAGTCTTTTGTTGTTTTAGGTTTGAGTTTAAAATATGTACCCTTGCTAAAGGTGTTTCGACCCAGGGCCCAAGGATTGTTGCTCTATGGCATAGAGTCCATGCTGAGGGTCATAGGAGGCGAACATACTCCTGTTTTATGCTAAGACAGGAGCTTTTCTAGGATTCATTTGTGGGAAATATTTTGTAAAACTTTCTTTTTTGTCTGTTATTTCTTAATATTCTATGCAACCGACATTTTTTTCATAGGCTAGGGCGGGACGTTAAACCATATGGTAGTATACAGGTTGGTGCCGAGAATACGACAATAAATGAAACCACTGGTAGTTTTAGTTCATAGGAACATTTTTAAACTATCAAATAAATCCTAACACCGTCGTGGTGCCGACGATACGACAATAAACTACCTAAATGTCTTTGCCAAATTCGTTTGTTACATTTTATTTCCACACGTTAATCGAAGCAAATTATTCCTAAGGTTAGTAAACCAATATTTGTTTGTAAATTGTAATGTATTTCGTTTACAGTTTTATGCTGCTTAGTTTTATTGTTTTATTTTTATTTCGGTGTTAAGATTAATTTGATATTTTAATAATGTTTCTATGAACTAGAACTACCAGTGGTTTCATGTATTGTCGTATTGTCGGCCCCACCGTGTATAATATGGTGTACTCACATGTCGTTGTCTCTCGGCCTCCTTAACTTGCCACTTCTTGATGTCGAGCTGCACGTCGCGCGAGGCCTGGTCGCCGCAGCCCCACACCTACATACACAACACACGAAACAACCAACATTATACTTGGCTCATTAGGTAATCCTGGGTTTATACAGGCATACGTATAAAAAAAAGTAGGGATTTGATGTAATTGATCTTGAGGGATGGAGAGGGAGAGGAAGATCAGAGAAGATGGATGAAGTATGTGAGGAATGATATGAAATAAAAAGAAGTAAATGATAGCTTTAAGATTGATAACGGAGAATGGAAGAAAAAAACATGTTGCGTCGACCCCAAACAATATGGGACAATGGCAGGAAGAAGATGATGATTTTTGATTGATCTCGGGCGCAGCTAAGTCCTAATAATTAGTGTTGTCTTTCTTTATTTGGAGATAAAACTGGAGAATGTATACGATATACCAGTTTTATTTTCAGGATGAAAACACAACTGCGATGCCTTAATTTGTTAGCACATAATATTTTATAAAGGCTCTTGTTGGCTCGTATTGAAAAAAAAGTATATATCCTTGCTAATAGGATTCGTAGTTACAAAAAAACTCTTATTTATGCATCTTCTAAAAATGTATGTTAGTAAAACGTTTTCTTTTAGAAACTGTTGCAGTAATGTAAGTACCTCAATACTCTCTAGCGGGTAGGGAGTGCCCTGGAACTGCAGCGAGTCGAAGTCCTCCGGAATGATGAGCAGCGGCTTGCGCGGGTCCGCGCCGGCGCGCAGGCCCTTGGGGTAGCCGCGGATGGATGTGTTCAGGTACAGCATCTTGGGGGCCCTCTCTACTATCGAGAACCTGGAATGGGACAAGTTGCACACTTATTGATTGAGGACTTCAACAAAAGATGTACTTGAAAACCATTTCAGCAAGGTAATGCACTCTTGTGCAAAATAAAAAATGTATCAGCAAAAAGTGACATAAAAAATTTAAGTGTCTGCTTGCAATATCAAAACAACACACAACACACACACACACACACACTGAATGTATATGAAAGTATGAAGGGTACTTATAACAAAACCACATTTAAACAAAAATGTTCTTCTTCAATCTGTTTGTTCCGGCTAATTTCAGAAACGGCTGGACCGATTGCAAGGGTTTCATATTTTTATTTGATCTTTGCAAAATATCTCTGGGTACATTACATACAGGACGACAGAATGGGATTTCTAGTCAAGATATCGAATAGATCCGAAAAAGCGTCATAAGAAGATAACATAGAAATATTTGATTAGTTTATATAATATGCTTTACTGGGTAGGACATGTGTGTCGCATGCCGAACGATCTAGGGGCTCTTCAAGCTCAGGAGTGGTACCCTGAAACAATGACACGGGGTCGTGGCAGACCACGAAGGAGATGGCGATGGCGGGACGAACTGGATGTCTTCCTTGAGAATTGGAAAGGAGTTGCACAGAATCGTGACCGTTGGAAGGAATGGAGGGAGGTCTTTGCCCAGCAGTGGGACAATATGGGTGGGCTTTAATAATAAATGGTTGGAATATCATCATCATCCTCATTTCAGCCAAACGACGTCCACTGCTGGACATAAGCCTCTTCCAAGTGTCGCCACGTAGACCAGTCCCGTGCGTCACGCATCAAACGGATCTCCGCAACCTTCACCAGGTCATCGGTCCACCTAGTAAGAGACCTTCCAACGCAATGTCTTCCAGTTCGCGGTCGCCACTCCAGAACTTTCCGGCCCCATCGGCCATCCGTTCTGCGAGCAATGTGTCCTGCCCACTACCACTTAAGTTTGGCAATTCTTCGGGCTACGTCGGTAACCTTAGTTCTCGTGCGGATGTCACAATTTCTGATATTCTCCCAGTCACTGCGACCATTTTTCTATGCTAGACCATACCTGGGAACCTTTTGGTTACGGAGATATTGTGGGTCAAAGTGCCAAATTTTTTCACAGCTGTTTTTATATTTATATTATTATTATATGTATTTTTTTTTAAATACTAGTTTTTAGGAAATATTTTTCTTAATTTACCTCCATGACCCGTTTACTATTCAAAGCATTTATTAGCACAATGTTTTATTAGTGTTATATTGAGTTTACCGTAAAATGTGATATTGGACCCCAAAAAAAAATCGTTCCCAGCAATAATTTTTGCGTAGGTAGGTACTTAGTTTGACGTACATAATGCTTAGTTGACTGCTACGTGAAGGGTTCGTTTACACCCTGTATAGTCGGTTGGAATATGGTATTTTGTAACGGTGGTATAGTAACTCACGTGGGATGTATCTGCAGCAGCGCGCAGTCAGGCCCGCCCCAGTACTGGTGCGTCTCGCGCCACTCCTGCGACGAGCACACCACTATCAGCAGCTCCTGCGCCTGGATCAGCACCATTGATGGACCTCTGTACGTGGAGTACTAGATATAGTAGCCATCATGACTTACAAGTAACTATGTTAGTAAAGACTACTGAATGAACACCAGTCATCAATGTTTCTAGCAGTTATCGTTTTTTTTTTCAAAATATATAAAAGAACAGTTAAAAATAACGTCATCTATATGAAAATTAAGCCTTATTGCATTTTTCCTCCTCATAGGGGAAAATTGGATCCCAATGTTAAAAAGTCCAGAAAGTTCCCTTGTTATTTGGAATTAATTCATAGACAAAAAACAAATGTCTTTCGATTAACTTCTATTTGAGGTTTTTTGCGGTTAGAATTACATGTATTGTGTACTTGTGTTAAAGTAAAGTCTACAAAACAGTGCGTCTGTGTGTTTATGTACCTGTAAGCGAGCGTGTGATGCAGGAACCGATTGGCGCCCATGCCGTGGTCGCGCGACGCGTACAGCGGCACCCAGTGCGACGGTACCGCACACACTAGTCGCGCCAGCCATGCTGTGCTGGCTAACCCACCGGCTGGTAGCGAACACACGGAAGGTATCATGAGAATCAAAGTATACAGAGGATTAAGCTAAGGTTGGAGGGGCGCGTGACAAAGCAACAGTCGCCGAGTTCATTGTTTGAGATTACTCTTTGCGTGATGCGGTCACGTCGGTTCGGATAAGACGGGTCATCAAAAGCTCCCCGACACATTACCGCGCAGTATGCCTATAGTCCAGTCAAATTAGCCAAAATTAGGTAAGAATCTTGGAATTTGAGATAGGTACACTCAGCTACAAACTCATATAAACTTGTATTTTGACATCCTAAAAGTTGTCTCAAAGCCCACTTATGATAGGGTGGCCGCTTCTATTAAAAATCTAAGGTAAAAGGTCACAAAAATCGGTTTTTTGCAAATATCTCGTTTCCTATGGGTTTCTCGCTATTTGATGTATTATTGATATTGTATAGAATTAAATTCCCTACAACTTGTGATTCAAAAATTTTCTTCAACGTCAATAAAGAAGAGGACTTTGAAATACTATAGCAGTCGGAAGGGGACGATGAAGAAGACGATAATTAAAAAAATAAAAAAACTTTTTTGCAAAAAAAAAACAACCGACTTCAAAAACACCAAAAAGTGAAAAATAAACTTCAGAAGAAAAATCAGCTTCTGAAGTCGGTGACATTTGTTTGTTTGATTTCGTTTTTTTGCCACCGACTGTTGTTTTTTTTGCAAAAAAGTTTTTTTATTTTTTCATTTTTAATTGTAGTCCTATACAAATATTTACTATTCAACCAAGAAACCTAACCCTTAACCTTCAAGATTCCCTTATTATTGCTTTCAACTCCTAACCGTTGAAGAGTAGTACCTTCCATTATCAGCTCATCAACATGAAGTGATGACTGCTAGATGCGAATACTTGAATAGCTTCAGAAAAAGCACGAAACAAGTAATAAGTGTCAATGTTTGAGGATTGCCCTCGATTTCTCTGGGATCCCATCACCAGGTCCCGGTTTCTATCACATATCATGGTACCACCCTTGAAATATCTCCTTTACAATAAAAAAAGAATCATCAAAATAAACGAAAAATGTTCATAAATTAAAACAATAGGTTGGCTTTTACCCGCGGCTTAGCCCGCGTATATGGCCCACGGTCTCGTGGGCCATATACGCGGGCTAAGCCGTACCAGAATGATAAATACCAAACATGGTTTAAACTACAAAATGTCGATTTCATATACAAAATTTCATACCCTTTTTAACTCCCTTAGGAGCTGAATTTCGAAAAATCCTTCCTTATTCTTTGTCTACATTACAAAGAAAATCACAAAAGGTGGCAAAAAAAAACCGAAATCAAACAAACTTTCACCGACTTCAGAAGCTGATTTTTCATCTGAAGTTTATTTTTCACTTTTTTGTGTTTTAGTTTTTTCACTTTTTGCGTTTTTTAATTATAATTTGTCATGACAGTCCTTTGGTGTAGGATGCAACTTGCGTCGTCACCCTTGCGCCATCCCATCTTTTACCGATTGAGGAAGCTCTTAAGCGCCGCGTTCTACACCCTGTATCTCGAAAACGATTCAACGTATAAAAAAAATTGAAATAAAAGTTGTAGGGAATTGAATTCTCTACAATATTGATCATAAATACAAATAGCGAAAAACCCATAGGAAACAAGATATTTGCAAAAAACAAAAGGATTTTTGTGACCTTTGACCTTAGATTTTTAATAGACGTAGACACCCTACCATAAGTGACTTTTGAGACAACTTTTAGGATGTCAAAATACAAGTTTATATGAGTTTGTAGCTGGCTATCTCAAATTGAAACTACTAATTTGACTGGTAAGTGGGTCATGGCTGTCAGGTATAGTCACTTACCGTGCGGCTGCGGCACGGTGCCGGCCAGTAGCCAGGCACGGGACAGCGGCAGTAGGTGCGAGGTATAGTCACTTACCGTGCGGCTGCGGCACGGTGCCGGCCAGTAGCCAGGCACGGGACAGCGGCAGTAGGTGCGAGGTATAGTCACTTACCGTGCGGCTGTGGCGGCGGCTGGCCGGGTCGCGAGTAGAGCGGCGGCGCGGTGCCGGCCAGTAGCCAGGCACGGGACAGCGGCAGTAGGTGCGAGGTATAGTCACTTACCGTGCGGCTGTGGCGGCGGCTGGCCGGGTCGCGAGTAGAGCGGCGGCGCGGTGCCGGCCAGTAGCCAGGCACGGGACAGCGGCAGTAGGTGCGAGGTATAGTCACTTACCGTGCGGCTGTGGCGGCGGCTGGCCGGGTCGCGAGTAGAGCGGCGGCGCGGTGCCGGCCAGTAGCCAGGCACGGGACAGCGGCAGTAGGTGCGAGGTATAGTCACTTACCGTGCGGCTGTGGCGGCGGCTGGCCGGGTCGCGAGTAGAGCGGCGGCGCGGTGCCGGCCAGTAGCCAGGCACGGGACAGCGGCAGTAGGTGCGAGGTATAGTCACTTACCGTGCGGCTGTGGCGGCGGCTGGCCGGGTCGCGAGTAGAGCGGCGGCGCGGTGCCGGCCAGTAGCCAGGCACGGGACAGCGGCAGTAGGTGCGAGGTATAGTCACTTACCGTGCGGCTGTGGCGGCGGCTGGCCGGGTCGCGAGTAGAGCGGCGGCGCGGTGCCGGCCAGTAGCCAGGCACGGGACAGCGGCAGTAGGTGCGAGGTATAGTCACTTACCGTGCGGCTGTGGCGGCGGCTGGCCGGGTCGCGAGTAGAGCGGCGGCGCGGTGCCGGCCAGTAGCCAGGCACGGGACAGCGGCAGTAGGTGCGAGGTATAGTCACTTACCGTGCGGCTGCGGCACGGTGCCGGCCAGTAGCCAGGCACGGGACAGCGGCAGTAGGTGCGAGGTATAGTCACTTACCGTGCGGCTGTGGCGGCGGCTGGCCGGGTCGCGAGTAGAGCGGCGGCGCGGTGCCGGCCAGTAGCCAGGCACGGGACAGCGGCAGTAGGTGCGAGGTATAGTCACTTACCGTGCGGCTGTGGCGGCGGCTGGCCGGGTCGCGAGTAGAGCGGCGGCGCGGTGCCGGCCAGTAGCCAGGCACGGGACAGCGGCAGTAGGTGCGAGGTATAGTCACTTACCGTGCGGCTGTGGCGGCGGCTGGCCGGGTCGCGAGTAGAGCGGCGGCGCGGTGCCGGCCAGTAGCCAGGCACGGGACAGCGGCAGTAGGTGCGAGGTATAGTCACTTACCGTGCGGCTGTGGCGGCGGCTGGCCGGGTCGCGAGTAGAGCGGCGGCGCGGTGCCGGCCAGTAGCCAGGCACGGGACAGCGGCAGTAGGTGCGAGGCGGCCTGCCAGGCGCCGCGCTCCAACACGGGCGTGGCGAGCTCCAGGCCGGCGCCCGAGCCGTTGGACTCCACGGACGCTTCCATGTCGCGGTGACGCGTCGCCAACATGTGCACACAGTACCTGCCCAAACCAATAGCATTACATAGATCGTGGCCGACCTTCTAATGAAAAATATGAGAAAACCACAAAATTAATTAACTCGCGCAAGCCGCGGATTGAAGCACAAAATTTGTTTACGTGTAATATAACTGTTATCCAAAATGTTTGTAGCGAAACCCCTTAAATAGTTGCATAGTTGGAGGTTCACAGACGGTGAAAAAATACCCTGAAAAAAGTGGCCAAGAAACGAGGAACATATAGACTCGCGCCGGAACGTCCACTTTAAGGCATTCGTAGTGCAAATACCGACATGTTATCTGCACCTCGTCTTGAAAAAGGTCTTTTGGCCACACTAATATAGTTTGAAGGTTCTATTTACTAACACAAGCTGTATTATTTATTAGTATGTATGTACCTATGTATGTTTAGAATAAGGTATTTATCTATGGGTCTTTGTTACCTGAAAATAAATTAATTCTATTCTATTCTTACCTATGAACAGGGAATATAAGCCTGTGGCAGTGTTCCTCTAGCCAGCGCACCACGAAGCCGACGCTGTGCATGTCCTTCTTGTTGAAGCACCCGTTCACCACCACCGACAACGTCTTGTTGATCTGAACACACAACATTGCATACATGGATATTTGTCATTACGTGATGACATTCCGAAAGGTAAGGTATCGGAGTCTTCGGGCTCCATGGACAGCTTGTAGCTCGTGTACTGCAGCCTGCGCGCTCTCACCAGGGTCACGTCACCACACCAAACATTCTAGACCAGGGATGTCCAACATAACTCTATGAAGCGCCAAGTAAAGTCCATTTCACGAAAGAAGTCCGGCAGACGCAGCGCTGTATGTCGCGCGACATAATGTTGTTTCACAACTTTTGGCATCGTAAATAAACCTTATAACGCACTAATCCAATAATAAACTCACAAAATATCTACCACAACAAACGCACCTTGATAACATCGACAAACGACAACATGGCCGATCTGTTAAATTTAGTTCCACAATTGTACGCGGGACTTCTTTCGTGAAATGGACTTTACTTATGTTATATTTATAAACATAACGGGCCAAAAGAAATCCAAAGTGACCTCTAAATTCAACAAGCTTCACCGAGCTAGACTGAGACGATGAGGTCTGCATTGGCGGGTAGGTGAGTTGGGGCGGGTAGGAAATACATCACAGGCATAAGGGTCATCTTTAAAATAATGTCCACATGTTTGAATTATGAAGTTTTAAATAGCTCACGGGCCCAATGCGGGTCGCTAGGTGGCCCGAGGGCGTATGCTGGATGGGCTTGTTCTAGACTATTCACTCACCATGAGACAGGTCTGCGGACCCTCGGGATAGTGGTCCATGGACAGCTTGTAGCTGGTGTACAGAAGACTGCGGAGACCTTCGGGCGTCACCATGGTCTCGTCCGTTTCGGCACCGAACATTCTAGATGTGGAGACGAGAGATATTAGTCCAGGTTTCCACCAGAGACGTGACGTGACGTGAAAGACGCGGTGTGAATGAGTGATTTCGTCTCCACTCAACTTATCTCTGGGTACAGGGCCTTTTTTTTTTGGTGGCTGGGAAATCATCAAATGACTCCCCGACTTCTACTGACTAAAAGCACCCACGTTCCTTCTAAGCCCTTGTGCCGAAGCCGCGGTATCACTTTCTAACAACAGTAACAACCCGCACCCCCGACGAGCGTCGGCCCTTGCGGGCCGCTTCCATGTTGCTGACATCTCTTTGAGGCGCGCGTGGAACACGAACACGCCATCTACACGGCCTGTCGTCATCATAAGACGGACGGACGGCGAGCTAGCCCATTACTCACCGGCCACAGGCCCGCGTCTACGGTGGCCTGAAGCCATCACGTAGCCCCCGACGCCCGGAGCGTCTCCCACGGCGGCTGGGACGAGAGGTTCTCTCCCTCTCACGTTCCGCCACCACCTTCGCTAGCATCAGTGCGACGAAAACGTCCCATTCCCTCTCGACTGGCGGCCACAGAACCGATTCCTATGGAACACCGCACGACATCTTTCGCCGGTTCCATTCTCCGTCTTGGGGTAGATGACAGCCCTGTCTGTCAAATAGTCCCCGACTACACGACGAAGCTTGGCACCCGGTGATACTGGAGTGCCTTCCTAATGCAGCTCCAGGGCATAGTGTTGAAAACGTTGGCGATGCCAAGAGACACCGCCAAGACCACACCGCCTCGAGACACCGCATCCCCCGTCGTTAGGGTTCTCACGCGCATGATTGCGTCCACTGTGGAGCGCCTCTTGCGTGCCGTAAACTTTTGTCCCAATCATAGCCAGACTTATGGCATTGGCACCTTGCCATTTAGGTCATTCAAGTTACGGTCATAATAGTTCTTGAATTGTACCATTTTTGTCGAGTTCACATAAACAACGCATTGTCAAAAGTAAACTTAGCCAAATCTGAACCAGCGACCTTCCAGTTATTTATATTATGTTATTGTCTTCGTAATAATGAGTGGAGACAAAAGACTTCTCTACTTTATTTAAAACAGTCAACCAACTAATATTATAAAGAGGAAAGATTTGTTTGTTTGTTTGTAACGAATAGGCTCCGAAACAACTGGACCGATTTCAAAAATTCTTTCACCGTTTGGGAAGCTAAACTATCCCCGGATGACATAGGCTATCTATTATCCCTGTATTCCCACGAGAACGGGAACTACGCGGGTGAAATCGCGTGACGTCCGCTAGTTGTTAATATAATGCATGTAAGTTCATGTAACAGACATTGATTGACAATAATAACATGTGATATGTGATATAATAACATTGATGTGCCGGTTGCCAGGACGAACCTTCTCGCGAAGACACCATTGACCCGCGCAATTCGGGTCATTAATCCTTCATGGCAAGATCGATGTATTTACATGCCATTTGAGTGAATTCGCAAAAATACTGTTGTTTATTTTATGCTATTCAGTAGATTAGAGCAGGTCAAATGTTATTATGTTATAAATCTTTTAAATATTGTGTTTTTGATGATAATGTTGTTTTACGGTTGTGTTTTTTGTGATTTTATATTTATGTTGTATTATAATTTAAAGATTGTGTTTTTATAGTTAGGGTATAGAAGCTAGGATTATTGATGTTACTATTTGTACCTACTTGTTTTTCATTGTTTTTTAAATTTTAAATATATTAGTTTTCAAACCGCGCTATCGCATTAGATGAACACCTGTAATGATAGTTGTAAGGTATTTTTAAATAAATAAAAACTCCGTGGAAGCGGAAAATTCTAGTAAACAAATATGGAATGACGAGAGACGAAGCAAACATTAGATTATTTCGTCTAGACGTGAACTGTTATAATTTTGTTTTTGTTTTGGCTTGTATTCTGGCTGACCGTTTTCCTGAAGGTAAGTAACCACCGCTTATGGATGGGATCGCATTGCCATCCAGCACGATACGCTAAGCCAATCATGACGTATGTGCTGTATCATGTATGGTATCCACTTCAAAATGGTCAATAAGGGGAAAATTATGGAAAATAATTATTTTTCGCCCAATATTAGCATGAACATTGCAATATAAATTATGCAAGTAAAAATAATTAAAAGCATTTATTCTAAACAAATAAATCGTACATTTGTTTGTCGTGTTACCTGACATAGGTCTCGATGATCATGGCGTCGTCGAGCATGGCCAGGATCTTCTCGCACTGCTGTCTGAAGGTGGACAGCGGGATGTGCATGTTCTTGCACTTGCCCACGCGGTGGACGTACTTGTAGAACTGCCGCGCCAGCTCAGGGTACATCGGGAACAAGTATTTCTGGAGACAGACACGGTTACGTACGTTTAAGGGCTATTGAAAGAAAGTGAATATGATTATTTATGTATAAATTATAAAATTAATAAATATAAATTTATGTCTGGGTCGCAGTCACGCTTCGCTTTTGAAAGATTAGCCCAAAATCAAGCTCTATTTCGATTTCCCTGGCCCCGTGCAGTTTTTAGCGGCTATTGATCTGAACTTGAACTGTTTATAGAACTTACTGTAAATGATTTTTCTGTGACACCGTTGACTCCATCTTCTTTTTGTGACCTTTGGACCAGCAGCTGTAACAAATGATAATAATTGTTATCACGTAGATCAATAGCATGAGATAGAATGGTGGTGGTGGTGGAATAAAGACCTAAGCGCTTTATAGGTATAATTGAAAACCATTGATTTATGGCGATGTATTAAACATCGTAATCCGGAGATGTACGAAAGTCTTCGTCATTAGAAATCACGTTATGGAAGTCGAGTGGAGTTGGGCAGGACAAGTAGTAAGGTGCGGTGATGGATGTTCAAGGAATGGGAAGAGAAGTGTTGTTCGTTCGGCGGCGAGATGGGCAGACAACATTTTGGTTGCCATTGCAGAAATACCCTGGATGAAGCTGGCACAAGAACGTGGAGCTAGGCACAAGCAAAGAGAAGCCTATACCCAGCGGTGGGTGAAGTCAGGCTGTGTGATGATGGTGAGAAAAATATCGTAGGGAAACAAGAACAGATTGCAATTTCATCAGCGTCAATCAATTTCCCAGCAAGCAGGCGTACGTTTGCGTTCTGGTCACTTCTGGTTTAGTTATTGTATGAGAAGAAGGTTATATGCATTTCAGGAAACTATCCACGGTAAGGGCAAGAGAATGAAGTATAAACACAACTAATGACTGCATTGGTTGGTTTCGTCACCAAATAAATGCGATGTCGTGAGTCAAATTCGGGTGCTCTAATAAGTTGTACTAACTCATAATGCATACAAATTGTTTGACTATTTGAATATTTTGTTAAACGTGAGTAAAGAATTTGAGCACTGAGCAACATCTTCAAAGATATGTAACCTCTGTGATTGACTGTTTATTTACAATTTTGCATTACCTGTTGCCCGCGACCTTCGTTCGTTCGTGAATTTTTTATAAAAATATTACTACTTCTCTATTTGAATCGGATTTTGTTAACCTTTCAGTTTTTGCAACAACACTATTATATTTTTCTAAAAAAAATGGACTGACACACTTTTTTTTTTTTTTTGGCGGGTGGAAAATCATCAAATAACTTCTCCCGCTCTTGAGCGAAAGGGTGTGTCAGACTTCTACAGACTAAAAACCACCCATGTTCTCTGCTCTTCATGTCGAGGCCGCGGTATCTCTTGCGAACAACCCGCAGCCCCGCCGGGCGTGGTGTGACACCCTAAGTTACTCTTTGTAACATCAGTTACTTATCCGGCAGTAAGTCCTGTCAAAATCAGCCGATCTGGATTCGGATTACCCGGAAAAAATAGACAGAAATATTTTTTTTTTATTCAGTAAAAAAGCTGTTATTTCGAAATCACAAACAGTTAACAGACACTTCAATTTTATAATTATTTGTAGAAGTTTATGGCATTAGGCCATATATTTCCCTCGTTTGGACTTCAATCGACAGTCAGAAAGGCGGGTAATTAATTTAAGCTTTCTGATCCCCCAATCAGAAGCGGTTGAGAAGGGTTAGGTTGATGACAATGTCTTGTCTGCTTGTTATTGCAACTACAGCAGCGCTGAATTTGGGACGAGAAAACCTACATAATAATTCAGAAAAGATATTTCATTCTGTAGAATAAAATTAAACACGCAAATGACTTCGCGGGAAAACTTCCTAGTACAATCATAAATTAAATTTTAAAACTAGAGATAAAACCATAATTCCTAAATCTGTTTATAATCTGGGCGTATTAATAGCATTACGGCGATGAATGTCAAGTGTACGCTGGCGTAAAATTGGTTTACACTCGGTTTATACTAGATTGTAGTTGTGACGTCACGGCAAACAATGGAAACTCGTTAATCAGCTGATTGCATCGTCATAATAATATACTGTGGAAACATTCACCGCTTCAGAGAAGAAATGTGCTTAAATCAATCAGCACCAATTTTGTGTTAAGTCCATGGTGCAGCGTGTGCACTGACTGACTGCCCCCGTTGGTCTAGTGGTCGCAAGCGCCACTGCTGAGCGTGGGGTCCTGGGTTCGATTCCCGGGTCGACCAAAAAATGCTATTGGGTTTTCCCAGTAGTAGCCCGGACTTTGGAAATTGGCGGTATGATGCCCCCGTGCCTCGCAAAGCACGTTAAGCCGTTGGTCTACGAGAGAAAGGGACTATGAGAGGAAAAGGAACAGAGAGTGCACATGGTTGTGCTGTGCACTCTCCGATCGGTGCCGATGGTTAATTTTTTTTTTCTTTCTGCTAAGATTGGCCGCCGCGGCCGAAAACGGTCAAGAGGACTATTAATGGGCTATGGGCCTATGTCTCGATCCCACTGACAGTGGGTTGCTCTGTGTGAAAGAATTGACAACTTGAACCACTGTTGGAATGAGAGGGAGACGATTCCGAGAGAATGCTTGGAGTTTTATATCGCCTCGGGTCATTCTATAGACAGTAATTCAATACTGCATGTGCAAAAATATTCGTTATCAGTCATTAACAGCGATTACAAGCCATCCATCAAAGAGGTTTGTTGATAAATACAATCATTACAGTATTTTTGTGCCGGAATATGCGCAAATTACTTTTTTCTCTATATTTTAGGTTTTTTGGTGAACTCCAAATGCTATTATTAACAAGGCCATACAGTTTACAGGAGTCGGCTTAGGCATGCTGATGAACCCAGAGGCACAAAGGAATGATAGGGGTTTCTACTGATGAATACGGGCCTCTGCCAACAAAAACGACACCTATATTTAAGAGGATTTTTCCGTAATTTCGGCGTATGCGCGAAGAATTGATAGATTTAATCTATCCCTCAGAATAATCGTCTTGCTACTCTTCTTAAAATTATAAATAGCACATCTAACTGGGAATTTGATGTGGGAAGTAGTCCAGAGGACCTTGGCGATGCTTTTGGAAGGCTGAAGTCAAGAGGTAATTCTATCGGCTGAATGGCGATGCTAATGCTGTGTTCAAGACTTACGCACTTTGCAAGTTGGCGAGGCAGTCTTCTTTTTCTTAAGCCTGCTCACTTGTATGCCAACAACAGAGAACCTCATGTTTTTCACCTTCCCCATCCATCCATCCATGTCTGCGCACTAGTTTATAATAACGCGCGTAAAACTTACAATGGTCCTAAATAATTATTTTAGTAAAAACGTTTAATGTTTATGTTTTATCACTCTTTTTTGTGTGTTAAATTGGTTTTCCGGTTATTTTTATTTGAAATTATCGTGGATTTAATTACTGTGACCATATGAAACTAACACAATTACAAGTTTATAGTATTTTCTATTTGTCTCACTGTTACTTCTAGTTCTCGTTTGCGTAATGTATTTGTTATAACACGTAAACATTAGCCGACGTAGCGCTGAAGTCAGGAGGGCATGGAATCACAGCGATCAATCAGGGACGAAGATAAGATTGTCGACGAACGAATTATTGGATATTAACAAACATTAAGATATGTTGTTCCATAGTGATGATAGTGATATCGAACACCAATACGATTGTATCGATGAACTATCGAGTTCGTTTATCGGTAGGATTAAACTTGTCGTTGGAAAAAGAAAAGACCTAATATTAGAAACATACAAAAGTCAGAGACAAGACTTCTGGCCTAAGAGAAAGGGTTAGCCAGTATAAAGTGAAATCTGCTGCTATTGCTTGTGGATGTAGCCTCAGCAAAGATAGATTCACGAGTAGAGGAATGTCAAGCGCTACCTCAGTAGTTAGTCCCACAAGTCGCTTCCACCTTGCTTACTAACTCATACACCCTTTTTAGGGAAATCAAATAAAGAGTATCGAAGGTGGTGCTCCCGGAACATTCTATGGTATTTGTTCTGATATGAAACCCATAGAAACGACTTGGGTCCTGAAAAAATGTCACAGGAAATCAGGAATACTGATTTAGTAGAAGAACAAAAAGAAAATAATAATCAAGCGCTTCTATCATGGCTTCATGAGGACGCGTTAGAAGTTCAATCATGCAGTGGGAACAAGGAAGAGGTAGACATGCTTGAATCTATAAATTGCCATCAAACAAATCATGTCTGTGTTTCAAAATGTAGCCGTTTCGAATCGAAATGCCATTCGATTGTGCATTTCGATAAACACAATATCTCACAAGAAATAGCTCACATTAATTAGTGCACCTCTACCATAATCATTGAGCGCGTCAATGAGCCGCGCCGCGCTTCATTAAGCGCTACAGCGTCATGTGACGGCATCACATGATGGACTAACATGTGATAATGCGTGCTAACACACTGGACAGGTGAGATTCCACGATTATTTTCGGCTATGAAGTAAATAGACTGCCTCCGTTCAACTGTTTTGATGGCCTAGTGAAGGTCGAAGGATTTTTTGTATGCAAGTAGCGTAAGACTGTTCGTTGTGGTGATGCTTGAAGGAGGCCTATGTCCAAGACTGAGGCCCTGGTATGGCATGCACGGTATACCCCGACGCTGTCCATCGGCTTAAACAACATCGGCGCACTATTAGAAGTGCCATAACAGCGGTATAGGCAAGCATGAAATACCTGAGCCTGGTTTTGGACTGAAGGTGGAACTTCGGCGAGCACTTTACTTAGCTTGCGTTGCAGTTGATGGGCACGGCATCCGACTTTAACCGGCTGTTGCCTGGGCGGACAGATTTTGCCAAAGGCTGTACACAATGGGCTAAGAAGCAGAGGGCATGGTTGGTTTTTAGTCAGTAGAAGTCTGACACTCCCTTCCGCTCCGCCCAGAGTGGGAGGAGTCATTTGATGATTTACCAACTCCAAAAAAAGGCTGTTCACGGGGTAATTCGCTCGATGGCGGTGTAGGCGGAGTCCCTGTCTGGCCAAAATAAGGCTCTACTGCGGAAGCCAGAGAGAGTCATGGCAGTCAGGGTTATACGCGGATACCGCACTGTACTTGTGGACTCGGCTTGCGCCCTAGAGGGTACACACTTTGGGATTTAAAGGTGTAGGTGCTCGACGAAGTCTATAGTCGTGGCGCAGACCTGCAGGTGGAGAGTGGTGGGTGCCCGCTGCCTGAAGTTGCCCAATCCCAATCTCTTAAGTCTGTGGAGGGTGAGATTGGAGACCCCCAGTGCTGGTCACTTGTCTGTGGGGCTATCCAGCCGATCCTGGATGAGTGGGTACGGGGTAGACCTCTCCTAGCCGGTCGTGGTCTAGGCCATGTTCGACAGAATTTTAGCTCTAAGCTCCAAGCCGAGAGTTTAACTGCATTTACTATGTTTTCAGTTACGCACGAAAGCAGTATTTGTGTATTTTATTCGACAGCTGGATTTGAACTTGCTTAAATCGGGTAGTCATTTCTGTGACCACATATTAGGCAAAAAGTTTACTGTTGTCGACCCTGTAGTTGTCGACCCTGTAGTTGTCACCATTCTGCTGTTTTAGAAGGTTTTTCTGTCACCTTGTTTGTTAGAAATATAAATCATTTGTTTCATGTAGACCACACAGGCGAAGCCGCGGCCAGAAACTAGTATTGAATATGACCAGGAAATTTTCCTCCAAATAGGAACCCTAATGCCGTCAAATTGGGCACGGTTGGGGCAGTGGTTGAGCGACTGGACTGCTGCACTGCGTGTCGCGGGTTCGATCCCCGCACGGAACAAATATTTGTTTGGCCTACAGATAGTTGTTTCTGGTCTGGGTATTTGTGTATGTCAGTTTAAATGTTTGTGAACGCACCGACGATACAGGAGAAATTCCTAGTGTGGGGCAACGTTAAAAAATATATATATATATCTTCTTTTACACCCTATATGTGAGAACCCCCTGCTGATAATTACCTTTTGTACCTTGTTACAGGACATAAGAGTGGAAAATGGTTGACCTTCAGTGCGCACAGTAGTACATTGCTAGTTACATTATCAGAGTGTCATAGTCCACTTAGGGCCATGTTTTCCACTGGGTATTCAGGGCACATGCCCCACGATCCACGGCGCCGCATGTTCCCAGGCAGGACTGCGGGATACTATTCATACTCAAGTAATAATATAAAGGATGTTTGTTTAGATGCGGATAACTTAAAGAAACAAAACACAAAAATAACCTTGTATTTGGCTTTATTTGACCTATAATTTTATGCAATGAAGGAGCTTATGAAAGGAAACTTTACCTTACGCATAACCATGGACATGTGCATTCTTTTCCATTTGGTCTATGGATCTCAGACTTGTTCCTTTGAAACCGTATGCCTTGCAACTGAGGCAGGAAAAGTTAGTGTCAAGTGTTTGTAGGTACTGTAATGGTGAGCACCATTGAGGTTCACGTTCTGACCAGCATCAAACAATTGAGCACTTGGAAGCCAATATTCAATGCATTATTGCCCAAATAAAACCAATTTTGAAATAGATATCAAAAATATTTTGTTGTTTTTTTATTTCAAATTAAAATTACCTGCTGCAAAATAACCCATTACTTTTGTATAAACTATCACAAGAAAATAATTATAACCTATGAGAGGTACTAAAAAAATCAAGGTTGCTCTGCTCAATCTTGCATCCTACAAAAGCCCATTATTTGGTCAGTGTGTCATCTTAGGGCCCTTAGGGCCTTAGGGCTCTCAAGTGCCCAAGCAAGGCATTCAATGCCCTGGCTATAATTAAAATATTCAACTAAATAATTTGCAACCACAATGTGAGCATTATACAGGCAAAAGCTGGATTTTTAATTACCTGAATAATTAATTAATCAGAACATTCAAATATTAGACAGATTTGTGACATTACAAAATTTCAGAAAAAAGCGCTAAAAGTAATGTTCAAAACGAAGTAAGGAAAATTTTACAAAATGTTTATTCTACAGACCTTTGTTATAAGACAATAAACACATATACCAGTGTAACAAATATAATCAGACCGCGAATTGCCAGAGTCTTTATACATACCATTTGAGAGCTGTGCTCAAATTAATAAATTAGTTAGTTTAGTTTTTGATTATATATATATATTTTTTAAGACATGGCAGAACCCCAATTGTGATACAAACTTTTACAATGAATTCAGATGCTTAATGATGAAGGATGAAATGTTTCATAGGTTGTTGCACTGAAAAAATACTGTTTCAAGGTGAACATCTTTAATATACAGTACAGCAGTTTTTTTCCTAAATAAATAATCAACAGTTGGTATCTACATAAAATTTAAGTAATTTATGATTTCACACACTTTAAATTAATCATAATTGTAAAGTGTAGACAACCTTGAGTACTGAGGTCACTGCAGAGACCTCTGGGAGGCCACTGACCAAGGTCAAGTTCAGCAGGAGGCTTTGATATGCTACTACAATGCCCAGCACTGTTTTTTTTATTCCCTATTATAGTCATTCATAGACTAGATAGCTATTTTTTTAGTTTCATACAATTTTCCAGTCTGGTACCTACTGTTGCTAAGCATCGCAGTTTTTATATCCTTGCTAAGAACATAATTCATAATTGTTTGACTTAAAAAGCACTAGCTTTAGATATTACAGATAAAGAACACAGCAGATTCCTTGTGAATCATCTTTATCTAACACTCATAAATATCACTCGACTTCTACGATACGAAACGTTTTTTAAACACGCTCATATTACGATCATGTATCTATTTACAAATATATTGCAACCCAGATATTAGTCACACAGGTTTTCTAAAAACATTCCATGATTCAATAATTCGGTCAGTGGGTCGTCTTAAGGGCGGATTTATAATTGACGACCCAATCCAAATCTGTCAAACGTCGGAGATTTACCGATACGATCGATCGTTATCAACGCGAATCAAAACAAACATCGAATAGGAAACGTCAATCCAACCCTGACGATGACCCTCGCTAATTAAATGGACATACGAATGTATCCTCACCTTGCCGAGCTTCTCTACGGGCACCATCGACAGCGGGGGCTTCTCCTTCGCCTCCGCTAAGCCTTGCAAGTCACCACCAGACCCGGAACGAGAGCCAGCGCCTCGGTGAGAGCCTCGCGGCGTGCTGGTGCCACTGCCCGATTGATCTCCCCCACCCTTCGAGTCGTGGCTATGTTGGTTCCCCATCACTTCACCGCACTTCTAACACCTTAATTACGTAATTTACGCAGGAGTGGATCCTGCAATCACAACAATTTGCGAGATATTGGCGAAGCTAGCTGGTCTGGTGATCACACGAATAAACGTCACACGCATGACAGACAACTGACGTCAGTTGTCAATGTCAAGTGGGCGCGTTCGGATACATTCACGGTGAATTATTCCTGAGTACCAAGAGCTCGCGAGGAGTGATCAACAAATGCACGAAAATAGAATAATAGTAAAAGCTTCACGTATGTACGTAGTAAAACATCTGTGGACTAGACAAGTGTTTATAATAAACCATTGATTTCATACGTAACGATATTTTAGTTGTTAAATAAAATACGTTTATGAGATAAATGGATTAGAAAGATAAATATTTTGGCATGTTTAACAGAATGATGTTGTTTAATAATGATCCGTTGGTTAGAAATAAAAAACGCAGTTGTATTTCATTGTAGTTTTATTAATATTTTATTAAATTAATAAATTACAGTACAAAATATCACAGACGAGAACACTTTAGACCTAATCTTAACATTCCACTTCCAGTAAGAACAATACATACATTATGTCATTAACAATAAACACTACATTAATTAGAACAAAATTTATTGTAATTAATTTAATTTTCAATTAATTCTATTTTAGCGGCTTAAGAGGTCAAAGATTGTAGAAACCTCATTGCTGGTAGTTCTATAAATAAATGCAGAGGCAACGCTGCCCAGTAGGTCAGGAATATTGTTGACAGCCAGTGTCCACCCTGCAAGATTATACAGAAATTTAGAAAAACCAGACCCGATGAACTAATAGACTTTTCACCCTTGGTGCCGGGAGGTAGGTAGGTATCACGTTTCATCATCATCATCATCTTCCTGCCCATATCCCATTCTATTTGGGGTCGGAGCACCACGTTCTTTTCCATTCTTCTCTATTAGACATCACGGTGGCATTTACTCCAATTTAGGTGTCACATTCCTTATCTTAATTTAATTGCAGCCTTTCGCATTATTTTTGCATGACAAGACATCATTTTCCCATTGCAACTAACTCCCACTAGTTTACTTCATGAAGGGATTCTGAGAAAATAGACACTTACTATATCAAAGACGGAAGCCCTGTTGGCGTTGGTGCGCTGAGCCAGCAGTGTGAGGGAGAACAGCCAATGGATCAGGTAGATGGAGAGCGACATGCGGCCCAGCACCTCCCAGCCGCGCCACGACAGGAACTTCCACCAAACACCTGCGAATCATCGAGGTTACGTTAGTTTTGTAGCCAGTACTAAGAATCCACCGTTTAATTCCATTTGATTGTGTTTCTATGGACGTGGGCACGGAACAGTGTTCCGTGGTGGGTCGTGGGTTTGGTGTTACTCATAACGACTTCCTCTTACAGTCGCGTATAATATAAGCGATCGAGTGCCATAAAGTCATATTATTATGCTAGTTGCTGGGATAGCTACCTAGTGCTCCAGTATATGAACACCCCAGCCCCCAATAAACGTAGTACTTTTTCCGGAATTAATACTTTATGATATACTATAATTTTAACAATCATTGTTAGGATTATTGAAGTGTTGTTAGGGTTATTATAGTATTTAAAAGGAAATGGTGTAATAATAAAAAAAAGGGTGTGTGAGAAGAGAGTGAGATGAATGAAATTAAACTGTGTGGTGTGCTCCAAATAAAAATAAGTAAAAGTGAAAATTCGGGCGCCTGGAGTACACACAAAACTATGCCAAGGATAGACTTACCTGCGGGAGCTTGAGACCTTTAATCTTCAAGCGGGAAGGCATCAATAAAAATCAATCATGAAAAGTAAGAACGACTTTATTACCCGAAGGCTGCTGGTTTGAAAATTCCTTTCTAACATTAACAACTCTAATGTGTAAAATTAAGAGAAAATTGTTGTTATTATAAGACCTGTCATTATTGCACTTTTTTAAAATAAATTGAAGTTATGTATCATAAACCATACCAAACTCCGTCGACTAAATTAGGAACCTGATGGATTATCCAAGAGCATCTTGGTGATATTCGCCGAGATTGCCAACGGCGGTCCAAGATATATGCATTTTGGTAGGCGTGCGTTCAAAAATTTAAGTAATATGGAAAAAAAACGCCTTGTGGCTGAAAACAAACATGAATAATCGTTAGCGGATAAAAAATGGCGATCGAATGGTGGTTACGAGCAAAAACAATTAAACTCACCGTTTCTTCCAAAAATCAAAATGTGGTCATCAGTAGATGAATTAATCCAAGCAAATAATTATAAAATGAAGTTAAAAGATCCTGAAACAATTAAATATCGAAAACTATTAGTGTCTGCTATCAAAATAGCCATGACAACGCGGAACGGACCGAAATCACAAAGAATTCGCTTACCTTAAAAAATAAAGGCTATCCAATTAGGATCATGACCAGGGCAATCGGCTACCACATAATTAGGGACTAGATGCCGCCCATCTCAAGTTATATTTTGAGATTTTATTGGAGCGCTCAAAAATCACTCCATTGATTCCAGGCTGTAGGTCGAAAAGCAAGAAATGTCAAAGTCAATTTGACAGCATCGAAAATAAAAATCAGTGTGACCACTTCACGAATCCAAGTCAACAAAAAATGAATTTTCATAAGGCAACACCAACCAGAGCCTACAAATCAAAGCAAAGAATTCAATAGTATGTAACAGGCTTAAAAGACTCGTTACATTACATCCCTCCCCGAAAATAAAAGAAAGGAACTTTCTTTTATTAGAAAGAAATCTTCAACACAATAGACCAGTCTTAACAACTTTCTAATTCCCAAAAAAAGAAAAGAATCATAAAAGATTCAAAGTGTAAATGAATTCTGAAAATGTCAAACGACAAGGTCTCAAGAATTTAATAAAAGTAAAAACATGCAAATGACAAAAAGTCAAAAATGAAATATGTGAAAAACAGAAAAAAATATAAGTTATAAAAACTAGTTAAATGAAACGAAGAGAGAAATCTCTTAGCGCTTCTAAACTCCAAAACAGTGCAGTTAGGCACTATAGCCACTGACTACAAATTTCAAACGAATTCGAACAATTTACCAATACAAACTACAATTTTTAGTGCAGTTAGGCACCATCGCCACTGACTAAAAATTTCAAACCACTTGGAACAGTACAACTTTGAGTGCAGTTAGGCTCTATTGCCACTGACTACTATGTCAACTGCTTCCAACTCTACCATCTCTATGAGTGCAGTTAGGCTCTATTGCCACTGACTAACTCCGTATCCAACAATCCAAAAAAATTTGAAACTCCAAACAAAAAGTTTTTAAATAAAGCTGAAAGACCTTATTTAAAATATTGTTACAGGCACAACCTGCAATGAAACAAAGGAAAGCGTATTGTGATCGGCTCATCACCACCGAATTCCCGAGCACAATAGCTGTAAAAGAATGTTGCTGTGACTGGCTCAACACTACCAATCTCCCAAACACAGACAAACACAAAAAATCATTGAGATCTCCAATGAGAAATCTCAATAACGAAAAGGCGAAAGCCAAAGTTTCACAATGCGATCGGCACATCACCACCGAACTTCCGAACGCATAAAAAAAAGAATGACGAAAGTCAAAAAAAAATCCCGCATTGTGATTGGAACAACAATGTCCAACACAATGGAAAAAGGAAAAAATATGGCCGGGGCCGAAATCCCACATTGTGATCGGCACAACACCACCGACTTTCCGAGCACAATGGAAAAAAGAGTCGAAATCAAGGTCAAAAGTTACACCAAGATTCAAAAAATAATAAGGCATTTTGTAACAAAGGTTACAGAATGACCCTAAAAAGTAAAGTCCAGGATGAACGCGTTACCAACAAAGTCAAATCCGATCATTAAAGAGAATGAAACTCTAGTAAAAATGAGAAACAATTCTGTCAATGAACAGCACAAAATAGATTTAAAAATCGATTACTATTTATGACGAAGAGAAAATAGAATGATTTCAAACTATGAAAAAAAAAGATTACAAAAACTTGAAATTGAGTTCAAGTTTTTGATCTCAAGGTAAAAATAACCTGAAGTGTAGGGTTATATAAGATCCTAATAAAATGTAAACAGGTAAAAGGTAACCCTTAAAAAATAAGATCTTATACAATCTAACAAAAACGAACAAAACATAAAATAAGATCCTTCGGTGTGAAAAACATTTAGTGTGGAAAAAAATTGTATTTAATTAACAAAAATGGCCTAAGTTTTATTTTTAGAATGTTAAGAATTCAAATTCAATAAATTTATAAGAAGTTACCTAACATACATCTTTCAAACCACCGATAACCTATCATCCATCCACACGTACATCACACTGTCAAAAGTGACCTTCAAACAGAATTTATCAAAATCAAGACTAACACTTGGAAACCAAATTAAAATTTAATAATATCTTTAACATGATAACGTCCCACTGAACCTTTATTTAAATCTTTCAAAACATAAACGTTATCCGAAACCTTTTCAGTTATTTTACACTTTACAAACTTAGGTGCAAGCTTAGCTGAAAAATATGCAGGAGCATGAGATTGAACAAAACTTCTTCTCCACACCATATCACCCACACCAAAAGAAATGACTTTCCGACCTTTATTATAATAAGCGGCATTTCGCTTATACCCCTTTAACAAGTAAGCTTGAACTTTAACAAAAATATCACTAAGTGAATTAAGAGAAACTGCATAAGCATTCCTATTTGAAATTTCTAGTTGAGATAAGTTATCAACAGAACTACTAAAGTGATGTAATGACGCATCAAGAATAAGCTCCCTACCAAACATCAGAAAGTTAGGAGTAAACTCAGTAGCAAGGTTTACACTATTATTTAAAGCTAATTGAACATTGGCCAAAAAACTTGACCAAGTTCTATGATCATCTTTAACAAAACACGATATGCAGGTTTCGACCGTTTTATTATATCTCTCAACAGGGTTATTTTGAGGTGTATACAAAGTATTATAAAATATTTTGGTTATATTAAAACCTTTCAAAAAATCTACAAAATGTTTTGAAGTAAATTGAGTTCCATTGTCACAAACTACTATTTTTGGACAACCAAATTTGAGAAATATTTCTTTTTCAAAATGTTTACAAATTACTCTAGTGGTAGCATTGATCATTGGAAAGAACCAGCAATATTTAGTAAAAACGTCTACAACCGAAAGTATGTATCTATGACCAGAATAAGTTTTAGGTAGAATTCCTATGATATCAACTGAGAGCATAAGCATCAACAGCAGTACAGGTATCGACATCACCCGAATCCTGAAGCGGCGGAGACTGAACTCCCTTGTCCATGACTAACAAACAGCAAGGCGAATAGCAAACGAAAAGCAAAAACTTTCAAAAAGTTAAAAGTTTGAAAATAAATTCTCAAGTTTGAGGTTAAGTATTGAAGTCAATGTGGTATTCCCATGAAAAATTACTAAGTTAATTTTATCGTTTTAAAAGTGCAATAATCACTTACAAGCAGCTTAAATCTAGATAAATTAAATGTACAATATTGTACTTACAATTAGATTAAATTATTTTCTTTAAAAGTTAAACTTAGTTTTTAAAATAACTTTACTGTTGAGAACAACAAAACACGGTTAATGCTATACATTTCTGTTGGTTTTGCTAAGAAAAAAACATGTTATTAAAACAAACAGGTCAATAAACAAAATTATCAATAAGTAAACACCAAACATTGTTTACAAAGATTCACCAAATTAGGTTAAGTACTACTTATGAGTCAAAAATTAAAATAAATACAAAGTTATTGAAGTAACAATGTAGAACAAACTAATGCAAACAATAGACTCATAAGTTATTTAATAATTGTGCAATAATGACAGTATATAGGTACCAGACAAACCTACTTCAAGTCCCTGTTCGCTGAGCGACAATTGTAATAATAAAAAAAAGGGTGTGTGAGAAGAGAGTGAGATGAATGAAATTAAACTGTGTGGTGTGCTCCAAATAAAAATAAGTAAAAGTGAAAATTCGGGCGCCTGGAGTACACACAAAACTATGCCAAGGATAGACTTACCTGCGGGAGCTTGAGACCTTTAATCTTCAAGCGGGAAGGCATCAATAAAAATCAATCATGAAAAGTAAGAACGACTTTATTACCCGAAGGCTGCTGGTTTGAAAATTCCTTTCTAACATTAACAACTCTAATGTGTAAAATTAAGAGAAAATTGTTGTTATTATAAGACCTGTCATTATTGCACTTTTTTAAAATAAATTGAAGTTATGTATCATAAACCATACCAAACTCCGTCGACTAAATTAGGAACCTGATGGATTATCCAAGAGCATCTTGGTGATATTCGCCGAGATTGCCAACGGCGGTCCAAGATATATGCATTTTGGTAGGCGTGCGTTCAAAAATTTAAGTAATATGGAAAAAAAACGCCTTGTGGCTGAAAACAAACATGAATAATCGTTAGCGGATAAAAAATGGCGATCGAATGGTGGTTACGAGCAAAAACAATTAAACTCACCGTTTCTTCCAAAAATCAAAATGTGGTCATCAGTAGATGAATTAATCCAAGCAAATAATTATAAAATGAAGTTAAAAGATCCTGAAACAATTAAATATCGAAAACTATTAGTGTCTGCTATCAAAATAGCCATGACAACGCGGAACGGACCGAAATCACAAAGAATTCGCTTACCTTAAAAAATAAAGGCTATCCAATTAGGATCATGACCAGGGCAATCGGCTACCACATAATTAGGGACTAGATGCCGCCCATCTCAAGTTATATTTTGAGATTTTATTGGAGCGCTCAAAAATCACTCCATTGATTCCAGGCTGTAGGTCGAAAAGCAAGAAATGTCAAAGTCAATTTGACAGCATCGAAAATAAAAATCAGTGTGACCACTTCACGAATCCAAGTCAACAAAAAATGAATTTTCATAAGGCAACACCAACCAGAGCCTACAAATCAAAGCAAAGAATTCAATAGTATGTAACAGGCTTAAAAGACTCGTTACAATGGATAACGCGATCCAGATCTAGCTGATTTAATTTAGGAACACCTACTTAATTCTGTAATCACGGGTTTCTAAGGCTTCTTTGAATTTAGTAGGTATTAGGTGCTATGGTTCAAATACAAAGTACACCGACTAAAAATATTGCTTTGTGGTATTCTTTTTCAACACGTTCAGAAATCAGTATTTTTTTGTAATAGAAAATAATACTCACTGTCAATCTTATTGAAGAACCCGTACATGGCGAAAGCGGTGAGTGCCATGAAGACAGGTCTGTCGAGGGTCGCGTAGAACGTGACCAGCACGGGATGGGTTACGCCCTTCATCCAGTAGCCGGCCAGCACCCACAGGAACATGCATGGCACGGACAGACGGTACAGCACTCGCATACTCTGGGGAACGTGGAAAACACATTCATTTTTCAATTCATCAGCTACGTTGTATGGTTTATTGTGTTAAGACCTTAGTGATTTGATTTGTTATCCAAAGCTGGACAAAGACCCCATTTCAGATTAGTTCTGATCCACTGCATAAAAAAGGATAATTTTATAGTTTTCAAAATGACGAAGACAAAACAGCGATGTCCTATATTCAAAGGTTCCTAGTCATATGAGCCTGTCACCAAACCGTACTGTCGTCGTCTCACGGTGAATTATGGGCAAATCCCTCTCACAGAGTGTGCCCATGTACCATCAGTCAGCGGGAACGATGTGGTATGATATAACTTAGCTACAAGACCTAAACTTACCGGGCTCTGTGCAGGTCGGTAGCCATCCACCTGATGCAAGCGGTACACGAAGGCCACCAGTAGACCGATAAGAGCTGAAGGTAGACTGTCCCAGGGAGCGGAGTACAGCCACGTGAAGGATCTCTCGCCGGCGAACTGGGTCCTCATCAACCTGGAGAAATAGATAAGTCATTAGGTTCTGATGGGGTAGGAGGAGGTATAAATGTACTCCCATATTGCGTCAGCTGTATTGTAGTCACAAGTAAAACGGCGTGAGCGCAGGGCGTGAGCCTATTCGACTATATGCAAGAGCAGAGATAAATCTGACCCCGCCTTATACTAAATTCTTGATAGAAAAACTCAAAACACTTTGCCGAACCTGAAAATCGAAATTAGGATCAAAGGGTCGATATTTTGAATGATGACCATTCGTAAGTATTCCGTATGGAACAACCAGTCAAGGAATACCAACCTCAACATTTTTTTATATTACTTCAACCGTTCCACACTTAATATTAAAAAAATAAAAATCACATCCCATTTTATTTTGATGAGTGTCCTTTGATTTTATTCAATAATAAATCAATAATTGTATAGCTTTTGGTTAGGTACTGAAATGGCTACATAATCCATAAACGTAGGTACTAATTGTGGGCTGTGGCACATGGCCATATAAAAATCATAGATAAAATAAATCTAATAAAAAGGTAGCCAAAGGCTAAATAAAGAATACGCATGGTTTTCACCTTCGAATTAAAGGTTGAATAACTGTTTTATAGCTAATATAGCCTATATTTTATGGTTCTGCTTCTTTTAACCGACTTCCAAATCAATTCGTCTCAAAATCAAATCAAAATCAAAACTCATTTATTCAAACTAGGCTGATAATCAGCACTTTTCGAACGTCAAAATTTACTTTACTTTACTTATTTACAAGTGACAGTCCCCCAAAACGCCCACCCTTCGACACTTCCTAGTGTTTTTGCTGGAAAGAAGAAGTGGCGGAACAAACTCTCCAGCAACACATCTGTCTGTTTGGTTAGAAGAACCAGACTCGATACAATACTATGTGTAAGTTAATATTACGATTGACTACAATCAATAATAAAAGGTATATAATAATAAAACATAAAAAAGACATAACATATTATATCAGTAAACTAATTTTGGAGAAAGAACATAAATTACAAACATTGTCTTGTGTTCAACTCAACGACCAGCTATTCTTATCATTCAAGTAGTCGTTAATGGAATAGTAAGCTTTTGAACAAAGATTAGATTTCACTTTGGCTTTAAATGCATTAAATGGCAAGTCTAAAAAAGAAGATGGCAGTTTGTTATAAAATGTTATACCGAGCCCTACGAATGAATTATGAACTTTGTGAAGCCGGTGAAAAGGAGCGCGTAGTTTATGCTTATTTCTGGTGTTAAAGTTGTGAATATCACTGTTTTTAGTGTACAGGTGAATATTTTGTCTAATATATAAAATGTTGGCAAAGATGAACTGAGAAGCAACCGTGAGAATACCAATCTCCTTAAAAATATCTCTAAGAGAAACTCGGGCACCCAGCTGATAAATTGCACGAACGGCTCGCTTCTGCAGAACAAATATATTTTGAATATCAGCAGCTTTGCCCCACAGCAGAATACCGTAGGACATAACGCTGTGAAAATAACTAAAGTAGACTAACCGTGCTGTATCAACGTCAGTGAATTGTCTTACTTTTCTGACGGCGTATGCGGCCGAACTTAGCCTTCCCGCTAGGCTTGATATGTGTAATCCCCATTGTAATTTTGAATCTACTGTTATGCCCAGAAATACAGCAGAGTCGGCAGTTTCCAGCTCTTGATTGGCCAGGATAATATTGGGACCTAGATTTCTGACACTGGGTAAAGCGAACTTAATTATTTTAGTTTTCTTGGCATTAAGAACAAGGTTGTTTGTTGTGAACCAATCCGTGACCATTGATAGCGTGCTATTTACGTCGTCAAAATTGTGTCTATTCCTATCTACTTTAAAGATAAGAGAGGTATCATCTGCAAATAGTACAACGTCACAAAAACCTTTTAAATAATATGGTAGATCATTAATATAAACCAAGAATAAAAATGGACCCAGTATTGAACCTTGAGGTACACCAAGCCGAACCGGTAGTCTGGAAGATTTCGCGCCATTTACGTCTACACATTGGAATCTATTTTGTAAATACGAATCTATCACATTTAGGGCCTCGTTTTGAACACCGTAATGACGCAGTTTCCGTAAAAGCGTATCGTGATGTACGCAATCAAAAGCTTTAGAGAGATCGCAGAAAACACCGATTGCATTTTGCGCGTTCTCCCATGCGTTAAATATGTGTTTTAGCAAAGCAACACCTGCATCCGTAGTCGAACGACCCTTTGTAAAGCCATATTGATCATTATGAAGGAGATTATTTAAATTAAAATGTACTAACAACTGTTTGAGAATTAATTTTTCAAAAATTTTGCTAAATGCAGGTAAAATAGAAATTGGTCTAAAATTGCCAATATCATTTTTACTACCAGATTTAAATAGAGGGATGACTTTACTGCTCTTCATAAGATCAGGGAAAGTCCCCAAATCAACGCATTTATTGAAAGTAACAGCAAGACAGGGGGCTACAATGTCGATTATGTTACTTAATAGTTTAATAGAAATGCCCCAAAAATCACCTGTGTTTTTAGACTTAAGTGAATTAAAAACGTTAACCACATCACGAGGCGTTACATGTTCGAATCTAAATACGTTACCACATTTAGACACGCTGCTATGCAGAAGATCTTCGGCTTTAGACGGCGACGAACTTAGGGAACGAGTCGTCGCTATAGGTATGCTGGCAAAATACTCATTAAAAGCCTCGGCTACGTCGGCTGCTTTATTAACTAATTTGTTACCCACCATGATCTCAAGGTGATTATCTTGTGTAACAGATTTACCCGTTTCATTGTTAATGATTTTCCAAGTGGCTTTAACTTTATTATTAGAATTTTTAATGGTCTCGCTTAAGAATTTAGATTTTGCAATAATACAAATCTTTTTAAATAATTTGGAATAATTTTTAACATACTCTAGAAAAGTTGTATCAAACCTGTATTGTTTAAGACCATACAACTCGTATAATCGGGCTCGACTTTTGTAAATACCTGGTGTGGCCCATTGGTTAAAGCCCACAGAAGGTCCCTTAATGTTAATAGTTTTACTGCCGCACTCAGAGTGCTCTAATGCCAACTTAAGCCGTCCATTAGTGACGATTTAAAAATATTCACACTCAGAGTGAGCTAATGATTCATTAGTAGGCCTAATGAACCACTAAATTTAACTGGCGCTCTACCCTTACTTAGCTTCTTAATGAACGATTAGTTTGACGTTTGATGAATTTTGACAGATCAATTCGAAGGGTTTGGAGGTTATTTGTGTATTATTTACAAGGATTTCAAATTCTTCTTCTTCTTATCGTGTGGGCAGTAAGGTCTAACGACCCCACACACCCTAGTGTCCAAGTTCTAAACCGCCTCAAGGACCTCTGTCATGGTTTGACGACCGCCATTTGTCGGGCGGACCACCGACTTAATACGTGCCTTCCGAAGCACGCAATCATCTTTTTTATCAGAGAATCAGGTGATTCAAGCCAGCAATGTCCTAGCCAAACTTTAAGCAGCTTTACAAAGTAAACCAGCAACGTTCTAGCCAAACTGGAAGCAACTTTACGAAGTATGAAATTTTGAGAAAATGTACTGATTATGAAGAGTTTGTTGATTTTGTGTACTTTCAATTTAACATTACAAGTGTTAGGTGCCTATGTCAATAGCAAATATGTCTGATCTCGTAGAATTTATCTTTTAGATTTTCTGGTAGATTTTGTTTATTATCCCCAAAGGTATAGGAGAAGTGGGGCCAAGAAAAGTATAACAGAAGCCAAATTAAAACCAGCAAGACTGTGGAAACATGTTTTGGTATTTGGAATTGATGATTTCCTTGTCTTCATGTGGGAATGGGTATCAAACTGGATACAGTTGTGGCTGTCATATGTGCATGTGCAATACTGCATAACATGGTGTTATTGGTAGAAGATTTGGTGCCAATGAACTGGGATAGCATTGATATTCAAAATGATGATGTTGTATCAAATGGTGAAAACTCCAACAGCAATGGTTTTATGGTAATCTTTGGTGGATAGGTTTCTCTCTTAATATTAATTCTTGAATGAATAAAATCCATAAAATAATCAAATAATAATCCTTTTATTTCAATACATAAAAAGAGTTAATCAGTAAGAAGGACTTGTTTTGTAATAAATTTCTTCAGTTTCTCTAATTCTATTTTAGTTTTTTTCTAATAAACATTTGTTCCTCTCTTCCTCTAACAATGCTGCTTTTTTTCTTATCTGTTCGATTTACTGTAAAGAAAAAGTATAATATAAGTTACATACATAAACTCACGCCCTTTTCCCATGGGGATAGGCAGAAACTACAAAACACCACTTGCTATGATCCTTACATACTCCTTTTGCCTTGTCCACATTCATACATCTGGTCATACACGCACGCCAGTAAAGAGCCGATTAATATAAGTGAATCTGGCTATAAACGGTTCTTAACCATTACATTACATTTGACGGCATGGTTGGCGCAGTGGCTCAAGCGATTGACAGCCGCTCTGCGTGTCGCGGGTTCAATCCCAGCACGGAACAAATATCTTGTATGGCCTACAGCTACCTGTACAAATATTTGTACTGTGCGTTTTCTGGTCTGGGTATTTGTGTGTTTGACTTAATATGTTTGTGAACGCACCCACGATACAGGAAAAATTCCTAGTATGATCTACTTTTTTTTTTTAAAGAAAAAATATTGATAGTTGAAAGCCATAGTTATGTACCTGTGTTTTCAGTATTTGCATTTCCATCTTTTTCTTATTTTCTAAATTCCTTATTCTCATCACAGCCTCCCGACGAATAATCAGTACTCGGTAGGTCTACACACTTCTTGATCTGTGGTTTTGATCACTGCTGCATTTTTCTTATCACTGTTATCTAAAATGTAAATAAAGATATTTAGTATGAAGATAAGATGGATGGAGTGTGTGAGGAATGATATAAAGGAAAAAGGAATAAATTATAGTGTGACGACTGGCAGGGCAGTATGGAAAAAAAGACGTGTTGCGCCGACAACAAATAACATGGCATAAGGGCAGGAAGATGATGATGATGAGTGTAAAGCGAATTAAACAATGTTGTATTGTAAGACAAATTTTATGTTGCGTTTTTGGGTACTTACATTATAGAGAGAGCTTGCAGGCTTCTTATTTGTACAGCGTGCAGCGCGGGCTCCATCTTCCTTACGAACTAATACACGGCCATCACGGACCCAGACATAATTGTAGTTCTTCTCACGAGCCATTTTCCTAGCATCTGCATGTATGGCTTTATTCAGAGGTGAAAGATGCTCTGAGACGAAGACAGGTTATTTGGCGCCTCCGAAGCCCAAGTGGCTTGAAATAAGTTTATCGGACACATGAGCACGTTATGTTATAGCTGTAATTAAACTTTATAACACGAAAGATTATTTCTTGTCGGGTGAAACACAAATAATCAAACCAAACAAAATTGACATTGAAATGACACTTGGATATTTTTTATTAGTGACAGTTAGCAATAAGTGATACCAAAGAAAAAAGAGTCCGGTTGCTTTATTTTATTTATATGAAAATGGCTGTTTGGCTTTGTCTTTTGTTGAAAACGATCGGTAAAAGAACTTATTTTAATTTATGTTGCTTATTTATATGCTTTCAATGTGTTTAAATAAACATTTTTTTATTTAATAATAACACATTTTCAAGTGTGGTTATACCAACTGTGTATCGATGTGCTTTTCGATAGAATGATTTGACGATACTCCGCCCTACGGATACTAACAGTTGTCATTAGCTGGTGAACCACTAATTTTTCTTTCTGGGTAGTATCGTTCATTAACGAATCTAGTGAGAATTAGATAAGGACTCATTAGAACTAATTTAATGAAGCTCTCTGAGTGCGGCAGTTAGACTTAAAAATAGATTGGTATTCATTTTGCACAACATCAAAAAGGGCTTTATAAATTTCATTAGGAGTTTCGTGCTCTACTATTGACGGTGTTACTTTAAGTGCTACATTATTTTTAAATTTATTGCAACGCCTAGCTGTATGAGGCCTGCATTCTATTTTCTGCGGCTTTTTATTTAATGGCATAGGGAAGCTAGCTTTTAAGCCACAGTGATCAGACGATAAGTCACTTAACACTAATTTGTCCTCGGCAACACAATCACTAAACATATTATCAAGACAAGTTGATGAAGAAGCCGTGATCCTTGTTGGTTCAAAAAACAGGTTAACTAAATTAAACGATCTAAACAGATTGAGAAATCTGATACTTAATGGAGTAACATCTAAGATATTAACATTAAAATCTCCACATAAAATTATAGATTTATTACTAGATTTTAACTTATTAAGTGAATCCTCCATTACAGATTCAAAACGAGTAAAGTCCCCAGAAGGGGGTCTATAAACACAAATTATTAAGTATCGCTCGAGTTCAACGCAAGACAACTCAATAGTGCGCTCAATGGAAAGATTAACTAAGTCTAAACGTTGTTTACATTTTAATTTGTTTGATACAAGAATTAAAGATCCACCGCGAATAGCATTTTTTCTCACAAAGGCACTCTGTACGGTATAGAAATCATCATTGATAAATGCTACTTCATGTTCCTTCAACCAATGTTCAGTTAGACATAAAACCTGAACATCATAATTCTCCATAAACAAACTTAACTCTAATTCTTTGCCAGATAACCCCTGCATATTTTGATGAACAACATTCAACACATGCAGCCTACCTGTTGTCGCACCTAACAGTTTAAACTACAAGGTGTATCAATAAAAGTGTTAGTATCTGTATAAGTGTTAGTTACAAAAGCAGTATTAGTATCACTACTAACAGAAAACGTTGGTAAACACATACCAGTGTCGCTGTGTATATTGTATGCTAAAAGGTTAGCAATACGTCGCTTAGAACTAGGTGGTAAAAACATTGTAAAGTTAGTCAGTCTGTAATCAGAGATAAATTGATTACAATCAAAATATAAAATAGCGTCACTGTGACGACATGTCCTATTATAAATTAACAAGTTTAAATCATATATGTACCTATTTTGCTCAATGGACAAATATTGAGAATAAGGCAAAGCACAGAAAATGAATTTACAATTAATGGTCTTGTTGAGATGTAACATCAAATGTACACATTCAATGATGTCCTTTTTACTTACATTTAAACTATTCCCATATAATAAAATAACAGTAGAATTGGGATTTATTTTAGTCAGTTTAATCTTACTAATTAATTGGCTAATACTGGCACTGGGTAAACAATTATTTATTACATAGTGTGGTGAACATTGATTAAATAAGGTACCAAAACCTTGACCAAACTTATCAGAAAATAAGTAAGTAGTATCTGTTAAAATATTATTATTCTTACTTCTATCATCAATACTACCAGCTGGCTGAGCCACTAAGGGAGTAGGTGATTGGTGCTGAGGCTGTGGAATAACAGTGCAGGCACAGCTACAAGAAAGGTTATTCGTCAGAGACTCATACCTCTCCGCATTGTACGTGACCAGGTCCACCAGCTCATTGGCCTCCTGCATGCGCTTACTCAGGTCTTGTTGAGAAGCCTCATATTTACTAAAGATATCCTTTAGTGCATATTCCCTAACAAACAGCTCATCCTGAAGGTTTTTAGTGTTGGTCTCATACATTGACCTACATAATTGTAATTCACTGTCACACTTCTTTAGATCTAGAATTAAATTTAAATTTTTTTGCCTTAGTTTTGTGTTTTCTTTATTAACTTTTAGGCGTTTCAAGGATTTTTTAATATTTCGAATTCGCTTATTAATTTTAATGTATTTTTTAATCTTATTATGACTAGTGAATATATTATTTTTACAGATAGTATCATTAGTTAAGTCTATGGTCACAATTGGCTCAACACATACAGGTCCTGACCGGCTTCCGACCAACTCATCATAAAGACTGCAGGTGTTGGCAGACTCTTCACGGTCCCTAAGCGATTCTAAGTGAATTATTGAGTGTTGGGCCCTACTTAGTTCTTGTTCCAGTTCAGATATGCGACTCAAAGCCTGATCGTAGGTGTCGCTACAATGCTGGAAGTTTGCAACAAGTTCACGGAGGTGCTTATGCTGGTCAAGTATGTCCATATGCTGTGTGTGTAGTTCTGCAAGCTCGTTCTTGAGTTGAGTATTTTTGTTCACCATCAACTCAATTTCCACCTCACTATCTTCTCTTTCCCTCAGCAGTTTACTGCACTCATTTCTAGAAGCATCCAGCTCCCTCAGCGCTGCTTTCAGTTTGTCACTCATGTCACGAATGGTAGCTCCACGCGTCATCATATTGACTGATATTTACAAGCCAGACCTGAAATGTGACAGGAAACAGCTGAGTATATGAAGTGAATAAGTAATAATGTCAGTTGAGACTTGAGAAAGATAAAGGGGTTTTGAATTTAGAAAGAAGTAAAATAATTAAAACAATAGAAAAGTTTTAGAAAAGATTATAAAAATATGGAGGTATATGAGAAAAGAAAAAATAAAAACAAAACTGAGAATTATAGAAAAGCTATTTGAATTTATATTCTCCAACTTAAATACTACAGTTATTACTTTATGGACAAGCTATTTCAACATTGTTTTGATTCTAGAATGACTAAGGATGCAAATAATATGCGTTTTAGAGGGAATTTCTGAATTATTTATGTAACAAGAGGTTTACTTATAATACAAATTATAATATTTAAGTACAGCCAATTTCAGACACATTTTGTGTGTAGTATGGTTTGCAGTGTATGTTTTGTATGAGGCAAGTGTTTTCGTCCTCGATTTTGCTTCCACAAATCGTCAAGCAAAATGAGACATAAACGTAGCCGGTGTGTACTGGACGTCGCTCAGAGCCCTGAGCAGTGTTTGTGTGGTGTTTAGTATATTAATAACACAACAATTAGGTAAATCAAAACAAAATACTCCCCCGGTTCGAAGAATTCAAATCCACAGTTCAAACGTTGACAGGCCGGTACATGAATTATTGAAATATCAATTGTTTTTGAGTTTTCACAATAAAACTGGTCACAAACACTACGTGTGTCACTTAATACATCGATTCTAATATAAATAATTGAATTTAAATAAACTAAACACAATAAAACAATAATTTTAAAATAAATTATTTACGAGGCCGTTTTTTCACGACCTGTCGCCAGTGTTGCCAGCGCTCCTAATCCCAGCGTCTGATTTTAGGGTTCCGTAGTCAACAAGGAAGCTTTGTAGTTTCGCCATGTCCGTCAGTGTGTCTGTCTGCAGCAAAGACTCTTACCGCCGTACTCAGAGATATTTAATGATTAATTAAGCCTTTACTTTATTAATTAAGGGTGTAAAAGTACCCTTAACGCAAACGAAGGGCACTTGTTTTCCCCACCACTGCGATCATTTTTTTGTTCTAGACCATACCTGGGAACCTCCTAGTTACGGAGATATTGGGGGTCACAGTTCCAAATATTTCACAGCTGTTTTTGTAAATACTAGTTTCTCCGGTTATAACTTTACTTAAATTACCTCCATGACCCGTTTACTATTCAAAGCATCCACTAGCAAAATATTTTAACAGTGCTACATTGAGTTTTACCGTAAAATGTGATTTTTGAACCAAAAAAAAATCGTTACCCAGCAAAAAATTTTGCGTAGGGGTACTTAGTTTGATGTACAGAATGCTTGGTTGACGGCTGTGTGATGGGTGGATTTACACCCTGTATAGTAAAGATTTGACATAGAAAACCTTTACAAAGTACTCAGAGACCTTAAATGATTTAAGTGCTCATTAAACGTCTCTGAGTGCGGCAGTTAGTACCGTCTTCACTTTTTGTTTACGCGAAAAATGAAAAAATATGTGTCCAATATTTTTTGGAAATCTATCTGACGACGCCGACGGACTAATAAGATTTTTTCGTCAACTAGTACCCTATTGAAGTATTAAATAGTCAACAGCACTTACTCGGGAATCATAAGCAGCACCATAGGCTTGAGCTGCCAGTTATAAATGACGGCAAAGTTGACCAGCATCGATACGAGGATCATGGCTGCCAGCACCTTCACCGCAGTGCGAGGCCGGCTGCCCAGCAGCAGCGTCAGGATCGTGCACACGATGTACAGCTGCATGTCCACGGCCAGGAACCTGGAGACCAATACAATGGTTACAAAGATAGGTGTAGGTTAGGTGTACCTCAGGGGCCTGTGTTGAGACTGGACTGGTTTAGCCATCTCCGTGTAAACCCATAGATTGCCCATAAACAGACTGGCAGTAAGCCCTGAACAGATTGATGAATAACTAGGACCGTACACCGAACAAATCTACGGGCCAACATGTTACACTTGACGGCTAGTACCCTGGGCTCCCTTTCTATATCCTATTGATTTAAAATTTATCATTATTCTTAAACAAAGCAAAATCAGAACATTCACATTTTGTCGCCTTTCAAAAGAGAAAGGCAGAAAAACTTCGTCAAAATTAAAACAAGTTGATCAATAAGTTTTATGATTGCAAAGTGTTAATTTCAACATGTAAACAAAATAAATTATCACGACCAAGGAAGTCATACACGAAATTACGATATGAAAGTAAAAATATCGGGAATCTACTTGAACGGAAAGGACAACAACGTGATTTAAGATCCGAAAACGCAATCAAAGGCGCATCAGAATAGATTAACATTAATTTGAATTTTCTACCTCATAAATTACTGAACGATGCGGTATAAGCAAAAGTGATGGCACTGAAATGAAACGAAAAAACGATGGATGGCCTGTGATGTGCGTGTCAAAGGATGATATGGTAAGAAAGAGGAGAGGTCTGATGAAATGACGAGTAATAGAGAAGTATGGATCATCATCATCATCATAAGCCTAGCCTTTTACCCAACTATGTTGGGGTCGGCTTCCCGTCTAACCGGATGCAGCTGAATACCAGTATGTTACATGGAGCGACTGCCTATCTGACCTCCACTACCCAGTTAATATTAGGTAATACTATACCCTTTGGTAAGACTGGACTGTAACGACTGCCAAGGATCTATATGTGGTAGCTGGGACCGGGTGGTCACCCATCCACAGACCAACCTAGGCAACCGTGGCTTAACCTAAAGATTGACCCGAGTGGCAGTTATTATTAAGCCACGAGCTCCTCCAATAGAGATGTATGGATACGCTGCAATCAATGAATTGGGATAAGGGCAAGACTGCAAGAGCATCATGATGATAATGATTGGCGATTTAATAATAATTCTATTGATAATCTTCGTTTGTTTGAAATTTTGTTTGTTCCAATTAACATAAACCTTTTCTTATGTTCAATAACAAACCTTGACATACCCCTAATGCGATATGATTTACCTAAAATGATAAGCTGACCTCAGATTAGCTAATAAGAAAACCTGACGTTTTTGGTTTAGAGATGGCGAATGAAGGTCGAGGCCACACTTATTTGGGAACAGACAAAATGGTTAGCTATGAAACAGATTAGGCATTATCCTCGTTAATATTATAAGGTAGGCAGGTAAATAACCTTGCGGAACAAAGGTCCTCTTCCAATCTTTGTTGCATAACACTAATCCTATTTACATTTTGCAAGGAATGATGAACCACAAACTTCAGTTCCTACTCTTTTATTATACATATACTCTTATTTTCTGCTATAATATTTTGTAACCCTATAATCCTAAGGCTGAAGTCTCCTGGTCCTGGCCAATAATAGCCCGAATACCTTCAAGATCAGCTGATTGGGAACAAGCTAACTTATGCACCCACTTATAGGTAACCGAATAAGGAATAGTTTTGCAAGAAGTTTAAAAGTTTCCGATGTCAAATCTGTTGTTTAGAAATTTAATTGACAAGGGTAAATCAGTTATCGGATTCTTTTGCAGATTCCGCTAAGATGAAGAGGAATTGTACGTGAAGGGTGTATGACAACATAACATAGCAAACATAACATCACGCCTGTAATCCCAGAAGGGTTAAGCAGAGGTGTACCTAATAGTACACCCACATTTCGCCAGTTATGTTTAAGTCCCATGTAATAGGGGGCGAGCAAGGGGGGGGGGGGTGTAAGGGTGTATCAATTACTGTTAAAATAGGTTCAAAAGTAATAACAAGATCTCCATCTGAAACTCACCACGTATGTATGAGACACTTATCGTCGGGTCTCACAAAGTTGTTGATGTACAGCGCCTGTGCCCACCACTTGCTTCTGCAGAGGTCTGCTTCGGCCTCGATCACGGGGCCCCAGAGCGGGCCGTCACCAGCATGCGCCCACCAGGTCGTCGCCAGACCCAGGACGAACAGGTACAGAGGTGATATCCTAGTAAATATGGAACATGTCAACGACACAGTGCATACGGAAAGAAGAGGAAAAATTGTTTTTTTGATAATGGTTCGGTTTATACTTTTTTGATTCTGAAAACTTAATTAAATATCTTATCTATAGTTCTAAATTCCCTGTTTGATAAATTATTACTAATCACGAGAAATGACAAAAATATACTTTAGAAGCTTATGTAAAAACTAACAATGTGCGGCTGAAAGCTATAGATATCATAATGTTACCTAGCGATCCTGTGCATCAAGCACTGAGGCAGCATCTTGATGCTGAGCTTCTTCTTAGGGTGGTCCGCCACGTAGAGCAGCAGGTTGTAAGCCAGGAGGAAGCTGGAGGCCATGATGAAGGTCTGCACGATGGAGGTGCCGTTCTGCATGTATATGGACAGAATGTGGTGGCTGCCCTGGAAGAATTGTGCAGATGTATTGACAACACATTTTAATCACGATAAAAGATGATTGAAATAAAAATTCTCAAAAGAAATGGAAATTTTATTTGCTACAATTGTAGTAAATTATAAAATAAGCATGCAAATAATTATATTGCTTAATAGACTAATAATTGTGGCTAATAGAGTTGGTATGTTATACTTAAAACAATAAGAATGTCAACGAATAATAGGAAAATGGACAACGTGATCCTTTAAGACATTCACAGAATAAAAGCTTTAAATATCTACCTGTCCCAGCAGTGGGAACATTATAGGCGGATTATTATGCCAGCTGTGTATCCACCTATAGATTGGTTATTGTTTAAGATTTCAGAATAGTAGTAAACCTCATCATTTCTATCAAATTATTTTCAGCCAGCATTGTTGTCAGTGTTCCTAATGTCTTATTTCTACAAGTTTTATCTCTAGCGGGGACGTAGGGCACATTATTACCTTTCGCTTTTTCGCCCTTTAACATTTTTGAAGAATAATTTAAAAAAATCTTGTCCCTAAAAATCAAAATATTTTATTTCACATATGAAACGTCGAGAAAAAGATGCACGGTTCTGGTTGGTGGTTTCCAATGGAGTAGAACCGGCAAGAAACTACATGATATCCTAACATTTGCGTGCTAAGATGGCAGTTTCCGTACTTACTTTCTCAAAGAATTGTGGATTGTAGATATATGTAATGTGGTAAGCCAGCACCGAGTGGGCCATCATCACCAGAAGCAACGTAATGGCTCTGAAACATATAGTTCATAATGTAATACGAAGCTTAGAGATATTGATGACAGGCGTTAAGTTTCTAATGATGAGTAAGTAACCCTTACTTCATTCCCTGTACAGGTTTAAGTGCTGACAGCCTCGGGTCGCCGTCGCTATGATCGGCCGTCAACCGGTTCCAGTTGGCCACTAAAGACCAGGCCATCAGCTGTTTGATTGCTGGAAAGGACCAAAAAATTAAAGAATACAGATATTTGTTCGTCAGTAAAATAGTTCTCAAACTACTACAACGTTTTTAATTATTTTTCTACTGCAGAGAATTTTATTTTTAACAATATGTGCTGAATGATTTTAGCAAATAAAAAAAAAATCGTCAAAAAACTGACCCCTAGCTCGATAGATGGCGTTGACGTCGAATTAGATCTCGCTATGGTTACGTTACATCGGAAACATGACTACCGCGGGCGAGCGCTGCTCAAGTTGCCATCAGAAGGGTCTTAACTGACTCGACTGAACAGCGAATGATGAGTAAGGAAATGATCCCAGTGATTATAATCCGCTCGCTCGTTTCTCAAACTATCGCAGAGATTCGAGTCGAATAACTGACGCTGTTTTTGGCCTTTTTTTTATCATTTATTTAAAACCATCAATATACTAACCTATGTAACATAACATTCGGAAGAATTCCGTCATGTCACCCGCTTCGATGAGGAAAGTTGTGCTAGGAAGAGACCAATATTCTTGTTTGTGACGTCAGTAGGTACTGTGATATTATTGATACAATGGTTTCTCGAAACTACCGTGATTATTTTTTAATCATGCTCGTAAGTTAAGAATTGGTTTACGTTTTTTTACTATAAAAACATAATGATCGTGACGTTATTGAGTTACAGACGTCATTTCAATAATCATATTAATATCAATCGGTTATTTTCCGGTTTGTAGGTTGCAACCGTTAATCTAATACTATTTTTGTCGTGGGTAACAGTTGTTGTTTGTTTATATTTTTAGAACTCCCAAGGATAACTCGGTGTTATCTTGGTATAGAACTCTTCCGGCGATAGCGGTTTTATACTGGTCGTAGTCACTATAGCAACTGTCTGATTTACTGATTTATTTGGTAATTTAACAAAAGATGGTCGTGAACTTTTATTTGTTATTATAGTTTTAACCAAGTTCAAAAAATGAGGAGTTTCTCAATTCGGTTGTATTTTTTATGTTTATTACCTCATAACTCCGTCATTATATGAAACGATGTGATTTTTTATATGAGTGGGTATCGTATTACCCAGTCGGCAGTCTGCCTGGGTTATGGAGGTCAGATAGGCAGTCGCTCTATGTAACATACTGGTACCTAATCAGCCGCATCCGGTTGGAAGGCATAACCCAACATAGTTGGGAAAAGGCTGGATGATGATAGATAGATGGGTCGGTGTTAACGATATTCCGAGCTTACGAGAACGTAAGACTAGTTATTACAAAAAATGTCTTCAATTATACTGGTGCCCTTCAGTGACGTCTTATTCCAGTGTGGAAAAGAGATGGCGCTACACACCCAGTATAGTCTGTCCCTTTTCCACAATAAAATAAGAATAAAGCAAGACTGCTTTAAGACGTCATCGCGTTATGGTCTACCTACCTCAAGTGGTACCTGAAGTCGAATAAAGTAAACCGTAACCACCCGTAATCATATTAATTTAGAAGATTAATGAAATAATTATACAAGACTAAAATGTGGCATGACTAGGTATACTAACTAGCCCGAAGGTAAGTCGTTATATTACGCCTTATTTATAGTAATAACTAAACTAAATAATAACAATCAGTAAACATGGTAAAAATCCCGTTTTCAGTATGAATAATAGTGCTAGTGACCATGTCAGTTTAAAATCTTATAATAACTAATAAGTAACCATCTATTTAAATTCTTTTCCATAAGAACCACAGTCCGTAACGCCTCAACAGCTGAACGGATTTCGATGAAATTTGGATGAGACAGGGATACCTTTTATCCCGGTACAATAACTCTGTGGGATAATACCTGATGTCCCGCGGACCTGCGGGCAGGAGCTAGTCAAACTATTAAACAAAACAGCAAGTACTCACGTTTCCCCGCGCCATCGGCACTCCTCAGCACGTCATAGGCGGTGCCTAGTAAGTTCAGCACCAGCACAAGTCCGAGCACACACGCGAAGGCCAGGTCCCAGTCATCCACCTTCCTCCTGCTGCCGCCTGTCTGGCAGTACTCCAGCTGCGTGAGGTTGGCTTCCAGCCCGTGGCGGGCCCGCGTGATGTTGTCCACACAGAGGTTGAAGCGCGCGCTGGGGGCAGAGGCCTGGATGTGGCTGCAGGTGGTGGCCAGGCAGAGCCCGCGGTGGATCAGGGAGTGGTTGAAGCAGTAGCGGTCCGTGGACAAATGCTGGAAAGAGCGCGAGGCTAGGTGTTTAATTGAAACACGATCTAAACTAAGCGAAACTCTTTTTTCAAAGGGTACTTATACTAATTATTAAAAACATCTTTGAAAGGGACGAACCCTGTAATTGCGAATGAAAATCAGCTGTTCATTACATTTCATCAATGTCATAGTTGTGCAAACATGAATGTATCGAGTAGATGATTTGTTTTTCCACTATTGTTGAATAATATGACGTCCCGTCCTGTTTCAAGATTTCAATTACCTACAACCTTATATTATGTGCAGAAAGTGTGGCCAAATTGGTAGTGATAGTGGGTTCACAGAACTATAGTGATAGAATGGAATATATCTAAATCTTTAGTTTCTTAGCATTGAAGATGGATTAATTCCTATGCAAAAGGAGGGCCGATGAATGGGGGATTTACAAGCCACCGAGACATCAAATCCTACCTCTATAACAGTGAGGAGTCGGTCGTTCCTGTGCGCCATCAGCTCGAACGTGCCGAGACAGAACACCCCCCGCCTCGCCCCGCACTCCTCCCACTCATCCAGATGGAACAGCTTCGGCATCTCGTGGTAATCCTCATCTGTGTGACAAGGGTATCCGGTTAACTCACATACGAACTTAGATCGTCGTAGCACCCGTAGAACACTCGATATTTCATAAAATCATCATCATCTGCCTAGCCTTTTCCCAACTTTGTTGGGGTCGGGTTTGGGTCTACAACCTAGTTAGTACTAATACCGTACCGTACTACCTAGGTAATACGATATCCCTTGGTAAGACTGGTTGTCAGACTTTCAGGTCATTGACTACCTGTAACGACTGCCAAAGATCTATATATTGCAGCCGGGACCAAAAGCTTAACGTGCTTTCCGAGGCACGGAGGAAACTTGGTATGTAATGGTCGGTCATTCATCCCCGGACAAACTTAGGCAAGCACTGCTTAAACTTAAGATCGACCCAAGCGGTGGTTATTATTAAGCCACGAGCTCCTACGCGATATAATAAAATAACAGATAACAAAATTAAATTATGTTCTAACTATGACCGTTTCGTTTGGAACTTTCTTCGTTGTAACGTGTTGGAGAAGGTTCTGTTGGTAACTTATAACTGAATAGCCGTGGAATGTCGCTATCATCAGCATCAGGTAACATAAATAAGTCTCTCTCGCTTGTGTCCACCGAGGTTGTACCATGTAGGGTTTATCGACGACTCATTACAAACCCCGGGGTCAACTTACTGTAACATTCCATTAAGTTAAAAATAGTAACAAGAAATATATTTAAAAACATTGTCATAATCATTGACATAAATGTATTTATAGATGTAGTAACTGTAATTGAACCGAAAGGAATTTTTTGGCTCGACACCTACCAACTTTCATTTGTTTATTGACTTGAGTACCTTCCGCAAGGCACGTGTGAAACTTGCACCAAAGTCACTTCCTGTAGGTTTACAGGTTGTACACTTTTACATGGTGCATGACATTAATTTGTATTTGAGTCTTCAGGGTAAGCTTTTGAAATTAGTTTAGTAAGAAGTACTTACTGTAATTATTAGTGTACTAAATATTTCAAACACAATTTGAATGAATAAATGAAATAGATCGCAAATTTAAATGTCCACTTTAACAGATCCTAATATGCCAGTGGCCGACGCAGTTACTATTATGATGAAAGGTCCATTTTATGCTTTTTAACGCAATTCATATTATTATTATGATCTACTAAAATGGCCAGTTTAGACCCCCCGGTGGCTTTCTGTATTTTCTGCCCATACGTGAAAAAAGGCGTCAATTTATGCATAAACTAGCCAAAACTAACTAGCATTACATTTATGTAGCGTCAGTGGCACAACGAGTAGCCTTAGCTAGTCGTGAGTGATATTCCATACTAAACAAGTCTACATATTGCCATAACTTCTTACACTACGGAAGCACAGGTAAGACAGATCATTATAACCTCAAATAGGCCATTTACTATCACCGCCATTTTCAATTAAAATGTGCCCATAAAATTCGGGGTCACGATGACAATAGTGACTGCATTCATAGCATAGTTCACAATGAGCAGTAAAGCCGATAGTTTCATCGCTAATATAAGGCGTGGGTGGGCAGTTATGGTGGTTCCTTACTGACGGGTAAATATGTACCAGTGACTCAGCTGGCTTACCCACCCAGGATATGGTGGTCATCATGACATTATTACTGGATTTATTGATGAGTAATTAGTCTTTGATGTATATATTTGCATAGATAATGTAGAACTTGTTGATTTTATAATAGATTTGAATCATTTAGGACTGTATGTAGGTTTGATCTGAGAGCCTGGGTTCGATTCCCAGGTGGTGACTATTATTAGATGTATCTATATGGGGTTTCTTAATATGGGGTTTTACAATAGCGAGTTGATGACAATAAAATATAATAATTGGCGAAATGCGAGAATTCGGAAAATACAGTAATTGTGGTAATTTATGTTTCGATTCTCGAATCGAACGATCTCGAACGATCGTGTGTCTTTGTGAGTATCATAATTATGTACCTAAGATATATTCTTAAAAAAGAAAACAATAACTGCTTACCATTTATATGTAAGCCAGCGGCGGTCACCGCCATCGCGGTCAGAACCCACAGGACCACCATCACTGTCACTCAACGTCACTGTACACTGATAACGACCACACACCACTGGTGGCTATGCTGCTGATAAGTTCTGAGCAAATGAGCAGCGGTGGCTGCGGACAGTTTTATATAGCGACCTGTCGCACGACACTGCAAGAGCGCGTCTCGCCGAGTAGTGCAAGGACTAGATGCGAAAGCCTTGCGATTGCAGGTCCTGCGGCTGATTGCGTTTAGCGCTCACAATGCCAATGCCCTTCAATTCAATTCGATAGTTTAACAATGTTAATACCGAATCCGCAATGAAATGGAAATAAGTTAAGCCGTAAAGTGTTCCACAACTCTCTCAGAAACTAAACAATTAGTCACTTTGTCATTAAAAAAATCAGGAAGTGGTACTTTTTGAAATGGTTTATTGTCTCATTATATTATGGGTTACTAGAGTTTTTAAAATCACGTACGAACGTTCACAAAATCATCATATTTGTTCAATTAAATATACCTTATTTGGTACTCTAATTATTTTAGTACTCCACCTTATTATGGTAGGTACCTACTTATCTTTGTCTTAAATTAACACGCGGTTTCTGAAGGCCGCATCAATATAAATAGTAACGCTTTCTTGGAAAATTTCGTTTGAAGTACATACTTACTGTGTTTTGACTTGGAGCTACCGATTGAAGAAAGATTTTGATTTGCGTCGTTGTCGAGCGCCGCACTGGATCATGAAGCATAATGACTAGCTAGGACCTCCTTTCAAACTCCTTCGGATTGTGATTGAAAGCGTGTTACAAAATTGGAGTGCCGGGTTTATCCCACTTCTGTTGTTTTACTTATTTCAGTGCTGTTGGGTTGAGCCAGTTAATAATAAGAAGTATCGTTTTGTGTACTTTTATTTTATAAGTTGGTTATATCCGGCTAGAACTAGGCTGCAGACTTTTGTAAAGAGACGAATGCCAGTTTTTACATCTGTGTGTCAGTAGTAATACTGTCCTGTATGGGTGGGTGGGAAATATAGCTGGTTTGAATTTTGAATAAGAAAGTACAAATACAAAATGTTGTAAAACAATTCAAAAGAGTTACGTTTTTGGTTCTGGTCTATTCTTCTCTATACCAAACTACTTTTGCGAAACGACAACAAGTACCTTTCGCCTTCGTTAAGGTACTTACTGCTGATGAAGTGATGATGACTAGCCCCATAATTGTCTTATGCCGGTTACCTAGTTGATAAACTTGCCATTATTATTCACAACAACCATAACGTCAAGCCTGTATTCACAAAAGGGTGGCAGCTGCTAGTGGTGGTAAAGACCACACCAACTTTCGCCAGTAATATCAATACACCACCATGTCAATCCCCATTACCGAAAGATAACGAACACCAGAGGTATTTCGTATAATTTTTCAAATAGTCATAACTTTTTACTGACAGCTTTTTTAAAAGTTTTACTACTAACAAAATTATGGACCAATGCTGTCTGACTTAAATAAATTACTATTTTTATTTTCTATTGTCTCATATATTGAAAGTTCCTCTCTATTTATTGGACTACTAGCTGTTGCTAGCGGCTTCACCCGCTACAACTCGAAAATTATCCCACATGAAGATAAAATCGGGATAAAAACTATCCTATATGTTAATCCAGGTTATAAACTATCTGTGTACCAAATTTTATTCAAATCCGTTCAGTAGTTTTTGCGTGAAAGAGTAACAAACATACACACTCACATACAAACTTTCGCCTTTCAAATATTAGTGTGATGTGATAAGCTACAAGTGGACATTTGGACCACTTTAGGTCATTGTCCATTTTTTTTCTGCATCTAAAAAACCCAGAGGAAAACTAGGTTGCGTGAACGCACAACACAACGACATCACCTACGCCTAGGTACCGTAGGTAGGTAGGTATATCGAGTGCGTGTGAAGCGCGTGCGTCATCATCCCTCGAGAACTGCGCGAACGGGTTGTTGACAGTAACTAAAAAACTTTCTTAGAATGCGACTACAACTGTTGTAGTCGCATTCTAAGAAAGTTCTTTATTTCGGCCATACTTGGCCTTTTCGCGGGAAAACGCTATTATTATTAACAGTTTTATGTCCGCCTTGCAAGGTTGAGGATATAAGAATTATTAAATAGTAGGTGTTGCCAGCGGCTTCGCCCGCTACTACTCGAATATTATCCCACAGAAAGATAAAATCGGGATAAAAACTATCTTATGTGTTAATCCAGGTTATGAACTATCTGTGTACCAAATTTTATCCGAAACCGTTCAGTAGTTTTTGCGTGAAAGAATAACAAACATACACACTCACAAACTTTCGCCTTTATAATATTATTTTGTGTGATAATCAAATAGCAGTCTGTAAGGTCAATGGGCCGAAATTAAATAATTATCTATGCCCTGGAGCCTAGTACCTAGTTGACCTACACAGTGCAGTGTTTCCCTGCATGAAAAGATTCTTAAAACATTTTCGATTTATTATTTGATTAAAACTTTCTCTGTTTTCTTCATAAAATTCCATTTGAATTGTAGTCGTCTTTCTTGATTTAAATGACCATGAAGTAAAAAATTGTGGTTGAAATTATTTAAAACCAATTTCATTTATATGTATCAGTCATCGCACTCCCCACCACTAGAAGCTATACATTTTGTAAACTTACATACACCTTTGGATCAACAAAACACTTTTGTAGTATTTTTTATTTTTGTATAAGGATATAATAATATTGACACACGGCACACCCATCTAATTACTACGGGTCTGGGTGAGTGAAAAATTTTTACGGTAGTAATAATTATGACATTACAGTGCAGCAGTGTTGCCTAATAAGAAATAGGGCGCTGGTGTGTGCCCTGGACTCGCAACTCAAGAATATATTCGAGAGTAGCGAGGACCTCGTTGATACACACTCAATCTTGTACTGTGGGGCTGTTGCGGCATGTCGACTAGCTAATGTTAAATTCCCAAATTGTGACTTAGCTAGTCGACCAAAACCAGCCGTACCGGCCTGGCAGCGCAGGATCGAGCGTCGTATCGACGGGGCCAGGGTACTCATTGGCAAACTTTATTGCTTCAGGGAGTGTAATACACGACCACGTGTGATGCGTTTTGTGAAACGGGCATTGTCGGGGACTGAAATCAGCCCTCAAGATTACATGTCCCGTGTCACAGAGTGCATCGACTTCCTGAATCAGAAAGTTTATGCATGGGCCAACCGTATTCGGCGGTATAGGCGGGCGGCGGGTTGATCGGTACTCACAGAATTGCATGTTCCAGAGCGATGAAAGGTGGGTATACCGAACTTGGGAGCGAGCAAAATATGACAGACGTGTGTCGACCGGATGGATGCAGCCACGAGTTCATTCTGGCATAGCATCTGGTCGGGACCCGTCTGTCATACTGAGGCTGACTGGTTGCGTGATGTCGAGCGAGTGTGTGAACCTATCCCAGACATGGAAGCTATTTTAATCACGCCACACGATATAGCCAGTGCAGTTCGTCCGTTACCGAACTGGAAGTCACCTGGTCCGGACGGACTGCACAATTTCTGGCTCAAATGGCTCAATAGTTCACACACTTACCCTCAAAAGGCGGTAGACTTGTGCAGTTGACACATTCAAATTGAAATCGTGGTGACGAACGGTTGACTTGGCTAACCGGGTCAAGTGGTTCATGGGATCGCACGCTCGCTTGGCGTCTCAGTTTCAATCAGCCTTAGAGTCAGGATCGCTACCCCAGTTCTTTATAACAGGAATTACCCACCTGCTCCATAAATCAGGTAGTACTGCGGAACCTAAAAATTATAGACCAATCACTTGTTTACCAACGGTCTATAAAGTTCTTACATCCATTTTGAGAGTTAAAATCAGCCAACATGTCGTAAGTAACTCTATCATGTTTGCCTCTCAGAATGGATGTTGGAACGGGTCCCGTGGTACTAAGGAGCTGCTCCTCATTGATATGATCATTAGCCAACAGGTTCGCCGCTCCCGAAAGGATCTGTCTACATATTGGATAGATTATAAGAAGGCCTATGACTCGGTGCCTCATACATGGCTCATGAGGTTGCTGGAGTTATACAAAGTAGATGGAACTCTGTGTACAGTCGAAAGCTTTTCTGCCTGCCCAGTTAAAAAATTTTTCGCATAAATCATGCGTAGGCGCCAAACCCCGCCCCCTCAAAGTTTAGGCCTATTAGAGAAGCGTCAACGTAATTAGTTGCAATCTGCACTGCGCAGCTTAGTGACGTATCCTCTGTACACCTTTTGCGAATTTTACGGACGAACTTTGGCGCGCTTCCCGGACCTTTTGAACATTGACCATTGCTCTGCTTACCTGACCTTTGATTGACTAAACGTTAACCTGTGCAATAATATTGGACTCCTGAGAACCTGTGCTAGAACATTTTGTGCATAATGTCTTCCAGAAATCTCATACAAGAAGAACGAAATGAAGTTATAATTTTGCATGGACAAGGATTTAACATCAGTCAAATCGCTGAGCTGAGTCCCAAAATAAAAAAAAAACAATATGAATCACATTAAAATGTTTAAATTCTTAAAATGGACTTTAGTGTCGTAAACATAAAGTCCATTTTAAGAATTTTAAATTTTGAATGTCATTCATATTATGTTCTGCAAAAGCGGCCATTTTAGGCCCGCTGGCTAGATCAACGTTTCACCGCCCTAAAGCCCCATAATTTTTTAAAATTTTATCGAAATCGTTAAAGCCGATTTAGAGAACACGCTTACAATTGCCTGTTAAATAGCATGGGATTTTATAAGATTCTTATAATAAATTTAAAATTACTCACAGAAATCATTGAATTTTTAATTTACAATTACCAAACAACAATTACAACACACACGCACCATTAGTAACGAAAGTCAAATTCAGTTAAAGTTTTTTTTCTAATAATGGCAGTTTAAAAATTACAATAACTCTCGTTCGGCGTGCGTCGGTCTCGTCAGTGCGGTGGAACGGTATTGTATTTCATTCATTATTTCTATACAAAGGCGGGGCGGAGCTAGAGAGCGCTTCATGTTGTAAGTGCAAGCAAATATGAGCTTAGTGGTGGTCAGGCGGGAGTGCCCACGATAGTACCTTCCTGATGTCATGTATGGGGAACTGGAGAACGGTCCTTCGCTATCCAGGATGTCGACAGATCGGAGGGAACGGTGAACCGATAAGGATCGAGCGTGGTATATTCCAGGGTGATAGTCTGAGTCCGTTGTGGTTTTGTCTAGCCTTGAACCCTCTTAGCACACTGCTGGAGGGTTCAGGTCTAGGCTATCGGTTGAGGAGAGGTGGTCAGGTTATATCTCACCTTCTTTACATGGATGATCTGAAACTCTTTGCGCCCAACAATTTTAAACTGATGAAGCTACTGAAGGTAAAAGAAATTTTCAGTAGTGGCATCAGAATGGAATTTGGTGTGGACAAATGTGCAGTCATGCATGTGAAGCGGGGGGAGATCATGGAATCCGTAGGAACTCAACTCTCGGATTCCATACTACTTAGATCCCTCTCGTCAACAGAAACCTATAAGTATTTGGGTATGTCGGAAGCATTAGGTATCAATATTGCCGTCATGAAACAATCGTTGAGGGAGCGCTTCTTTGGCCGCCTGAACAAGGTCCTGAGCAGTCTTTTGTCAGGCGGAAACAAGGTGCGCGCCTTCAACAGTTGGGTCATGCCGGTTTTGATGTATTCTTTCGGCATACTCAAATGGACTCAGACAGAACTTGATGCCCTGGATAGGAGGGTCCGCTCACTATTGACCGCAAATCGGATGCATCACCCACGGTTGTCGGTGATGAGACTGTATATCCCGCGGAAGTGTGGGGGTCGGGGTAAGACCCTACACAACCGTGAGGAATGCAGTCTCAGGGAATACTTCCTAGAAGCCGACGTGGGGATGCACCGAGATGTGGTCTCAGTGGACAAGGGCCTTACCCCGCTCTCCTTGGCTAACGAGAACTGGCGCAAACCTAAAGTATTAGACACTAATGACCGCAGGGAGGTATGGCAGAGCAAGGAGCTGCACGGACGCTTTTAGGCCCTTACATGGAACCGATGTAGATTTCTTAGCGTC